>CAWUFW010011267.1:0-627656 GCA_963921515.1 Calotriton arnoldi
TAGTTTACAAGGGCTAGGGAAGGTATATTTATACCTGAGAGTACCTAAGAATGTTAGTATTGACGTGAGTCGGACAGCGAAAGACGTCATGAATGAACCCCTAAGGAATAATGGTTCATGCATAATATATGAGTCCTTAAAGAAATCAATAGTCCTGGGCTAGGGAAACTCCCGCAGCCTAAGGGTCTGTTCTTCATGAACTCGTTGTGACGTTAGGGTGGACGGATGTCAGAGACCATGCCTGTATTTGGAGTGCACGGTTTAATGCCTAAATAAGGGCTGGGATTTTATGCCTATATAAGGGCAGGGCGAATTGTGTCTATATAAGGACATGATACTGGAAAGCCCGTTATGGACACCCTAAGAGGAATACAACAGTTTTAGTTTTAATTTCTTTTTATCAGTTGAGTCCTTGTATGGTAAACGCTAATTTAGGTTTTATTTATGATTTATGAAATATCGTTTGATAGTTTGGAATGTAAATGTAAAAAAAGAAAATCTATATCTATCTATCTATCTATCTATCCATCTATCTATGTATAAATATATATATATATATATATATATATATATATATATATATATATATATATATATATTATAATGTTACCGACTTGCGGTCGCCAGTAGATAGTTATAGTTAGGACCATGTTTCCATAGGAAAAGGGTTTTTTGACTTGCCTATATCTTTTGCGATGTTTGATAAAACTTCACGAAATTTTCCCCAAAAAGTGTGCCGGTGATTTTTGTTGCACATTGTAAGTTTCGGGGTGTTCTGTCAAGTAGGGGCGCAACACAGGCCCCCGCATCCCCCACGGTGCGGGGGGGCCCCGAGCTGCAGGGGCCCCCTCAGCACAGTACTCAGGTCTGAGCACTCCGGATAAAATCCGGAGCGGGGGCCCCTCCGTGTACATTGCAGGGGGGGCCCTTAAACTTTTGTTATGCCACTGCTGTCAAGTGGGAGACGAGAAAAGGGGTGGGTCAAAAAAGTGTGTTTCCTATGTTAATTCACGTAGGAGCTTTAGACACAACTATAGCTCAAACCGCCAGATGGAATTACACCGACTTTGGCAGAAAGGTAGATTTTGGTTCACAGATCACATTTTCAGTTATGTGGAGTAAATCTGTTCAGTAGTTGTTGAGAAATAAAAGGAAATTCAAATTAATATATCTGCGATCGTGGCTAATTCGCAAATAATAATGAGCTTGTGCAGAGAGCTGCAGAGCTCTGATTGGCTGCCAAGACTTCAACCAGGAAGTGTGGGCTGCCATCTTGGGACTTCTCACAAAAAAATGGGTAAAAAGAAAAGGGGGTAGGGAGGAATACCCTAACCCCAAGCCTTGACCTTGAGGGCCCACTGGAACCCCACCATGGCATTAAATCCTTTTTTTTTTAAATTCACATCAATTTTGGGAAATATTTGCGAATATCGCTGTTAGTTAAAAAAAACAAGCTCGGGCTCCCACGCTTATTTTAATTGTAGTCCCCAGGTGGGCTAGGTCCTGGGGGCATGCAGGGTTTAATTAAAAAAAATGGATGGGGGTACACAGGGCCCCCTCCCAGGGCTTAGAAATGTCCCAGGGAACACCACCTCCCCAGCTAATTCTAATAGTAAGTGGGTGGGCCTCGTGGACCCCTCTGGGCCCCGGGGACCACCACCTCCACTTGACTAAAAATGAAAAATGCTATGGGGGGCTGCGTGGACCCCACAAGCCCCGGGGACCATCACCTCTCTAGAGCTACAAATAATATGCTTGAGGGGGGCTACACAGAGCCCCCTGAACCCCAGGGACCACAACCTCCCTGGGTTATAAATAAATTGAGTAGAGTGGGCCACGCGGACCCCCCCAACCCCGGGGACCATCAACTCCCAGGGGCAAACTTAAATATGGAGCAGGGGGCTGCACAGACCCCCGTGTCCCGGGGATTACCACCTCCACATGGCTTTCATTTTTTGTAAGAAGGAGGGGATCACGAGGCCCCCTCCCATTCCATTCTCTGCCCCTGGAACCATCATCTTCCTGGGGCAGCCTCTGCAAACAGATGGAGGGGGCCACACAGCCTCCCCCGGAGCCATACATGGCTCTGAGGACTGCCACCTCCTAGGGTCAGCTCCTGCTATGTCCTGGGGTTCCCACCCCTGGGACATAGCTGTTTGCTTTTGCTTGGCACAAGCTTTGACAAATGCAAACACTCTGGTCCCAGTGGACGAGAGCTGTCAAAGTGCTCCAGCCTGCTGGAAGCAGAGGTTTCATCCCACAGACTTGCGGGCAGGGAAAGAGATGAAACGATTGCTCCTGCATGGAGGGACCTGTATCTCCATCAACTCCCTCTCTGCAGCTGCATTGCTGGCTTCCGCAGGAGGCGGGAAGCCTGCAGGGTCCGTAGGGGCATTCAGGCTTCCCCCGCGGTCCCCAACGCTTGTGACTGGGTGCCTGGGTGGGCTCCAGGGCAACCAGCATTACAAGGCTGGGCCATGGGAGATGGGGTCCACAGGGCTGAAATCAGCCCAGGGAGAGGGCCGCGCTGCCCCCCCACTGTATTGTGGCTGGGCACCAGGGAATGGGGTCACTGGGGCTGAAATCAGCCTGGAGATGGGGGCCACATGGCCCTCTCTCTGTTTTTAATATACATAAATTAAGGTCAGACCCCAGGAGATGGGGTCCCCGGGGCAGAAATCGGCTGGAGGGCTCCGCTGCCCACCTCCACTTTTTTAATAAATGTAAATTAATGCGGGGCCCTGGGGGATGGGGGATGTGTTCCCCGGGACTGAAATCAGCTAGAGGAGGGGGGCCGCACGGCACACGTCCCCTGTTTAGTATATATATTAATTAAGGCCGTGCCCTTCGGATGGGGTCACAGGGACTGAATTCAGCCCGGGGAGGGGGGCTTTGTGGCCCACATTGAATTATGGTGGGCCCTGGGGGATGGGGCTGGGGGTCAAATTCGGTCCCCCACTCCCATTCAAATATTCAAATGTGGCTTGGCCACTCCCACACCCACTCACAGACCCCTTTAGCCACTCACAGACCCACTCAGAAACTCGAACACCCACTCACAGACCCACTCAGACACTCACACACCTACTCAGAGACACATGCATCCACTCACAGACCTACTCAGAGACTCACACACCCACTCACAGACCTACTCAGACACTCACGCACTCACTCACAGTCCTACTTTGATACACACGCATCCACTCAGACTCCTTCAGAGACTCATGCACCCACTAACAGACCCACTCAGAGACTCATGCACCCAATCACAGACCCACTCAGACACTCATGCACCCACTTAGACACTCACCCACTCCCAGACCCACTCAGACACTCACACACCCACTCACACACCCAGTGAGACACTTATGCGGGCACTCCCAGACACACTCACACACCCACTCACACAATGATTGAGACCCTCAGTCACACACCCACTGAGACACTCCTGCACTCGCTCACACACTCATTTTCAAAGGTTACAGGTTACAGTTAGGAAATAAAATGTTAAAAAAACCTTATAAATTCAAAGAAAAAAACCAAAGTTAACAGGGACGTTAAAATTAGGAAATAGAATTTAAAAAAGTTTATTGATTCATTGAAAAAAACAAAGGTTACAGGGACATTAAGGTTAGGAAGTAGAATTAAAAAAACTTAGAAATTCCTTGAAAAAAACCAAAGGTTTCACGGACATTAAAGTTAGGCTCAAGTTTCACTCGTACATAACCATAGAAATTCAGCAGTTATAGTTACCTGAGCTAACTATAACTTATGCCCCCACAATGCACTGCTTATGTCCTCACATATTACATCACTCATGACATGGTCAGTGACATCACTGATAATATCACTGATGAGTTCTCAAATTACATCACTCATGACATCATCTAGTGAGTGTATTTTCCAAGAGTCTGTGTTTGTTAAACATATATACTAACCTGAGGAATAAAAGTATAATGCCATAACTTCCAGAGGTTCGTGTGTCTCTTTGTTCACCTGACGGAGGTACGGAGAGTCCATGTGGTCTTTTTGGATATATACTAACCTACTACAAAAGTTAAAATAGTGTGCAAGGTGCACTTCTACTGAGTGATACTACTTCTAACATATATTATGTGAGTGGCTGTGTGACTGTATGTATCCTTGTGCAAATGGGTGTGTGAGTGGATGTATGGGTGTATAAGTGGGTGTGTGAGTAGCTATGTGGGTGAATGAGTTGCTGTGTGAGTGGTTGTATTGGTGAGTGAATGGGTATGTCAGTGACTGTATGGGTGAGTGAGTGGCAGTGTGAGTGGCTCTAGGGATAGGTAAGTGAATGTGTAGTGACTGTATGGGTGAGTGAGTGGGTGTCTGAATGGCTGTATGAGTGAGTGACTGGGTGTGTAAGTGGCTTCTTGAGTGGGTGTTTAGTTAAGTGAATTGGTGTATGAGTGGCTGCATTGGAGAGTGAGTGTCTGTGTGAATGGCTGTATGGGTGAGTGACATAGTCATAGTTAGGTCAGCTGTTCCATAGGGAAACCATTTTTTGTGTTGTTAATAACTTGATCGTTTGATGAATCCCCACAAAATGTTCAAAAAAGGTGCTATTTTTATAGTTTGTGCATGATAGGTTTTGGGGTGATCCGTCAAGTGGGGGCCGAGAAAAAAGGAGGGGTCCTAAAATGCGTAATCCACATGCATATTCCACAGATTTCTTTAGACAAGGCTACAGCAAAAACTGCTGAACGGAACTGCACCAAATTTGGCAGGAAGCTAGATGTGCTTTTTGTGATGTTGTGTTAATCCGTTTAGTAGATTTTGAGAAATTAAAGTTGAAAAATAATTGTATTTGTGGACTGTTGGGTCCGCGAGAGTCTTGAGAGACTCTTGCGAGAACTGCAATTTAAAAGTAGAGCATTCTGATTGGCCCAGGGAGCTTTATTGCATGGACCCGTTGCTGAGCCTCCAGAGGCCTCAGGGAGCCTGCTCCTTGGGGCTGAAATTAATTTACATGGGAAGGGGTGCTGCCTGCCCCCCCTCCCCAAGCCGCCAGAGGCCATGGATAGCCCACCTCTGGGGCAGAAATTTGTTTATATGGGGAGGTGGGCTTTGTTGTCCCAAAAAACCCTCCAGTGCCGAAATAGATTTATATGGGGAGGTGGGCTGCGTGGCCCCCTTACCTACTCCATTAAAGGCCAAGGGAAGCCCAACCTCTGGCCCGATTACTTTAAGGAAGGGGGAGCTGTGCGACACCTCCTCCCTGGGGTGGGCTCTGTAGCTATGTCCTGGGGAGCCCACCCCTGGGACATAGCAGTTTCCATGCCCGCAGTGGTGCTGGCAGGGAAACCTGTGTTTGCTCTCGCTTGGCGTGAGCATTTTTTATCTCCTGCCAAGTGAGAGAAAACATGAAGTCCTCTCGCACTTGCCCGCTGAGAGTGGACATTTGATCTGTTTCCCTGCGCACTGATGCAGGCAGGGAAACAGATCAAAATATTGCTCCCACCTGCAGAGAGCAGCATTAGTAGCTGCTTCCTGTGGGTGGGAGAAATGCCAGCTCCTGCTGCTTGCGAGGAGCGGGCTGGGGCTGTGGGACAGAGTTCTTAGTAGATACTTTTTAATACTCTGTAGTGTATTTCGCATGAGAGTTTCACTGTCATTTCAACTTAATTTCTCAAAGTAGGTTTGGTGAGTGTCAGGGGTTTGATACAAACAAAAGCCATGATTAGTAGGAAAATTCATTTTGCAACAAACGTTCAGTATTTTAGGAACAGATTGAACAGCGTATTCAATGAGGGTTGTCCATATATCTGTGGTTGATTGTTAATGTGAGCTATGCTACCCATGAAGTGAATGGTATAGTGTCAATGTGACACATAATCCATGCTTTCTACACCTAAGGGAGTTGTTTCTGAGATGGCATTAATGTAGCCTCATAATCTTCTGAGCTATATGGCACTTACTTTCATAGCTACAATGCTATACCTGTTTATAGAGAAATGTGTACAAAAGAATATAGCATGATGTAATCTAAATAAAGCTAATGACCTCGTCCTCTACAAACTACCAACAAATTAGCATTTAAAATGCAACTGTTGCTTATTTTCATGCAACAGAAAAGAAAGCACCTGATCTGAATTAGAACACCCCAAACGGAAAAGCTTCAAAACAGTGTGAAACATCTAAAAAGAACATATATGTAAGTATATAAAATAGAAGTAGTTGCATAATTTTAAATGTAAATAACAAATGTACAAACTTTAAAATATTGTATATATTTGTACTATTACACTGCTTTCAGATACAATGACAAAGAGAGACAAATGCATAACATTGCAGAAAGGAAAGCAGTTACTAAGTCACATGGGCTACACCTAGAACCAAGAAAGTGCATCCACAGAAAATGTAAATTGATAATTTACCAAATATTATTCAAATGCATGCTATGGGAGGGACACCACAAAAGATGATGTTGTAATTCAAGTAAAAGAACACAATCACCCCCCAAATGTGACAGAAAAAGTAGTAAGGGAAGTAGTCCAGGACATAAGAGAGGCAAGCACTAGCTCCCAGGAACCCACAGCCAAAATCCTAAAAGATATGCAGCCTAAAGTCCCTGAGCATATCACAGGTCAGCTACCACCTGAAATGTTTTATTGCATAAATTAAACAAACTACCAGAGATACTACTCCTGTCCCTAGAAGGTACCAAAACATAGAAATAACTGAACATTTAGCAATGACACATGAGGATCCTTACCTTTTATATGACAACCTAAACAATGAAAAAAGCAACTCCTAATATACTCTACAGTAAATAATACAAAACTTTCACCATTGTAAAACCTGGACGATGGATGGGACCTTCAAAATGTGTCCCAAACCATTTACTCAGATATACACCATATGTGGTAAATGTCAAAACACAAATATCACTTTTATATATGCCATAATACCAAATAAACCAAGAAGCACTTACTACATCCTCTTAAACCACATTAAGCATAAAACAAATAACACAACCCCCAAAAAATATTCATAGACTTTGAGCAAGCCATGATTCAAACCACTTTAAAAATGTACCCTCACACAGCCGTACAAGGCTGTTACTATCATTTCAATCAAAGCATATGGAGACACCTCCAACGATCTGCTCTATAGGCCTGATTTTGAATTTTGAGGTGCGGTGCTGGGTCCGCCTCACCGTCGCACCACCAAACCCGTGGTGAGGCCGCCTACTAGATTTGGAGTTTCCTTTTGTCTGGCGGCCTTTTTTTGGCTGAATACCCATGCCGTAAAGGAACTGGTGTACATGTGTGCCTCCACAGGGCGCAAAGATACCCCCTATGTTTCCTCTCCACCAGGGTTTTCATGGAGGAGGAACCGCCGTGAAAACCCTGACAGAGAGGAACGTCCTAATATGCTTGGTGGACTGGGGCAGTCCCGCCTAGTATATGAATGCCTCCTGACCGCTGCAACACCGCCAGGTGGTGGCTGTGGCAGTTCCATCGCCCATCTCATAATAGGGCAATGGGGAGACCGCCACCACTGCACCCTCATGAGTCTGGCGGTCTGTGGTCCACCAGACTCGTAATCAGCCCTTAGGTGTAGAATATTCTACACAAACGCAATTTACCTTTGAAATAACAAATATGATAGCACTAATCCATGTCCCTGTCAAAGAGGTAGCTAACCACTACAATTTATTGATAGAGAGCCCTTTCTATTAACAAAACAAAGACAAACTAAGCCCGTAAATGATTATTTTGAAGATACTTGGATTGGCAGACTGCATTGCTCTGGACATATACCCCAACCCAAATTCCAAATGCCATGGTAGAATGTCTATGAGAGCACCTTGGCACAGGAAGCCAAAACAAACAACGCAGTGAAAGGATGGCATAATGCCTTCCAATCCACACTAGGCAGAACCCAACATACACTCTATAAATTTATAGAAGCATTACAAAAAGAGCAAAGCTACCAACAGCAACGAATGAAGCAATCTGTTAGCCAAAAAGCACCTAAATGTAGCAAACAAACCAAAAGAATGCATGACATGCTACAATTTAAAGTCAAACTCTTCATAAACAAAAAAGGTGTAGATTGCTTAGAAATAATAGGCAAAAGCATACCATAAAATAAATACTAATCCACCAAAGTCCCAAACAACTGTCACAAAAGCTAAGCCAAGATATAAATAATAAACACAATATTTTATTACATCAGTCTAAAAATTAAATAAAACTCCAATGTTAATTAAGACTGAGAAAATAAAATAACATATACATTATTTACACCAAAAATGGAAACCTCACCAACCAAAAAGCTCAAAGAACAAACTTAATTCATCATGTTAATTAAATATAACACATGAACCACATAATTCAAACTAACAATCACATAATATTTACACACATGATAAAATATAACATTTCCCGCCCAAAATAAATAAAATAAATAAGACTTGCTATTCTGTAACTGCCGATCTTCCTCCGAATCCACGTAGTCAAAAATAATAATCTACCAAAAATGGGAATAATATTGTCCAAAATGCCCCCGCAAAATGCAAAAATTATGCAAATCCAATAGACCTCCTCAAAGCATTCCAAAGTATCTAGTAACGATAAAAAAACTTTTAAATGGCTTAAAAAAACATGTCTGGAAAGCCCCCAAAAATGGAAATCAAAGTCAAAAATATTGGTTTATTATAACCCAAAAGTGATTTCCTTTTTTTAAAATGGTAACTCCCAATACTGATTTGACATTTTATTAGACAGAAACTGGTAATGTAAACAGGAAAGCCCACCAGCAAAGCACATTATATTCTGAAAATTACATATACATCACACTTAAGCATCAAAATATATGTCACATAACATAATTTAAAATAAATTAACAATACATTTTCAAAACAGTGCATGAAAACCCCAAACTACAAATTAGTGAAAACACTACTATTAATAGAAGTAAGGGGCTCATTACGATGTTGGTCAGAAAGGATCCGAATGGGATTCAGATTTTCCTAACCCATGTCGGAACCTATGTTTCCGACCGACTCGGAAACATTTCCGACCGACCGATTAAGGGCCTGATTATGATGCGGTTAGGAAGGCCTCCTGACGGCATTTGCTCCTTCCGAATCGGATCGGGAACGTGTCTCTCCGACTGAGGGGTCGATTCCGATCCCGGTCGGAGGCGCACCTAACACCATTCGCCCGGGAAAAAACCCAGGCGAATGCGTGTTTCCCGACCGATTCGTACATACGTCCGAACGAGCAAGTATGATGCGCATAACTGCCCAGATCCCGACCCAGTCGTACTCACCCAATCCAGGTCCTGTTCTCCGACCGAGCCGGATCCGGAAACGCAGAATCGAGTTGCACGGAAGCCAAAATGCAGCCCCGTCCGGCCAGACTAGTACGATGCGCACTCCGTAAGCACCGAACCCGTCGCTACGCACGGCACGTCAAAGCATCCGGGAGAGGCGCACATAAGCTCCGATTCGCGCCACAAGACGATCCACGGCTACGAGACGAACACGCCAGCCATGAGGACGAGTCGAAGCAACGAGAAAGACGAACGAGATGAACCAACCATGAATCCCATCGTGCAGATCCTACCAATACTCTACATCTATTACCGGAACTGGTACGGATGCGTACGGCGCAGAAGGTAAGTCAGACACCCACCACACAAACAAACCACACGTACCCGACATATAACACACACACATAGGGATGCAGAAATTACTTACACCAGCAACAGCAGCACCATAGGGGCGGGATGGCTATCACCAATGCCATATACACACATAGGGGCCTGGATGCCAACCACTAACACCACCCCTACCCATGGGTGGCTGGATGCCTACCACCACTACCACCCCTACCCATGGGGGGCTGGATGCCTACCACTACTACCACCCCTACTAATGGGGGTCTGGATACCTGTCACCACTACCACCCATACCCATGGGGGGCTGGATACCTGTCACTACTACCACCCCTACCCATGGGGGGCTGGATGCCTACCACTACTACCACCTCTACCCATGGGGGGCTGGATGCCTACCACTACTACCACCCCTACCCATGGGGGGCTGGATGCCCACCACTACCACCCCTACTAATGGGGGGCTGGATGCCTACCACCACTTCCACCCCTACCCATGGGGGGCTGGATACCTGTCACTACTACCACCCCTACCCATGGGGGGCTGGATGCCTACCACTACTACCACCCCTACCCATGGGGGGCTGGATGCCCACCAGTACCACCCCTACTAATGGGGGGCTGGATGCCTACCACTACTACCACCCCTACCCATGGGGGGCTGGATGCCTACCACTACTACCACCCCTACTAATGGGGGGCTGGATACCTGTCTACTACCACCCCTACCCATGGGGGGCTGGATGCCCACCACTACCACCCCTACTAATGGGGGGCTGGATGCCTACCACTACTACCACCTCTACCCATGGGGGGCTGGATGCCTACCACTACTAAGACCCCTACCCATGGGGGGCTGGATGCCCACCACTACCACCCCTACTAATGGGGGGCTGGATGACTACCACTACTACCACCTCTACCCATGGGGGGCTGGATGCCTACCACTACTACTACCCCTACCCATGGGGGGCTGGATGCCTACCACCCCCACTCATAGGATGGGTAATGCATTACACAACCAGCACACTCCAACATAAGGAATGCAAGAAAAAGACATCCCCCCAACACCATGACAAGCGTGTGTCAAATGCCTACAACACTGAACATGACTTTGAACATACAATGTGACCCCCTATCACATGTGTCACACATAAATGTGTGTGGCCTCCACAATGCAAGCAGACCATGACCACAGTGGCAATGGGGTCCAACCCCCATCATCACAGTGACCAAAAGGTAAGTGTGGGGTCCATAGCTGAAGCACATTTCGAACATTGTGGCAATGGGGTCTAAGCCCCCATCATCACAGTGACCAAAAGGTAAGTGTGGGGTCCATAGCTGAAGCACATTTTGAACATTTTGGCAATGGGGTCTAAGCCCCCATCATCACAGTGACCAAAAGGTAAGTGTGGGGTCCATAGCTGAAGCACATTTTGAACATTGTGGCAATGGGGTCTAAGCCCCCACCATCACAGTGACCAAAAGGTAAGTGTGGGGTCCATAGCTGGGGCACATTTTGAACATTGTGGCAATGGGGTCTAAACCCCCATCATCACAGTGACCAAAATGTAAGTGTGGGGTCCATAGCTGAAGCACATCTTGAACATTGTGGCAATGGGGTCCAAACACCCATCATCACAGTGACTATAAGGTAAGTGTGGCCATGGAAAAAGCTGCAACTGCCAAACAGCATGGCTGAATCCTGGTCACAGAACAACAAACACATCAGTGGCAAAGTAGTGTTCGTGTCCCATAGCAACATATATTGGGTGAGGCAAACAGTGCAGTGCAAATAAGACATACATTTGGCCATGTGCAGACAAACATCACCCATGGGGGATGACACTGTCAACATTCATCAATAACACAATGACAGAAGTGACCATCATAATGCAGAACACATATCTGCTCCAATGGGCACACAAATGTAGACATCCTGTGGAGACTGTAGATGTGAGGTGAACAGATACCATACCATGGCAGCAATGGGACACACAAACCATGATAATTTTGCTGACTGATGACCTAGGAGTCCCAGGGACAGCAGGTGAAACCCACCAAACAACATACAACCAATGGCACACTAAAGATATGCCAATGCAGTGGTGCAGATGCACAAACACAAACAGGCAGCCCCACACTGCACATCAAACACAACAGGTGAGGGAGGGGGTTGCCAGTGTCCCCAGGCTACCACACAACACATGATGAGGCCTGAATACCAATTACACAGATGCGCATACAGTGCCACACAAAAGTAACTCATGGATCCAAATCCCCTATGTGGGCAATCAGGCATTGTTAGATGAGAGGGAGCACAAATCACACATGTCACACAAGCATGTAGGAACAGCAACTAACACAGCAAGACACAGACACACCACAGCACTACCCCCAGGCTCCCCACAATTTGGTGACCCTGGGCTGCATGAGAATCCCACTGTGATGACAAAGCTAGATGTTGTTCACACTGTGAACCACAGTCATGTGTCCTGAGCAACAAACTACCATCACACCTACACAAGCACAAATCAATCAGCACGGCCAGTCAGCCAAGGCCAACATGGAGGCAGGGGTCTAGCCGGGCAACAACTCTCATCTGCACACACTCAACACCACACACCTCGACCTCCAACAATGTGCAGCAGTGAAGCTCACATGCACTGGTGACATTGCACATGCACCCATGACAATCCCAGGGGTGGTGGTGGGAACTAAGGTGCAGAAACCCATCACACATGGCCAGTCAACAAGACTCCTGAATGTCTGACACACTGCACAGTACGCTGTACATGGACATGACGGCAATACCACACCAACCAATGGGATCCCGGCCACAGTCCCACACCAATGAAGAAGCCAAGGTCAGCCACAAAGAACACACATAGACAACTACCAACATTGCAGCCCTGACCCTGAGGAGTGCCAGCAGTCACACACACAACGTGTCACAATCACTGAAAGCTAACACAAACTGGAAATTACATGACAGGTGTAAACAACAAGTGCCAAGGGGAATCCTGACTGTGTCCCATCTGCGTTTGCCCACAAACTCAGCCCTGACAGCAAACATACCTATGGGTGACACCCTGATGACCAGTAATGTGCCATGCACCCACATCACAGAGAACCCAGGGAGAAGACTTTGGGGGAACATAGGTCAACTCAGCAAGCATCACAAACAGGAACATCACTAGGGATCCCAGCATGCCCAGCAAAATGGAAGTGAACACACACAGACATGCTCACACGACACACACCTTGGGCTCAGGCAATGTCAAGGGATTACACACTGCCATGAGGGGACTCCACTCCTGTGTGAGGAAAGCTGTGCCATACGTTGCCTCAGTAGGGCTCCATCATGTCAGCAGAACACTTGGTCACACAGTCAACAATTAGCACTAAATGAAGGCTCCCGTCATATCAGCCTGGTCATGGGAGTGTCACCGAAATCATCAGCACAGATCCAACACACATGTATAGCAAGTTGCACTGATAACACAGATGAGTCCTTCCCCATTGATGCCCAAACTTGCATGTCCAGTGGAGATGGCCACACGGTCAGGGAAGTAGACTAATTGAAAAATGGCAAGCACAACAGATGTGCGGGGCTGTAAGCCACAGATGTGATATTGCAAATAAAACCTAGGAATTCCCATTGCCAAATCTCGAAAACATGACACCCTCATATGCTGCAAAGGATGACATGGATACACTACAGGATAGGACACATTCCCCGTGGACCACATGGGTTCGTGCACAGTAACACTTCATTTTCATGAGACCAAAAATCACCATCACTGCAGCAAGGGCACGGTTAGCATCATCAACAACATGTACATCAGAAGCAAAACCACTAGAGAACAGAAAGTTGCTTTATTCAGCATTTGGGTGAGAGAAGTGAAAGAAAATATATAACAAAGGCCAATGGCCAGTCCATAATATGAGTCCAAACAGGGTGACAGTGCCAGATGTCACTCTTCGCATGCCTGCACTGCTAAACACCAGGGACAATCCCCTCGGAGGGGCATACGGGGGGGCAGGCCAGGCACCACAGGGACAGGATCAGGGCTCCCCAAAAGGAGGCAGGGAAGGGGTGGTGGGTGCTGGAGAGTCACTGACAACTGCAATGGAGGTGTCTGACATGGTGTGTGCCGGCACAACTGGGGGGGCATGAGTCAGATGGTGTGGGTGCTGGCACGACTGCAGTGGGCCGTGCAGATGGAGTGGACAGGTTCCCCACTGCAGTGCCCAAGTCAGACGGGGTGGTAGTGGACTCCACTGCAATGCCTATCTCCAGGGGAGGAGAATGGGGTTCAGGTAAGGTGGGCAGGACAGAGGGGGAGGACACCGTCTCCACACCAGTGGCACAGACATGCGCAGCGGGGGTGTGGTGCTGGAAGAGCAAGTGGCAGGGGAGAAGGCTGGATCATTTTGGGGATGGTGTATCTGTGGGTGGGGGAACCTGGGGCAGGGTGTGGTGGGGGCACCTGTGGAGTGGGGGCCTGAGGGATGGAGGAAGGAGACTTGGTGCTTGAGCTGCAGGGCGGCGGAGGGATCTTGCTCTTCCGGGTCGGGGGGACTTGCGGATGGGGGCCTCAGTCTGTCTGCACCTGGGGGAGAGTGTCCGGGGGCGAGGGGCACTCCCCTCTGTGTGGGTGGGCTTCCTCTTCCCCCTGAATGCTGGATCAGCTGGATTGGAGGGGAAGAGGCCGAGGTCACAGAGGAAGACCCGCTGTGTAGGTGGGGTTGCAGGTGAGGCAAGGGAAGGGGCCTTGGAGGGAGAGGTATCTGAGGACTGCGCAGTGCTCATGGATGCGTGTGTGTGCGCCTGGGCCCCATCCCCTGTGAGTGTGGTTTCAGTCCCCTGACTGTGCGTGCGTGTGCGTCTGGATTTTGGCGTGTGTGTCTGTGTGCTGCTTGTGTCTGTGCTGGTGTGTGCCTGTGCCGGTGTGTGTGTGCTTGGGACAGGTAGGGTGCTGGGGAGTGTGGATGGGGCAGAGGTAGGAGGGGTGAGGGACTGTTGGAGGAGGGACACTGCTGCCATCAGGGAGGAGTCCATGGACCTATTGCTCCTCTGTAGGGCAGACATGCCCGATGAGATGCCCTCCATGAACGACACCAGCTGAGTCAACAGAGTGGTGTGGGCATGGAGGACACTCAGCATTGCTGTCTGCCCTACATGGAGCTGGCGAAGGAGGTACACATACTCCTCACTCCAGGGCAGCAGGGGACACAGGGGCAGGGGTGCGGTGCCTGGCACGAAGGAGACATGCTCCCGAACACGGGAGCCTCCACGGACCTCTGGAATGGGAGCCGATGGGAGGGCGGTGGTGGTGGTGGTGGTGGTGGTGGTGGCGGGGACAGCAACACTAGCTGGGGTGTGGTGGCTGCTGACACCCGCCTCCACAAGGGAGTCATCCTCCGAATTGCTGTGGTCCTCAGCTGAGGTGGATGCTGCTGAGGACTCCGCGGTGTGGCTCCCCTTGCCCTCCATGCCACTGGGTCCCTCCGACCACTCCTCGGCTGCTGACCCAGTCTGGCTCTGCGGCTCCTCCTGGTCCATGGAGCTGTCCCCTCCTGTGGCCGTGGATGTATCTGCAAACAATAGGGAAACAGACAAACATCAGTCACCTGCACCGACCACACACACCACAGTAAGTACAGCACATTACAGACCAAGCCCTGGCATCCTTAGTTGAACATTGCCAAAAGTGCCCAAACAGAGTAGGAGAAGCCAATTGTCAGTCTGATGGTCAACCATGGCACTCACATCCCTCCTGGCCTTGCACCCATCTGTCTGGTGTCTGTCGGATGGCAATACCCCAGTGTGGATACATGCACCACCTACACAGTAGTTGGACAGTGCAGAGAACACGGTGAAGTATGTGAACATGCACACATCACAACTCTTGCCACTGAGTCAGTACAGATGTCCGGATAAAGGGATGGCCAGAGTCAATTTTGAAATGCATGTGATGCATACCAGCACCAGACACCATGATGCACCCATGTCCTGATAGTCATTGCCACAATGGGGTGCATGTAGCACATGTCACTCCCCTGCAGGATCACTCATTGGAAGTTTCATGCCATGGCACAGGCATGCCTGCTAAGTCATACATCACTGTCTCCAGTCACATGGGCAGGGCAGCCAGACAACAACAGTCTGCACTGTGTCACAATCCTAGGTCATGGGGAATGCAAGTCCTGAGAGCTGAACAAGTGCACATGTCCATCCCCCACACACCACATCATCTGAACTCTTATTTGTCCACGTCATACCAATTGGACATATGGGAGACCTGTAACACAACCCTCTGAACCTGAGCACCTCACAATCTGCTGTCAATGGGAAACAGCTGCCTGAACTTCACATTCGCATACCCCAGTCTGCACGGTCAAGTGATCAAACACCTATGTGTCACACAAGTATCGTCTCCTATGGGCACATCTCCGGTGGCATGCTGAGCCCCAACCGAGAAACACCCCAGTAGTCCTGACAACGAAGCCACAGCACAAGGACACAGAGGCAGACACCTGAGGGGACATATCACTGAGCACAACGTGTTAGCTGATACACGGGAGTGTGAGTACAGAGTGTATTGTATGGCCTGGATTAGGCATGACTGTCCTGCCCCACGTGAATGAGGGATGAGCCCTGCACAGTAGGCAGGTGGCTAAGTATGTGTGACACACTTGATATACATACTCCTGAGGCCCAAACATTGTTCACACCCGCAGCATGGGTGTGTGCCAAATACCCCAGGCACATGTGGTGGATCAGCTCAGCAATTGGACCACATATCAAAGTAACACGCACATTACATGTCAGAACACAGGCATTGTGTAAGCAATGGACCCACCCATGATGCCCACCACAGAGTTAGGGGAACAAATGCTGTCCCCCACCTTGAGCTAAGCAAAATGCAAGGACACAGTACCCAAGTGACACAATTCCCTGACTGTAAGGGCCACACCTGGGTATCAGATGAGGAGTGGGCAGTGCACAATTGAGGGACATGGGTCCTGGACCACATGACTGATGTACTGTGGAAGTTTAACCAGGCCAGAGGAGGGCACATAGCATGGCAGACAAAGTTCACAATGCAGTCATGGACTCACCCCCTCCTTGCTGCTCTCTGGCCTTCATCTGCCCATCCAGATCAGGGAAGACCACCGCCAGGATCCTGAGCATGTGGGGGGTCAGGGTCCGTTGTCCGCCCCTCCTGCGAGGAGGCGACAGCTTCAGCTGGACCCGTGCGATCCTCCGGGTCCAGCCCCGAAGGTCCTGCCACCTCTTCTGGCAGTTGCGGATCTGGCGCTTGTAGACCCCCACGGATCTCACTGCCCGGACGATGGTCAGCCATATCTTCTGCTTCTGGTGGGCATCAACCTGTGAGGATGACAAAGTGAAAAGGCCATTACTACACATGCAACATATCCGTGCATTACACAGTTGGATATACATGTCTCAATCACAGGGGCACATGATGTACACAGGCAGTGCAACGATGGCTATGAACAGTTTGCCAGCAGTTACTACATGGTACCATTGCCTGGGAAGTAAAACCTCGTTTAAATGCACTGTCACTGCACTATACCTGTTCAGTGCATGTAACTACACACTATGGGATGTGACAACTACTCAGTGAGCCTGCTAGCCAGTGGCGTGCACACTGTAAGTCTTGCTAGTCAGACAACATGCACATTTAGTAAGGCAGTGGACAGCACACTCACCTGCTCCCCTGGTTTCCCAAACAGCTTGCTGTACTGTGGAAGGAGGCTGTCCAGCAGGGTCTGGTTCTCCTCAGTGCTGAAGGCTGGGGCTCTCTCCACAGTACGTGCCATTGCAGGATCCAGAGGATGCAGATACAGCAGCAGTGGTGGTGGCAGATGTCGTCCTGGAGCATGTAGTGCAGGCAAGTGAGCTCTCAGGGGAACAGCCAGCATTATATGTGTGCTGCAGAGGCAGATACTGTCCCATGTGTCCAAAGTGATAGGTCCAAGTCGTTTGCATCTTCTGAATCTGGCCAATCTATGGAATTGCACCACTTACACACGCCCACAGCATCCTTCAAAAGTTCAACTTCATGAGACCCATGAATTTGCAACATTGTTGTGGGTGACCAACTGAATTCACAGCATCAGACTCGTTAAAGGTTTGAAAACGCGTCCGTTGCCAGGCCAGGCCATAGCCAATGGGTGCGCACCGATCGGTCCATTGCTGTACAACGCGTACATCGGATGACAACGTGTACCCGCTCACATCATATGCAATGGCCAATGCGTGCGCACCGATCGGTCCATTGCTGTACAACGCGTACCCGCTCACATCATATGCAATGTCCAATGCGTGCACACCGATCGGTCCATTGCTGTACAACGCGTACCCGCTCACATCATATACCATGGCCAATGCGTGCGCACAGATCGGTGCATTGCTGTACAACGCGTACATCGGATGACAACGCGTACCGCTCACATCGTATGCAATGGCCAATGCGTGCGCACAGATCGGTCCATTGCTGTACGACACGTCCCTGTACATGTCACTGGCATATGTCACCATGCCTGTCACAGATGAACGTATGCCAGCCACAATTACGTTCCAGGGACTCAGGGGCACACCTACAACAGCACAGCCTGTCCACACTGTATCCTAAGGCATGTAAGGCTGCATTACCTTTTCCGTGTATGGGGGTCAACATGTGGTTTTTTGGGTGGCACTTGGGGGCAGCCACTCCCAGGCTGTGCATGTGTTCATGGGGACAGAATCCTTTGTGTGTTGTGCACATGACCACTGTGATGTGCAACTGTTCAGTTCAGAGCAGGTGGCATGGTCACATTTCCAGGTTGTGTATGTGTATGTCATGTCACATACCCCCTGAGTCCCATGTGGGACGGTATGTACGTCACAGGCTGACCCATTGCAACAATAGTGATGGCCCTCCACAGTCTGTGTGCATGTTGTGTTTACAATGTCTCTGATTCCATGTGCACAATGGGGGACAGTCTCCACATCCACGTTGTTCGTGCATGGACTTTTATGTTATGCGTGTGTGTGTCATAGACGTCCATGTCTGTCCTGCCGAGGGAAAAGGGACCACTACCTGTGGGGGTCATAGTTGTTTTGCTGTGGTGTATTCATGATGCACCATGTCATGCCAGTGTCCATGTGGCAATACAGGGTCCCTGGGAATCTACCTGTCAATGAGCTGTGATGCCTGGGGCACATCTGTCCTCACATGTCACTGTGGTGTGTGTTTGGAACGTGACAGCAGTACATGGGAACTGTGACACAGCCTAATGATATCCCATGGCACAACCTGGGACTTGTTGACGACACTTGTTGAACTGTGATGTTAGATGTTGGCCATGTAGGTGCCATACATGTCCTTACGGAACAGCACACATCATGTACTTGTGTCTCATAATGATGTATCATGTGATATTGAGTATGGTCAATGCCACATATGTGGGGTGACTGACAATCTTTCTTTGTTCACCTATGCACTGCAGGGGCACCAGCTGTCCATAGACCATTCCCTGACCTTGCATCCATGGTCGAACGGGACTGCATCCGACGGTACCGCTTCACCAGGCCGCTGATTGAGGAATTGACGGTGCGGTTGGCCCCACATTTGCAACCTGGCCGGACATACCCTACAGCGCTGACCCCCAAGGTGAAGGTGATGGCAGCACTACACTTCTTTGCCACCGGTACCTTTCAACACACTGTGGCGTCTGCTGGTGGGATGTCACAGACCATGTTCAGCCGTGTGCTACGCGATGTTTTGGAGGCTATGTTGAGATACCTGAACCAGTACATCTATTTCCCTAGACTTCAACAACTCACTGACGTGAAGAGTGACTTCTATGCCCTGGGGAGGATGCCGCATGTCATTGGCTCCATTGATGGGACACATGTGGCTTTGGTACCACCACAGGCACATGAGCAGGCATACAGGAACCGCAAACATTACCATTCGGTCAATGCACTGGTGGTATGTCTTGCAGATATGAGCATCTCACACGTGTGTGCCCGTTTCCCGGTTCTGCACACGATGCCTACGTGATGAGGAGTAGTCGCATCCCGAGGATGATGTCACAGATGCGGAACCAGCGTGCCTGGCTTGTCGGTGTGTACTGACTTTGTACCATTGTGTGTGTTCTGCAATGTAGTATTCCACCCTCTTTTCCAACTCAGCTAATGTGCAATTGTCCGTATGTAGGTGACTCCGGATACCCCAACATGCCGTGGTTGCTGACGCCCCTCAGGAACCCTGTGACACCAGCCCAGATGCGCTACAATGAGGCACATGGTCGGACCAGGAGAGTGATTGAGCGGACATTTGGTCTCCTGAAGAGCCGCTACCGCTGCCTGGACAAGACAGGAGGGGCCCTCCCATATGCCCCAGCAAAGGTGTGCAAGATTGTCATTGTCTGCTGCATGCTACACAACCTGGGAGTGCGGAAGGAGTTGCCTCTCATCCTGGATGACGATGACCAACATCCGCCACCTGTGGAGGATCCTGGCCTGGACCACGATGCCAGTGATGATGATGATGATGATGAGGGTGATGTCCGCACACAGCTCATCACCAACTTCTTCAGCTGAATGTGAGTATCCGGAGATGTTATGTCAATGATGTGAGTTTGCATGATATGTGTTGGTGGTGCTCTGGTGTTGTTTGAGTGTGTCCATGTGCTACATGACTGTATGCGTGCAGCGATGTGTCCTTACAGGTAGTCTGTACTCCACAACAGTGTTGACATGCTAACTTGGTTCTGGGTGGGTATCTTGTGACATGTATTGGGCATGAGTATTGCAGTTCTGTCCTGTTCTTCAGTGCTTTTGACTGTGTGTCATTTCTGTCCTTCACAGGGTACTTTCAGAGTTGTTTGGTCAACTGTGATCCCCTGACACCGTGAATCAACTTCCAGGGTGGTAGCTGTCGTTTCCCTACAGGAGATGTGCGCCACACCCATGGACTTCCTTTCTTCTACACTTGTTGACTGTGTGCCCACTGCCAGGTGGGATTACCTTGCATCTGTAGTGGTTACAACATGTTGCAAATGTGTAATAAACCTGTGCTTCACTTTGTGATGTGCGTTGTCTGTGGTCACACATCTGACTGACATTTGCTTACTGCACCAGTGGGCTAGTTAACACAGACTGTGAATAGGTGTTGTGTCTGTGCATTGCACCGTATTTCCTGGCAACATCAGTGTAGGCGATGAGTCAGATGGCCCTGGTGTGTATGTGTTGTGTAGCCCTGGTGGTGTGTCTCTCTCATATGTGTCACGTCGCCATGACTCACATGCCGGTGTTGTACTTGCTGTAGCAGTTAGCATGCACAGTGTCATTTCGCAGATCATCATCTCCATGACAGAAACAACGTTGGAATCACAACAGAGGCAAGTATGGTATATTAGTGAGTTTATTGACATACATGTGTGAGTATAGTGCACAGGATGGTGGGTGCTGTACATTGTGATTGTAATCCAAAGTTCCTAGATGATTTGGAAGTCCTGGTAGCAGAAATGTCCTGAGTAAAGTCCACAGTCATCTGATACATTGGTCCAACTTGAACTCCCCATGTCATGTGGGAGAGTTGTGTTGCATTCGACAGGGTGAACAGTTTGCGCACAAAGGTGATTTTCCAGAACAGGTGTTGGCTTCCTGGGGATTGTGCATGGCCATCGGCCTCTCAGTTGCCCTTCCTCGGACGACCCCTCTTCTTTGGGGGGGGGACCCTCAAGTGCAGGCTGCTGCGGTGCAGGGGACTCTCCGCCAGAGTCATCCTCCCTCCCTGTGGCAGTTGCAGTTGTTGCAGCACCAGATGTTGTGTGCACACAGGGAGGTGTTGACATGTTGGTGCAAATCTGGTGGAGGCATTGTAATATGTCCCTATGCACCGCCGTAAGTTCTTGCAATGTGTCCCACTTGGACTCCATGCGGGACAAGTGGGAGTCCAAGCGGGCATGATGGGCAGCCTGCTGCTGTTGAATGTCCCTGAGGATCCCCACTACCTGGCTGAACTCTCCGGTGCTAGTCTGGTACGCATCAGCTATGCGTACCAGTTGTGGGTCATCATGCAGTCCAGACCCCTCTGCAAGCAGCGACCTATGTCTACCACCCCTCCCACCACCCCTGGTGACACGTGCAGGACCTGCGGTGGCACGCACAGGTGACCCTGGGCCCCCTTGGGGGTTGTTGCTGGTGTTGGTGTCCGTTGCTCCACGTTGGGCCGGGGTCCGTGTGCTGTTGGTGGTGGTGGTCCTTGGTCTGTCCGTGTCGGCAGGGGTGGTCTGTGTGTTGGCAGTTGTTGGAGGGGTGGGTGCAGGGGTGCAGCTGGTGGTCCTGCTGGTGCTGCATGATGACTCACTCCGGAGGTGCCAGGTAGGTCTTTGTCATCCGAGGAGGGCAGAGGCTGTTCCACACCAGTGAGCTCAGTGTCCCCCGGAGCCTGGGACAGGGACTCCTCAGCGTCTGCTGCTGTGTCCCCATCATCACCTGTTTTTGGGAGACACACACAATGTATGTTATGTTTCTGCAGGCATCAATGGTTCACACACCTGACAGTTGTGACTGTACCTCTGGATGCGGGCCTGTACATTGCATTGTCCTAAGTTGTCACAGTCAGAGGTTGATATTGGTGTAGCACATTGTCCTGCATACTTTGAGCATTTCAATATGAATGTTGAGGTGTGTACAAGGCCAGCATTGGTTGTATTTGGTGGACATCCGGCCCTCCTTCTCCCCCAGCCCAGTTATCCCACCATGAAGCATGCCACCCTTGCAGTGGGTTCAGGTTGACTCTCTGGATGTCAGTAAGTGGTGTCCTGTTGTTTGTTGGTGCCCAGTTCCCAGCATGGCCTTGTGATCCCCACAGCAGTACCCATTGTCAGCCATCTTGTCAGTTCTTTTCAACTCCCTGTGAGGTGTGCATGCTTGAGTGTGAGCTTGCTGGGCCATGTGGGTGGGGGATGTTGGGCTGTGACCACCACTCCCATCATGCTATTGCCTCCACCTCCCTTCCCAGCATGCCCATACTTCCTTCCTTTTGAGTGGACTTCACTGTGTGTGAGTGTGACAGCAATGGCAAGATGGCTGACAGTGGTATCCTGCTGTTGGTTGGTGCCCAGTTCCCAGCATGGCCTTGTGCTCTCCACAGCAGTACCCATTGTCAGCCATCTTGTCAGTTCTTTTCCACTCCCTGTGAGGTGTGCATGCTTGAATGTGAGCTTGCTGGGCCATGTGGGTGGGGGATGTTGAGCTGTGACTACCACTCCCATCATGCTATTGCCTCCACCCCCCTTCCCAGCATGCCCATTCTTCCTTCCTTTTGACTCTGCTTCCCTGTGGGGTAGTGTGCCTGTGCTGACAAGATGGCTGACAGTGTTATCCTGGGGTTAGTTTGGCTACAAGTCCCATGTGTGTCCCTGTGCTTCACACAGCATAACCCAGGGTGGTGGTTCTTTGTGGGATATTTGATTAGAGTGTGAGGCAATGCATTCTCCCAGGTGAGTTGTGTGGAGTTTGTGTTAGGGGTGTGTGTGAGAAGAGCTGCTGGTAACTATGGTCAGTGCTGTCAGTCCTCCTTCCCACCCAGCCAGATATCCCACCATGCTTCCATTGCAGGGAGTGCAAGTTTGCTTTCAGGATGTCAGTCAGTGGTGTCCTGCTGTTGGTTGGTGCACAGTTGCCAGCAGGGCCTTGTGCTCCCCACAGCAGTACCCAGTGTCAGCCATCTTGTCAGTTGTTTTCCACTCCCTGTGATGTGAGCATGGTTCATGGTGGTGTTGATGGGCGTATTGTGAGGGTGGGCAATATCTGTGACTAGAACTCCCATGATGCTATTGGCTACACTGACTTGACCAGCATACACAGAATTCCTTCCTTTCAGTGGGCTTCCCTGTGAGGTGGTGTTTGTAGTGGTGGCTACATATCTGACTGTGTTTGTTGGTTAGATTTGTGCCACTGCCTAGCTGTATTTGTTGTTGTGTTTGTAGATGTCATGACACAGTTACATATCACTATGAGATGGCATGTATTGTGTTTATCTGACTGACATACACATCTTGGGATGATTATCTTTTGGTTGGTGTGTATTTGCTAAGGGTGCATGGTTTGACTATCCCCTTGACAGTGATGTGTGTGTATTGTCACACAATATTGTGTACATTTGTTGTGTACTCACCAGGCTCTGGGATGTTTGATAGTCCATATACGCTCACTGGTGGTAGGATGGCCCGCACCTTCTCCTCCCAGGGCCTGAGGTATACAGGTTTGGCAGGAGGGCCACTGCCGGTGTGTTGGCTCAAGGCGTAGTCCTTCTTCAGTAGGTCCTTGACCCTCCTGCGCACGTCATACCACCTGTTCTGGATGTCTTCCTTTGTGCGCAAACATGGTGATTGTGCGTTCACCCTGTCGACGATCCTCTCCCACATCTTGGTTTTCTGCGACATGGGGGTCTGTTGGACCAGTGTACCAAACAGCTGTGGCTCTACCCTGAGGATCTCATCTACCAGGACTTCCAATTCACTGTCTAGGAACTTTGGATTCTTCTTTGGGGGCATGGTGATGGGTGGTGGTGGTGAGTGATGTGTGTGTTGGTGTGCAAGTGAGGGTGTGTGAGTGTGGGTTTTGCTGGGTGTATGTGAGGGTGCTATTTGTTGAGGTGCTGATGATATGTGGCTTGTGCGATGGATGAGCTGTGAGTGTGTCTGTGGTTGCTGTCCGTTGGTGTTGAGTGCTGGCAGGTAATTCGAATTTGCAAAGGATCATGGTAGGGATTTGTGTCCTTTATATGGGTGGAGTTGTGGGTGTGTCTTTGTTCCATGTCCCCCCCCCAGTATTTATTGGCTTTGTAATTGCTTGTTTGTCCCTTTTTTTGGTCTTTTTTCCTTTGTACTTTTTGTGCATGTAGGAGACGTTCTTCTGACCGAGTAGGACGCTGCAGTTGGTCTCGTGCGAGCTTCTCCGACTCGTTCACGCTGTATTTCTGCTGTGTTTTATGTGCGGCGTACGCGTCGGTTGCGGTGTATTGGGTTGCTTCGGCTCGCTGTTTTGTATGTGTGTCGGTCGTACGCCTTGTGCTCCGTGCGACTCTGTCGGATTTTCCACGCATTGCATCGTACTGTGCGGGTCGGAGTTCGCGGGTACGTTTCGTTCGGGTTCCTTCCTGGTGCGTGTCGGTCGGTTCGATTCGCGTTTTTTTCCGGCCGGATAGCTGTTTTCCGTGCGGTTCGGTCGTTCGTCTTGGGTTCCGTGCGAGTCGGTCGTAAATCGCATGCATTACATCGTACTTGGCGGATCGGGCTGCACCGGTACGTGTCGGTCGGAATAGAGTCACGATCCGAGTCGGTCGGTACGTTTTCCGGCCCGAATCGGAATCGGCCCCTGAATTGGAAAGGTTTTCGACCGACCGATTAAGATGCGAGTTAGGCGTTAGGAATATCCCAATCCAAACACAACGGCATTTGGAATTTTGAGCCGTACGGAGCAGAATCGTAAGTCTCTACGGGCCGCGTTTCCGAACGACCGATTACGATCCTGGATTCAGACAGACTTTTCGAATCGTGCCATCCGACTCAAATCGGTAGTTGGAATCAGACTTTGGGGGCCCGTAGCGGGCCCCCCTGCACCCAGAGCCTTTCCAATCGGGCCCGTGGGGGTACCCATGGATCCCCCCTTGGCAGCCATGCACAGTGTGGCAGGCACCAGGGGGTGCCCACCACAGGGTGCCCGATTTTCCCCACCCACCACTTTCTTCAATGGAAGTCTATGCATTCGGTCGGAACATAGGCTCCCATTGAAGTCAATGGGAGTCCGACCCAATCGTATCTGGAAGCATCCGGATGCATTGGAATCGGTCGGTCAGACTCTCCTGACCTGAGTCGGTCGGAAACCATTCCCAAACTGATTCGGTGGGAATGCTTTCCTAACTGCATTGTAATCGGGGCCTAAGACGGAAAGGTCTTTCCAACTTGGTTCCGGAATTCGGAGACTCCGAAGCGGTCAGAGTCGAACTGTGCAGGTCTATGAACCGCGTTTCCGACCGACGTATTATGATGTCGGATTTAGACAGCCTTTCTGAATCCGACATAAAACAGCTGTGGGAAACTGACTTTGGGGGCCCGTAGCAGGCCCCCATTCACCCGGAGGCCTCCAGTTGGGGCCCGTGGGGATACCCATGGGACCCCTCTATACAACCATGGACAGTGTGGCAGGCACCTTGGGGTGCCCGCCACAGGGTGAAAGGTTTTCTGCAACCACACCTTTTTTCAATGGGAGCCTGTGTTGTCGGTCGGAACACAGGCTCCCATTGAAGTCAATGGGAGTCCGACCGAACGGTGTACGGAAACATCGTAATCGGTCGGTCGGACTCACCGGACCCGAGTCGTTCAGAAATGATTCCTACAAGGAGTCGGTTGGAATGCTTTCCGACCGACATGGTAATGAGGCCCTAAATCTACAAAAGACCCACAAACAACACTTTGACTGACCTCTAGACCTCCCCCTGCACCCTCTACCTTCAAAACCCTTATAAAAACCTTGAAAAGGGACTTATCTGTTCCAACAAACAGCAGCACCTTACCGCACCTGGATCTTGAAAAATAGACTCAAAATGACACAGCTAGATTACAAAATCGAAGGTAGGGGTAAAGAAAAATGTCTGCTAAATATCTTCCCATATAAATAAATGGGAAATAATGTAAAAATGTTGAATAATTGTATTAAAAAATGTAAACAATTGTGAAACATGTAACATATGTAACTAAGGGGCTGATTACGATGAGGGGCGGACTAGGTCCGCCCGCCATCATAGCAGTGTTTGGGACCGCCCGCCAGACATGCGGCGGTCCCACCACTGCAATTAGGATGCACCCGCCATACTGGCGGGCGCATCCAGGGCTTTTAACATTGCAGACGGTGCTGCTGGCTGCAGCACCGTACGCAATGTTAAAAGTGCTTGCACTGCATTTCCCTGCACTACGTGGCAGGCACCACGCAGTGCCTGCCACTTGGTGCATGGAAATGCAGGGGGGCACCATGGGTACCCCCCAGTGCACCCCTCCACACACAGAGGGGGCCCGCAACGGGCCCCCGAATCCAGCCTCCGCCTGTCTTTTTGCAGTGGGATGACCGCCGCAAAAAGACAGGTGGAAAGGGATTTCGTAATCCCTACGGCGGTGCCTGCAAGGCACCGCCGCAATGCTGCCCTGTGTCCTGGTTCCGCAAGGCGGGCGGAAAAGGACCGCCTTGCGGAACCGTGGCGGACGGACTTTCCGTCCGCCGCAGACAGATAGAGATTCCCACCGCCATCATAATTCGGCAGTGGGAATTTCCTGTGTGATGGCGGAAGGACCGCCACCGCCGGCCCGGCGGTGGCGGTCCTTCCGCCATCCTAATGAGCCCCTAAATGTTGTAAAAATGTTAAAAGGTTGTAGAGAATAAATTAAATAATAGCATATAATATATAAAGTTATTTAATATATACTGAAAAAGTGTATGTGACAATGATGTTAAAATATATATATATATAAAACAATTTAAGAAATATAAAAAAATGTTGAACAGTGGTTAAAAAAGTGGAAAATGTACAACATACAGTACTATTTAAATACAATTTACATTTTTTATGTAATAAAATTCCATTTAAAATGTTGTCTTTACTTATCTACATATGAATGGTTATATTTAAGTTTAAAAATATATGTTTAAAAAGGTAAAACTATACATTAAATAAACTTTGAAAACATAAACAAAATGAGAAAAATGTTTTGCATGTCTTTATTCTATATACATATTAAATTAGTTATATTATTTACAACTAACTATTTTTTATTGTGTTTGTAAAAACTAACAATACTAATTAAAGAACACAAACTAATTATACTATATACAAAAAAAATTACACAAAAGATGTAAGACTAAAATGACTAAATTAAATAATCACAATCCAACAGAAACCATTTTAAGAACGTGTTGGACACCAAAGGGGTGATATTTGCTATTCTCACTGCAATGTAAACCAATCTGGTGAAGGTGTTGGACACTAATGGTGCACCATTTACTATTCTCACTTCAAACTATTCCAATTTGGAGAAGGTGTTGCACACAAAAGGGGTGACATTTACTATTCCCACTTCAATCTAAACCAGTTTGGGAAGGTGTTGGTCACTAAAAGAATGATATTTTCTATTTCCACTCCAATCTAACTCTATTGGAGGAAGGTGTTAGATACTAAAGGGTTTATATTTACAATTCCCACTCCAACCTAAGCCACTTTGGAGAAGGTGTGGACACTAAAGAGGTAAAATGTACTATTCCCACTGCATTTTAAAGCATTTTATATAAGGTGCTACAAACTAAACATTTTATATACACATTCAATACTCCATACTGACACACTATTTTTATGTATAAAATATGCTAAATTTTAATTGAAAAACACACTGGCCAAAACTACAAACCTACATATTCATATTTAAATATTAACATGTAAAATAATATTTTATTTATAACGAATATATTTTTAACATATTTACTACTATTCCTAAACTTTAAACCATAAAATAAAAAATAAAATCATGCACCAAAATGAACAATCATAAAATTTACAAATATATAAAACCAACTTTAAAAAAAAAAGAATAAAAAATATACTTTCCAATAAAATTATTTATGAACAAATGTTAAAAAAAAATATTGTTATAATAATTTGTTTCACAAAAATTCTATAATTTAAAAATTGTATTTGAAAAATTTCAAATATTTTCCGTTAATAAAATCTATGTTTATATATTTCTAATTGTGAACACCAATAATATATATTTCCTTAAGTATAAATAATACTTTAATAAAAAATGTTCTGCAATATAATAAAATTTGAAAATGTACAATATAAATTTGCATATCATTAAAATACTTAACATAAAATTTACTTTAAAATATACACTTTTTAAAAATCTCCCCACCCTTATTCCCTAAAAACCTAATATCCTGTTGCGAAAAAACAGAGAACTTCATTATCTTTACATTTACATTAATAAAACTAAAAATACATAGAGGCGCTACTGGAAGTGATGATTCTGCTGACACCATCTGGCCAAATGTCAGGCTTGAAAGTCAACTGGAGTAAGTCTTGTCTTTACCCCCTGCAAATTATGCCCAGACCAGACTGGTGATCGATAAGTGCTGCTTCCGCGATATGGAAGGTTGACAAGTTTTGATATCTAGGTGTGCAGATCTATTGTGACAGAGCCCGTTTGTTCAGTGGAAATCCAGATCTGGTCCTAGTGGCAGTGAGAGGCTCCCTTCCCTTATGGTGTGCTCTCCCCCTATCCCCAATGGTTCGTATGGCAATAGCCAAGATGCTGTAGCTCCCCCAGGTTCTCTAGTATTTTTCAGTTCTCATAACATTGCTGCCCAGGGGATTTTTACAGGAGTTCTATACTCTCCTCCGACAATGATCTGGGAAGGAGGCAGAAGAAGAGTGGCGCTTTGTAAACTCCAGCACCCACTGGATAAAGTAGGACTGAGTGCCCCAAATTAAGAAGCTCACTACTTGGTGACTAAACGTCAATGGTCCACACGATGGGTGGTCCCTGAGCCAGAAATCATGCCCACAGAACATTTCAGAGCACTGGACCCTATTTCCCACTATGAAGCGGTGTTCGGCAAGGTGCCTTTGCTGCTAAAATGCCCACATGCTATACGGGTAGTTAAACAGTGCTGGGTATGCATGAGAAAGCATTTGGAACCCAGGAACTGTATGCCCCAGAGATCCCTCTATGGCTTCTTACGCAATTCCGTACTTAGAGACTCATTACGATGTTGGGCGGAAAGCCTCCGCCTGACAGTCGGAATGTCCTAGACCACGTCTGAACTCTTCCGACTGACTCGGTCGGTTTACAATCCGCCCGACCAATTACGATGTTCACGGTTGGATTGTAGACCTGGTGGTCCTTCCGAATCGGTTCCGACTAGCTCTCGGAGAAGTTGTGTCGATCGGAACCGCATCCTGCCGCTCTACGGACAGCGTTTCCGCCGACCGACCGATTACCATGTCTATTTCCAACAGGCTTTCCGATTCGGCCTGTCCAACACAAAAAGGCTGTCGGAAAGTGACTTTGGGGGGCCCTAGCAGGGCCCCTTCATCCTTGGCCTCCAGTTGAGGGCCGATGGGGTACCTAAGGGACACCCCTGTAAAACCCTGCACTGTTTAGCTGGCACCGTGGGGTACCTGCCACAGGGTGCAGGGTTTTACACATACACCCCATTTCTCCATAGGAGCCTGTGTTGTCGGTCGGAACACTGGCTCCCATAGGGAACAATGGGACTCCGACTGAACAGTGTTCGGTTGCATTGTAATCGGTCAGGCGAACCCACTGACCGTGAGTTGTTCGGTTCTGCCCAACATCGTAATGAGACCCTTTGTTGGGTCACCATAACCACCGGGTGGGGAATGAGGCTGGGATAGTAACAATGAAAGATCTATTCTCTAATGGCACTTTATACCCCTCTGAAATCCTTGCTGATACATGGGAACTCATCTCATGTCACTACCTCACATACACAGCCTTTGGATGGTGGCCAGGTTCATGTAGTTGACGGCGAGATTGAGCTGCTCACGGCTGACATCCTCCATACCATTCTTACTCATGGGATAGAGCGGAGTGCTATTACTTGGTTGTATGTCACCATCTTTGCAACTCTTTATGCCAATTTGGGCCCTATTAAAATACTTTGGGAGCAGGCCCTGGAAAGGGAGTTTACATACTGGGCGTGGGATATAAGTCTGCAGTATACTAAGATAGTAGAAATTCACATTTTAAATACACGCAATTTAATTGTTTGCACAAGACCTACTTGATTCCACTAAGGACTGCTAAGATGTACCCGAGTTCTACGGATACCTGCCCTAGATGTTGGTTGCCTGGGGCCGACTTTCACCATGTGGTGTGGCCTGCCCATTGATCACAACCTACTGGGTACTCGTAGTCTCATCTCTTTTCAACACGACAGGAAAGGTTGTACACAAAGACATATTGACCTGCATGTTGGGACTCTTCCTGTGCTCACGGCAGAGCAACCAAAATGCCAGGGTTCTCGATGTAAGCTGTTGGCGGTGAAATGTCCATAGCAATCTTCTGGAAGGCCCATCATTCACCAGTCACCAAGCAATAGTTATTAGCTGTCCAAAAAGACTGAGATCATAGTCCTGTAGGGCCTTATTAGAGGGCAATGGCGTGAGTCAGGTATAGCACATTGGAAATCTGCTCTGGCAGTGATACAAGCTAAGACTGATGACAACCCCCTTAGACATTTACCTAGGATACCTTGTAGAATGGTTGCTGGTGGACCGAGCTTCCCTCCATGATTGAGTACTCCAGGTTCGAAGGCGCTGTTTCTCTACGTGACACAATTTTTCCCCCTCAGGCCCTCTCTCCCTGCTCACTAAACTGTCACCGGCAACTTCTTGATGGACCTTTGTGATCTCAGAGGTAAAGGTATCCCACTAGTTTCCCAAGCACTGCAGTAACACACGCCAGACTCTCCTGCACTCGCTCCACCATGATCCAGAACCAGTCGACTGTTCTCTTTGTTACTGCTCACTGGTCATCTGTTTCCATTGCCTCATTTTAGTAGAATGTTGTAGCTCTCCTTACTCGTATACTGTGGGCGAAAGATACTTGTACTTTGTGGTATATGGTGAACAGACATAATATCGAGTTGGAAATGTCGAGTAGCAGTAATATCGAGTCCAAAATCTCGGACTACAAAAATATCGACAGTCAGAATATCGTTGTCAAGAATATCGAGTTGAAGGTAAGTAATATCGTTTTTCAAAATATCGAAGTAATTAATATCGTTAGCAAAAATATCGTTGTTAAAAATATCGTTGTTTGATTTAGTGTTATGTATTTTAGTGTGTATTTTACATGTATGTGTTCAAATTTTTGTGTAAGTATTGTATTTGTTTTTTAATATATGTGTTACATTTTTAGAAGTTATTAATTTTTTTAAAGTAAATTTTGCGTTTTAGTTCCGTAGCGGGTTGTGGGTTTATAGGGGAATAGGGTGGGAAGTAATTTAATTATAATAAATGTAATAATAATTTTTAGAAGTTATTAATTTATTTTAATTAAATTTTGCGTTTTTGTTCCGTAGCGGGTTGTCAGTTTATAGGGGAATAGGGTGGGAAGTAATTAAATTATAATTAATGAATAAATAAATTTGATTAATTAATATTTATGTGTTTAATATTTTATATTGTTAATTGTGGTAATTAATTAATTATTAATTAGTTATTAATTGGTGTTAATTATTAATAATCATTTGGTAAATATCTTAATTGTGTTATTTTTTTAGGAGCGGGTTGTGGGTTTATAGGGGAATAGGGTGGGAAGTAATTTAATTATAATTAAGTAATTAATATTTTAATTAATTAATATCTATGTATTTAATAATTTATATTGTTAATTGTGGTAATTAATTTATTATTAATTAGTTATTAATTGGTTGTTAATTATTAATAATTTATTGGTAAATATCTTAATTGTGTTATTTTTTTAGGAGTGGGTTGTGGGTTTATATGGGAATATGGTGGGAAGTAATTTAATTATAATTAATTAATTTATATTTTTAAATATTTGATATTTATGTATTTTAAATTTTATACTGTTAATTGTGATAACTAATTTATTGTTAATTATTTATTAATTGGTGATTACTAATTATTAATTAATTATTCATTATGTTATTTGTGTCATTTTTTTAAGAGTGGGTTGTGGGTTGATAGGGGAGTAGGCTGCGAAGTAATTTAATTTTAATATATATTTTTTATTTTTCATTATAATATTTAGATTAAGTTGTTTTATAGTGTTAATAGTGTGAATCAATTTATTATTGATTGTTTTTAAATTGCTTGTTAATTTTAATTAATTAATTAATTAATTATGTTAATAGTGTTATGTTTTACAATATTGGTGGTGTCATTTATAGGGAATATGGTGGGAGGTAATTTTTTTTAAATTAATTAATTGTTTGTTAATTAATTTTAATTATTTTGCTTGAGGGGAATAGTAAATTATTCCCATATGCAATCTAACACTTTCCCTACTGTTGCACTCGCTGGAGTGGGAATAGTAAATTATTCCTCTCCGCTATCCAATACTTTCCCTAGAGTTGCACTTGCTGGAGTGGGAATAGTAATTTTATCCCCTCCGGTATCCAAAACTTTCCCTACTGTTGCACTCGCTGGAGTGGGAATAGTAATTGTTACCCTTCCGCTATCCAACACTTTCTCTACTGTTGCACTCCCTTGAGTGGGAATAGTAAATTATTCCCCTCCGCTGTCCTACACTTTCCTTACTGTTGCACTCCCTGGAGTGGGAATAGTAAATTATTCCCCTTTGCTATCAAACACTTTCCTCTATTGTAGCACTTGCTGGAGTGGGAATAGTAATTTTATCCACTCCGCTATCCAACACTTTCTCTACTGTTGCACTCTCTGGAGTGGGAATAGAAATTTTTACCCCTCCGCTATCCAACACTTTCCCTACTGTTGCACTCTCTGGAGTGGGAATAGTAAATTTTATCCCCTCTGCTATCCAACACTTTCCCTACTGTTGCACTATCTGGAGTGGGAATAGTAAATTATTCCCCTCCGCTATCCAAAACTTTCCCCACTGTTGCATTCGCTGGAGTGGGAATAGTAATTGTTACCCCTCCGCTATCCAACACTTTCCCTACTGTTGCACTCTTTGGAGTGGGGATAGTAAATTATTCCACTCCGCTATCCAATACTTTCCCTACAGTTCTACTTGCTGGAGTGGGAATAGTAAATTATTCCCCTCCGCTATCCAACACTTTCCCTACTGTTGTACTTGCTGGAGTGGGAATAGTAAATTATTCCCATCCGCTATCTAACACTTTCCCTACTGTTGTACTTGCTGGAGTGGGAATAGTAAATTATTCCCCTCTGCTATCCAACACTTTCCCTACTGTTGCATTCACTGAAGTGGGAATAGTAATTTTATCCACTCCGCTATCTAACACTTTCCCTACTGTTGCACTCTCTGGAGTGGGAATAGTAATATTTACCCCTATGCTATCCAACACTTTCCCTACTGTTGCTTTCTCTGTAGTGGGATTAGTAATATTTACCCCTACGCTATCCAACACATTCCTTAATGTTGCACTCCCTGAAGTGGGAATAGTAAATTATTCCCCTCCGCTATCCAACACTTTCCCTACTGTTGCACTCCCTGGAGTGGGAATAGTAATTTTATCCCCTCCGCTATCCAACATTTTCCCTACTGTTGCTGTTAATGTAATGTGAAATGTAATTGTAAAAGATGAAAAATATTTTAATATTTCAAATTATTATATATATATTTTATTTTTATTTTTATTTTACTGGTATATGTATATATATATATGAATTTAAAAATGTTAATATGTTTATAACATTTTATAATTTATTATAATAATTATTTATTAATATTATTAAGCAAATTTATATATTATATTTTATATATATGTATCTTTAATTATTTTAACATTATATTTATTATTTATAATTTTAAACATTTTCTAATAATTCTAACTATGTTTTTTAATTACATGTATTATTTACTTTATTTTACATTATTTTTTAAACATTTAGGGGCCCATTACGATACCCGGCGTAAAAAAATCCGCCAGGCATGGAAGCGGCAAAAATCCGCCCGCACACACCGTCTGAACACCGACCACGCCATTACGATTACACAAACCGAAAACCGCCATCGGCGGAAAAATCACACAAAATACCGCCCGCCAACGTCCGAGTCGGAGTCAAACCGCCCGCCACGGACGGAAACACGCACGACAACACAAAACCGCCCGCCCTCACGGCCGACACACCGCACGTGAAATTACGATCGCACCGCCATGAGCGCGGAAAAACCACAAATATACCGCCCGCTAGCGCAAACAACGCCGATGAGAATCGACACGGCAGAAGCCATGGCGCCCACGTACCTGCACAGAAACCATCCGCTCACAAAACCAATAGCACACAACATGGCCAACAAGTCCACACAGCAAGGCACGCACAAATACACAAGCACAGTACACATCCCGAAAACACCCCCCGGACAAACAAAAAATACAAAGGCCAGAACCCCAGACACAACACACCTGAAAACAACAGACCATGAGGACACACCCACATAGGTGAGTACAAAAGCAGCACTCCCACAGACCACAACCCCTTGCTACATTGCAAACCAGAGAGGAGAGGAGAGGACACAGTGACACAGCAAGGACAGCAGCACACCACAGAAACGCACACATCACAACCACCACCACCACCACCACCACCACCAAACACCTGCACCACAAACCCCCTGCACATTACACAACACACACCGCACCAGCACCACAAACACCATGGCACCACAAAGGATGCCCAAGTACACGCCCATTGAGCTGACGGTCATGGTCGACTGAGATCATCAAGGTGTACCCACAAATCTATGGGAACATGGTCCAGCACACACCACTAGCCACCAGAAACAGAATGTGGAACCGGATCGTAGACCAGGTCAATGCAGTCGGGACCCTGCCCAGGAACAGAGGAGAAATTAACAAACGTTGGAATGACGTAAAGAGCCTGGTCAAGAAGAAGGAGGGAAAAACAGAGAGCTGGCTGCCGTCACTGGCGGAGGGAATCCCGCGCTCTTCAAGACCTTCAAAGCGTGGGAGGAGAAGGTGCGAGTCATAATACATCCGGAGATCCTCGCCGGATTAGCAGGGGGAGTGGAGGCTGGTAAGTACAAACTATTGTATACCAGCACACCGCTATGTACTCACATGCACTACCACCATGCCACAGCTCCCAGGGACAAACACCCCCATGTCCAGCACACAATACACAACACATCACACACACATGCAACAGACACCACCACACACAGCCCAAACCGAACAACTGTAACATACGTGGGGACATGTGTACACTCAGCCAGCCACGTAACCACCAACAGGTCCCCAAATATGCCAGAAGCGCCACAACGAGCACCCACCACACCCATGTGTCCGCCACAGCTGCACTAACCGACAAGTAACAGGTAAGTGGCAGGAACACAAAGTGCAGTGGGTGGGACGGTGGACAGCCCAAGTACAACACACACCAGGCCCCTAGTCCCACAGCACAGCAAGGAGGAGCATCCCCACACCCCACAGCCACGTGTCAGCCACCGCAGTGCACAACGACAGCCGAAAGGCAGACATCACGGTCCACAGCAATCGGTGTCAGTGGGTGTCCAGCCACCCCCACGACCCACAACACCCCCCACCCCCACAGACCTGCAACATGGAGCACCCCCGCTTAGAGCCATGTGGCATCCAGTACAGTGCACGCACGAACAACTTGCAGGTGGGAAACTGGACAGGGCTGGATTACTGGAGGCATGAGGACCATAACACGACCAACACATGGGACATGTCACGTAGCAGACGAACACGCAGCACCGCCCACCATCACGAACAAGTGAACAATGTGCACACGGACATGAACAACAGACTCACACCCCACATGACCCATCACAGACATAGCAACACCCAAGGAGCCACGTCTGCATGCACAAGCCACACTGAATATAGTACCACACGGCAGCCACTGTGCAACTCATCACACACAACCGAAACACCATTGAAGTCCTGTCCATGTAGCCCCTACTGCCTGTCAACCACAGACCCCACGACTACGCCTATGTAAGACAAACAACACTAGACGCAACAGAGCGGAACAACATAAATGCACACGAACACCACTGAACCCATCAAACACACAGACACACCATGCACATACAACATACCATACATCCCATCCGTCAGCCCCAGTCTCATGAAAGGCATGTCATCCGCACAGCTGCCACACATACAGCAGTCACGCTAAGATACATGCCCATGACCAACCATGTGCCAGAAGTCAATGAAGCGCACGACACACTGTGAGCAACAACACACAACATGGGCCACACCCCCGAGCACTGCAGTGATGCACATGGCACAGGGCAGCACGCACACCAAGGAGATGGGACAACTGCAATACGTTGGCTGGCACACAACCATCACTCACTCATAACGATGCGTCCAATGCCATGTCCAGTAATCACAACAGACAGCAAATATGCAGGCCATGTCAAGCATGCACACACCTCAAATCATGCACTGTCATGCTGCCACAACACATGTCACGTTCGGCACCCATGGCTCACAGCATGTACCCCAAAAGCATATCCCTCCCAAATGCGAATCTGGGGCATGGCCCCCATGTTGCCATATGCGTTCCTAAGCGTTCCATTTGAACCCCAAAAGCATATTCCATCCCAAATGCGAATCTGGGGCATGGCCCCCATGTTGCCATATGCGTTCCTAAGCGTTCCATTTGAACCCCAAAAGCATATCCCCTCCCAAATGCGAATCTGGGGCATGGCCCCCATGTTGCCATATGCGTTCCTAAGCGTTCCATTTGAACCCCAAAAGCATATCCCCTCCCAAATGCGAATCTGGGGCATGGCCCCCATGTTGCCATATGCGTTCCTAAGCGTTCCATTTGAACCCCAAAGCATATCCCCTCCCAAATGCGAATCTGGGGCATGGCCCCCATGTTGCCATATGCGTTCCTAAGCGTTCCATTTGAACCCCAAAAGCATATTCCCTCCCAAATGCGAATCTGGGGCATGGCCCCCATGTTGCCATATGCGTTCCTAAGCGTTCCATTTGAACCCCAAAAGCATATTCCCACCCAAATGCGAATCTGGGGCATGGCCCCCATGTTGCCATATGCGTTCCTAAGCGTTCCATTTGAACCCCAAAAGCATATTCCCTCCCAAATGCGAATCTGGGGCATGGCCCCCATGTTGCCATATGCGTTCCTAAGCGTTCCATTTGAACCCCAAAAGCATATTCCCACCCAAATGCGAATCTGGGGCATGGCCCCCATGTTGCCATATGCGTTCCTAAGCGTTCCATTTGAACCCCAAAAGCAAAGTACAAACCAGACCCAGGATGGGCCAGGAGCCCGCATACACCAGAGTCACAATAAGTAGGGGCACAGCAACACACCCATCGGCATGGCCAATCCGTCCCATGCCACATGTGCACAGCACACAGTCCCATTGCCAAGCACACACAACTACAGATGCTACAGCCACACACACGCCTCCGGGAAACCCATGTACGAGATTGCACGAACTGTTAATGTCAGACGACAAATACATACTTCGCCAGGTGCAACACGATTACAAATCTCATTCTCTCCACAGGTGACGAACTGCTGGATGCTGGGGATGGAGCCAGCAGCCAGCACAGCCAGCCTACAAGCCCCCAACGAGGACACACGGATCTGGAGGATCTGTCCTCCTCTTCGGACACGGACCACCAAGCAGGCCCATCTGGTGTGGCAGGGCCCAGCCGCTCCCCAGGACCCCTCCTACCCACCAACCCATCATCCAGGGCTGCTGAACATTCCCAGCCCCCTGCTGCCACTGTCGTTGCGGCCACACCCACGGTCATTGTGGCCACTACCACTGCCGCAACCGCCACCATCGCCGCACCGACCACCACCGCCGCCACCACCACCACGTCTTCGCTGGCACCAGCCCCAGCGCAGGTGGTGGCCCGGCCGACTGGATCCACCCTGGGAGCCACAGCGAGGACCGTGGTGAGCAATGTGGCTAGTGGGCAGGGCCGGTGGCAGCAGGACTGGTAGGAGGAGCAGGGTCAGGGAAACGCCAGCCTCCCCTGGGAGCCATGCCCTGCCTCAAATGGCCAGAGTCCTTGGGGCCTATGAAGAGGCCCAAGGACAATGGGTCCGGTCTGCTTCAGACACGCGTGAGGTGCTGGGGTGCTGAGGTCCATGGACGCCCGTATGGGCCAAATCGTGGACCTCATGGGCCAGCTGGTGGTGGCGGTGAGGTCACAGCCAGGGACAGCAGCTCCCCTCCGCCACCACCTGCCGGGGCGCAGGGTGGAGCAGCAGTGTCCAGTTCCCCTGCGTCCACAGCCAGTGAGCACACCTCAACCACCAGCATGTCGCAAGCAGGCACCCCCTCGCAAACGTGGAAGGGGCCGTCCGAAGTGGAAACAGATCTCCCGGGAGGACTTCGCACGCTCCAAACGCAAGTGAGGCAGCCAGCCAGCCTTCCGCCAGCCTTCCTTGACCAGCCACTGCATTGACTTGGACTACGATCCCACTCCACACAGCCATCTGGATGGCATGTGTGTGTTGGACTATGGACATAGAACCAGTGGGTACACCCTGAGCATCACGCAGCCATGACCGACAGCTCATTGTCACTGCACGCACCACTTTTGTCATCACCTTACACACAATCACATGTCACAGTTTGTAATAAATGCACCTTTTACACTAACTGCTGTTTGTGCCCTGTGTTTTATTTGTACGGAATACAACGGCCACCTTGGGCGGAAAGGCACCTGATGCGTGGCATGGCAATTGAATCCGGAGGGCCTGTAGGGACCTAGGGGTGGGAGACAGAACAGGAGCACATTCAATGAGTGTGTCACACACCCATCACACAGTACATGTCAACAACTACAAGCAATGTACACACATCGCACAGAGCAATAGGGCACAATGCCACAGCCACCAACAGTGGCATACTACCCTGGCCATGGAGCATTGACACACAGCACGCAGTGAACAAACGGCCACCCTGACACAGCACACACACACCTGCACAGATACAGCCACATCAGCCGTCGTACATGGACACTCACTATCAAGTGAAGTAGCGGGCGATGAGCTGCTGCCGCACATTACCAGCTTCCTCCTCTCCGCTGTCCTCCTCACTCGAGCTGTCCTGGTCTGCGGGCTGGGGCCCTGGTTGATCTCCGTCATCCACAATGACCAGATTGTGCAGCATGCAGCACGCCACCACTATCCGGCACACCTTCTGTGGGGAGTACGCCAGCGCACCCCCGGTGCGGTCCAGGCACCTGAACCTGGACTTGAGGAGGCCAAAGGTACGCTCGACCACACGTCTGGTCCTCCCATGTGCCTCATTGTAGCGATCGTCTGCTGGGGTGCGAGGATTCCTCAATGGACTGAGCAGCCATGCCCCATTCGGGTACGCAGTCACCTGGGTGTGAGGGACACAGAGAACCGTTGCTATTCCAACTGCACAGGGGACAGCATCGCACAACCAGCACGCTACACCACTCCACATACTCACGGACAATACAGGCACGATCCTGTTGCATATTGGACATCAGTCGTGGCAAGATGCTGTTGCGCATTATGTGTGCGTCATGGGCCGAGCCTGGGAACTTTGCACACACGTGGGTGATCACCATGTCCGCAAGGCACACCACTTGCACATTCAGGGAGTGCGTGTGCTTCCTGTTGCGGTACAGGTGCTCAGTGGCCTGTGGTGGAACAAGGCCGACATGTGTGCAGTCAATGGCTCCAACGACGTGTGGGATTCTGCCAAGGGCATAGAATGCACCCTTCACTGCCGCCAATTCACGAGCCCTGGGGAAGCGGATGTACCTGTTTCGGTACAGCATCATGGCTGCCAGTACATCCCTCAGCACCTTGCTGAACATGGGCTGGGACATCCCTCCTCCAATGCCCACTGTGTGCTGGAATGACCCAGTGGCGAAGAAATGCATGGCGGCCATCACCTTAGCCGTGGGGGTGACAGCAGTCGGATACACCCTGCGGGGACGGAGATGGGGTTCTAACATGGCACACAGTCGATGCAGGGTTGGCCTGTCCAGCCGAAACTTCCTAATAACCTCTGTATCGTCCATGTCCGCCAGCAATTGGTATGGGCGGTCAATGTTCGGTCTCCGCCTAGGGACAATGGCAGAGGACACATGTCAAAGCAACACGACACATAGCAATTTCGCATACACATCACTGACATGACTGAGCAAGCACATGAGCCACAGCCCAGCTGTCAAGCTGGGACGGCACGGCCACAATACACTTACACAGGTCTCCCAACAATGGCAATGGCTAGTGATACAAACCACTGCCATGTGCATGCACATGGGGATCTAGGCCCCAATGACTTGCGGGGCGTGCTGATGGGGACTGACTGCATATCCGTCAAGCGGCAACGCCACGGCAACATGAATGTCTGCTGAGCATGGAACTGCTTCCGCGGCTGGATGAGTATGGCACACGACGACGACGATGTGGGCACAGGCTGAGCGGCCAAAACAAGTGGGACCTGTGGCACGAGGGGACATGAGACAGTAGTAGGTGTCAGCACTGCACCCTATGTACAGCACTGTACGGATCACACCTCCCGAAACATTGACAGGTGTCCACATTGACAGCCCCATGCCAAGACGGCTGTGTGCTTGCAGTCACACGTCACAGGTGAGAGGTTACATTGCACGTGCCAGGTGGCAGACGTACATAGTGGGAGCTGGCATGTGTGTGCATGTGTCTCCTGTTCAGGATCCACCAGATGGGCGCTGACTCTGTACTGACCATTGGACACAGCATGTTCCGTGGAAGGCTTGTGTGTGTGGGATGGTGGCACTGGATGTGCCTCCGTTGGGTGGGGGGCCATGCACAGGGCGGGTACGTCGATGATTGCGCATTGTTGGTCACGGTGGGTGCACCAACTGAAGATGTGTTGCCCTGTGTTCAATTCCTATGTCCGCATGATGATGGACTGTAGATGTGGGCAGACTACACATTGGTCGATGTGCTGTCTATTTGCATGTGCCTTCACACCAGGCACAGCTGCCCCTGCACATGTGACCCCTGCTGGACTCGCTGCTGGGTCTGTGGAGCTGATGCACCTTCTGCGCGTGGGGCGGACAGCTCTCCTCACTTCCCTCATTGCGCATGTCATGACTTTGCCGCAGGTGACATGGATCATGGAGGGCCCACATGTACGCGTGGGTAGGCTACACATGATTGTACACTGGTCGCCACCCCCAGTCAGTGTTTCGAATGGGAAGGTTGTCGTGCTGGTGGTATGTTCGATGTGGCGGATGGGCGGGCCTAGGTGCGGGCTTACATTCCGGACATGGGGGTAGTTGGATTGGCGACTAGTTGCAGTACACATGGGACACGTCTCTTCCTTTCCACATCTGGGTCATCCCTTGTACTTACTGACAGTGATACAGTCATCTTCGCCCCAGCCCTCATGTCCTCCCTCGCTCCCCCAATATGCATGCTCACCTGCGAGGCTAGCGCCTGCACAGGCAGCCCCAAGCTCGCACCAGAGAGGGCAAGGAGTGTATGTGTGGGTCCAGTTGCACGAGTGGGCTGTCTCAGGGTATGATGTGTGGCGGGACGCCGTCCACCTGTGTGGTGCCCCAAATGGAGACCCGGCCTGCATGGACTATGCATCACAGTCTTCGCCTTCCGGATCCGCCACCTGCGACACCCAGTGGCTGTGGCTGCCCTTGCGGCCAGGCCGCGTCCGTCTGTGGCTGATGGCCCACACATTCACTCTTTGGCCTCTCTGGGGAGGGCTCGGGGTGGTGGCGCACGCGCTTGCACTTAGTCGCAATGGCATGTGGCGTGGTTGGTATGATGGGCAATGGATGGGATGGTGCGAGCCACCTCCCGTGACGTCAGTGCTGCTCGCGCTGTGGTGCGTCCCCCTACACTTCCATTTGACTTGTGCCATGCTAGACGTTGAGGTTCTATTGCCTGCGTGATATGACCAGGAGGAGCGCGAGGAGACCTCTCACACACCATGCTCCACTGCCATCCCGTGCCCTGTATCGCCTGTGCGGATTGACTATGTTGGGGTTACACCTGGTCGACTGGGGCTGTGTGTGCCTTGTCAAGGGGCATGGCGGGCGCACAAAAGGATCCAGCTTGTCCACAGAGGGTGGGCTGAGGTGCGCCTGGTACCGCTTTGTACGTGTGCCCGGCTGCTGTGCACACACGTGTTCACTCCCCCCGACAGGTGTCCTCTCACAATGCCCAGGGAAGCGGTGGTGTACTGTTCATGACCCCTCCCAACACGGCGTGCTCCAACTTGGCATGTGCGCATCTACCCGTCGCACCCACCCACCTGAGCACTGCGTCCATACGACTTCACACGACACATGTGTGTCTTCCATAGTAGTGCTACTCATTTGCGTTGACATCCAATACCAGTGGACTACATGGTCATGTCACGACTGCCGTGTACTTCACATACTCTCATCCTCTCTCATTCGTACTTGTGAAATGAGTCAGCGGAGACAGTTTTGGTTTCAAACATTATATTGAGTCTTCTGTCCTCTGTGATGCAGTATAGTGGACACTACTGGCAGCGGAATACATGTTGAGGATATACTGAGCATGATTGCAAATGGGATAGGGTGTGGGGTTACATGTGATTGGCTGTTGCATGTGGGATGTGGGCTTCAGAGTGACATCTGCTTGGCCAAGGCTGTGCTAATGTACATTTACGTATAGCTGCGGAGCTGCGGACTTTGACACAGACGGTATACATGTAGCCTACCAGACCGCTTGGCATCATGGGCACAGTCCATCTCAGTTCCATGTGACAGGTTTGCTGCAGTTGTTCCTCATGCACGCGTGCATGTGAGATGACATCAGGGCATGTGCTTGCGTGCATGCAGCGGCGTGCCACTTGTTGTTGCACTGTGGTGGTTACTGGACATGTCACAGTCACTGGGGTCGTGTTGTTGTTGTATGCACTTGTCGTCCATGCAAAGGTCCTGGTATGGGATTCCCGGGGCGGGGTGGGAGGGGTGCAGCACCCACAGACTCCAGGCGACCTATTCATGTCCACTGAGCGTGTGTGTGTCCATGGGCGCTGGATCCATGTCGTGTCCTGGTTGTTCGTGCAGTTCCGTCCATGTGGGTGCGATACACAGAGCCCATGCCACTGCCTCCCACGATGCATGCGGTGTTCCTGGATGTGATGGGGAACAGTGTGCATGTCCCGGTCATATCCGATGTCATGGCGATGTCGTTGATGGTGTGGTAATTGTTGCCGGTCGTTTGGTATGGCTGTTGTGGTGGTGACTGGCCAGTCCGTGCGGAAGCTAAGCATGGGTGCGGGGTTGGACATCATAGGTCAATCGGGGAACCTGCGTTGTGGTCCGACGAATTTACAGGTTGTCAGGTATGCGATGCCGTCCAGCAGGGCTTCCATGTCATTGGTGGTGTACATGTTTGCCAGCCAATGTAGCGGATGGTGGCTGTCAAGGTGTTGTTCGTAAGTTGTCCCTTGGAGGACCATGATGGGGCATGCTGGGTGACATTCGATGTAGCTGTTCTCGATGATCCGTCGTGTGGAGGCACAGTGGTCCCATTTCAGTGCGGGTGCGATGTTGGCCACATACGCCATGCCCCCATAGGCAGAGCAGGCCCTGTCATGTGCGTCCAGAGGGAGGAGTAGTGGTAGCAGGTCCGCCTTCAGACATGCCGGGTTGGAGAGGCATATCTCCACGGGATGCTGGTAGGGACACCTCCGACAGTAGAAGACGGGCATGACGCAGCTGAACAATGTGATGCGGTAAGTCAGTCGGTAACTTACGTTCAGCAGGGACAGGAGATCGCATCCCAATGTATGAAACAGGTTGGTTTTGTACAGCTTGAGCTGTTCGGCGTAGTTGGGTAGGTGTGTTGCGGTTGCCATTTCGCAGCGGTGCGTTGTGGTGGCATGCTCCGGCTGTGTGTGCAGTCTGCAATGTGCACGCTCCGAGGTTGCTGTGAGCTCTGTGTAGTCGTAGGGAGACAGGACTTGTGTTCTGTTGGCTTGTTTGGAGGACACGGGCCCTCTTCCCACATGCTTCTCAGACAGTTCAAGGTCAGTGATGTGTGACTCCTTCCAATTAACTTGCATGTGGCCGACATGGGGGAGTGTTTTCTTCTTTCTTCCCCGTCCGTTGTGTGCTTCTGTGATATGCGCTATCTGCCCTGTGGTCGGTCTCCTCAGCATGCCTGTGTTGGTCTATTCTTGGACAATGGCTGTATTCACCGGCTTCTGTCGTAGGGCTGTGGTTTCGGAGTTGGAATGGAAGGTCATTCAGTGCTGTCTGCTCTCCCTTGTGTGGGCGGCAGGCTGCCTTTCCGCTCTGCGTTGGGCCTTGTGTGTGAATGTTATTCTTGGGCCACCTGTTGTCGGTCACCGGGCTCTTTGGTGTTCCGCTTTATATGTCTTGTTCATATGTGCAGGGTGGTATGGGTGTTTCAGTGTGGTACTGGCGTTCCTCTTCCCGAAGGGGCCCTGCTTCTCCTAGTTGGTGTTGCCGCCGCTGTGTGCTACGCCATGTTTGTTACACTGGGGTGTGTCCTGCAGTTGCGTGTCTTCACTGACATGTGTGCGTGGTTTGTGTGGCGTTGGGTGTTGTCCGTGAATTGGGCGTTGGGGACATGTCTGTGGCAGGCCTGTCACGTGTCATGTGCGTTCGGGGTGGGGCTGATGTGTGTGCTGCTTGGTTGTGTCCCTGTGTCTGTGTGCGACGCATGCATGGCGCTGCGGTTGGCCTCTGCGTTGTGCGCATGTGTGGCGGCGTCATCGCCGCTTTGGGGCCGTGACGGGGTGGTTGGTTCCTAGTCCCAGGTGGTGTGTACACATGTGTTACGCGATGTTACGATTTGGCCTGTGTGTCATATGTGGATGCAATGGTGGATGTGTAGTGTACACGCGCTGGTGGGGGGTTGTCCGCTTTTCCGCCCTTGCACTGTGTGCGCTGTTTGCGTGCACTTGTTGTGTGTGTGCCTACCTGCGTCTCCGCGGTACGTTGCGTCCTTGGTGGTGCATCAGCAGGAGCATGGGGAGGGCCTGCAGTGCTGGATTCATGCTCGGGGAGCCGCTTCTTCGTTGTCCGTGCTCGGCGTCCGTGTTACCGCTTCGGTTTGTCGTACGGTATCTCTTGGCCGTGGGAGCCGTTTGTTTGCGGCATCGTAATTTATGCGCCGGGCGGTACGTGTTTCGTCGGACGGTGTGTGTCAGTTGTGCTGCGCCGCTACGTGTACGGGCGCACTTTGATGGCGGACGGTGTTGCTGGCTTGCCGGCGGTGTTTGGCCTACTTTTCGCATCGTAATTGGGCGGGCGTGTGGACTGCTGCGTGCCGGCGGTAACTGGTGGTTTTTGCATCCGCCAGCACGGCGGTTGTGCTTCCGCCCGCCATCGTAATGGGCCCCCTAGATATTTAGATATTTTTAACAACGATATATTTTTTTCAATATTTTTAACTTACCATTATGTAGATAGGACTTAGATATTCTGGACAACGAGATTTTTGTCCCGATATTTTTGTACCTCGACATTTTTGTTGTCGATATTCTGTCAGTGATCCGTGGTATATGACTCATCTGTTTCTGTTTTCACCTAGCCATGTGTTTATTATACTGTGAATACGAATCAATAAATATACTTACAAAAACAAGAACACCACATCAAAAGGAAGTAGTAGTCCAATTCCACTCTCAGAATCCAGCTACTCCTCTACTCAATATTTGACTGTATTTTTGCCCTTCATCCTATAAAATACTTCTCTGATGTTTGTCTAGGTTTATGCTATAGACATGCAACATACATACATAGATACAGAGAGAGGAGAAAACTATTTTCAATTAAATTTACATGTTGAGAAGAATTTTAAAGACATTTACCCTGTCAGAGAACACTGTGATTAAATATTAGTTATGTTATATATAAGGTTCCTACAGTAAAACATGACGTGTAACATGTGCATTTATATGGTTACATAATTTCACTTCTTCTGGGTACTCAAATAATCCTGAAATAATGGTGCATATTGTTTTAGAGAAAAATGTAAAATGAATGTTTGTCTATTGCCTGCAAAGAAGGCATATGATAGCTTTTGAGGAGAGTTAAAAAGAAAAGTTGTAAAATAAAAAAATACAGTATTCTTCATGGTGATTTTACTGTTTTATAGTACAGGTTGCTTGATTGAAATAGGCATGTAAAAATAGTGCTTATGTGATCTACACACCATTCCTTTTAAACGTAATGGAAAGACAGTGTTGTATATGCCTTCACCTCTCTTGCTAATATGGGGACGATGAAAGTTGAGTGTGTCAGGTATGTAATGAGGTACACTGCCAAAGCCGTCTCAGGGCAATGATCTGCAAACACTATCAAGGAAATGTATACTAACGTTCCTGTAGGTGTACCTTAACCAGGTATTTAAAGCTACGAGGTAATGATTTTGGTGGCTTCTAGATGATGAGGACAAGGCTGCAGACACCATGTGATTGTTACTGAGGAAATATTGATTGCTAAAAATCCTCATACCTCAAAAGAACAAGACACAAACATTAGCATATCTCCCACCTCATTATTATTAAGGTCGCATGAATCTGTTTGCAACTCCTTGAGACCTGGTACGAAGCTGGTATGGAGACCTGCATTGGACAGCAAACCTCCATCGCTGCATTCACATTCACAGAACGCTTTAGGGGCTGATTACGAGTCTGGCTGTCCAAGGACCGCCAGACTCAAGGGGCACGGCGGTGGCCGTCCCCCCACCACCCTATTACGAGATGAGCGGTGGGACCACCAGAGCCCTGCGTAGAGGCCAGAGAACTGCCATTCCCTGATGGTGTTGCGGCAATGTAGAGCATCCATCTGTTTGGGAGGACTGCCGCGGTCCTGCCAAGCTTATTAGGAGTTCCCTCTCCGCCAGGGTTTTCATGGTGGTTCCTCCTCCATGAAAACCCTGGCAAAGAGGAAACAAAGTGGTCCTTACAGGGCCCCCTGGTGCTTCTGCCCCCTGTAGAGGCACGCAGGGTGGCACAACATGTGCCCCCCCTGTGTGCATGCACATCAGTTCGTGTACCGCATGGACTTTTCAGTCCATGCCGTGCAGGAAATGTTTTGACATTCCCATTGCGATGGCCGTTTTTAGAAGCACCACCGTGGGAATGGCAAAAAAAAGCCTGTCAGACAGGAGGAAACTCCGAATCTGGCTGGCGGCCTCACCACGGGTTTGGCGGTGCGGAGGTGGGCGGACCTGGCACCGCACAGCCAAACTTGTAATCGGGTCCTTACTGTTTTTCTACTGCTACCCCCGTTCCTTGAGGGACGAAGGCTGCAAAAAATAATATAGGCCCATAGGAATGAATGGAGTGACATTACCTAATATCGATTTGCAATTTGTGAATCGCTATTAGGTAATGTTTAGGAATCACAATTTATTTTGCGATTCCTAAATGCATAAGGAATTGCGATTCCTAAATAGAAATTCCTTAAGAATCGCTATTTAGGAATCGCAATTCCTTCTGTTGCTGCATGTGGCAGTAAGTTCTTAACACCAATGCACCTAAATCAGCACAACTGACCTCAGTAGGTGGATGATTATTGCATGCTCACGGATATGTAGAGGGAAGTGGCGTGAACCATGAATATCAAATATAGAATATAGAGCTATGCACATATCAAGGACAAAATATCAAATCCAAAATATTGAACGACAAGTAAGTATACATTTTCTATATCCAACTCCACATATATGTACTTTGGAGATATCTCTATATCTCCAAGGTGCGTAAATGTAGAGTTAGGAATCTATACTTCCCTTTATGCACTTATCCTTTCGATATTCTGCCCATGATATTCTTCGACGTCGATATTCAGTGGAACAGCTATTATTAAACGCCCACACTCCTAAAGTCCCAGCAGCCTCTGGTATTCAGCAACAAATGTAAATGTTTGCCTCTGCGCGGTGGGTACCAAGCACTGCATCTCCATTTCTGTTGGCTACAATTGAATAAGCATTTTACAAGACATACCATTTTATTGACTGCATATAAAACTGGAAATTCACAGCTCCAGATACAGTGCACAGCAGTTTACAGGCAGGGCCCTAAACTGCTTTTAGTCAAATTGAAATATATATGTGTATTTATATGCTATATAAATGCACTGTGTATGCATGAATTCTAACCTGGCTGTCAGCGAGCGATAAATGTAGAAGGATACATTTCTGATGTACCAAACAGCAGAGCCCTTGAACCAATAGGAATTAATGCAGCACTTCACTAGCTGAGATTGCCTCCGTACAATAGGGTACCTTGCTGTACACGTTGTGTTTTCATTCCTGTGTGACTTATGCGAAATATTAGGCAAAACAGCAGTGTGTTCAATCTGTCTTTGTGCCTTGGAATATGGGTTATAATATTCAAAGGTACACCCTCTGGCCACCCCCCATCTTATTTCATATGAGTGTATATATTCAAATGCCTACTCTGTGCTGAAGCCAATTGAGCTTCAACAAATAAATGGCTAGATTCCTAAATCTATTTTCAGGCTTAAGTGTGATTTACACCTAGAAAATGCATAACGGGCAGATTTGTGAAATGCGCGTGGATTAAAAAGGTGAAATGGAGGACAGTGCTTGCATTGTACATATGGGTGCTGAATGCGGTGCATTCCTGCATTCAGGGGCAGCTGAAGATGAAGAGGGGGACCATTAAATTGATATGTAGGCCCGCCTGCCTGTATACAGGACTAAATTACAATTGCAGAAATAAACTGTACATCACCAATAACATATTATAAAAACATTATCCTACCGTCAGTCACTCTTTTGTTTTCTTGTCATTCTTTCGTCTTTTCTCTGTTTCAGTCACCCTGTCTTCCTTTATGCCAGTCTTCGTGTCAATCTTTCTACAAGCCACTATTTCCCAGTTAATCAAACTCTCCCTGCCACCACCTCATCATCTCTCTCGTGATCCCCATCACTATAATTTTCTTACGAGCTTTTATAGCGTCCCTTCTTTTTTCTCCCGTTCCCTTCATCATTAGTTTTAGGGACTGATTTATTGCTTGGCACGTGGCCCTCTATTCGTCAGAGCCGCCACCCTGATCGACAACCACCCACCATATTGTAAGATCACCACCGGAAGTGAGGTGATCAACAGAGGCTCATGTGAAGGCATGGGAAGTTTGGTGAGTGGCTGCTCACCAAACTTTTTTTGTTTTTTTATAATCAAATGCAAAAAGCGGGAGATTGTTTCTGAGAAAAAAGACTAATGACCCTGACACCCTGGGAGTTTTGGGAATTATTTCGTAAGTCCCAAAAATAATAATTCAATCAGACCATCTGCTGTAAATATTGGTGGTCTGATGGTCCTCCTGACTCAAACTAGAGCAGGAGGACCAATAGTTTGATGGACAGGGTACTCCGCCATGTTTGTGGCCTTTGCTTCGAGCATATGTGGGCAGTATTTCCAAGCTGTGAGTGATGACTACTGAGTTGAGATTATCATGTTAAGGGATACGGCGCTTTGTGGTGTGATGGATGAGGAAGTGTGAGAGAGTTGTGAATTTTAGTAGTTTGTGGTAAACTTGCAGCACTGATTACCCTGCAAGTCACTTAAATGTGCTGGTAATTTGTCTTTATGTTCTCAATCCAATTTCCTCATTGACTCTGGGATCTGGGGTAGGTAACAGGTGAGGAGAAGGAGAGAATGACAATCACAGATCTGCCCAAAAGCACAACACTATAGTTAGGGCCGCTGGAATTATGCAACTGTGCGGCTGCGGCGATATAGATTTGCCACATAAATCCATCATCTGTCACATAATCTGCAGATTTTAACAAAAAAAAACCTTCTAGCTCAAACTGTTCAAAACTTACTAAAAATGCAGCAACACATGTTGCAGCGCAGTGGAAGGCCCTTTGCAAAGCTGAACTGCTCACCTTTCTTTTGCTTATTGCTATATTTGGGTGTTATACTGGTACTAATCAAGTGCAACCAATGCTCATACAGTGTTACCAAGTTTAAAAATGACAAAATATTAAAGTAATACTATTCCAAAATGTGCCACATTATGCCGCATATTTTGCCTTTTCTTGGCCCATAATTTACTCAACCCTGCTGCATAATTTGTCCCTCTCCTGCTGCATCATTCCAGTGGCACTGACTATAGTTCTCTTTTATATGACTGCCATTAAAAGACATCAGTTGAGGAGATTCGGCAAGAATCACTGATTTTTAAGCATCCTGTTGTTTTAATAGGATGTTGGTGTCCAGGGTATTTGATACCTGCAGGATAGTCTATGTTAGACTCCTCTGGTGAACAGCAACGTGGGGCACATGTCTCCAGTCTTCGCTTGGGGTTCATATTTTATTAGATGTTTCCATTTTTATGAATGGAATTAAAGGTTGATCAATTAAGTGGAAGAAAAGGCAGATAATGTTTTCTGTCACAAACAGATCTTCACGTCTCAGTGCTAACGAATGATACATTAACACTATCAAGAACTTTGATGTTTGCTTGCAGAAGTGTATCTCCCACCTCCATCCATGACATGCACAACAAACGAAGAAGTGCAAAGTAAGCAAGAAAGTCAACAAATGACAGGTTAAAAAATGTACATGCGGAATGCAAGCACTAGACTGCAACTCCAACTTCCCTCTTTAAAGCTAAGCGGGCACCCATTGCTGAGCTCGCACACAGACATGCACAATTTGTGCTTGGATAAGAATGGTGGGTGTTTTCAAGGAAGTGTTAGTGCACTTACCGGAGATGCCATTTGCATCTCGCACTTATCTCTACCCTTAACTTACACCCTACTTGTTTATAAGTAATCTTTGCATTAGGTGTGGGGAAAGTGCACCGTTCTGTCAATATTTCACATGATGTGAGTAGGAAGGGATGCCTTTAACAACAAAACTACTTAACATAAAACATTTACAAAATTCCTCTCTTCTATATGCATAACTTGTACATTCTAACAACATATGGCAAGGAAAGGATGCATAAGTCAACAATATATGAATACCATATATGCATCTGGGGAGTAATTACTCTGATTTTCAATCTCTGCAAAATCTCCTGTATGCACAGGGATCAGAATTCATCCCGCCTCCACCTCTAGTCCTGTCCTAAGACAGATAGCAACAATTGCTCTGGAATATGAAACCTCTGTACAAAACAGGATTATAAGGCTCATTGTCATAACAGGTGAGGGTTGGCAAATCTCATTAATTATATAGGGGAAGATAAATGAAAAACACAACTGTACCCCTAATAAGACAAATGCATAGCTGCAGATCTAAATGTGTGTCCTGTGACTTCTTGACCCGTGATCTTCTTCTCAACAACAAAAATATCTGTGAAGGTCACTTTTTCTCTGTGCTGACCCTGGAAAATGCAATTTAGCCCTTTCTGCTTTGAGTCAACCGTTATCCCTACACATTGCTTGCGGTATATCAGTGTAGAAGGCTAGAAGATTAACATTTCACTTATTATCTAGTTTTGAAAACTGGGAACTGTTTCTAATTGCAGGAAGCCTTGTTTGAGTGAAGTTGCTCAACAGTCAAACCTAAGACACTATGGGGCATACATACAATGAATTGGCATTGCGCAGATTCACGCTATGTTGTAAATTTGAGGCAGTGTCAAAATCCATGGGTGTTGCGTGGGAACACCCTCAGCAGCACCCATGCATGCCTCCCTGCCGCAATGTAAGGCAACGCGGCAACGCAGCGACTTGCTCAGCATGGCCTTACACCTTATCTACAAGGCCATGAAAAGTCACGTAGGGTAGCTTTGCATGGCCTTGTAGACATGGGTCTGCACTGTGCGCCACCTGAGCATCAAAAAGAGTGACGCTTCAGTGGCACAAGGGCTTGTAAATATGCCCCTATGTGCCTGCAGGCATGAACTTTACTGGAATCCAGATAACTGTTGACCGTGGAGATTTGTGTAAATACTTGCTGCGATTCAGTCCAGGGAGGAGTCTGGAAGCTGCTTTGAATGTCTTCGTCAGGTAACACACTACGACATGCCTAAATATATGTGTATTCTTTTTTTACCTGATGAGCTGGGAAAAGTGTGTTCTTCCTTCCATATAACACTAAGGTCTCTTCCTCTTTTGTGCTACCTTAAGCACAATTAAAAGTACTTTAATGGCCTTTATTCTCTCTGTTTCTTTAGTATATGAACTTTTTAATTCCATTTCCTGTCCACTATTACCTCTACAAATCTCAACCACTCCTCTTGAACACACTCTTTTTCATACAGCACATATAGTCCCTTTATTACATAAACCGCACATCGTACAGATCATTATGAAGAAACATCATTTTAGGGCAAACCCCCCTCAAACCAGGCGTAGAAGGAATCTCAACACTTTTCCTTGTGAACTGTGGTAATGACCATTTGCCCTGCTTCATACTACTTTGAGAAGTGTCTCTTCAATGAGTGATTAATGCACTGATGGATAAGGGCCATGACTTTCATACTGGCACCTAGTTTAGTCCTCTTCCTTTCTACCTCTTTCCTAACTTTATTCTCTATGCTCATTATTTCACTATTATTGTACAGCACAGGATTTATCAGAATTCACTCAGAGGTCCAGGTGTTTATTTGAGGACTCCAAGCAGAAATCCTCTGGAACCTCACATTCTCACTGCAGAGAATGGAGTGCCTTGTTAGGTGCGTGCCCACAAAATGTGCCATTTCTCAATGCCCATAGGATAATTGTGATTGGCTTCCAGATTCAGGAAAACTTGTGCCAAGATGCACTTCATGTCCCAACTTACCTGCTCTCGAGGGTTCTCAAGTGCATTGGTGATAGCATTTGAAGCTGCCGCATGGGCATTGTAGTCAGCAATTTCCATTGACTTTCTCTGACACCCATTTGTACTTCCATGTCTATTTTGAGTTTCTATAAAGGCCTTTGGCCACTGATGATGACATGATGTGAGAGGCAAGCCAAGTGCCTACCTGAAGCCCATGTAACCTTTTGATTACAGTGAAATGTGAGCTTTGACCAGGTCTTAAGGGACATGGCCACTGGCAAGTTTAAAAGGCCAAAACTTAGCTTAAGAAGCATGCAGATGCGTTAGCTGTTATCTAATGTTCACTATGATGGTGTCTGCTATTTGTAAGGTCCACTGTAAGAGCATTGATCACCACATTGGAACTAATGGAGCACCCTAGATTCAACTTGCCATATCTTACTAACTCCCATCTCCTCTCACTGAATTTCTCCATTGGCCAGCTGGTCATCATTCCCCTGGGATCAATTCACTTCCTCCGCTACTGCTAATGTGATAAAAAGTGAAGTTACATTGAAAACACTCTTCCTCGTCTCTCAGTATGTTTCTGCACACTCGATGGTGGCTTGTATTGTTCACTTCCTCTAGAGCCCCTTCCAGTTTCATTTGCACCCAGGCTATCAAGTAACCGTGATGTTGTGGCCCCATCCGCCTGTGCTGTATGTACTCCGCATACCACACCATTGTCTGCCCATCAGACCCCCCCCTCTCCTGGTTATGAAAGGCTGGGTCTGTTTTAAATGTGATGGAACTGGATACCTAATAAAAAGAACTTTATGGAAAAAGACACCAATGTCTGGAAATTAATTGAAAAACGAGATATGGAAAGTAATTGAAAACAAAAGAGTGACATGCAATTTGAATTGGAAAGTTCAATGTGAACAAGGAAATTAGGTTTCCCTCCTAATATTTTGAAAGCATTTACCAAGGATTACATTTTGTGGGCAGTCAGAACTCCAGGAGTGGGCATAAGAGAACTCTGAGATTGGGATATTTGACCGGTGCCATCCAGAAACACCACTGCTGGCTGTCTTTTTGGAAATGGTTATGAAACCCCTTACTCTTTCTCCAGGCTTGGTTTGTCAGAACACCCACTCACTGGGCCATATTATCCATTATTCCCCTACCCCATGGCCTTGTCAGCCTGTTTCTAAGATCACCAGGCAGTGAAAGGCCTCCTTTTTGATGCATGGATAGTTCTAGACTAGAGGGCATGCCCTTCTCGAAATCTTGCAAGATTTCGGGAACGGCGGCCATCTTGGGCGTAGTACTATAAATACCATGCCCAGGCCTTGCATCCTTGCTTGTCTTTAGCCCTTCAAGAGAGAAAGATGCTCTGGTCCCCATTTCAACTTACCTGCTGAGGCTAGGCTGAATTCCGTTTCCTGCCACTTCTATTCTTCTGGTATCCTCTTTGAGTCCCTGGATCTGAAAAGAAAGAGAAGGTAAATGTGAACCAAGAGCAGTAATGCTGAATTATTGCAACAGCTGCAAACCAAGGATACAAGCTTAGTGCACAAAATCCTGTAGCACCAAGGGAGGTGGTGTTGTAAAAACAAGAAATGTGATCTTGGAGAGAGTTGTGCGGAGAAAACAACTTTTAATCTTTAAGTACATTGAAAGGATAGACTTTCCTTGTTTGGAGACTGCGATTAAGACTCTGATCAGAGTCGGTGAACATTCAGGGGCAATTTACAGTAGTCTGTGGAAAAGGAAACAATAAGAGGTAGTGCTACTTTGATTGAGGGACTATCAAGAGCAAATGGAAAAGTAGAAAAATCAATGACAATAACTCCACGAGATAGAGTTTCCCAAAGGCACAGAACACTCACCCAGAAAACCTCTTAAAAACACACTAGCAATCGTTTATCAGCAGATTAGAGGTACCAGGACAGTCGTGGTCCGTGTAGGAGTGCCGGCCGGGCGGTGACGTGGGGCGGGGGGTAGCAAAGTACGGATTACGGACCAATACAGGTAAGTAAACATTTAAATCAATGAAACGAATTTCGTTGCGCGCACTGCATCGCATTTGGCGATGCAGCGCTCACAACGAAATTCGTTTTATTGATTTAAATGTTTACTTACCTGTATTGGTCCGTAATCCGTACTTTGCTACCCCCCACCCTGCCCCTCCCCCGCCCCACATCACCGCCCGGCCGGCACTCCTACACGGACCGCGACTGTACCAGGATAATAAGGTGTTTTGTGATACAGTGTGTAATGTGTAATCAAACCATTGGAGGGGATTGATTGTTTGTGTTTCACTTTCTAGAGACATAACCATAGGAGTTCCTCATTCAGCGTGATCCTAGAAAACCTAGATGTCCCTTCTTCTGCCAGACGCGGTCCAGTCCAAAGCATCAGAGACATCTTCTCTTTCTTTCTCTCCCATCCCAGCCACCTTCCCATCGGGGTGATGTCTGCACCTCGGTGTAGTCAGATTGATATCGAGTTGGGCAGTAGTCACATGGGGCATTGGTGGACAATCTTTGCTTCTGCAAGTGAGTGGCTTTGGTCTGACACATGATGAGAGCAATAAGAAATGCACATTTGCATATCAATGTAGACCAGCATGCTGAAGGCCTATTTTTGTGACAGAGAAAAGCACTGTGCAAGACTTGAAGATGGGTATGATGCCAAAGGAAGTTGTTTCTCTGAGAGAGGGGCAAATATGGGTTTTCCCTTGCCTCTCCAGGGTGGGGGAATAAATGATCAAATATCATGCACTTCAATTATCCACCACTTGGAATCCCTGCACGATGCGTTTTGGGGTGAATGTATTGCATCACATCTGCAGCATTTAATAAATCCTTTACATTTAATTTCAATCTAGACCTAGTCACAGCTTCATTACCAATAGACAAGCTGATATTAGCATAAGACATTGATAGTACAGTTAGCAGCACTATTACTAGCCCAGATACACAGTGCTCTACTTTTCTTAAGTCAGCTGTTTACAGTGCACACATATTCTGTTCCTAGAGAAACGTTCCATACTACAGGAGAATTAGGATTCTGGGCAGGGTAAAAGTTCTTGATGTGAAATCTCCAGCAACCAGTGAGTGAAAACTACAGGTAGCTACCTTTCAGTGTCATTTTTAGCTGTCCATAACTCTTGCAAATGCCGTTCTCTAAGGGTGAGGCCCTGAATGGGAAGGAGCAATTCATGGTAGCATCATAATGTTAGCAGGACCACCTTTCCTGCTAGGGGAAAGAAAAAGCGATGCTACCCAGCTTTATGTGGGACCCACCTTATGTAATTGTTTACCTTGGTCGGGTGTGGCATGGGTGGGGCTGCACAGCACTTTTATTTTGTGGTGGCACATCTTTTTTGGCATGTAGTTGCAAATCCTTTTCGGCAAGGTTTCCAGCATGTGCACCCTTACATTTACTCCATATTTCAGACAGGGAAGATGTCTTTTTGCAGTTGGACACATGCCCCATTACTGAAGGCCTTGGTACTTGACCCTGTGGTGGTGATAAGCAGTACAGGGAGGGTCCCCTCCATGCAGTTGCGTAGCAAGGGGGGAGCGGCATGAGTTTTGGGGGCGGCAGCCTCCCCCCGCTCTTATATGCGTTTGCCACTGGGTGGCAAACGCAGGAATTGCCAGCACGCCCGCTCTTCCATGCGGCCGCCAGAAAGACAGAATGGAAAAAACAGAAACTGCTGTAGTTAGTAGCTACGCCACTGCCTCCATGAGGCTGCAATGCAGTTTTTCTCTGATGCCATTTCACGTGCACCCCATCCACTAGCTGTAGTTAATGTCAGGGTTGACTGGGTCCTTTGGGTGAGGCCTTTGCCAACTGCGAATGGATGTTCTTTACATAACTTATTAGAACATGGTAATAGTCCAAGACAACGTCATCAGCCAAGTGTATATCTAAAGCAGCTAGTGGCACTGGTGGTAAGACTAGGAGTCTCATTGGTCTGTCACCAGTACAATGCCAAAATGAAAGATTCAATATTTTTAGTGCAGTCTTTGCACCTATTATATCATAAACAATCATAAGCACAAAATCAGAATTGCAACATTTGGGCATGTTAATGAAGTCTACCTGTATATCAACAAATGGGCACCATAGTGGTGGATGAGCAGCCTGTGTTTTACAGCTGCAAACATTCCCCCCTGCTGACATGCACCATTCCATTGGGCAGCCATCCAAGGTATGGGATTAGAAACTTGGCGATTCCAAGTGGCTGTCTTGGGAGCACCCTAAGTGGTCCAAATGTAACCTGCATTTCTCCTGCCTCCACTGCTCTTTCTCCCCTTCTGGTGCCTTCTCTGGCAGCTTAGCAACTCACGGTCGTCATTGAGGATTCACCATGGGGGAAGAAGAAGTTCTGAAATAGTGTGGGGAATTGAAAAGACTGCAGTTCTAGCAGCTGAGTAAGCCAGGGTCCATACTCATGTAACTTCACCATGGGCAAACTGGTGGGTGAACACTTTATGACAGCAATTTCAGAGGGGAGTTGAAGAGCTTCTAAAAGGACGTCTATGTTGGCTTCATTTGCCATCCGCTGGAAGTGAGAAAGTCTTGTGGCTCCAACAACTGTCCATAATCTTGTATGGGTTGGAAGGAATTACAAGAGTTAGTGTAGGTGATGGCTGATAACTTTTGTCCAAAATACAAGCTCCGATGAGAACTTGAAGCTCAACCACCTAAGCAATGTGGGAGGGTGTATGATCTCTATGCCATCATGCTAGGGACATATGGCATAATCAGCCATCAATTAACCACTGCCATTGCGTAAATAACAGCTATCCACATAAATGCTGGGATGTTTGTGATCGATATCAGGTGGGTTGTGGTGGCAAGGCAATCACGCTGCTCAACGTCCTGGAAATGGGGGGCCATGAAGGGTTTAAGCAGTCAAGGCAGAGCATCAGGGTCAAGAAGGCAAATATGCTCTTGATGGGTACATTGAGAAAATTACTGGGGAACAATGAATGGTGGACCCTAATTTACCAAGGAATCTCTCTAAATTAGGTTAACAGGATAAAATGGACTAATGAGAGAGGCATGCTGGTCGGAGATAGGGCAAAAGGTAATGGTGACAGGCTGAGAAGCGGGGTGAGATACCACATTGTTGGCTATTCTCAATGCTTTAATAGTGATATCAGTGAGGAGAAAAGTAGTGAAATTGGAGCCACGTGTCTAGAAAGCAGTTAGTCACTTTCCCATTTATTGTGAAGGAAACATATGGTTCGTCCTGAATAATAGGGACCAGGGGTCTCATGATGAACTTACTTCCAGCTCTTGGCCTCTCACCTGCTCATCACCTCCCCATCATTTAGGAGGAAAATGGTGTATCCTCAGAGTCATCAGACTCTCTTCAGGCATTTTTCTCTTCCTTTCCTATCAACTCGCAAACTTGTTTGTGACTGCAACTAACTCATCCAAATCTTTAGTCTGCCAACCCACTCAGATGGCAGCCCTTGGAGAAAAGCAACTGCAACAGTTTGTGTGGCATTCCTAGATATATCTGCTATCCCAAGTGTCACTCAAACCCTCCTTAAGGTGATCAAAATAATCTGCTGGTTATTCATCTTTTGTTTAATTTGCAATTGTTTGTTTTTACACCATCTGCTTTGCAAGGACACACAGTAGTTTCCATTGCTATTATTTTGGCATATGCACCATATAACCCTACTGTGGTGTCTGGTGCCTTATCTGGCCAAACTGCCACAGTCAGGAGTCTTACAAGCACTCCAGGGAAAAATACAGTTCTTACCAATTGATTTAAGTCTGATACGTAGGGTTATATGTTAAAGATAGACACTAGTTCCTCTTGAAGCAAGTGAGGTTGTCCCCTGCCTCTAAGAAAAATTCCAGATGTCCCCTGGGGCCCAAGGGGCATAGTCTGCAACTAAAGTGCCATTTGTAGCAGGCGATGCCTTAGTGAGAGCATCCCATCTTGTGTTGCATGACTGCTTGTATGGGCAGTGACTGAAGGCAAGACATGGATCATTTTGTCCTACAAATTGTCTCTTAATTGGGAGATGTAGGGGGACTTTGGAATGGTGCCCTGTGCAATTAAATTTTCCTTGGTGTCCTCAGATTTGTAGGAGGGAGGGGGTATTGGGGTACACCTTTATAGTGCTGAGGTTACCTAAGTGTGTGTAGTGAAGGGGCATAACTCAGGCCCAGGCGTCCTCTGCAGCACACTGCAGGGGGCCCAACCCATCAGGGCCCCCCTTCAGCCCAAGGCTAATGCACATCTGTGAGATATGGGAAACTCAGGAGACCCTCCTCATATTCTATGGAGGGGCCCCAACATTTTGTGCTATGCCATTGGTGTAGGGTTGTAAGAAATGGATGAAGTAGGAGAAGGTAACCCTGAAAACAAATCTACGATGTCTCTAGGAGTCTCATTAAGATGATTGGATGTTTATTTAAGCTGTGTATACACTGAGTCAGAAGGCTTAAATGTCAAGTCTTTGCCATTTCTCTCTGTCACCCTATCATCAGTCAAATATTTACTGGGAGTCTTTAAGACTCAGCACTCAAAGCTCATGGGACCTCTTAGAGGTCTCTTGATGCCAATCAAGGTATGCATTCCATTGATCCCTGGGGGCCCCTTTTCCTCTCCTTTAAGGATCCCCTCAAGCACACTATGTTATGCAAGACAAATGTTTCCTCTATTGGAAATCGTTTGTAGGGCTTTGTTTTCATATACCAGTGCCATTTAACCGAAAACCTACATGTTTTGTGGCAATAATGCACATACACATAATGAACTAGGGTCCCTTTTGGTGGGGTGGCAAATCCCTTGATCCTATACACCGAAAGGGCTGAAGTTGTGTAGTGCTACACTTAAGAAAGAAAGAGGACAATACCAGACTATGGGGATAGATACAAATATCGTCATTTGAATCACTATTTCACTTAGGCACCTTGCGTTCAAGAAACTCAGCATGTCTGAAAACCTTGAGGTAGCTGAAATCACTGTTCAGACCTAGTCGATGGTAATGTCCTCAATTCATGCCTCACACACACACTTTCAGAAATCAAAAATCATACCCAACACTTTGTATCTGACACTCACAATATGTATCATTACGGCTCTCGCACTCTGTATCTTAAGTCATGCCTGGTGCATTGTGCCTCAGGACCCCTAGAACTCAGACCCTTAATTCTAGCACTTTGAACCTAGCACTTGAATCTAGGTCTTTAAACCTAGTACTTTGAGCCTAATACTTATATATAGCATTTTGAGCCCAATACTTTGAAACTACAACTTTTAACCCAGATCTTAGAACCTAGAACTGAGAATATTGAAACCCGCTTTATATTTGCAAAACAATATTACCCCCTACTTGTCCTTACCCTATTTCTCACCTGTATACTGGTAACCTGAGTTCCCTGTAGTGGTAGGACTTGAGCACAGAGAGCATACCCGGTAGACACAATTAAGTTCCTGCTTGAATGGTGGACTATGAATTTTTAAAAATGTCCCTTACCGTTTCAAGATGTGCATGCTTTGTCATTCAGGGGAGAATCATCTGCTCTGAACCCTTTGAATATGCCTATGCATATTCCTTCAAGTACATGTTACCATCTTCTGTGGAACTAAAAAGTCCAGGTTATACATTTATTTATGTACCCTGAGGTAGTGTATTTGGTGATGAAGACATCCAAATCAGTTTCCAGCCAGTGTTTATACAACTCTACCTAACCAGAGGTCTTCACGTTCACCGAAAGTTGAGGTCTTTATAGACATAGACTAGATAGGATATAATGCACTTGTAATAAGGTGGACAGGATGTCCATTATGTTTGCGATGGAATATCGGTCAGCTAAATTCTAAATAAGGCCATGGTGTTTTATTACTTGACAGGTGAGCGACATAACTCAAAAAAGGCTTTCTGATATTAGAAACATTTCCAGCTGATCAAAACACAGTAATAAGTAAAATGTTATGCTTATAATCTTGTACCATGATATACGGCAAGCAATGTGTAGGGATGTAGACATCTCAATGCAAAAAGGGCAAGCTTGCATTTACATGGTCAGCACAGGAGGAAAGGTCACCTGCACAGAAATGTGTGTTGCTGAAGTGAGGAGCACAGGTAAGAATGTCACAGGGCATAAGTTTTGATCTGCACTTAGGCATTTTTTCTCATCATGGGAACTGTTGAGTTTTTTTATCTTCCACAATATCAAGGACTTTAGACTATTATGCAACAAGTGTTGGGGAACTAGCAAACATTTTGGGCAGTTCATGGTGGATGAGTGTGGTAAAGTTTGCAGCGTATTGACATTGTTTAAGGTGCCAAATAGTAACTTTACAAGCTTTCGTAGACAAAAAGTAATGATTCAGTTAGTTCTTTGATAATCCATCTCTCCCCTATTCCTTAGATCATTGAGAAAATCATCTCAAAGGAGCATGGCTAAACATTGCTAATTGATATTTATATAAAATATCTGTTTGAGAGTTTATGTATGTGTGTCATATGTCTATAGCTCAAACGTAGCCAAAAGGCGGTGGAGCTCTGTACAGGGTCAAAGACTAGCATTGAGTCAACTAGTAAGAGGAGAGATAGCTGGTTTGTGAACTATTAATGCATTGTGATACAGTTGGGCATATCTACAAGGAAATGGCACAGCACGGCGCTGCGGCATATTTTGCAGCGCTACGCTGCGTCATTTAAAAAACACAGCAATGCTCCATAATTACAACAATACGGTGCATCCCTGTGTTTTCCTTTACACTGGTGCTAAAATTACTGCCTAGCGCCAACACAGACACCCTTGCACCATAGTGCAAGGGTGCCTACTTTGCAGTGAATGATTATTTATGTGCAGCAAGGTGTCCCTTCCTGCACATAAACAATCAATAATGGCGATTTGCTACTTCTTTGTGTGTTGCATTCTGCAGCACACATAGAAGTAGCAAATCACCATTATTTAATGATTGTTTATGTGCTGGAAGAGACACCTTCCTGCACATAAACAATCATTAGAGGCGATTTGCTCTTTTTATGTGTGCCGCAGAATTTCTCCTCGTTTGCCAATCATATGCTTGCTTTTGCATGATGGTAGTTTTTGGCGATGCCTCAGATTTACAGATCATTGTAAATCTGGGGCAGCATCAAAAAGCAATGGATGTTGCCCTGGAACACCCACAGCAACACCCATTGCACACCCCTTTCATGCAGAAAACTGCATGAAAGGGTACCATATTTACAAAGTGGCATTAGCGCCACTTTGTGGAAATGGTGCAGGGCATTGCGCCACTGGAAAGTCATGAAAAGTGACGTTCTGGTGGTGCAATCCCCTTGCAAATTTGCCCAGTGTTCTTTAAAGAGGTTCATCTTCAACTCTTTCTTAAATTGGAGCAGTGTTGGGATGGTTCCAGTGGAAACCAGAATATTGTTCCAGGTTGCATAGGTGGGAAAGGCTTGCTACTTTTTTGTTTCTTTTGTACACTTCTTAGGGCCCGATTCCGATCTTGTAAGGAAGGGCTCCGAACGGGATCCGCAGCGTGCGAGTCCGATTTGAAGCCCATGTTTCTGACCGAATCGTCCCCGTTACAAATGAGCAAGTACGATGCAAAGATCGCGGCTGTGCCGACCGACTTGTTTCCGAACGCGAAGCTATCCGTCCGACTCGTACGGAGCCGAATCGTGCCGTGCAATGGAGCCGCATTCCAAACGAGCGAGTACGATGCACGATTCAGACAGCTGCATTGACTCGGTCTCAGCAAGACGAACCAGCTGTCGGAATCGGACTTCAGGGGGGTCAGAGCAGGACCCCCTTCACCCGGAGCCCTCCAAATCGGTTACGGGGGTGTGCGCATGGGTCCCCCCGATCAATGCATGCACAGTGTGGCGTGCAAAATGGGGTGCCTGCCACGGTGTGTACGCTTTTCCGCACCCACCCCTTTTTTGCTATGGGAGCCTGTGTACGCGTCCGTACACAAGCTCCGATTGAGTGCTATGGGAGTCCGGCTGAATCAAGTCCGTAACCATGCGGTTGCATTGTACTCGCGTCACGCTAGGAAAGCCCTCTGGGTCTGATTCGTACAGAGGGCTTTCCTAGTGAGATCGGAATCAGGCCCTTAGTCTGCAGTCTGATGGTGTCCCCCTGAGAGACACCAGAGATGGTGAGCTTGTCTGCAAGATGGGCAGGGGTTCTGGTCATGGTGGCTTAGTAAATGATGCCGCTGGTTTTGAAGATGGGGTGGGCTGGCAAAGGGAGAGAATGGACTTCCATCAGCATGTGGCTGATATGATCATATTTCTTCAGGCCCTGTGCAAGACATGCAGAAGTGTGTAGGATGCCCTTGAGTGGTGCCAGTGTGGTGTATGGAAGGCCATAGAGCACCATCCAGATGTGAGAGTACGAGGGCTTGAACAGCAGTTCTAAAGTTGCTTTCTCGAAGAAATAGTTTTACTTTCTTTGTTTTTTTGACAATATGTTCCTTGAGGGTAAGGTTGGTGTCCAGGGTGAGGCCAAGTGACTTATCATTGGGGGAAAGTTGGGGGTGCAAAGATGTCAAGGTTCATATCATTGAGCCAGGCATATATTGTTTACAGTTGTTTCTTCTTTGTTGTTCTTGGCAAATAGCAGGAAATCTATCTTGGGTGGTTGAACTTCAGGTAGCTGCTGGACATTCAGATCTGGATGATGTGCGGCAATGCTTGAGGCATTGGATGTCAGAAGAAGAGGAGACTTTCAAGAGTGGAGTTATATCAGAGTTCATGGTGCACCCGCCATGCACAGTGTTTTTAGATGTCATCAGTGATGTTATCAATAATGTCATAGACCTTTTCAATATTTGAGGCCATTAGCAGTGCATGGCAAGGGCACAAGTTATAGTTTCTGCATTTAATTATAACTGGTGATGTTCAGTGGTCTTGTGAGTCTAAAATGTTTCATTTTACTGACATTATCAACTAACTACATCACTTTAACCTTTGGTCTTTCAGTGAATTTCTAGACTTTATTTTTGCAAAGTAAGATATTATTAGCATACCTAACTATAATCTCACTTTAATATTTGTTGTTTTCAGTGCATTTCTATTTTTTAAACATAAAATAAGATATTTTTACCATACATAACTATGCCATCCCTCTACTGTGCATGGCCTTTCGCAGTGGACGGCGTGAGGTTGGCCATAGGGCCTGGAATGCAGACAGGCCATGCGCTCAACCTCCTGCAGGTTACCAGCCACCCGCTGCACATGGTCTTCAACCGTACCAGCGGCAAGTCCCCAATGGGTGGCCAAACCCCTGCATTGCATGGTCCTTTTTGTAAAAATTCCTTTCTCGACCCTGTGGGACTCTCACAAGAGCAAAAACAACAGTTGATGGACAGAATGCAGAACAATGTCATACATTCACCCCAGTACAGAGATCTGGGCCTAAATCCATCGTTTTTTTGCTCACCATGCCATTCCAGTTTGAACCCAGCCATATGCAAATCAGTCTTGACCCTGTGCCTCATGGGAACAGTCCAGCCCGAACTGCCAAGCCAGGTCCTCCCTGGACTGGAAACAAGCATCCTAGGACCGGTTTCGGGGTTTCACCCTCTTCAGCCAGGATAGCTTGATTCCAGTGGCATGGAGAGCACGGGACCCACGTCTGGGCATACCCGTCCCACTCGGGTGACAAATGCAAAAACAACAGTTGATGGACAGAATGCAGAACAATGTCATACATTCACCCCAGTACAGAGATCTGGGCCTAAATCCATCGTTTTTGCTCACCATGCCATTCCAGTTTGAACCCAGCCATATGCAAATCAGTCTTGACCCTGTGCCTCATGGGAACAGTCCAGCCCGAACTGCCAAGCCAGGTCCTCCCTGGACTGGAAACAAGCATCCTAGGACCGGTTTCGGGGTTTCACCCCTCTTCAGCCAGGATAGCTTGATTCCAGTGGCATGGAGAGCACGGGACCCACGTCTGGGCATACCCGTCCCACTCGGGGTGACAAATGCAAAAACAACAGTTGATGGACAGAATGCAGAACAATGTCATACATTCACCCCAGTACAGAGATCTGGGCCTAAATCCATCGTTTTTTGCTCACCATGCCATTCCAGTTTGAACCCAGCCATATGCAAATCAGTCTTGACCCTGTGCCTCATGGGAACAGTCCAGCCCGAACTGCCAAGCCAGGTCCTTCCTGGACTGGAAACAAGCATCCTAGGACCGCTTCGGGGTTTCACCCTCTTCAGCCAGGATAGCTTGATTCCAGTGGCATGGAGAGCACGGGACCCACGTCTGGGCATACCCGTCCCACTCGGGGTGACAAATGCAAAAACAACAGTTGATGGACAGAATGCAGAACAATGTCATACATTCACCCCAGTACAGAGATCTGGGCCTAAATCCATCGTTTTTTGCTCACCATGCCATTCCAGTTTGAACCCAGCCATATGCAAATCAGTCTTGACCCTGTGCCTCATGGGAACAGTCCAGCCCGAACTGCCAAGCCAGGTCCTCCCTGGACTGGAAACAAGCATCCTATGACCGCTTTCGGGGTTTCACCCTCTTCAGCCAGGATAGCTTGATTCCAGTGGCATGGAGAGCACGGGACCCACGTCTGGGCATACCCGTCCCACTCGGGTGACAAATGCAAAAACAACAGTTGATGGACAGAATGCAGAACAATGTCATACATTCACCCCAGTACAGAGATCTGGGCCTAAATCCATCGTTTTTTGCTCACCATGCCATTCCAGTTTGAACCCAGCCATATGCAAATCAGTCTTGACCCTGTGCCTCATGGGAACAGTCCAGCCCGAACTGCCAAGCCAGGTCCTCCCTGGACTGGAAACAAGCATCCTAGGACCGGTTTCGGGGTTTCACCCTCTTCAGCCAGGATAGCTTGATTCCAGTAGCATGGAGAGCACGGGACCCACGTCTGGGCATACCCGTCCCACTCGGGGTGACAAATGCAAAAACAACAGTTGATGGACAGAATGCAGAACAATGTCATACATTCACCCCAGTACAGAGATCTGGGCCTAAATCCATCGTTTTTTGCTCACCATGCCATTCCAGTTTGAACCTAGCCATATGCAAATCAGTCTTGACCCTGTGCCTCATGGGAACAGTCCAGCCCGAACTGCCAAGCCAGGACCTCCCTGGACTGGAAACAAGCATCCTAGGACCGGTTTCGGGGTTTCACCCCTCTTCAGCCAGGATAGCTTGATTCCAGTGGCATGGAGAGCACGGGACCCACGTCTGGGCATACCCGTCCCACTCGGGGTGACAAATGCAAAAACAACAGTTGATGGACAGAATGCAGAACAATGTCATACATTCACCCCAGCACAGAGATCTGGGCCTAAATCCATCGTTTTTTGCTCACCATGCCATTCCAGTTTGAACCCAGCCATATGCAAATCAGTCTTGACCCTGTGCCTCACGGGAACAGTCCAGCCCGAACTGCCAAGCCAGGTCCTCCCTGGACTGGAAACAAGCATCCTAGGACCGCTTTCGGGTTTCACCCTCTTCAGCCAGGATAGCATGATTCCAGTGGCATGGAGAGCACGGGACCCACGTCTGGGCATACCCGTCCCACTCGGGTGACAAATGCAAAAACAACAGTTGATGGACAGAATGCAGAACAATGTCATACATTCACCCCAGTACAGAGATCTGGGCCTAAATCCATCGTTTTTTGCTCACCATGCCATTCCAGTTTGAACCCAGCCATATGCAAATCAGTCTTGACCCTGTGCCTCATGGGAACAGTCCAGCCCGAACTGCCAAGCCAGGTCCTCCCTGGACTGGAAACAAGCTTCCTAGGACCGGTTTCGGGTTTCACCCCACTTCAGCCAGGATAGCTTGATTCCAGTGGCATGGAGAGCACGGGACCCACGTCTGGGCATACCCGTCCCACTCGGGGTGACAAATGCAAAAACAACAGTTGATGGACAGAATGCAGAACAATGTCATACATTCACCCCAGTACAGAGATCTGGGCCTAAATCCATCGTTTTTGCTCACCATGCCATTCCAGTTTGAACCCAGCCATATGCAAATCAGTCTTGACCCTGTGCCTCATGGGAACAGTCCAGCCCGAACTGCCAAGCCAGGTCCTCCCTGGACTGGAAACAAGCATCCTAGGACCGGTTTCGGGTTTCACCCCTCTTCAGCCAGGATAGCTTGATTCCAGTGGCATGGAGAGCACGGGACCCACGTCTGGGCATACCCGTCCCACTCGGGGTGACAAATGCAAAAACAACAGTTGATGGACAGAATGCAGAACAATGTCATACATTCACCCAAGTACAGAGATCTGGGCCTAAATCCATTGTTTTTGCTCACCATGCCATTCCAGTTTGAACCCAGCCATATGCAAATCAGTCTTGACCCTGTGCCTCATGGGAACAGTCCATCCCGAACTGCCAAGCCAGGTCCTCCCTGGACTGGAAACAAGCATCCTAGGACCGGTTTCGGGGTTTCACCCTCTTCAGCCAGGATAGCTTGATTCCAGTGGCATGGAGAGCACGGGACCCACGTCTGGGCATACCCGTCCCACTCGGGGTGACAAATGCAAAAACAACAGTTGATGGACAGAATGCAGAACAATGTCATACATTCACCCCAGTACAGAGATCTGGGCCTAAATCCATCGTTTTTTGCTCATCATGCCATTCCAGTTTGAACCCAGCCATATGCAAATCAGTCTTGACCCTGTGCCTCATGGGAACAGTCCAGCCCGAACTGCCAAGCCAGGTCCTCCCTGGACTGGAAACAAGCATCCTAGGACCGGCTTCGGGGTTTCACCCCTCTTCAGCCAGGATAGCTTGATTCCAGTGGCATGGAGAAGCACGGGACCCACGTCTGGGCATACCCGTCCCACTCGGGGTGACAAATGCAAAAACAACAGTTGATGGACAGAATGCAGAACAATGTCATACATTCACCCCAGTACAGAGATCTGGGCCTAAATCCATCGTTTTTGCTCACCATGCCATTCCAGTTTGAACCCAGCCATATGCAAATCAGTCTTGACCCTGTGCCTCATGGGAACAGTCCAGCCCGAACTGCCAAGCCAGGTCCTCCCTGGACTGGAAACAAGCATCCTAGGACCGCTTCGGGGTTTCACCCCTCTTCAGCCAGGATAGCTTGATTCCAGTGGCATGGAGAGCACGGGACCCACGTCTGGGCATACCCGTCCCACTCGGGTGACAAATGCAAAAACAACAGTTGATGGACAGAATGCAGAACAATGTCATACATTCACCCCAGTACAGAGATCTGGGCCTAAATCCATCGTTTTTTTGCTCACCATGCCATTCCAGTTTGAACCCAGCCATATGCAAATCAGTCTTGACCCTGTGCCTCATGGGAACAGTCCAGCCCGAACTGCCAAGTGGTGAAGCAAAATAACGATGGATTAAACCCAGATCTGTGACTGGGGGTGAATGTTTGCCAATGTGCAGCATTCCGTCCATCATCTTGTGTGTTTTGCATTTCGCCTCAAGTGGGAAGGGTATGCCCAGACGTGGGTCCCGTGCTCACTACGCCACTGGAGTCAAGCTATCCTGGCTGATGAAGGCTGATAGCCTGAAACCGGTCCTAGGATGCTTGATTCCGGTCCAGGGAAGACATGGCTTGGCAGTTCGGTCTGGACTGTTCCCATGAGGCACAGGGTCAAGACTGATTTGCATATGGCTATGTCTGAACTGGGTTGGCGTGGTGAAGCAAAATAACGATGGATTAAACCCAGATCTGTGACTGGGGGTGAATGTTTGCCAATGTGCAGCATTCCGTCCATCATCTTGTGTGTTTTGCATTTCGCCCTAAGTGGGAAGGGTATGCCCAGACGTGGGTCCCGTGCTCACTACGCCACTGGAGTCAAGCTATCCGGGCTGATGAAGGCTGATAGCCTGAAACCGGTCCTAGGATGCATGATTCCGGTCCAGGGAAGACATGGCTTGGCAGTTCGGTCTGGACTGTTCCCATGAGGCACAGGGTCAACACTGATTTGCATATGGCTATGTCTGAACTGGGGTGGCGTGGTGAAGCAAAATAACGATGGATTAAACCCAGATCTGTGACTGGGGGTGAATGTTTGCCAATGTGCAGCATTCCGTCCATCATCTTGTGTGTTTTGCATTTCACCCTAAGTGGGAAGGGTATGCCCAGACGTGGTCCCGTGCTCACTACGCCACTGGAGTCAAGCTATCCTGGCTGGTGAAGGCTGATAGCCTGAAACCGGTCCTAGGATGCTTGATTCCGGTCCAGGGAAGACATGGCTTGGCAGTTCGGTCTGGACTGTTCCCATGAGGCACAGGGTCAAGACTGATTTGCATATGGCTATGTCTGAACTGGGGTGGCGTGGTGAAGCAAAATAACGATGGATTAAACCCAGATCTGTGACTGGGGGTGAATGTTTGCCAATGTGCAGCATTCCATCCATCATCTTGTGTGTTTTGCATTTCGCCTTAAGTGGGAAGGGTATGCCCAGACGTGGTCCCGTGCTCACTACGCCACTGGAGTCAAGCTATCCTGGCTGATGAAGGCTGATAGCCTGAAACCCGTCCTAGGATGCTTGATTCCGGTCCAGGGAAGACATGGCTTGGCAGTTCGGTCTGGACTGTTCCCATGAGGTACAGGGTCAAGACTGATTTGCATATGGCTATGTCTGAACTGGGGTGGCGTGGTGAAGCAAAATAACGATGGATTAAACCCAGATCTGTGACTGGGGGTGAATGTTTGCCAATGTGCAGCATTCCGTCCATCATCTTGTGTGTTTTGCATTTTGCCCTAAGTGGGAAGGGTATGCCCAGACGTGGGTCCCGTGCTCACTACGCCACTGGAGTCAAGCTATCCTGGCTGATGAAGGCTGATAGCCTGAAACCGGTCCTAGGATGCTTGATTCCGGTCCAGGGAAGACATGGCTTGGCAGTTCGGTCTGGACTGTTCCCATGAGGCACAGGGTCAAGACTGATTTGCATATGGCTATGTCTGAACTGGGGTGGCGTGGTGAAGCAAAATAACGATGGATTAAACCCAGATCTGTGACTGGGGATGAATGTTTGCCAATGTGCAGCATTCCGTCCATCATCTTGTGTGTTTTGCATTTCGCCTAAGTGGGAAGGGTATGCCCAGACGTGGGTCCCGTGCTCACTACGCCACTGGAGTCAAGCTATCCTGGCTGAAGAAGGCTGATAGCCTGAAACCGGTCCTAGGATGCTTGATTCCGGTCCAGGGAAGACATGGTTTGGCAGTTCGGTCTGGTCTGTTCCCATGAGGCACAGGGTCAAGACTGATTTGCATATGGCTATGTCTGAACTGGGGTGTCGTGGTGAAGCAAAATAACGATGGATTAAACCCAGATCTGTGACTGGGGGTGAATGTTTGCCAATGTGCAACATTCCGTCCATCATCTTGTTTGTTTTGCATTTCGCCCTAAGTGGGAAGGGTATGCCCAGACATGGGTCCCGTGCTCACTACGCCACTGGAGTCAAGCTATCCTGGCTGATGAAGGCTGATAGCCTGAAACCGGTCCTAGGCTGCTTGATTCCGGTCCAGGGAAGACATGGCTTGGCAGTTCGGTCTGGACTGTTCCCATGAGGCACAGGGTCAAGACTGATTTGCATATGGCTATGTCTGAACTGGGGTGGCGTGGTGAAGCAAAATAACGATGGATTAAACCCAGATCTGTGACTGGGGGTGAATGTTTGCCAATGTGCAGCATTCCGTCCATCATCTTGTGTGTTTTGCATTTCGCCCTAAGTGGGAAGGGTATGCCCAGACGTGGGTCCCGTGCTCACTACGCCACTGGAGTCAAGCTATCCTGGCTGATGAAGGCTGATAGCCTGAAACCGGTCCTAGGATGCTTGATTCCGGTCCAGGGAAGACATGGCTTGGCAGTTCGGTCTGGACTGTTCCTATGAGGCACAGGGTCAAGACTGGTTTGCATATGGCTATGTCTGAACTGGGGTGGCGTGGTGAAGCAAAATAACGATGGATTAAACCCATATCTGTGACTGGGGGTGAATGTTTGCCAATGTGCAGCATTCCGTCCATCATCTTGTGTGTTTTGCATTTCGCCCTAAGTGGGAAGGGTATGCCCAGACGTGGGTCCCGTGCTCACTACGCCACTGGAGTCAAGCTATCCTGGCTGATGAAGGCTGATAGCCTGAAACCGGTCCTAGGATGCTTGATTCCGGTCCAGGGAAGACATGGCTTGGCAGTTCGGTCTGGACTGTTCCCATGAGGCACAGGGTCAAGACTGATTTGCATATGGCTATGTCTGAACTGGGGTGGCGTGGTGAAGCAAAATAACGATGGATTAAACCCAGATCTGTGACTGGGGGTGAATGTTTGCCAATGTGCAGCATTCCGTCCATCATCTTGTGTGTTTTGCATTTCGCCCTAAGTGGGAAGGGTATGCCCAGACGTGGGTCCCGTGCTCACTACGCCACTGGAGTCAAGCTATCCTGGCTGGTGAAGGCTGATAGCCTGAAACCGGTCCTAGGATGCTTGATTCCGGTCCAGGGAAGACATGGCTTGGCAGTTCGGTCTGGACTGTTCCCATGAGGCACAGGGTCAAGACTGATTTGCATATGGCTATGTCTGAACTGGGGTGGCGTGGTGAAGCAAAATAACGATGGATTAAACCCAGATCTGTGACTGGGGGTGAATGTTTGCCAATGTGCAGCATTCCATCCATCATCTTGTGTGTTTTGCATTTCGCCTTAAGTGGGAAGGGTATGCCCAGACGTGGGTCCCGTGCTCACTACGCCACTGGAGTCAAGCTATCCTGGCTGATGAAGGCTGATAGCCTGAAACCCGTCCTAGGATGCTTGATTCCGGTCCAGGGAAGACATGGCTTGGCAGTTCGGTCTGGACTGTTCCCATGAGGTACAGGGTCAAGACTGATTTGCATATGGCTATGTCTGAACTGGGGTGGCGTGGTGAAGCAAAATAACGATGGATTAAACCCAGATCTGTGACTGGGGGTGAATGTTTGCCAATGTGCAGCATTCCGTCCATCATCTTGTGTGTTTTGCATTTTGCCCTAAGTGGGAAGGGTATGCCCAGACGTGGGTCCCGTGCTCACTACGCCACTGGAGTCAAGCTATCCTGGCTGATGAAGGCTGATAGCCTGAAACCGGTCCTAGGATGCTTGATTCCGGTCCAGGGAAGACATGGCTTGGCAGTTCGGTCTGGACTGTTCCCATGAGGCACAGGGTCAAGACTGATTTGCATATGGCTATGTCTGAACTGGGGTGGCGTGGTGAAGCAAAATAACGATGGATTAAACCCAGATCTGTGACTGGGGATGAATGTTTGCCAATGTGCAGCATTCCGTCCATCATCTTGTGTGTTTTGCATTTCGCCCTAAGTGGGAAGGGTATGCCCAGACGTGGGTACCGTGCTCACTACGCCACTGGAGTCAAGCTATCCTGGCTGAAGAAGGCTGATAGCCTGAAACCGGTCCTAGGATGCTTGATTCCGGTCCAGGGAAGACATGGTTTGGCAGTTCGGTCTGGTCTGTTCCCATGAGGCACAGGGTCAAGACTGATTTGCATATGGCTATGTCTGAACTGGGGTGTCGTGGTGAAGCAAAATAACGATGGATTAAACCCAGATCTGTGACTGGGGGTGAATGTTTGCCAATGTGCAACATTCCGTCCATCATCTTGTTTGTTTTGCATTTCGCCCTAAGTGGGAAGGGTATGCCCAGACATGGGTCCCGTGCTCACTACGCCACTGGAGTCAAGCTATCCTGGCTGATGAAGGCTGATAGCCTGAAACCGGTCCTAGGCTGCTTGATTCCGGTCCAGGGAAGACATGGCTTGGCAGTTCGGTCTGGACTGTTCCCATGAGGCACAGGGTCAAGACTGATTTGCATATGGCTATGTCTGAACTGGGGTGGCGTGGTGAAGCAAAATAACGATGGATTAAACCCAGATCTGTGACTGGGGGTGAATGTTTGCCAATGTGCAGCATTCCGTCCATCATCTTGTGTGTTTTGCATTTCGCCCTAAGTGGGAAGGGTATGCCCAGACGTGGGTCCCGTGCTCACTACGCCACTGGAGTCAAGCTATCCTGGCTGATGAAGGCTGATAGCCTGAAACCGGTCCTAGGATGCTTGATTCCGGTCCAGGGAAGACATGGCTTGGCAGTTCGGTCTGGACTGTTCCTATGAGGCACAGGGTCAAGACTGGTTTGCATATGGCTATGTCTGAACTGGGGTGGCGTGGTGAAGCAAAATAACGATGGATTAAACCCATATCTGTGACTGGGGGTGAATGTTTGCCAATGTGCAGCATTCCGTCCATCATCTTGTGTGTTTTGCATTTCGCCCTAAGTGGGAAGGGTATGCCCAGACGTGGGTCCCGTGCTCACTACGCCACTGGAGTCAAGCTATCCTGGCTGATGAAGGCTGATAGCCTGAAACCGGTCCTAGGATGCTTGATTCCGGTCCAGGGAAGACATGGCTTGGCAGTTCGGTCTGGACTGTTCCCATGAGGCACAGGGTCAAGACTGATTTGCATATGGCTATGTCTGAACTGGGGTGGCGTGGTGAAGCAAAATAACGATGGATTAAACCCAGATCTGTGACTGGGGGTGAATGTTTGCCAATGTGCAGCATTCCGTCCATCATCTTGTGTGTTTTGCATTTCGCCCTAAGTGGGAAGGGTATGCCCAGACGTGGGTCCCGTGCTCACTACGCCACTGGAGTCAAGCTATCCGGGCTGATGAAGGCTGATAGCCTGAAACCGGTCCTAGGATGCTTGATTCCAGTCCAGGGAAGACATGGCTTGGCAGTTCGGTCTGGACTGTTCCCATGAGGCACAGGGTCAAGACTGATTTGCATATGGCTATGTCTGAACTGGGGTGGCGTGGTTAAGCAAAATAACGATGGATTAAACCCAGATCTGTGACTGGGGGTGAATGTTTGCCAATGTGCAGCATTCCGTCCATCATCTTGTGTGTTTTGCATTTCGCCCTAAGTGGGAAGGGTATGCCCAGACGTGGGTCCCGTGCTCACTACGCCACTGGAGTCAAGCTATCCTGGCTGATGAAGGCTGATAGCCTGAAACCGGTCCTAGGATGCATGATTCCGGTCCAGTGAAGACATGGCTTGGCAGTTCGGTCTGGACTGTTCCCATGAGGCACAGGGTCAACACTGATTTGCATATGGCTATGTCTGAACTGGGGTGGCGTGGTGAAGCAAAATAACGATGGATTAAACCCAGATCTGTGACTGGGGGTGAATGTTTGCCAATGTGCAGCATTCCGTCCATCATCTTGTGTGTTTTGCATTTCACCCTAAGTGGGAAGGGTATGCCCAGACGTGGGTCCCGTGCTCACTACGCCACTGGAGTCAAGCTATCCTGGCTGGTGAAGGCTGATAGCCTGAAACCGGTCCTAGGATGCTTGATTCCGGTCCAGGGAAGACATGGCTTGGCAGTTCGGTCTGGACTGTTCCCATGAGGCACAGGGTCAAGACTGATTTGCATATGGCTATGTCTGAACTGGGGTGGCGTGGTGAAGCAAAATAACGATGGATTAAACCCAGATCTGTGACTGGGGGTGAATGTTTGCCAATGTGCAGCATTCCATCCATCATCTTGTGTGTTTTGCATTTCGCCTTAAGTGGGAAGGGTATGCCCAGACGTGGGTCCCGTGCTCACTACGCCACTGGAGTCAAGCTATCCTGGCTGATGAAGGCTGATAGCCTGAAACCGGTCCTAGGATGCTTGATTCCGATCCAGGGAAGACATGGCTTGGCAGTTCGGTCTGGACTGTTCCCATGAGGCACAGGGTCAAGACTGATTTGCATATGGCTATGTCTGAACTGGGTGGCGTGGTGAAGCAAAATAACGATGGATTAAACCCAGATCTGTGACTGGGGGTGAATGTTTGCCAATGTGCAGCATTCCGTCCATCATCTTGTGTGTTTTGCATTTTGCCCTAAGTGGGAAGGGTATGCCCAGACGTGGGTCCCGTGCTCACTACGCCACTGGAGTCAAGCTATCCTGGCTGATGAAGGCTGATAGCCTGAAACCGGTCCTAGGATGCTTGATTCCGGTCCAGGGAAGACATGGCTTGGCAGTGCGGTCTGGACTGTTCCCATGAGGCACAGGGTCAAGACTGATTTGCATATGGCTATGTCTGAACTGGGGTGGCGTGGTGAAGCAAAATAACGATGGATTAAACCCAGATCTGTGACTGGGGATGAATGTTTGCCAATGTGCAGCATTCCGTCCATCATCTTGTGTGTTTTGCATTTCGCCCTAAGTGGGAAGGGTATGCCCAGACGTGGGTCCCGTGCTCACTACGCCACTGGAGTCAAGCTATCCTGGCTGAAGAAGGCTGATAGCCTGAAACCGGTCCTAGGATGCTTGATTCCGGTCCAGGGAAGACATGGTTTGGCAGTTCGGTCTGGTCTGTTCCCATGAGGCACAGGGTCAAGACTGATTTGCATATGGCTATGTCTGAACTGGGGTGTCGTGGTGAAGCAAAATAACAATGGATTAAACCCAGATCTGTGACTGGGGGTGAATGTTTGCCAATGTGCAACATTCCGTCCATCATCTTGTTTGTTTTGCATTTCGCCCTAAGTGGGAAGGGTATGCCCAGACATGGGTCCCGTGCTCACTACGCCACTGGAGTCAAGCTATCCTGGCTGATGAAGGCTGATAGCCTGAAACCGGTCCTAGGCTGCTTGATTCCGGTCCAGGGAAGACATGGCTTGGCAGTTCGGTCTGGACTGTTCCCATGAGGCACAGGGTCAAGACTGATTTGCATATGGCTATGTCTGAACTGGGGTGGCGTGGTGAAGCAAAATAACGATGGATTAAACCCAGATCTGTGACTGGGGGTGAATGTTTGCCAATGTGCAGCATTCCGTCCATCATCTTGTGTGTTTTGCATTTCGCCCTAAGTGGGAAGGGTATGCCCAGACGTGGGTCCCGTGCTCACTACGCCACTGGAGTCAAGCTATCCTGGCTGATGAAGGCTGATAGCCTGAAACCGGTCCTAGGATGCTTGATTCCGGTCCAGGGAAGACATGGCTTGGCAGTTCGGTCTGGACTGTTCCTATGAGGCACAGGGTCAAGACTGGTTTGCATATGGCTATGTCTGAACTGGGGTGGCGTGGTGAAGCAAAATAACGATGGATTAAACCCATATCTGTGACTGGGGGTGAATGTTTGCCAATGTGCAGCATTCCGTCCATCATCTTGTGTGTTTTGCATTTCGCCCTAAGTGGGAAGGGTATGCCCAGACGTGGGTCCCGTGCTCACTACGCCACTGGAGTCAAGCTATCCTGGCTGATGAAGGCTGATAGCCTGAAACCGGTCCTAGGATGCTTGATTCCGGTCTAGGGAAGACATGGCTTGGCAGTTCGGTCTGGACTGTTCCCATGAGGCACAGGGTCAAGACTGATTTGCATATGGCTATGTCTGAACTGGGGTGGCGTGGTGAAGCAAAATAACGATGGATTAAACCCAGATCTGTGACTGGGGGTGAATGTTTGCCAATGTGCAGCATTCCGTCCATCATCTTGTGTGTTTTGCATTTCGCCCTAAGTGGGAAGGGTATGCCCAGACGTGGGTCCCGTGCTCACTACGCCACTGGAGTCAAGCTATCCTGGCTGATGAAGGCTGATAGCCTGAAACCGGTCCTAGGATACTTGATTCCGGTCCAGGGAAGACATGGCTTGGCAGTTCGGTCTGGACTGTTCCCATGAAGCACAGGGTCAAGACTGATTTGCATATGGCTATGTCTGAACTGGGGTGGCGTGGTGAAGCAAAATAACGATGGATTAAACCCAGATCTGTGACTGGGGGTGAATGTTTGCCAATGTGCAGCATTCCGTCCATCATCTTGTGTGTTTTGCATTTCGCCCTAAGTGGGAAGGGTATGCCCAGACGTGGGTCCCGTGCTCACTACGCCACTGGAGTCAAGCTATCCTGGCTGATGAAGGCTGATAGCCTGAAACCGGTCCTAGGATGCTTGATTCTGGTCCAGGGAAGACATGGCTTGGCAGTTCGGTCTGGACTGTTCCCATGAGGCACAGGGTCAAGACTGATTTGCATATGGCTATGTCTGAACTGGGGTGGCGTGGTGAAGCAAAATAACGATGGATTAAACCCAGATCTGTGACTGGGGGTGAATGTTTGCCAATGTGCAACATTCCGTCCATCATCTTGTGTGTTTTGCATTTCGCCCTAAGTGGGAAGGGTATGCCCAGACGTGGGTCCCGTGCTCACTACGCCACTGGAGTCAAGCTATCCTGGCTGATGAAGGCTGATAGCCTGAAACCGGTCCTAGGATGCTTGATTCCGGTCCAGGGAAGACATGGCTTGGCAGTTCGGTCTGGACTGTTCCCATGAGGCACAGGGTCAAGACTGATTTGCATATGGCTATGTCTGAACTGGGGTGGCGTGGTGAAGCAAAATAACGATGGATTAAACCCAGATCTGTGACTGGGGGTGAATGTTTGCCAATGTGCAGCATTCCGTCCATCATCTTGTGTGTTTTGCATTTCGCCCTAAGTGGGAAGGGTATGCCCAGACGTGGGTCCCGTGCTCACTACGCCACTGGAGTCAAGCTATCCTGGCTGATGAAGGCTGATAGCCTGAAACTGGTCCTAGGATACTTGATTCCGGTCCAGGGAAGACATGGCTTGGCAGTTCGGTCTGGACTGTTCCCATGAAGCACAGGGTCAAGACTGATTTGCATATGGCTATGTCTGAACTGGGGTGGCGTGGTGAAGCAAAATAACGATGGATTAAACCCAGATCTGTGACTGGGGGTGAATGTTTGCCAATGTGCAGCATTCCGTCCATCATCTTGTGTGTTTTGCATTTCGCCCTAAGTGGGAAGGGTATGCCCAGACGTGGGTCCCGTGCTCACTACGCCACTGGAGTCAAGCTATCCTGGCTGATGAAGGCTGATAGCCTGAAACCGGTCCTAGGATGCTTGATTCCGGTCCAGGGAAGACATGGCTTGGCAGTTCGGTCTGGACTGTTCCCATGAGGCACAGGGTCAAGACTGATTTGCATATGGCTATGTCTGAACTGGGGTGGCGTGGTGAAGCAAAATAACGATGGATTAAACCCAGATCTGTGACTGGGGGTGAATGTTTGCCAATGTGCAGCAATCCGTCCATCATCTTGTGTGTTTTGCATTTCACCCTAAGTGGGAAGGGTATGCCCAGACGTGGGTCCCGTGCTCATTACGCCACTGGAGTCAAGCTATCCTGGCTGATGAAGGCTGATAGCCTGAAACCGGTCCTAGGATGCTTGATTCCGGTCCAGGGAAGACATGGCTTGGCAGTTCGGTCTGGACTGTTCCCATGAGGCACAGGGTCAAGACTGATTTGCATATGGCTATGTCTGAACTGGGGTGGCGTGGTGAAGCAAAATAACGATGGATTAAACCCAGATCTGTGACTGGGGGTGAATGTTTGCCAATGTGCAGCATTCCGTCCATCATCTTGTGTGTTTTGCATTTCGCCCTAAGTGGGAAGGGTATGCCCAGACATGGGTCCCGTGCTCACTACGCCACTGGAGTCAAGCTATCCTGGCTGATGAAGGCTGATAGCCTGAAACCGGTCCTAGGATGCTTGATTCCGGTCCAGGGCAGACATGGCTTGGCAGTTAGGTCTGGACTGTTCCCATGAGGCACAGGGTCAAGACTGATTTGCATATGGCTATGTCTGAACTGTGGTGGCGTGGTGAAGCAAAATAACGATGGATTAAACCCAGATCTGTGACTGGGGGTGAATGTTTGCCAATGTGCAGCATTCCGTCCATCATCTTGTGTGTTTTGCATTTCGCCCTAAGTGGGAAGGGTATGCCCAGACGTGGGTCCCGTGCTCACTACGCCTCTGGAGTCAAGCTATCCTGGCTGATGAAGGCTGATAGCCTGAAACCGGTCCTAGGATGCTTGATTCCGGACCAGGGAAGACATGGCTTGGCAGTTTGGTCTGGATTGTTCCCATGAGGCACAGGGTCAAGACTGATTTGCACATGGCTATGTCTGAACTGGGGTGGCGTAGTGAAGCAAAATAACGATGGATTAAACCCAGATCTGTGACTGGGGGTGAATGTTTGCCAATGTGCAGCATTCCGTCCATCATCTTGTGTGTTTTGCATTTCGCCCTAAGTGGGAAGGGTATGCCCAGACGTGGGTCCCGTGCTCATTACGCCACTGGAGTCAAGCTATCCTGGCTGATGAAGGCTGATAGCCTGAAACCGGTCCTAGGATGCTTGATTCCGGTCCAGGGAAGACATGGCTTGGCAGTTCGGTCTGGACTGTTCCCATGAGGCACAGGGTCAAGACTGATTTGCATATGGCTATGTCTGAACTGGGGTGGCGTGGTGAAGCAAAATAACGATGGATTAAACCCAGATCTGTGACTGGGGGTGAATGTTTGCCAATGTGCAGCATTCCGTCCATCATCTTGTGTGTTTTGCATTTCGCCCTAAGTGGGAAGGGTATGCCCAGACGTGGGTCCCGTGCTCACTACGCCACTGGAGTCAAGCTATCCTGGCTGATGAAGGCTGATAGCCTGAAACCGGTCCTAGGATGCTTGATTCCGGTCCAGGGCAGACATGGCTTGGCAGTTCGGTCTGGACTGTTCCCATGAGGCACAGGGTCAAGACTGATTTGCATATGGCTATGTCTGAACTGTGGTGGCGTGGTGGCGTGGTGAAGCAAAATAACGATGGATTAAACCCAGATCTGTGACTGGGGGTGAATGTTTGCCAATGTGCAGCATTCCGTCCATCATCTTGTGTGTTTTGCATTTCGCCCTAAGTGGGAAGGGTATGCCCAGACGTGGGTCCCGTGCTCACTACGCCATTGGAGTCAAGCTATCCTGGCTGATGAAGGCTGATAGCCTGAAACCGGTCCTAGGATGCTTGATTCCGGTCCAGGGAAGACATGGCTTGGCAGTTCGGTCTGGACTGTTCCCATGAGGCACAGGGTCAAGACTGATTTGCATATGGCTATGTCTGAACTGGGGTGGCGTGGTGAAGCAAAATAACGATGGATTAAACCCAGATCTGTGACTGGGGGTGAATGTTTGCCAATGTGCAGCATTCCGTCCATCATCTTGTGTGTTTTGCGGACTCTCACAAGAGCACAAGTGGCTGTGCCAGCTCCCAAAAGACTCCCACAGGATCACTATGCCCTAAAAAAATATTTTTTTCAAATTTGACCCGAGGAGGCATCCCTCATAGACCTTCCCTACAAGGGCTAGGATGGTCAGGGTATCCCCATCCTGCCCTCTTATACCCTAAATATTTTTAATTTTAGGATACAGGATTGAGTCACTAAGTCCTGCAATGGCAGCCGCAACAATTCTGTTTGTGTTGTGGCCAGCCAATCAGCGTGAGTGTTATCACAGACCTGGTGGGAGGCTCTCACTCCCACAAGAGTGAGATGACTGACAGGAAAAAAGGCCCTTGTGTCCAATTAAATCGCTCCATTATTTGAATTTGGGTGCCTGTGGGAGTCCTGCAAGACTCTTGCGTACCCAACTGTCTAAATATCTATAAATCCTGAATCTTAATTTTTCTAAAACTACTCAACAGATTAAAAACCATATCACAAAAATCACACTTTTGGGGTAAAGATCTAGCTTTTTGCCAAATCTGGTGTAATTCCGCTCAACTGTTTTGGCTATAGCACTATCTAAAACTCACTGTGGAAATTGCATGGGTGAAATGCATTTTGGGACCCACCTCCATTTTTCTTGCCCATGCATAGCGGATCGCCCCAGTACTTTCCTGGAAGGTGCTGAGGTGGATGAACTTTTATTTTGCAAAGTGTTGTGTAGATTCATCAAACAGAGACAAAGTCATTGGCAAAATAAGTTGTTGCCTGTCAATATAAAATCCTTTTGCCATGCCCAGATAGCTATACATTTTGAATCCTAATTTCTCAAAACCTACTGACCAGATATACATCAAATCAAAATAAGCACTCTTTCTAAGTGAGGTCTTGCTTTCTGCCATATTTGGTGTAATTCCATTCAGTAATTTTTTCTGTATCACTTTCAGTTTGCCCATGCCAAATTGCATGGGGAAACAAATTTTGCAACCCTCCCCTTTTCCTTGTCCCCCGCTTGATGGGTCACCTGGAAACTTTCCTGGAAGGCGCTGAAGTGATGAGACATTTTTGGGAAAACTTCCTGAAGATTCATCAAACAGAGGCAAAGTTATTAGCAAACCAAAAAAACGATTTGCTACGAAATGTGGTCCTAAGTAGAACTATCCAATGAAAACCTCCAATGGTTCCCCACATGAAGGGAGATCACAGACATTGATTTTTTTTATTTCTTAGAACAAACACCCACTTTGAGGGTTTGTTTCTGAGAAATAAAAATAATGATAAACAGGCCACCAGATATGGTAGGCCACCCGGCATTGCAATTCTGACAAAGGTGATCCGCCCATGTTAATTGAAACACTGCCATTGCCACTGTTCCAATGCAGTTGTTACTAACTAAAAGTGCATTTGGAAGTCTTCCATGGTGTGAATCTAGGCAGGGCCTCTGTAGTTTATGCAAGTTGCCCACAGGGGTCAAAATGACTCCATAAGTGTTTCCTCAGTTACCAGTGTACTTTGTTAAGATGAATCTTGATGGCTCCATCTTCCTTTGCCAGTTGAAATATTACTCTGCTTGAAGCTAATCTTCATAAACTTCTGAGTAAATGATAGCTTTGCTAGGAGCGCCACACCTCCACATAAGAGACAGATGTACAGGTTGGCCATATTTAATTATACCCGAAAGGGCCTGCATTGTCTCTCTTTAAAAGCCCTCCTTAGAGAAGGTTGGTACCTTTCGAGTAATTTCATGATTACAGTATTTTAGGCCTGATTATGAGTTTGGCAGTCTGACCACCCGAAAACTGCATCCGCTGCATGTTAGTGGCCCACAGCGCTGGCAGTCTTTAGAACCCCGTATTACGAGTTGACTGCGGGGCCCGCTGTATGGCTGTGTTGGTCTTGCAGCGGTGGGCATTGTTTTTTCATATCCATCGATGACTGTGTGTACATTTTGATTGCATATATGTTGAATGTACACATATGCATGATACTTGTGGAAAAATACTACCCACCCATTGCCGGAGTCCGGCCCATATGTGGCCAGTCCAGCAATGGGCATATGGTACAAAAAGGACTCACCTGTAGATCGTGGCAAAAGGAGAGGGGTGAGTATGCACCCCAAATCTTTCATTACCGCCGACTTGAAGCTGGCGGTCAGACTGCCAAGTTCAGCTCATCGAAAAGCCAACTCAAAATTCGGACGGCGGTGGAGCTCCTCAGTACCATCCTATGGTAGCTGCCTTTCCCCGACCGTGACCCTGGCAGTTGGCGGTGTCGGTGGTTCAGCCGCAGTGTTTGGAAATGCAATCCTTCCATCTCGTAATAGGGCGGTCGGACTGCTGAGCTCGTCATGGTCGGACCACCACCGCCGGTATGGCGGTTTACAGACCTCCTAACTTTTAATAAGGCCCTTTGGCTTGTAGCCTGTTATCAAGTTATTTGCATTGTAAATGGCATTGAGAAGTGGTGGCTCCATTTACTTTTTCATATATTAAGTTGCAAACTTAGCTCAAGAATTTTGCTGGTGCAGATTCCCTGTGCGATCAAATGATATTCTTATTATTCTTGATATTTCCACTGCTTTTGAAATGGTGGCCTAACCTACTCCTCTTTCTTCCCTCTCCTGTTTGGTTAATTGGGGTTCTGTTCTTTCCTGGTTTTCTTCTTATCTCTCTGGGTGCTCCTTAGAATTTTCAAAGGTTCAGTTTCAGCACTCTCTCTACTTCTTTAGAGGGCCCCTCAAGGATCAGTCCTTGGCCCGCTTCTCATTGCATCAAATGCTATTACCCTCTTTTCTATTATCTCAGCTCATGAGCTCACATTTCTATGTTGATGGTGCCAAAATCTTTTTTCCCTTTTGATGCTTTTCTTCAGTTCTTAATATTCATGATCGAACCTGCTTATTTGCGAATGATTGGCATGGTTGGCAGAACACTTCTTTAAATAAATCCTGTGAAAATAAAGGTTTTTTCCCCTGCTCATTCTTCCTACCAAAAACCACTGTATGTTTCTTTACACATATCTCTCTTTCTTATTCTTTCTTTACTTGGAACTTAGAATTTCAATTCAATTCTTCCATAGACTCTGCACCTCAGATTACTGCTGTTTCTGATTTCGTCTCTTTAACATCGGAATAATAAAGCTTCTTCTTCTTTTCTAACCACCCCCCCCAGATTTCTTCTGCAAATGCTTGTTTTCCCTTGTTTAAATTATTAGTTTGTATATTTAGGCATCTCCAAATACTTTCCCTACAGACCATTCAAAACTCTTGTGTTTACCTTCTTTTTTGTCCTCCTCACTTTTCTCCGTCCTCTTTTTTTGAGTCAACTCCTCTGTCTAGCATTCTAATTCCAGTGTACATTCCACTTCAAAGTCTCATCTCTAAATAATATCATTGATTGAATCCCTCTTATCTATCCTTTGTATATCCATTTGTTCCAAGTTATTGCCTATGCTCTGCTCCTTTGTGCCTGTTGTCTACTCATCGCCTTCCTTGTGCCTCATCTCACTTGTGCACTTTTGAGTTACTGGCTTCTTAGCTACAAAACCAACTTCCTTTTAATGTAAGATCTGTCTCCTATTTGTTTTCATCCAAAGCCCTATTAAAAGAACATTTGTTAACTGCCTGGTATCAGGATTAGGCTTAGTGTTGATTAGGCTTTCTGTGCTTTTGATAGAAAAACCACAACAGATCACGGAAACAAATAAATAAATGTATGTCCCATAATCAAACCCCAACACAGTTATGAGAACCAAACTTACTTTACTAGTCGCAAAGAATGGTACCAAGGAATTTTCACAATAAAGTGTAAAAAATTAAAATATAAGAGTGTGAAAGATGTAGCTTCATGCACCTTAATGGTATAGAACAGCATGCATTTAAACTATATATATATATATATATATATATATATATATATATATATATATATATATATGAGAAATTCAGCAGTTATAGTGAGCTTAGCTAACTATAGCTCGCGCCTCTGCAATGCACTGCTTATGACCTCACATAATACATAACTCTTGACATGGTCAGTGACATCACTGATGGCATCTCAAATGACATTACTGATGACATCATTCAGTGACTGTGAATGTTTTATAAAAAGTTTATGAGTGTTAAATATATATACCAAGGTGTACTGATGAATCAGTGGGTGTATGAGTACCTGTATGGATGATTCAGTAGGTGCATGACTGACTGTATAACTCAGTTATTAGGTTTGTCAGTGAATGTATGGGTGAGTGACTAGGTTATGTGAATGTCTGTATCAGTCTGTCAGCTGGTGTCTAAGTGGCTGTATGGGTTGGTGAGTGAGTATGTGAATAGCTGTATGGGTGATTGATTGGTTGTCTGAGTAGCTCTATGTGTGTATGAAAGTGTGTGTGGATGGGTGAGGGTGTGTGTGACTGCCTGCATGGATGAGTGAGTGGGTGAGTCAGTGGCTGTATGGGTTTGTGAGTGCCTCTGTGAAGGGCTGTATGGGTGACTGAGTGTGTGTATGGCTGTGTCGGTGAGTGAATGGATGTGTCAGTGGTATATGGGTGAGTAACTCCATATGTGGAAGGCAGTATGAGTGAGTGACTTTATGTATGAGTGAGTGATTGTGAGAATGGCTGTATGGGTGAGTGTGTGCTTATGTCACTGACAATATAGGTGAGTGAGTATGTGTTAGTATCTGTATGAATAAGTGAGTGGGTGTGTGTATAACTGTATAGGTGATTAAGTAGCTGTGTGATGGACTCTATGGGTGACTGAGTAGGTGTGTGTAGCTCTATGAGTGACTGACAGTGTGTGAGTGGCTGAATGGGTATATGAGTGGATATATCAGTGGCTGTATTAGTGAGTGGGTTGGTGTATGAGTGGCTGTATGGGTGACTGAGTGGATATGTGTGTAGACCTATGAATCAGTGAGTGGGTGTGTAAGTATTGGTATTGGTGTGTCGATGGTTTTGAGAATGGTAGTGTGGAAGTTAGAGTGGGTGTATGAAAGGTTATATTGGGGTGTGAGTGGGTGCATCAGAGATTCTTTGGATGATGTCATCAGTGATGTAATTTGAGATGTCATCAGTGATGTCATGAGTGATGTCACTGACCATGTCATGAGTGATGTATTATGTGAGGTCATAATCAGTGCATTGCTGGGCATGATTTATAGTTAGGTCAGCTAACTATAACTATTGAATTTTGCTGGTTTTGTACAAGTGAAATGTCAGCCTAACTATAACGTCCCTGTAACCTTTTTTTCTGTGAATTTCTAAAAAAAATGAAATGCTAATTCCTAACTATAACGTCCCCGTAACCTTTGTTTTTTTCAGGGAAATTCTAAGGTTTTTTAAAATTCTATTTCTTAATTGTAATTTCTTTTAAGTAAGCCTCTAAGATTTTTGTATTTTCTTTCTAGAATTAGATATTGTATATTATATTTATATTATATACCACTCATTTTTTGATTTGGTATGTGTTTATCAGAAAGTACACTAATAACTGGGTTTTTTTAAAGAATTTTTGAGTTGGCACAACATTGTCACATTTACTGTGGAGAATCTGTGATCAGCAAATGTATTTCACATACTGAAAAATACACTTAAAGACATTTTTAAATCAGAGCCACCCAAGAGGCCACAATTTTGATCATTTTCTTGCCAAATATTTATTTTTTATTTTTGATGATCGCAATCACATTGCGAAATCGCAAGACAAAAGCAGACATTCAACGACCACCACCACATTAAAAAAGTTTAACTTAAAAAGTTCATTCTAACTATTACGATACACACATTACTAACCACATTACTGCTTTAAAAACATATTTGTACAGATACACTGCGAGTCGCTATGGCTCCAGTAACCGCGACAATCACGCCTATTTTAAGGGATGCAAAACACATATAAGCACACATTTTACAGTATTTTAGACACTAGGGGTTTATTACTGCACTGTTTAAAGTCATATTTTTGTAGGGAGTTTGCATAAAAACAACCATTTAAACCGATTTTCCGTTTTCGCAGTGACGCGGGGCGTTGCGATGATATCAGTAGCCGTGATCACTGCGAATACATTGTGGAATGACAAAACAAATGCAGACATTCAATAGCCACCTCTACATTAAAAACTTACAATGGTAAATGAATTATAACTAACCCCCCAGGCGAAGTGCACTCTTTCAACAAACTTTATTCCACAAAGAGCAGCTCCTGGTAAGTTGCACCACACAGCAAACAGATGCCTGACGCGTTTCGGAAAGAGACTTCCTTTCTCAAAGGCTGCATGCATGAAAAGACTGTGCACAAAAGTCCACCATTATATACCCATGTGACTATCATTGCCCTCAGGTGAGTATTCAAGCAAGTGCAAAGTATCCGGGGAGTGGTGTTTTTTTAATAATACCCTTGTGAGCTGCCAGTCTCTCGCATGTTCAAAATACTTTCTTTTGCCAATTTGCCAATTTGTCATTTGAGATGTCATCAGTGATGTCATCAGTGATGTCACTGACCATGTCATGAATGATGTAATATGTGATGTCATCAGCAGTGCATTGCGGGGCGCGAGTTATAGTTAGCTGAACTAACTATAACAGTGGAATTTCTATGGTTTTGTACGAGTGAAATGTCCAGCTAACTATAACGTCCCTGAAACCTATGGTTTTTTCAGTGAATTTCAAAGGTTTTTTAAATGCTAATTTCTAACTATAACGTCCCTGAAACCTATGGTTTTTTCAGTGAATTTCTAAGGTTTTTTAAATGCTAATTTCTAACTATAACGTGCCTGAAACCTATGGTTTTTTCAGTGAATTTCAAACGTTTTTAAATGCTAATTTCTAATTATAATGTTCATTAAACCTATGTATTTGTCAGTGATTTTAAATTATCATTCCATTCTCAACCTAGTAAAAACAGCCAATATCGCCAGTTTTCCAACAATAGCTTCCGCAAAAAAATTCGGCACAAATGAGAGCGACAACTAACGCTAATAATATGCAGAGTAGGCGTTCCCGTGCAAAAATAACACGAAAACACCACTTCCCGATATTTTCAATGAGCAGCCAAATCTGGGGTGCGATCCAAAAACAGGCGATAAGCTGCGTTAGCAGTAGGAATTTAACATCTGCCTTTTACTGGTGTAAAGCAGGACTACTACCTACAGTGTGAAAGGGAGCCCAGCCCAGAACCATATCTGAAGACCAACACATGTCATAGAGCTACTGACCATGCAGCTCCGACACCCAAGAAGGCCACAACACCCACTGCCATCATCCTCAGGACCTCCCCCGGACCACCCCCTCCCTACTACCACCGAGGCAGCGCAGAACAGGACAGCGGAGCTTCCAAAAACGGCATGGTCCCTCAGCCACACAATAGCTGAATCTTGGGAGATGTGGCAACCAAGTATGTGTGAAGGAGCAAGTCACCCATCAATAAAAATGCACACAATACCAAGTGTAGCGGTGATTTGGTGGACAGACCTCACTATGCAGAGCACAAACCTCTCCATGTGGACATATACAGCTGGTGCTTGTAGTGTTGTGGACAATAGACGCAACCATGTTACCTCAGGCAGTGGGGAAGATCTCAGTCATGTAGCTGTGTTGTCCCCCCCTGGAAGCGGCAGCGGAGTGTGCTGGTCCAACGAACGCCACTCCAGCGTAGGAGTATGAATAAATAGGCTGGGGCTCTGGGCGTGGTTCACTTGTGGGAAGGCCAAAGCGTCTGCCAGGGCGGCAGCCCTCACCCTGCCACGAGGCCTCCACCGTGACCGCCGGCCTCCTCGACACAGGCCCCCTGCGAACCCAGCAGCAGAGCACCACAGACTTATGTCTGTACAGACTACTGCCTTCGATCTATACTGCGGACAGCAGGGCTCACAATTCAGATCGAGTTGCGATTGCAGATGACGCACTCCAGTAGGGAAGAGACATTGATCCCAGTGCGGCCCGCCCGGACCACGCATCATCGCAGACTGCGCACACACTGAGTGCTTCAGGTGCCACTAACTCAGTGCACCACAAGTCCACGCCACGTGGACTTATTAAGACAGAATTCATTAGGCAAAAGACATTGCTACCAGTGCGGCCCGCCCGGACCACGCATCATCACAGGCTCCACACATGCTGGTTGCTTCAGGTGACACTAACTGTACAGCTCAACTCAACGCCACGTGGCTGTGGGCCCTTGCTGACCGCTGCCGCCGGCCTACACTGCGGTCGTCAGGGCTCACATTTAAAATTGACTCTTGATTCATTAATTGCAGAGTCCAGTAGGCAACTAAGTATTACGTCCCTAAAACCTACATAATATCCTTTTAGGATCCTTGCTTCAAGAACTTGTTTTATATCAGTTATAGCTTTAGTACAATGACCAAATTCATCTTGCATGTCCAAAGGAACACTGAATGGCAGTCTACACTGCGGATAGCAGAGCTCACAATTTGAATTCAGTCTTGATTTATTAATTGCAGACAAAATTGTACTCTATGTCCTCGAATTTTGTCAAGAGGAAGTGACAAAAAGCATTCTTTGATGTCTGTGCTGACTACTGCCTTCGATCTACACTGCGGTCAGCAGGACTCACAATTCAGATCGAGTCGCAATTGCAGATGACGCAGTCCAGTAGGCAAGAGACATTGCATCATCGCTGGCTGCGCACATGCTGAGCGCCACACCTACCACTAACTCTATGCAGCTCAAGTCAATGCCACGTGGCTGTGGACTCTTCCTGACCACTGCCTCCGGCCTACACTGCGGTCAGCAGGGCTCACAATTCAGATCGAGTCGCGATTGCAGATGACGTAGTCCAGTAGGCAACAGACATTGCATGATTGCTGGCTGCGCACATGCTGAGTGCCACACCTAACACTAACTCTATGCAGCTCAAGTCAATGCCATGTGGCTCTGGGCTCTTCCTGACCACTGCCTCCGGCCTACACTGTGGTCACCAGGGCTCACAATTCAGATCGAGTCGCGATTGCAGATGACGCAGTCCAGTAAGCAAGAGACATTGCATCATCGCTGGCTGCGCACACGCTGAGCGCCACACCTACCACTAACTGTTTGCAGCTCAAGTCAACGCCACGTGGCTGTAGGCCCTTCCTGACTGCTGCCTCCGGCCTACACTGTGCTCAGCAGGGCTCACAATTCAAATTCAGTCTTCATTAATTAATTTCAGAGTCCAGTAGGCAACTAACTATAACGTCCCTGAAACCTACATATTTCGACAGTGTATTCCATAAATGTTTCATCTTTTGTTCCATACACCTACACTGCGGTTAGCAGAGCTCACAATTTAAATTGAGACATGATTTATTTATTGCAGAGAGAATTGTACTCTATGTCCTCGAATTTTGTAAATAGGAAGTGACTAAAAGTATTCTTCGATGTCTGTGCTGACTACTGCCTTCGATCTACACTGCGGATAGCAGGGCTCACAATTCACATCGAGTCGCGATTGCAGATGACTCAGTCCAGTAGGCAACAGACATTGCTCCCAGTGCGGCTCGCCCGCACCACGCATCATCGCTGGCTGCGCACACTCTGAATGCTTCTGATGCCCCTTTCTCAGTGCAGCACAACTCATGGACCCTTTATGATACAATGTTTTGTGTATAATTTCACATCTGCTGCCCCTACCTCAGTGTACCACAAGTCATGGATCGTTTACGATACAATCTTGTGTGTATTATTTCACATCTGTTGCCCCTACCTTAGTGCAGCACAAATCATTGACCCTTTATGATTGAATCTGTGTGTCTGATCCAATGATTACTGTTGTACTTGTTGCCAGCACCAACCATTCCCGGACAGCTGGCTTACACTCACCCGACACGCATCCAACACAGATGTCACTGGACATGTGACCCTGGTAATAAAAATGAGTTGAGCGCACGTGCCCGTACCCAGTTCCACTATCTATCTGTGTCCGTGTGTTCATTATGTATGCAAGATGCCGCCCCTGGGCCCTACCACATTACATTGTGCTGTGGACAGCGTATGCAACCATGTTACCTCTGGCAGTGGGGAAAACTTCGGTTATGTAACTTTCTCTCAGTCATTGTACAAGTACGTACGTAGAGACTGGATCATTAGAGTACTGCAAGGAGAGTGTATAGTGAATTTATAAGTGCTTGGGGATTGGCAGAGTAATTGTATAAGTACATATGTTGGCGCAGCCTAACCCCGAACACAAGCTTGGCTCAAATTGGCTGCCCTCCATGTGCCAAAAACTGAAACTTGAACTTTGCATGGCCCTGTATTGCTACAGCTGCAACACTCCACTGAATGTGCAATAAACATTCATATCCACACAGATGTGTCATGTCCACCATCTTTCATGTGTGGAACTATGGATGAATGTAGGGTCAGTGATTCCCCGTGCCTTCCATGTTGGCCATGTTGTGGGACTTGGCTCACAGAGTGACACATTGGCGCCTGCGACCCGGGTGACGTCAGCACTACAACAGGGACACCCGCATCAGTTGATTCCTCACACAGCCCAGGACGGAGCCACGCCCATAGCTCCGGAGTCATTCTTCACAGCCTCACGCAGGACTGGCATACGCCAGGCCAGCCCACTCCGCTTACGCTTACAGGGAAGGACAACAACGCTACATGGCCCAGATTTTCATTGCAGTGATCTGCTGGTCACACCCTAGTTGTCAGTACGCCACAGCCACTCCCTCACGGCTAGTATACACCCACACCACACCCATCCAGCACAGGCGTCACAGGACACGTGACCCTGCCAATAAAAAAGACAAGGCGCACGTGCTCGACGCCATTTCAGAGTTGCTCGCACCGGATGCACTGCGGCCGGCACAGGCTCACCAGCACGGGACGGTGACTTTCGGTCCACTGAGGTACGGGTACCGTAACTGCTGAGCGGGTGTACAGCCTGCGGTGATGGCCCGTCCCGGTGGTCTGGACAGCTCAGGTTTTGTGTGCACTGCTGGACCGCAGTGTAGGCCTGAGCCATCAGACAGCGCAGGCCTACCGCCACGTGGCGTTCCCTCGCTGGTCACAGAGTTAGTGGCACCGCAAGGGCTGAGCGGGTGTGCAGCCTGCGATGAAAAGCCCGGTGCACTGGTATGTCCTCTGCCATGGCGAAATCAAGACCCAGCACCAAATGTGAGACCTGGTAGCCTGCGGAGCGGGGCTGCATAATATGCAGGGTGCCGTGTCCGCGGGCCCCGGGCTTGCAGCGGCACGTGGTAGGCCCTCTTTTCTACACGTAGGTTGCGAAAGGTGAGCAGAGAGGCTTGTTAGCGCAGCGGCGGGCAGTGACCTCCGGGCAGTGGGAGTGGATGTGGTGCAGCAGCCTGGGTGCGCAGCGGCGGACAGTCACCTCCAGGCAGTGGGAGTGGATGGGGTGCAGCAGCCTGGGTGCGCAGCAGCGGGCAGATACCTCTGGGCAATTGAAGTGGATGGGGTGCAGCAGCGGTGAGCAGACACCTCTGGGCAGTGGAAGTGGATGGGGTGCAGCAGCCTGGATGCACAAAGGAGGGACAGAGAATTAGGCATGTGCAGTTGTATGTACTCTGCCATTACTGATTCCATACTACGTTTCAGATGAGTAAGATTGAGGGCTCCACTATGTCCCGGCACGTGGTTGGAGACACACCGGTGACGGAAAGGTGAGCTGTGAGGGCTTTGTCCACAGTGTGGGCACTCACTGTCCCTCTCCATCTCTTCCTTTCTCTCCCTCACACTCTTTCTCTCTCTCTTCCTCTCTCTCTCACTCTATCTCTTCCTCTCTCTCACACTGTTTTTTTCTTTCTCTCTCTCTACCTCTCTCTCTCTTTCTCTCTCTCTCACTCTTCCTCTGTTTCTCTCTTCCTCTTTCTCATACTGTTTCTCTCTTTCTCTCTCTCTTCCTCTCTCTCACTGTTTCTCTCTCTCTTCCTCTCTCTCTCACTCTTTCTCTCTGTCTACCTCTCACTCTTTCTTTCTTTTTCTCTCTCTTCCTCTCTGTCACTCTTTCTCTCTCTCTCTCCTTTGATGGACTCATGACGCACAATGTTATCTTGCTTTTTGTCTAGCAGGCTGTGATTCACAGATTGGCGACCCCCCCCCGACACGGACCTCCCGCCACGAGGCGATGACTTCAGTTCCACTAAGTTAGTGCCACCAGAGCTGAGCGCGTGTGCAGCCTGCGATGATGCATGGCCATCCTGCAATCAACACCCACTTTGAATTGTGAGCTCAGCTTGACCGCGTGTACGCAACGCCTGAGGAGGTTGCTTCGGCACATGGTGGACCCTCTTAGACACACGCCGGTGGCGGAAGGTGAGCAGAGAGGCTTGTTTCCGCAGCAGCGAGCAGTCACCTCTGGGCAGTGGGAGTAGATAGTGTGCAGCACCCTGGGTGCGCAAGAGCGGGCAGACACCTCCGAGCAATGGGAGTGAATGGGGTGCAGCAGCATGGGTGCACAGGAGCAGGCAGACACCTCTAGGCAGTGGGAGTGGATGGGATGCAGCAGTCTGGGTGCGCAGGAACGGGCAGTCACCTCCGGGCAGTGGGACTGGATGGGGTGCACCAGCCTGAGTGCACAGCAGCGGGCAGACACCTCTGGGCAGTGGGAGTGGATGGGGTACAGCAGCCTGTGTGCGCAGAGGCAGGCAGACACCACTGGGCGGCGGGATTCGATGGGGTGCAGCAGCCTGGGTGCGCAGGGGCGAAACAGAGAAAAAGGCGTGTGCAGTTGTATGTAGTCTGCCATTACTGATTCTATACTATGTTTCAGATGACTAAACTTGAAGACTGCACTATGTCCCGGCACGTGGTTGGAGACACACCGGTGGCAGAAAGGTGAGCTGTGAGGATTTTCTCCACAGTGTCAACACTCCCTCTCCCTCTCCATCTCTTCCTTTCTGTCACTCACACTCTTTCTCTCTCTCTCACTCTCTATCTCTTCCTTTCTCTCTCTCACACTCTTTCTCTCTTTCTATGTCTTTCCCTCTCTCTCTCATTCTTTCTTTCTCTCTCTCTCTTCCTCTCTGTCTCACTCTTTCTCTCTCTCTCTACCTCTCTCTCACACTGTTTCTCTCTTTCTCTCTCTCTTCCTTGTATCTCACTCTTTCTCTCTTTCTCTCTCTCTTCCTCTCTCTCTCACTCTTTCTCTGTCTTCCTCTCTGTCTCACTCTTTCTTTCTCTGTCTCTTCCTCTCTCTTTCTCTCTCTCTCCTTTGATGGACGCATAACGCACAATCTTATCTTGCTTTTTGTCTAGCAAGCTGTGATTCACAGATTGACGACCCCCCCCCGACACGGACCTCCCACCACGAGGCGATGACTTCAGTTCCACTGAGTTAGTGCCACCAGAGCTGAGCGCGTGTGCAGCCTGCGATGATGCGTGGCCATCCTGCAATCAACACCCACTTTGAATTGTGAGCTCGGCTTGACCGCGTGTACGCAACGCCTGAGGAGGTTGCTTCGGCACGTGGTGGACCCTCTTAGACACACGCCAGTGGCGGAAGGTGAGCAGAGAGGCTTGTTTCCGCAGCAGCGAGCAGTCACCTCTGGGCGGTGGGAGTGGATAGTGTGCAGCACCCTGGGTGCACAAGAGCGGGCAGACACCTCCGAGCAGTGGTAGTGGATGGGGTGCAGCAGCCTGGGTGCACAGGAGCAGGCAGGCACCTCTAGACAGTGGGAGTGGATGGGATACAGCAGTCTGGGTGCGCAGGAACAGGCAGTCACCTCCGGGCAGTGGGACTGGATGGGGTGCACCAGCCTGGGTGCACAGCAGCGGGCAGACACCTCTGGGCAGTGGGAGTGGGTGGGGTATAGCAGCCTGGGTGCGCAGAGGCGGGCAGACACCTCTGGGCGGCGGGAGTCAATGGGGTGCAGCAGCCTGGGTGCGCAGGGGCAAAACAGAGAATTAGGCGTGTGCAGTTGTATGTACTCTGCCATTACTGATTCTATACTATGTTTCAGATGACTAAACTTAAAGACTGCACTATGTCCCGGCACGTGGTTGGAGACACACCGGTGGCAGAAAGGTGAGCTGTGAGGATTTTCTCCACAGTGTCAACACTCACTCTCCCTCTCCATCTCTTCCTTTCTGTCACTCAAACTCTTTCTCTCTCTCTCTCACTCTCACTCTCTATCTCTTCCTTTCTCTCTCTCACACTCTTTCTCTCTTTCTATGTCTTTTCCTCTCTCTCTCATTCTTTCTTTCTCTCTCTCTTCCTCTCTGTCTCACTCTTTCTCTCTCTCTCTACCTCTCTCTCACACTGTTTCTCTCTTTCTCACTCTCTTCCTTGTATCTCACTCTTTCTCTCTTTCTCTCTCTCTCACTCTTTCTCTCTTTCTCTGTCTTCCTCTCTCTCACTCTTTCTCTCTCTCTCCTTTCATGGACGCATGACGCACAATCTTATCTTTCTTTTTGTCTTGCAGGCTGTGATTCACAAATTGTCGAGGGATGACACGCCATACCTCTACCTACTTTTATTTTGTTGTTTTCTTTTGTTTAAATAAAATGTTTTATATGTAAATCCATAGATGACTGAGATTCTTATTTGTCCAACCTCACATGCATCTTCTTTACTATAATTGTGCGACATCAGCCAATTTGTTATGTTCCAGATTTGCTAAGGTTGCTGTCACATTTGTTTGTGTGGGGGAGATGAGGGGGATGGCGGACAAGGGGCTGGTGGCGGGGGTGTCGGAGCAGTGTTGAGTGTCCGAGCTGCATGATCGTTGGCTCCATTGCATCTGTTGTCATTCACTTTGAAAGTTACAAATATTGTCTCAAATACTTAACCACTACTACAAAACACATAACACATCTTCTTAATTTCTAATTTACCTTCGTAGTTGGTATGCAGATTTCAAATGTCACAAACGCATGCAATTCTTTTCTTGTCACACAGTACATGTAATGCACCGCTTTCATTAAGAATGGAACCAGTAATGGCACAATTTCCCTGTTGCTCCACACATAAATACATGTAAAGAACAAATCAGAATAGTTCCTTATTTTTTTAGATTGCAAAACCTCTCTTTATTGGTTATTTTTTAACTTTCCATATAAACAGTTTTTTAAGGACACATACAGGTGAAAAGTTCAAGGTATTGTATCAACACTTTCTAGAACATTCTACGACAGGTGCAGGTTAAAAGTTCATCATTTTTTAAACCTACCGATATTTTTTTGCAACATTTTCTCCAACATTTAACGGCACATGGAGGTCAAAAGTTCACCATTCTTTCAAGTTTGAACTGCACCTTCCAAATACAATTAGCAGGTGTGGTTGAGCTGAGCAAATTTCATCCTATAATATGTACTCCACGTATAAACTGCTTTTTTATTAACCAATCACAAAGATGCTTTTCATCAAAACTAATATACACCCTACTTTTTAGGACACAATACATTTCATCTCCCAATTGGTTAACGTTTTGTATGTAAAAAAAAAGTAGTTCCCCATGTTTAAACATATCTCTTATTCTACGAATGGACTGCATGAGCTACAGACATTTATCCATATCTTCTAGCCATACCTTCAAAATGCTAGTGTGAATTGTAGGACATAGCTATGTTTTCTGGTGCAAGAGGTATGCAGAATAGAGACGTATTGACTTAGACCTAGGTTTACAAAATGTGCACATTAAATGGTTTGCACAGAGAGGATTGAAGTGGCACCAATTGCTCCCTTTGGTTAAAACCTGTTTGCATCTCCAACACCCTGATCTCATGATTGTGCACTGTGGTGGTAACGACCTAGGCACATTGACTGGGGTAGGTTTGGAAATGCTTATGAAGGACACCTTTGGACAATTGATGTTACTTTTGCCTCAAACTGTCTTTGTATATTCCAATATATGCCAAAGACAGAAGTGGAAATGGTCAAACCAATTTTGTCATAAGATTGAAAAATCTAGGAAGAATGTCAACAAAGCTGTGTCTGCATACCTCAGAGACCATAGAATGGGGTCGATTTACAACAACAACATACATTTTGATATGGCTGATATCTACAGAAGTGATGGAGTACACTTTACAGATGAGGGAAACCGAGTTTTCCTGATTAACTTGAAGCTGTGCATTCGCACTTACATGTAGCTCCAACTAATAAACACAAGGGCTCTTTTTAGAGCCGCCTTATATTCCCAATTTCGGCTCCCAGAGTGTCAGCTGCGGTTCGGCTAGCAGAGGGACACCTGCGGGCCGTCGGGCAGGCTCACAGAGGAACAGCTGCGGCCCGTGGGCTCAGCTCGCGGAGGGAGACCTACGAGCCGTTGGCTCGCAAAAGCACAGCACCGTACTGGCTCGCAGGGGGAGAGCTGTGGCCGGACTCGCACAGGGATACCAACGGGCCAACAGGCCTGCTAGCAGACACACAGCTATCAGTTAACGGGCTGGCTCGCAGAGATACAGCTGCGAGCCCTTCGAGCTGCAACCCGATGGGCTAACTCACAGAGGGAGAGTAACGGGCTGACGGGCCTGCTAGCACAGACACAGCTACGAGCTAATGAGGGTGGCTCACAGAGTTAGAGCTGCGGGCCCCACGGCTCGCAGACACAGAGCTGCGAGCCGACGGACTGCCTTCTAAAGGCATAGCCATGAGCTGATGATGTGGGGAGAAGGAGCGTAAAAGGAGTATCTCGCACAGTCAGACCTGCGGGATATTTTCAGTATTGCCTCGCAGAGGTAGAATTACGGATGCGATGCCTTTTAGAGGGAGAGATGCGAGCTGACGGACTGAGTCACAAAATGGCTCACAGCTCGCAGTCGCAGAGCTGCGAGCTGACGGACTGGCTTCTAAAGGCATAGCCGCGAGCTGGTGATGTGGGGAGAGGGACCGTGAAAGGGGTATCTCGCACAGACAGAGCTGCGGTATATTTTTAGTGTTGCCTCGCAGAGGTAGAACTACGGACCTGATGCCTTGTAGAGGGAGAGTTGTGAGCTGAAGGACTGAATCACAAAATGGCTGCCAACATTTCCTAGTTTCAACAGTTCGCAGCCAATGAGCCGTGATGATGTGGGGAGAGGGAGCGTAAAAGGAGTATCTCGCACAGATAGACCTGCGGGATATTTTCAGTATTGCCTCGCAGAGGTAGAATTACGGATGCAATGCCTTTTAGAGGGAGAGATGCGAGCTGACGGACTGAGTCACAAAATGGCTCACAGCTCGCAGTCGCAGAGCTGCGAGCCGACGGACTGGCTTCTAAAGGCATAGCCGCGAGCTGGTGATGTGGGGAGAGGGACCGTGAAAGGGGTATCTCGCAGACAGAGCTGCGGTAAATTTTTAGTGTTGCCTCGCAGAGGTAGAACTACAGACCTGATGCCTTGTAGAGGGAGAGTTGTGAGCTGACGGACTGAATCACAAAATGGCTGCCAACACTTCCTAGTTTCAACAGTTCGCAGCCAATGAGCCGTGATGATGTGGAGAGAGGGAGCGTAAAAGGAGTAACTCGCACAGACAGACCTGCGGGATATTTTCAGTATTGCCTCGCAGAGGTAGAATTACGGATGCGATGCCTTTTAGAGGGAGAGATGCGAGCTGACGGACTGAGTCACAAAATGGCTCACAGCTCGCAGTCGCAGAGCTGCGAGCCGACGGACTGGCTTCTAACGGCATAGCCGCGAGCTGGTGATGTGGGGAGAGGGACCGTGAAAGGGGTATCTCGCACAGACAGAGCTGCGGTATATTTTTAGTGTTGCCTCGCAGAGGTAGAACTACGGACCTGATGCCTTGTAGAGGGAGAGTTGTGAGCTGACGGACTGAATCACAAAATGGCTGCCAACACTTCCTAGTTTCAACAGTTCGCAGCCAATGAGCCGCAAGCTCGTGCTCGTAACGCTTCAGCCAATCAGATGTCAGAATTCTTAAATATCGATATCTGGAAAATTTGATATTTCTCTAAAACTACTGAACGGATTTACCCGATTTAAACAAAAGCGTGCTTTCTGGACCAAGACCTTTCTCTGTGCCAAATTTGGCATAATTCCGTTCAGCAGTTTGACCTGTAGCCTTGTCTAAAGTTTCCTATGGAAATTGCATGGAGAAAACACGTTTTGGGATCCCCCTTTTTTCTTAGCCCCCCTTGACGAATCCCCCAAACTTTTAGGATAGGAGCTGACCTGAAAAGAAGAACTTTTGGAAAATTTCGTAAAGATTCGTCAAACGACGCCAAAGTTATAAGCACATCAAAAAATGCTTTTCCTATGGAAACGTGGTCCTAACTATAACTACCTACTGGCGACCGCCAGTAGGTATATATATATATATATATATATATATATATATATATTACACAGGAGGGGGCTGCGTGGCCTCCTCCCCAGGCTGATTTCGGCCCCGGAGACCCACACCCCGGGGCCCGGCCTTTTATTTTTTCTTATACATGAGGGGGGGCGAACAGCCCCCCTCTCGGGCCGTGTTTGACCCCGGGGACCTCATCCCCGGGGCTGCACACTTTTATTTTTTTTAAATAAAAGTGTGCAGCCTTGCCTCCCTTCTGGGTGTCCTGATGCCGCCCAGTTTATCTAACATCTAAGGGGATGATCTTGTTGATGCAAGGAGGGGTGGGATCAATACTAATATGTAACACTAATACCACTTCTACCATCAATTTCACTGTTATTTCATAAGGCGTATAACCCATATACATCCACACGGCCAATTTATTCCCTTATTATTTTGATTCTGTGTATTGCCTGGCCTTACTCCTTATTATTTTTCTAAGTTTTTCTTATGTATATGTGTATAACTTGATATTTTGTATCTCGGATCTATAACAAGCAACATATGTGTAAACATCACACCAGAACATAAACATACATATGACACGTATTGATTTCTCTGTTGTTTCTTTTTCTTATTGCTTAAAGAAATGTTACATATATTGTGTGTGCAATTAAGACATCATACAAATTAACCACCCATTTTTGACAATAGACACTACATTACATATATGTACAACATACATAATTATTACACTTGCAATTGTCCAACTGAAAAAATGCATACAGGGATTGGTTAAGGATAAATAGTTATTTAAGAAAGAAATCATGATAAGATCCCTTCAACTTTATAACCCTCTGACACTTCTATGACCCTATGTGGTTGAGGAATAGATTCATAATGTCTTTGTGCGATAGCCTTGGATGATAACTCAATTCACTCCCGTCCTTGTCCTAAATCAATTTCTGGAGGGAATGCGTCCTCTGGCCACCATGACAATACGCCGGCGCATTTCGAACTTCGCAATGGGCCTGTTTTCTATTCGTGAAGGTCTTCCTCAGGGCAAGGTTTTTGCTTTGGTTAGGCACGATCTAATTAAAGGAGAAAACTCAGATAAAGTTCTGAAATCCTTTGTTTGAAGTGTTTTCGTTATCCCCTGCTTTATCGTGCCTTATCAGGACGCTGTACTTTTTTGACTCAGAGCCACTAAAGGTTAACAAGTTTGGCGTCCATGGTGCTTCCCATCATTTGGGGTCTCTCTAATCCGCCCTCTTAGTCAGCCGTTTCGTACAATTGAGTGTTCAGTTACAGGGTGTGACTTCCTGGTCTTTAGAAAACTTTTAGAAAACACTCACAATCACTGGATGAGGTCATCAGTGATGTCATTTGAGATGTCATCAGTGATATCATCAGTGATGTCACTGACCATGTCATGAGTGATGTAATATGTGAGGTCATAAGCAGTGTATTGCAGGACATAAGTTATAGTTAGCTCAGCTAACTGTAACTGCTGTATTTCACTGGCTTTGTCTGAGTGAAATCTGAGCCTAATTATAACGTCCCTAGTAACTTTTGGTATTTTCAGTGAATTTCTAATGTTTTTTAATTCTATTTCCTTACTATACCTTCCTTGTAACCTTTGTTTTTTTCATTGAATTTCTAAGGTTTTTTAATTCTATTTCCTAGCTATAACATCCCTGTAACCTTTGTTTTTTTCAGTGAATTTCTATGATTTTTTAAATTCTACTTACTAACTATACTGTCCCTGTAACCTTTGGTTTTTTAAGTGAATTTGTAAGGTGTTTTTAATTTTATTTCCTAACTGTAACCACTAACCTTTGACACTAACTCCCTCATTATGATGTCGGTCAACCACCACTGAGAGGTCGTCGTTGGCGGTCTGACACACAGACAGCCCTGTGGTTCGAACGCCGGATTTCAGTACCTACATTACATATATGTACAACATACATAATTATTACACTTGCAATTGTCCAACTGAAAAAATGCATACAGAGATTGGTTAAGGACAAATAGTTATTTAAGAAAGAAATTATGATAAGATCCCTTCAACTTTATAACCCTCTGACACTTCTAAGGCCCTATGTGGTTGAGGAATAGATTCATAATGTCTTTGTGCGATAGTCTTGGATGATAACTCAATTCACTCCCGTCCTTGTCCTAAATCAATTTCTGGAGGGAATGCGTCCTCTGGCCACCATGACAATACGCCGATGCGTTTTGAACTTCGCAATGGGCCTGTTTTCTATTCGCGAAGGTCTTCCTCAGGGCAAGGTTTTTGCTTTGGTTGGACACGATCTTATTAAAGGAGGAAACTCAGATAAAGTTCTGAAATCCTTTGTTTGAAGTTTTTTCGTTATCTCCTGCTTTATCATGCCTTATCAGGACGCTGTACTTTTTTGACTCAGAGCCCCTAAAGGTTAACAAGTTTGGCATCCATGGTACTTCCCATCATTTGGGGTCTCTCTAATCCTCCCACTTAGTTAGCGGTTTCGTACAATTGAGTGTTCAGTTATGGGGTGTGACTTCCTGGTCTTTAGAAAACTTTTAGAAAACACTCACAATCACTGGATGAGGTAATCAGTGATGTAATTTGAGATGTCATCTGTGATATCATTTATTTTTTATTTATTTATTTATTTATAGAGCGCAACATTCATCCGTAGGAATATCATGGCACTAAGGAGAGCACATTCTAAGTGAGGGGTTATAGGAGAGGGTCCCTAGGTAGCAGGTCAGGCCTTAGGGAACAGATGCATTTTTAGTTTTTTCCTAAATACCAGGTAGTTGTCAGTGAGCCAATGTTCTAATGGAAGTTCGTTCCAGAGTGTTGCCACAAGATGAGAAAAGGAGCGACCCCCTACTCTGGACTTCATGATACGTTTAGTTTTTGCCCGTGCCTGGTGGCGCGACCTCAGGTTCCGTGTGGGTGCATAGAATTCAACTCTATCTTGAAGAATTCTGGGTCCCAGATGATGTAGGACCTTGTGAGCATGACTCAGCAATTTGAATTTGGCCCTTTGTCTCACTGGGAGCCAATGAAGTGTCCTCATGCATTCTGATGCTGAGCTGTACTTGCTCTTGTTGCATACCAATTTGGCAGCCGCATTCTGGACCAGCTGCAGTCGAGTGAAGAGATAGTCCGCCATGCCCACAAAAAGAGCATTCCCATAATCCAGCCTCCTTATGAGCAAGGCTTGGACAATGGTTCTCCTACACTCTATAGGGATCCATTGAAAAAGTTTTTTTAGCAATTTTAGTGTCGCAAAGCTTTTCCCACAGAGCGCACGTGCATGGTCCTGCATGGTGAGTGCACTATCAACAAGAATACCCAGATTTTTTGCAACTTGTTTGGGGGCGGGGGCATTGCCCAGTGATGAGGGCCACCAGGTTGCATTCCAGACTCAATGTGCTCCTCCGAAAAGTAGAATCTCCGACATGTCTGCATTTAATCTCAGACAGTGGTCGGACATCCAGGCTGCCATTTCCGAAAGACAGCTAGTGAGTCTGATCCTTCATGCCCTCAGCCATTGTGCCTATGCCCTTGTCAATGTTGGTCATGTTGTCATTGAGGCACCTCATTTGTCGCTGGACTGACTGTATTGCCTTTCCTTGTAGGCGCTGCACCTTCACCATGCTTGCCTCCAGCCCTCCGAAGACACCATGGCTCTCACCCTGTGGAGGTGGACTGCTCACACGAGCCCTGCGGCGGCGTCTGGCACCTGTGTGTGCTCCCTCAGTGGTGGACAGCAATCCAGCATTGCTACCATCCACTGGCACATGTTTCCCCCCCCCTCGAGTCTTCTGAGGAGGACTCAAACTCCATCAGTCTGGCAACAGCACGCCTCCTAGGTCTCAGCACTGCAGGTGGTGTTGATGCTGGTGAGGCTAGCAGTAGTGGCGAGGCTAGCTGTGGTGGTGAGGCTAGCAGTAGTGGCGAGGCTAGCTGTGGTGGTGAGGCTGACTGTGGTGGTGTTGTGTGCCCTGCACTCGTACTGGCCTTCTCAGTGATGTCCTTCCGGGGTGCCCTCTCTCCCTTGTCCTGAGCAGTCCTGCGCGATGTCTCGCCTGTGGACAGAAATTGTACATTAGCTCAGTGTACCTGCAGCCCTGCATAGCAAGAATAAATATACATTTCTGCCACACTATCTCATTGTCTTCTGCCTGCTTATCGCTGATGTGTGTCACATGCCTTGTTGTTCAGTGCGATTCCTGTCATGATAGGGGTTTCACTGACTACATCTCCCATAATGCTTTGCTGGTTTGCACAAAAATCGGTTCTGGAGTGGGATTCACAGAGCCCAATTGGGGATTTGGGATAGGGGAAGGGGGGGCACAATGCTGTGCATGCTTCTTACCTTGTTTAGAAGCAGCCCTGGCAGAGCTGTCTGCATCCCCGATCCCACAGACACTTTCTGGCTCTATCGTGGACTCCACAAGCCGCTCAAGTTCTGTCAGGGCAGGTGCCCTGTTCCTTCCTCCTCCTGTCAGCCTGGCTTGTTTCTTGAGATCTGCATTCTTCTTCTTGGTGATGCTCCTGATGTCATACCACCGCTTCTTGAGCACATCAACTTCCCAAAGATTTCCTAGTGTCTTCATGGACAAGTGTTTTAAAAACAGGTTGTCCTTTTACAGGAGTTAGTTGTAGTAGATCTCCGAATACAATTAAATGTTTTCCTCCAAACAGAACATCGTAATCTGTTTTTTAAAACTGTGGCATTCTCAAATGTACAAAGGCAAGCATTAAGTTTGAGACCATGCTCACCTCATCAATGATTAAAAGTTTCATTTTCTTCAGTACTCTTGACACTTCATAACAAGCTTCTCTAGACAGCTTCTGATATTCCAATTTATTATCATGTTCAACTGGTAGAATAAGTAATCTATGTAAAGTAATCCCTTTAATGTTGTGTGCTGCTAATCCAGTTGGAGCTGTTACAACACAAGATAAATGTGACTCTGTAGTTTTGTGTAGATAACTGGTCAAAACTTTAATTAAGAAACTTTTTCCTGTTCCAGCTTGATCACCGATGTACATTAGAATAGGTTTAAATGATGAACATTGGCATTCTTTTTTCATGTAGCAAACCATGTTGTATCTGTTCTTTCACTTGTAGATATATTTCTTTCTGTTCAATATTTAGTTGTTCTTCTAACTTTTCCAATGGAATAATATCCTGTTGTGCTTGTTGCATTGCAGTTTCTACCTCTTTCATAGTTATTGCTGCTTCATTTTCGATAATTGGTTGTCCCAGTGGATCTTGACTTAGAAGACCAGAAATTTGACTATCTTGAGAACTGTCTCTGGCTATTTCAGCTGCAATAGTACTTTCTTGTTCAATCTCATCATTTAACATTTGTAGATATGAAGGGAAAATTGTGCATTGAATGCTATCTTTACATGCATTAAAAGAATCTTCATAGTAGTCGAAATCTCCAAGTAATTCCAATTCACTACGCCATGGCTTGAACAGTTGCTGAAGTGCTAAATAGAAAAATTCCCTCTTATCTGGACTTTCGCAACTGAGTTTTCTGTGGTTAATAAGATTTCCTTTGGCATGTTTTACTAAACATCCGTCACACCCAATTTCTGCATATTTATCTTCTTTTATATTTTCTGTAACTTTTCTTTTAAAGCTGTAATGTTGAAGTATTTCATACAGACATAGGTTTTCCAGATGTGGACTCCTTTTGGGATAGTATGTATCCAACATATTAGTTTTAACAATATCTGTACTTTCTGGTTCATTCAGTGCTAAGTATTCAATTTCTTGTAATGTTTTCAATACTCTATTTCGTGTAGAGGCAAGACCTAAACTTACCCAAATGATTCCTCTTGACTTTGAATATAGACTGGCAGAGCTCAAGCGATCCGAACATTCATAGGATCCAATCTCTCGATGGGAAAGCATTTTCAAGCTAAAGCTGTACAATTTCTTGCTAAGTCTCTTTCCTAGTGAAATTTCTTCCCACATTTCTTTCATCTCTGTCTTTTCAGATTTGGTTATATGTGATGTAACATAGCGAGCACCAGCAATTGAATCATCTGCAACATATTGAATATCCATGTTTGCATTCCACATTTTCAAAATCACTGGATTGTAGTCATTAATCTACTTTGAATCTTCGGTTCTTTTTAAGTTGTATGTATTCTTTGGAGATTTCCTAGTCATTGTATGCCTTACTGCTGACATAAAACTATTTACTCTTCCTTTAGAAATTATTGGACGTGGGAATCCAAAACAACATTTTGTATAAAATTTCCTTTTAGACTTGGATTTTCAGATCGACAGTATTTTCCACATCAATGACTTTGAAACGGTAAAACTTGTTGTCTCAAGCTCTTTTCTCCTCCTTCTCTTGGAATGGCACAGGTAACATACTGTTCGATGAAAGACAAAACACTTTCATCAGTATCAGTTCCAAATTTTGGAGCATTCTTGATCCATATTAGCATGTGTATATGAGGAGCACCTCTGGCTTGGTACTCTTTTCGCCAAATGAAATCAGTAACTTCTCCAAGAGGAGGAATATTTTTATTGCAGATAAATGACATCATACTTTGAAACCTATGGATAAAATACCTGCAGACATTTACAGGATCCAAGCAACAGAGTTCTCCAGGTGTCTTCAATTCAATATTTTTTACATTTGAATTTGCTTCTCATAGAAATTCAAGTAAATCTTCCCACGCATAATCAGCACAGCTAAGTGTTACAAACCATGTAGGTGCACCTAAGTTTCTTAACATACATTTAAGTTCACCGTGATGACAAAACCAATATTCATTGGTACCACGTTGACATGCCATCAAATTCAGTCTTTTTCTTTTGCTTTTCTCCTTCATAAACAGCATTGTTTTGTTCAATGTTTTCATTCTCTTTAATATTAATATAAATAATTTTCTTTTATTTCAAAAGCTTTATCAACTACACTTTCAATCTGTTGCTTTTTCTTATAAGCTGCTGATCTTCTTTTATATTTTTTACAATCTTTCAATAAATGTTGTAGTACTCTACTTCTATACATTCTCTTCCATATGTCTTTATGTTCTTTCAGCCTTCTTTCAACATGCATTATTTTCCCATAACATGATTTTCTTTCATCTCTATTTTTCCTTTCCTTCTGATTTCTTGTTGAACTTTTCTTTTTCTTTTCAATATTTTCAAATTGCTTCACATTCTGTAAAAGTCTTTTGACAAACTTTTTATTTCTCTTACAAGAACTCTTTTTCTTCAGTGTAATATTTTGCACTTCATCTAATTTCCTCTTCTCTCTTTCCTTTAAATAGCAGTTTATTTCTTGTCTTTTCTTTTGATCTTTTTTCCCATTCTCAATGTTTTTACCAATAAGTTTAAATATCTGAAAAACAAAGATAAGTTTCAATAGTTTGTTAAATAATTTTATACGTGTTAAATAATTATATATTAATATTCATAACAATAAATAAACAAATACTTTCAATTACATTGCAAATGTCTCCATAGCACGTAAATATTTAGGGAATTTTGTACTTTACACAATAGCAAACCTGTCACAAGAACACGCACCTTTTAACAGTAACATGGTTCAGATTGCTGTTTTAAATTTGGCTAGTCCCAAGATTCTCCGCAGTTGGTGAAAACTGAATCTTCAACAGAAAAGTGAGGTTTAAGACGTGTTGACAAAAGAATAAGAGATTAGGCAACTTGCTATGAGTTTGTGGAAAGGTACACTTGAAGTAGGCCGTATAAGTTTATGTGTCTGCTTGAAATGAGAAATGTAGTTTGTCAAATTTACAACTCTGCGTGATCTTGTGAGTGAGGTATGTGTCTACTTCTACATCTATTGTCTCATGTATTATTCATCTGAAAATGGTAGCTTGAAAACCTGGTTGATTTGGATACCGGTGGAAAATCATTCAGTTGTACAGGCTCTAATGTCTTCTGTATATAGGTGTTATGGAGCCTCTCAAACAACCTATTCAATACTCACGTGCCATGTTTTATGAGCTGAGAGGAATACATAGACATTTTTTTACACAAATTTAGAGACCATACGCTGTGAAACACAGGTATCCAAAATGCACAGACTGATGTATGTATGCTTTAAGAAATATGGTGAAACTTATAACAGTGATATAGTTGAATACCTGTGTTTCAGAGCGCAAGCTGTCTAAATTTGTGTAAAAAAAGTGTATGTATTTCTTTCGGCTCATAAAACATTGCATCTGCGTATTGAATAAGCTATGTAGGAGGCTCCACAATACCTTCATTCAGAAGACATCACAGGCTCTGCAACCGAACGACAGAGCAGAACTAAGAGATTTGTCAACCAGTAGCCAAACCGACCAGGTTTTCAAACTACCATCTTCAGATGCATAACACATCTGACAATAGATATAGAACTAGACACATACCTCAGTCACAAGACCATGAAGTCCCCTAAACTTGACAGACTGCACTACCCATTTCAAGGAGACACCTAAATGTATGCGGCATACTTCAAGTGTACCTTTCCACAGACTCATACGAAGTAGTCTAATCACTAAACCTCTGTCACTTTTATGCGGCAGCTTCACTAGTCAGCGTCTACTCAGAGTATTGGGCCTACCAAATATAAAGCAGCAACCCTTTGCATGTCTCTGTTGTAATTCTCACCATATTCCTGTAACCATGTATGCATGTGTCTGTGCCTTTTGCTAGTGGAATCATATATCAGTAATCCCTCTACCAACATGTCTTCAACCTCACTTTTGTGCTGCGGCTTCACCATTCTACTACTACTCAGGATGTTGGGCCTAGCCAAATATAAAGCAGTAACCATTCGCATGTCTCTGTTGTAAGTCTCACCATATAGCTGTAAGCATACATGCATGTGTCTGTACCTTTTGCTAGTGGTATTATATGTAAAAGAAACATACAAATAGAGGTATACCTCTGTTTTATACATCTAGCATCATCTGATTCTTAACATGTATGAGAATACATGTGCAAGCAGTGAAATACCTTAGTCCCAACACAATACAGACCTTAAAACTTGACAGACTGCACTTCACATTTGAAACACACACCTAGATTTATGTGCTGTACTTCATGTGTACCTTTCCACAGACTCATACAAAGTAGCCTAATCAGTAATCCCTCTACCAACATGTCTTGAACATCACTTTTGAGCTGCAGCTTCACCATTCTGTGACTTCTTAGGTTGCTGGGCCTAGCCAAATATAAAGCAGAAACCTTTCGCGAGTATCTGTTGTAAGTCTCACCATATTCCTGAAACCGTGCATGCATGTGTCTGTACCTTTTGCTAGTGCCATCATATATAAAAGAAACATACAAATAGACGTATACCTGTGTTTTATATGTCTAGCATCTTCAAATGCATAAGACGTATGACAATACATGTGCAAGTAGACACATGCCTCAGCCACAAGGCCATGCAGACCTTAAAACTTCACAGACTGCACTTCCCATTTCAAGCAGACACCTAAACTTTTGTGGCATATTTCATATGTACCTTTCCACAGACTCATACAAAGTAGCCTAATCAGTAATTCCTCTACCAACATGTCTTAAACCTCACTTTTGAGCTCCACCTTCACCATTCTGCAACTACTTAGGGTGTTGGGCCTAGCCAAATATAAAGCAGTAACTCTTTGCATGTGTCTGTTGTAAGTCTCACTATATTTCAGAAAGCGTACATGCCTGTGTCTGCACCCTTTCCTAGTGGCATCATATATAAAAGAAACATACAAATAGATGTATAACTGTGTTTTATACGTCTAGCATCTTCAGATACATAACAAGTATGAGAATACATGTGTAAGTAGAGAAATAGCTCAGTCCGAAGACCAAGCAGACCTTAAAACTTGACAGACTGCACTTCCTATTTCAAAGAAACACCTAACAATATGCGGCGTACTTTAAGTGTACCTTTCCACAGAGTCATACAAAGTAGCCTAATCACTAATCCTTCTCCTATCATGTCTTAAACCTCACTTTTGTGCTGCAGCTTCACCATTCTACTACTACTTAGGGTGTTGGGCCTACCCAAATATAAAGCAGCAACCCTTCGCATGTGTCTGTTGTAAGTCTCACCATATTCCTGCAAGCATGTATGCATGTGTCTGTACCTTTTACTAGTGGTATCATATATAAAAGAAACATAAAAATAGATCTATGCCTGTGTTTTATACGTCTAGCATCCTCAGATGCATAACACATATGAGAATACATGTGGAAGTAGAGACATACCTCAGTCACAAAACCATGCAGACCTTAAAACTTGACAGACTGCACTTCACATTTCAAACAGACAACTAGATTTATGCGGCGTACTTCAAGTGTACCTTTCCACAGACTCATACAAAATAGCCTAATCAGCAATCCCTCTACCAACATGTCTTCAACCTCACTTTTGTGCTGCAGCTTCACCATTCTACTACTACTCAGGATGTTGGGCCTAGACAAATATAAAAAACAACCATTGGCATGTCTCTGTTGTAAGTCTCACCATATTCCTGTAAGCATACATGCATGTGTCTGTACCATTTGCTGGTGGTATTATATGTAAAAGAAACATACGAATAGACGTATACCTCTGTTTCATACGTCTAGCATCATCTGATTCTTAACATGTATGAGAATACATGTGCAAGTAGTGAAACCCCTCAGTCACAACACAATGCAGACCTTAAAACTTGACAGACTGCACTTCACATTTGAAACACACACCTAGATTTATGTGCTGTACTTCAAGTGTACCTTTCCACAGACTCATACAAAGTAGCCTAATCAGTATTCCCTCTGCCAACCTGTCTTAAACTTCAAGTTTGAACTGCAGCTTCACCATTCTATGACTACTTAGGTTGTTGGGCCTAGCCAAATATAAAGCAGCAACCTTTTGCATGTATCTGTTGTAAGTCTCACCATATTCCTGAAACCATGCATGCATGTGTCTGTACCTTTTGCTAGTGCCATCATATATAAAAGAAACATACAAATAGACGTATACCTGTGTTTTATATGTCTAGCATCTTCCAATGCATAAGACGTATGACAATACATATGCAAGTAGACACATACCTCAGTCACAAGGTCATGCAGTCCTTAAAACTTCACAGACTGCACTCCCCATTTCAAGCAGACACCTACACTTTTGTGGCATATATTTTAAGTGTACCTTTCCACAGACTCATATAAAGTAGCCTAATCAGTAATTCCTCTACCAACATGTCTCAAACCTCACTTTTGAGCTCCACCTTCACCATTCTGCAACTACTTAGGGTGTTGGGCCTAGCCAAATATAAAGCAGTAACCCTTTGCATGTGTCTGTTGTAAGTCTCACCATATTTCAGAAAGCGTACATGCATGTGTCTGCACCTTTTCCTAGTGGCATCATATATAAAAGAAACATACAAATAGATGTATAACTGTGTTTTATACGTCTAGCATCTTCAGATACATAACAAGTATGAGAATACATGTGTAAGTAGAGACATAGCTCAGTCCGAAGACCATGCAGACCTTAAAACTTGACAGACTGCACTTCCTATTTCAAAGAAACACCTAACAATATGCGGCGTACTTTAAGTGTACCTTTCCACAGAGTCATACAAAGTAGCTAATCACTAATCCTTCTCCTATCATGTCTTAAACCTCACTTTTGTGCTGCAGCTTCACCATTCTACTACTACTTAGGGTGTTGGGCCTACCCAAATATAAAGCAGCAACCCTTCGCATGTGTCTGTTGTAAGTCTCACCATATTCCTGCAAGCATGTATGCATGTGTCTGTACCTTTTACTAGTGGTATCATATATAAAAGAAACATACAAATAGATCTATGCCTGTGTTTTATACGTCTAGCATCCTCAGATGCATAACACATATGAGAATACATGTGGAAGTAGAGACATACCTCAGTCACAAAACCAGTCCTACGCATGCAGCCGGACATACCTTAGATGGAATTTTTTCCAACCATTCTAGTCTTTCTATTATTGAGGTATTACCACTTACTTGGACGGATCATTCAGCGATTATTTTTACGTTATTAAAGACTCCTCACTCTCAACATAAACCAAAACCTAAAGACAAGATAGCCATACGGTCTTGGAAAAACGTAGATAGCCTTGAACTAGAGAAGATCTTAGTTGCAACCGCCCCGATTCTCCCAGTTGAAGTGGAGGAGGCTACGGCCGCTTATTCGGGATGGATTGAGGCTGCATGTAACACCTTAGCACCGGTTAAACTACACATTCCTAAGCGAGCCCGTCCCTCTGCCCCCTGGTTTTCAGACAATCTACAAAAACACAAAACGGACTGCAAAAGGCTCGAACGGGCATGGAGAAAGGGGTACAATATCAACAACAAGGAGGCTTATAGAGCAAGCCTCGCAAACTATAAAACATTACTTATGGAAACAAAAAAACGATACTTTGCGAAGCAGATCAATGAGGCCAAATTCTCATCAAGAGAATTGTTCAAAACTATTACTAAATTGACAAATCCGGATAGACCCCTAACACCTAGCAGTTGTGTCCTTTGTGAATCACTAGCTCTCTTCTTTAGAAATAAGGTGGAAGCCATCTTTTCCTCCTTTTCGCAACAGCAAAGAGGGGAGGTGGAGGTCTTAGTTAGGCCAGGGCCAATTGTCATAAATTCTGTACCTCTGTTAGAGGGCTTCACACCGCTCGAGACGCAAGATTCAGTTAATCTCCTAAAGGCATCTCGATCCGGATCGCCCGTGGACCCGTGTCCAGTGTCAGTGATTAAAAGTGTCCCTGAGGCCATTGCCCCCATCCTTACTCCTTTGTTTAATACCATCCTTAACGCTGGCCAGTTTCCTAGGTCCTGGAAGTCAGCCTCAATACTTCCGCTTATAAAACCGAAATTGGACCCTTTGGATCCTAACAGCTATATACCTATCTCGCGCCTCCCATTACCGGCTAAAATGATCGAGAGGGTTATGAATGTACAACTCAGCACGTTTATTCAGCTCAATAATGTGCTAGATCCCACACAATTCGACTTTCGTGCTGAACACAGCACAGAGCTTGCCTTGATCAAAGCTACGGAGGAGGTGCGAGAGGCAATGGACCAAGGTGGCACAGCAATTCTGATTATGCTAGATTTGTCAGCAGCCTTCGATACGGTCCACCATGAAGTTATGATGGACCGGTTATTGGCTGCAGGGGTGCAGGGTAAAGCCTGGACCCTCCTGAAATCTTTTCTGGCTGACAGAATTCAGACCGTTAACCTGGGTAGACATAGGTCTAAGCCGTTTTCTTTTCCTTGCGGGGTTCCGCAGGGCTCCTCGCTCAGTCCCACGCTTTTTAATATCTACGTGGGCCCGCTGGCAGCACTAATAAGATCTTATGGGCTCCAGCTTACATCTTATGCGGACGATACACAAATTGTGTTGTCCTTACAGCGAGGCAAGGAACTGGAAACTGGCCTAAAATGCCACGAATGCATGAAAGCTATTGCCGGCTGGATGTCCTCAAATTGCCTAAAACTTAATGCAGGCAAGACGGAGGTCATCATGTTCGGCAATAACCCCAACATCTGGACCCCTGATTGGTGGCCTGAAGAAATGGGAATCCCCCGGCCCCCACTAGGAAAGCTAAGAACTTAGGGGTGATTATGGACAATAAACTAACTTTTGGAGACCAGGTTAGTGGAGTTGTCTCAATAAGCTTCTATCTCCTCAGAGTTTTGAGGAAAATAAAATTCTTTTTACTGGAGGAAAGCTTTAGGACGGCAGTCACAGCGCTCATCTTGTCCCGGCTGGACTATTGTAATAGTCTGTATGCGAATATTCATAAGAAACATCTAAATAGACTCCAGCTGCTGCAAAATGCGGCAGCCAGGCTGATTACTAGCACGCCCAGATTTGTCTCTGTTAGGAAGGAACTCAAGGAGCTTCACTGGCTACCAGTGAAACAGCGTGCTCAATTCAAAGTACTTTGCACAGTGTTTAAATCACTGACAGGCAGGGGCCCTGACTATTTGAGGCAACGTTTTCAATGGTATGTCCCCGGGAGAACATTGCGATCCGCAGAGGCAAAACAAGTGGTCGTCCCTCGAGTTAAAAAAGCCACCTGGGGCGGCAGAATTTTCATTGTTGGCGCTGCTAAAGCATGGAACAATCTGCCATCACATCTCAGGAATAACACTGAGCTCCTCTCCTTTAGGAGGGGGCTCAAAACTTGGCTGTTTTCCCAATAGCCTTTTGAGCTATAGTTTTTTAGTATCCAGTTAGGCATCGGCTAGCGCTAGGACACCTTTGGGTAGAAGTGCGCTTTAAAAGCTTATTAACATTAACATTAACATTAACAAAACCATGCAGACCTTAAAACTTGACAGACTGCACTTCACATTTCAAACAGACAACTAGATTTATGTGGCGTACTTCAAGTGTACCTTTCCACAGACTCATACAAAATAGCCTAATCAGCAATCCCTCTACCAATATGTCTTCAACCTCACTTTTGTGCTGCAGCTTCACCATTCTACTACTACTCAGGATGTTGGGCCTAGCCAAATATAAAAAAGCAACCATTGGCATGTCTCTGTTGTAAGTCTCACCATATTCCTGTAAGCATACATGCATGTGTCTGTACCGTTTGCTAGTGGTATTATATGTAAAAGAAACATACAAATAGACGTATACCTCTGTTTCATACATCTAGCATCATCTGATTCTTAACATGTATGAGAATACATGTGCAAGTAGTGAAACCCCTCAGTCACAACACAATGCAGACCTTAAAACTTGACAGACTGCACTTCACATTTGAAACACACACCTAGATTTATGTGCTGTACTTCAAGTGTACCTTTCCACAGACTCATACAAAGTAGCCTAATCAGTAATCCCTCTGCCAACCTGTCTTAAACTTCACTTTTGAGCTGCAGCTTCACCATTCTATGACTACTTAGGTTGTTGGGCCTAGCCAAATATAAAGCAGCAACCTTTCGCATGTATCTGTTGTAAGTCTCACCATATTCCTGAACCCATGCATGCATGTGTCTGTACCTTTTGCTATTGCCATCATATATAAAAGAAACATACAAATAGACGTATACCTGTGTTTTATATGTTTAGCATCTTCAAATGCATAAGACGTATGACAATACATATGCAAGTAGACACATACCTCAGTCACAAGGTCATGCAGTCCTTAAAACTTCACAGACTGCACTCCCCATTTCAAGCAGACACCTACACTTTTGTGGCATTTATTTTAAGTGTACCTTTCCACAGACTCATATAAAGTAGCCTAATCAGTAATTCCTCTACCAACATGTCTCAAACCTCACTTTTGAGCTCCACCTTTATCATTCTGCAACTACTTAGGGTGTTGGGCCTAGCCAAATATAAAGCAGTAACCCTTTGCATGTGTCTGTTGTAAGTCTCACCATATACCTGAAAGCATACATGCATGTGTCTGCACCTTTTCCTAGTGGCATCATATATAAAAGAAACATACAAATAGATGTATATCTGTGTTTTATATGTCTAGCATCTTCAGATACATAACAAGTATGAGAACACATGTGCAAGTAGAGACATGCCTCAGTCACAAGGCCATGCAGACCTTAAAACATGACAGACTGCACTTCCTATTTCAAAGAGACACCTAAAATTATGCGGTGTACTTCAACTGTAGCTTTCCACACACTCATTCAAACTACCATAATCACTAATCCATCTACCAATCTACACATATTAGTATGCACAAACTATTTCAATCATCCTTTCAGTACAATAAAACTAACTATAATATACATCTGTACATTTTGTAAATATTTCATACATCACACTTCTCTAATAATTTACAAACTTTGAAAATAATGCTTTTCAAATCTAAAAATATCACTACAAAGAGTGAAGCACTACTACATAATACATAACACACCTTAGGAATGTGTAACTTACCTCTGTAATAGTATTGCAGAATATGAAAGATCAGAAAATAATAAAATATTTACTTTCTCACACTCTCAACAAGGTAAAGCCAGTAATGGCAAACTTTCCCTCTCTTTCTCCACACAAATAAATGTAAGTAACAAATCAAATTGCTTCCTACATTATTTCAAATTGTGAAACACATTTCTATTGGTTAGACATATTAAGCCTTTCTAAATGTGTTCTAAAACTGCCCAAACTGTTTCTGTAATTAACAGGAGTTGCGACTCCACCGGGGTGCCGGAGTGTAGCGTCGCGATGGAGCCGCGAATCCTTACCAGAGTTCAAAAACCTATTTCCAATAATACTAGTATTATTTTTTAACATCACTCTACTTCTAAACATAGTACTGATTTGGGAAAACTTACTGCAGTAGCATGTCACTTATAGATAAGTTAGCATTTCATATTTTAAAGCCACAGTTAAGTTTCAACCGTTCCCCCATTCTGCTTAATCCTAGTTTCCATAGTAACACTTTCTGCAACATTGAACTGATCGAGAAGGTCGCAAGTTCACCATATTTTCAAGTTCAGCACACTAGGTTGCTAATGCAAATAGCAGGTGTGGTTGACTTTTGCAAAATCTCCTATCCTATCTACCGTACCTTTCAGACATTTTTCTATAACCAATCAGAAACATGCTTCTTGAGCAAAATAATATGCATCCTATTTTTGAGTGCACAATGTTGATGAACAGCCAATCACTTATCGGCTTTTTCAAAAACAGCATCTTCTCCACCATTTTAGATACCTCTCATTCTACCAACTGACTACATCAGCTACAGACATCTTTTCTTTCCTTCCAGACATCCCTTCAAGATGCTTACAGTATGGATTGTAGGGCACAGCTATGTTTTCTGGTGCAAAAGGTATGCTGAACACAGAGGTATTGACAAAGACCTAGGTTTGCAAAAAGTGGATATTAAATGGATTGCACAGAGAGGATTAAAGTGGCACCAATTGATGCCTTTGGTTAAAACATTTTTGCATCTCCAACCCCCTAACCTCATGACTGTGCACTGTGGTGGCAATGACCTAGGCACAATGACTGGGGTAGGTCTGGAAATCCTAATGAAGGGGACCTTTGTACAATTGATGTTGCTTTTGCCTCTAACTGTCTTTGTATACTCTTATATATGCCAAAGACAGAAATGGAAGTGGTCAAATCAATTCTGTCCACAGATTGAGAAAGCTAGGAAGAATGATAATAAAGCTGTTTCTGCTTACCTCAGAGACCATAGGATGGGCTCCATCTATAACAGCAATGTACGTTTTGATATGCATCACATCTACAGAAGTGATGGAGTTCACTTCACAGATGAAAGGAACAGAGGGGCATAGTATCAAGAACGGCGTTAAAATTATCGCCGCTTTAGCGGCGATAATGGGCTTGATAATATGCCCTTGAGAATTCCAATAGAAGCCCATGTTGACACCAGAACATGGGCTTCTATTGGAATTCTCAAGGGCATATTATCAAGCCCATTATCGCCACTTTAGCGGCAGTTTTCTGCCGCTAAAGCGGCGATAATTTTAACGCCGTTTCTTGATAATATGCCCCAGAGTGTTTCTGAACAACCTTAAGCTGTGCATCCGCACTCACATGTAGCTCTAACAAAGTCATAATGAAAATAAGGGCTCTGTTTAGAGCCACCCAATAACCAGTGAATTTTTATTTATTTTTAACATACATACTCTTTTTACATTTTTTATAGATTCGCAAACCCGTCGCGAATCCACAAAACAAAAGCACAAATTAACTTTTAATTTTTTTTTTTTATATATTTACTAACTCTATCAAATTTAATGTGATTATTAACTTCAATCTCACTAACTCTATAAAAATAGTTCCTAAATGCAACATACCTTCTGAATTATTTACTATTAAATGAATTATTTAAGGTAGATCCGTGAATCCCCCCGCGACATTACACTGGGGGGGCCGCGCTGAGAGGCGCGATGGGGTCGCGACTCCTATGACGAGAGAAAAAAATATTCATTAATTCCGCCCAGTTCCATTACCCGATATCGGTCCCGGGGACCCCATTCCCCAGGGCCCAAACATTTTTTTTTTTTAAAGGGAAAGGGGCTGCTTGGCCCCCCTCCGGGCCATTTTTGGCCCCGGGGACCCCATCCCCTGGGGCTTGGCCAATTTTTATTTTTTAAATTAAAAACAGACGGTGGCTGAGTAGCTCCCCTCCTGGGCTATATTAGGCCCCAGGGACCCCATCCCTTGGGGCTTGGCCTCACATTGGGGACCTCGGGGGAGCCCCAATGCCTCTGCGGTCCCTGCTGGCTACGCGCCTCCTGTGGGAGCCGGCATTGCTTTTGGGCAAAGGGAGCTGCAAACATGCAGCTCCCTTTGCCCACAAGCAAATCTGCTTTGCTTCATGGAAGCGAGAGCAGTTTTTCCATGAAGCGAAGCAGATGTTTGCTATGGCAGGGCGGGAGCAGTGCTCCCGCCCTGCCATAGCAAACTGCAATGTCCCGGGGTGGGCACACGAGGACATTGCTGATGCCGGCACTGGGGGGTGGTGATCCCCAGGGCCATGGAGGGCTCCATGAGGGGGGACCGCGCGTCCCCCCTCCAACATGTGTATAGCCCTGGTGAGATGGTGGTCCCCTGGGCTGGGGGTCTGCAACGGACCCCATATTTGAATAATTAGTGCCCCGGGGAGGTGGTGGTCCCCGGGGCAGTGTGGGGGGGCTCGAGCCCCCCACAATTTCTTTTCAAATGAAGCCCCGGGGAGGTGGCAGTCCCCGGGTCTTGGGGGGCCCGTGAGGCCCCTCGCCCCTAATTAATTAAAGCCCCGGGGAGGTGGCGGTCCCCGGGGGCAGTGTAGAGGGGGAGGAGACCCCCCATACTTTATTCATTTCTTAAAAAGCCTTGAGGAGGTGGCGGTCCCCTGGGCAGCATGGAGGGGGCAGGAGCCCCCCGACACATTTTACCTAAGGAAAGCCCCTGGGAGGTGGCAGTCACCGGGGCTGCAGGGGAGCTGCATGCTCCCCGCATTTAAATGAGTATTTTTGCCCCTGCAGGGCCACCACTACATAATTAAACATTGCCCCCGGGACCTGGCCCCTCCGGGGGCTTAAAACAAGTGACGCGCGGGAGCCCACGCTTCATTTTTTTACATTTTCCAACAGATTCGCGGACCTTACGCGACCCCCACCGATAATTGAGCAGGCCTAGGGGGTCAGGGTGTTTCTACCCTGCCCCCTTTCCATCTTTTTTCACCTTTTTTCTTGTGATTTGGTTCAACCAAGTCACAAGATGGCTGACAACATTTCCTAGTTTGAAGTGTTGGCAGCCAATCAGAAGTCAGCTCGGGATCGGGAGGGTACGCGGATCCACCGCGGTCACCAGATACTAATTTTTTTTATATATGAATTTCTCAAGAACTACTGAACGGATTTACACCATTTAAAAAATAGGTCGCTTTCCGAACCAAAAGCTACCTTTTTGCCAAATTTGGTGTAATTCCGTTCAGCAGTTCGGGCTGTAGCCTTGTCTAAAGTTTCCTATGGAAATTAACATGGAGAAAATGTGTTTTGGGACCCCCCTTTTTTCTCGGCCCCCGCTTGACGAATCACCCCAAAACTTTCAAGACAGGAGCTGACCTGAGCGGGCCATTAGTTTTGAAAATGTTGTGAAGATTCGTCAAACGGCGCAAAAGATATTGGCAAAAGAAAAAATGCTTTTTGAATAGAAACAAGGTCTTACCTATAACGACCTACTGGCGACCTCCAGTAGGTAATTTATATATATACTTATAGTAAGGCACCTTCAATGAAGGATGTCCTAGTCATAAATGACCCCTGTTGTACCCAAGTAAAAAATAGTACATGGTTGAATCAAAGAGCTGGGTTCTATAAGTGCAGGACGTGTAAAGCCTGTCAACACGGAGCAAATACTACATCCTATGAAACTCCGTTTGGCGGCCAAATTAGAAAAATTGAAAAGTCCTTGAACTGCAAAACAGATCATGTGGTATATGTGCTGGAGTGCCCTTGCAGATTAAAATATGTAGGAAGTACAATTCTGCAGGGACACAAAAGGGTACTCCAGCACATAAGGGCCATCAAGAATAATGATCAGGCTTATCCGGTAGCACGCCATTTTAATCAAGTCCATGGGGGCAACTCCAAAGATCTTAAATATTTCTTGATAGATTCAGTCCCAGCAAATAAAAGGGGAGGTGATCGAGAAAAAGCACTTCGCAAATTAGAAATGTTTTACATATTGAATCTCGACACCAAACACCCTAAAGGGCTGAATGCTACAGAGGAATTACATGCTAGCCTGCTTGGTTGAAAATTATAATGATAAAGTATAATTAACAGTATCAGGTTTATCACTCAAGGAGTTATCTTAAATGTTTTATATTAAATAGCAATATGCTAAATATAAAGGCCAATATCCTCCTCTCATTTTTAAACACATTTTAGCTAGATAGATTCTTAAGCACTGATAAATTATAGGCACTTGACACTTTATTTTATTCATTTTGCACATGGTAACACTATTGGACAATTAAGGCGTTGCAGTGAATAAGAACAGATCCCCTTTTCTTCTCAGGTTTTAGTGGAAAAGCAACATGCTATTGTTGATTATATGTGGATTGCGAAAAAAGTTTTAATATTGGTAAATGTTTGAAATCGGGTATTTATACCGGTATGAGCATCAATGAATTTTTATATCTGCCAATATGTATGTATTTATATCAAACCGGATTTATCCAGTTATTTATTGCTTATTTGCACACATATTTATATATATATATTTATTTATATATTTATATGTTTTAACAACGTGATCATACAAAACAGACTTAGGTCTTGTTTAAAAAGAAGAAATTGCATTTCCACACGCTGCATTTCTTCTATGTCCATGAATTTTTAGTGTTACTAATTTATTTATGTATATCACTTTAAGCACTAAGTCACGTGTGTATTTACAAAAAATGAAAGAAAAAAATGGCAGCTATTTTAACGAACCACTGTGCTAGTAGCGCGTCATGTGATCAAGTCCCCTGTGAGGGACGAAACGCGTCATGGCTAACATTGTCTGTTGGGAGCAACTACAATAAAATAGCCAACAGCAAGGAATTACTGGGTCCGTGCTCTTTCTTCAGCCGACAAAGTGAGCGAGAAGGGAAGGAGTTGTTCTGCATATATATATATATATATATATATATATATATATATATATATATATATATATATATATATATATATATATATATATATATATATATATATATATATATATATATATATATGCTAGTGTACAGCACCACAGCACTTTCACTATAAGCACTTTAGGGTATATGGCAAAACTTAAAGCACTTGCACTTTATAGCAACATAACTGAATTTTAGATGAACCAATTAGATTGATTTGTGAATTGTGTACATGTTATGAACATCAGTCTCTAGATGTAAAGATGTTTCAGTGGAAGGTTCCATATAGAGAACATATTTTATAATTGTGATGATATATCTGATATGTTCAATTTGCAAATATTATCTGTTTTACCAATGTGTTTTACCAATCGATATATATACAAAACAGTATCGTGTTCAGAATTTTTTAGAAAACAATACGCCACGGCCACAGACAGTCCTTCAGCGTGATTTATTCCATAAACCAAGTCACTCTACGCGTTTCGGAGCGTCCTGCTCCTTGCTCACGAGTGATATATATATATGTATTGCAACAATCCTCTCCTACGATCTCCCGTAAGGAAGGAGCCTCAGCAGTTGGTTCTGCTTTCAAGAAAAGTTTATTTTCAGCAGTGAAACAAGTATATATATGCATATATATATCTATCACGTACATCATACATACAGAATAAAACCAGAAATAATACAATAATAGAGAAAGTGTTGGGCTTCAGAAGAGTTAGATTTACTACTCCTTCTCCAGGTAGTGTAACAGTAGGGAAAGCACTGAACTTCGAAGGGGTGAAATGTACTATTCCCATTCCAGTCTACATAACAGTAGGGAAAGTGTTGGATTTTGGAGGAGTTAAATTTAATATTACCACTCCAAACATAACAACAGTGGGGAAAGCGTTGGATTTCATAGGGAAAGTACCGCCCTTTGGAGGGACAAATTTACTATTCCGATTCCACTCTCTGCAACAGTAAAGCAAGCGTTGGATTTCGGAGGAGTGAAATTTACCATTCCCATTCTAGTCTCTGCAACAGAAGGAAAAGCATTGGATTTCGGAGGGGTGAAATTTACTATTACCACTCCAAAAGTGCAACAGAAGGAAAAGTGTTGAACTACGAAGTTATTCATTTTACTCTTTCTACTGCAAGAGTACCAACTTTTTTTACTTCAAAAACATTACATATATGAGTAACCCAATGGATGTAGAAAAAATATTAAACTTAATAAATAAAATTTTAAAAAAATATATATATATATACATATATATATATATGTATTTAAAAAACGAAACAGAATTAATCGATCTATAGAACTACTATTCAATAACAAAATTAATTATCAATAAATAAATAATTGTTATTCAATTATTAAATAATTAACTTCCCACCCTGTACCCCTACAAACCTAGCAGTCTTCAAATAAAATATAACTAAAAAAATAACCATCCCATAACGGAAAGAAGATCGAAAAGTGATAATAATGTGGCGGCAGAGGCATGGGTAGCACATTTTACCAATCTACATGAAGCTAAACCTGTTGAGGTCCCGGTTCCTGAACATTCAAATATCCCTCTGCATCCAGGGACTGGGAGGGTTAAAGATGACTTTCCCCTGATAGAGGGTATGGAGGTAGAAGAGGCTATCAGAATGATAGCACCACGTAAAGCGCCTGGCATTGTCAAGTTCCCCGGTGACTTGTTTTTATCAGAAAGAAACATTTGGGTACCCTATTTTACTGTGGTTTTAATGCTATTCTAAATAGGGCCAATGCAAAAAACACAGTTGATGGACAGAATGCAGAACAATGTCATACATTCACCCCAGTACAGAGATCTGGGCCTAAATCCATCGTTTTTTTGCTCACCATGCCATTCCAGTTTGAACCCAGCCATATGCAAATCAGTCTTGACCCTGTGCCTCATGGGAACAGTCCAGCCCGAACTGCCAAGCCAGGTCCTCCCTGGACTGGAAACAAGCATCCTAGGACCGGTTTCGGGGTTTCACCCCTCTTCAGCCAGGATAGCTTGATTCCAGTGGCATGGAGAGCACGGGACCCACGTCTGGGCATACCCGTCCCACTCGGGGTGACAAATGCAAAAACAACAGTTTGGAGGGACAAATTTACTATTCCGATTCCACTCTCTGCAACAGTAAAGCAAGCGTTGGATTTCGGAGGAGTGAAATTTACCATTCCCATTCTAGTCTCTGCAACAGAAGGAAAAGCATTGGATTTCGGAGGGGTGAAATTTACTATTACCACTCCAAAAGTGCAACAGAAGGAAAAGTGTTGAACTACGAAGTTATTCATTTTACTCTTTCTACTGCCCGAGTACGAACTTTTTTTTTACTTCAAAAACATTACATATATGAGTAACCCAATGGATGTAGAAAAAATATTAAACTTAATAAATAAAATTTAAAAAGAAAAAAAAATATATATATACATATATATATATATGTATTTAAAAAACGAAACAGAATTAATCGATCTATAGAACTACTATTCAATAACAAAATTAATTATCAATAAATAAATAATTGTTATTCAATTATTAAATAATTAACTTCCCACCCTGTACCCCTACAAACCTAGCAGTCTTCAAATAAAATATAACTAAAAAAATAACCATCCCATAACGGAAAGAAGATCGAAAAGTGATAATAATGTGGCGGCAGAGGCATGGGTAGCCCATTTTACCAATCTACATGAAGCTAAACCTGTTGAGGTCCCAGTTCCTGAACATTCAAATATCCCTCTGCATCCAGGGACTGGGAGGGTTAAAGATGACTTTCCCCTGATAGAGGGTATGGAGGTAGAAGAGGCTATCAGAATGATAGCACCACGTAAAGCGCCTGGCATTGTCAAGTTCCCCGGTGACTTGTTTTTATCAGAAAGAAACATTTGGGTACCCTATTTTACTGTGGTTTTAATGCTATTCTAAATAGGGCCAGCATTTCCAAGATTCGTTCCCGGAAGACACCTCAATTTCTCGCACATCTACTGCTGCCAAGACGCATGTAAGTCCCAGTCAGGCTGCCCTCACAGTCTCCCCGATGCCCGTTACCTCATCTCACGGTTTCCCCCCCCTCTTCATTTCAGAAATAATTCCCCCACGCTTGACGGGGTGCTACCGCCGACCTGATTTAGTTACGGGTCTTCTGTCTTCCTTCAAGTTGCCCCCTGCGGCCTCCAAAGTAAGTTAATCTCCCGCTAGTGATCAGGCTGCGCATAGGTAACGGTGCTGCTACTAATCATCTTGTCCTATCCACAGCAGTTCCCTTGGCCGACGGTTTCCATCCACTGCACCGTTCGTGCCTCTCTTCCCCCTTGACCATTCATTTCGGCCCCAAGGCTTCAGTAAGTTCACCTTCTTTATGCGCCATCACCCTCCGGCTGCCCCATCTTGGCCTTATTTAATTTTACTTAATTTACCCTCCTAGAACTTGCCTCTTGACAAACACTACCAGGATCCCTGACCTGGTTCCCGACCTTGTTTTCCAAGCTGACTCTAGCAAGTAAGTCCCACACGCGCCAACTTTGACGTACCCCTGCTTATAACTACATGTCCCTTCGCTGGTTTTCTGCACTAGCCGCATGCAAACCTGCGTCCTCGTGCCACCAGAGCACCCTCTTCTCGCTCGGTATCTTCTTCACTTAGGACTCGCTGTCCTATCAGTAGAAAGCTCCCTTTTTGCTACTTACTGATTTATCTGTCTAGAAATAAGCAGTAACAGGCTACCCACTGTCCTTAGACCAATACCCTATAGACAATAACTCTCTGACGATATGTTTCACCATGCAATTTGTTGGCGTTTACATGTTTTTCTCGGGACCATTGTTTGATTTCTGGTTTTCCTCCTATAGATTCTACTTGCTCACATTTGTCTCGTCCTGATGATGATCTCACCTTCTTGAGATCGAAACGTCGTCGACCGTTACAACCAAAACTCCACTACTACATTTAATTTATTTGGAGTTTTGTCCACTGTTGTTGTCAATGCGATGTAAATTTTAAATGTCACTGGCACCCCTCACTTCACACACCTTCACTTTTTATGTGAGCACCGGAACTATTGCTAAGAAATTTACTATGATACTCCATTTATGCTGTTAATAAATGTGATGTCATCTCAAACTTTGTGTCCCAGCATATATTGCATAAACAGTCCCGCGCGGACTTCTCAGCATTGCTCCACTTGACTAACGCTGCTCTAAATACTTCAGTAGCCTAGGCTACCTGAGGACCACAGTGGCCTCTCTCAGACCTGTGTTTTTGTAAACTAATTCTAAATAGGGCCAGCATTTCCAAAATGTGGGTGAGGGCAGAGATTTTCCCCATAAACAAGAAAGGTTGCCCTCTGGATCTTGCCAACTACAGCCCAATTAGCCTTCTAGACACCACGCAAAAACTTTTTAGTACGGTCATATTAGGCAGGCTTCAGCAGTGGCTTGAGGAGAGCAACTCACTTTGTCCCCTCCAAGTGGGCTTTCAAGCCCGTACTTCTATGGTTGACCAGGCCTTTAGACTGCAGTTGATATACCGGAAGATCGTAAGCTTTGAGAGAGGGAGGCTCTATGCAGTCTTTGTTGATCTTAGATCTGCGTTTGACCTGGTCCCCAGAACTCGGCTGTGGCATTGCCTTGCTGAACTTGATATCCCAGGTTACCTGCGTAATATATTAGAGAGGTTGCACCAGAATAACTATGCGCAAATCAGATATGGCAAGCTTGGCGAAGTTAGAGCCCATTCCTGTTTTGCGTGGCGTTAGACAGGGTTGTGTTCTAGCACCTAACCTTTTTACTTTGTTTTTAAATGATCTAGTGGGTTTTTTAAATAGATGTGACAATTATGCCCCATGTCTAGCAGGCATGAGGGTACTGGCCTTCATGTTTGCTGATGATACACTTTTATTATCAAAGACACCCATGGGGCTCCAGAAATTGCTTGATGGTTTTATCATGAAGGGGCTGGAAATTAATATCAGTAAAACCAAATTTATGTTTTTCAATCCCTGTCCCTCGGCATGGTCTAACCCCACTTCGGATGGTGTTCCCCTAGAGCAGGTAAACCGATTTGACTATCTGGGGATCACACTAGATGAGAAGCTAGACTGGTCATTGCAAGTTGCTAAAAGAAGATTGAAACTGGAGCAGCAAATTGGGGGTTGCTGAACCTATATAAGGGGTCCCATTGTAAGTTTGTTTCACCTGTTATTCAACAATACAGGCACCAGGCCCTTGTGGGAGCCCTTTACGGGGCTGAGATTTGAGGTCACAAAAAACAAAAATCTTTGATAATTCCTGAAAATAGATTTATAAGGCAGCTTTTGTGTCTACCAGTCAGCACTCCCCTATGACCTTTGAGGCTTGACTTGGGACTCAGGCTGATTACTGACACTTGTTATACCGAAATGGGATGGAGGAAATTCTTAGCCATCGGAATGCAATTAAACTCCCCTGGATCAAATTTGTTAAAGACTCTTTTAAGGAGATTAACTTGTCCAAACTTTGGCATGATCCAGTGGGCTGCTGCCCAACAATCACGGCAAATGAGCTGAAAACTCAATTTAAAAATTACAAACGCAATAATCTTTTATTGCATGCCACAAGACACTTTATCTACCTCATTTCTAATGTTTAAGGATAACTTCCTCTTGGAACATTTCCGTGATGACATAGAGCCGAATTTAGCTACAAAAACGTTATGTGCAATTCAGACATGGAAATCTCCCCCTCAACAGTTTTAAGTCAAAATAGTCAGGGATACCGAACACTGTAGACCAGGAGTGCCAATTGTGTGGCTATAAGAGGGAGTATCCATTCCATCTGTTATTCTTTTGTCCAGCCTACAAAAGACTGTGTGTAAAGTGGTTGATACCCATTTGCAGTGAATTAGGCACTTTAAGGAATGAGGAAGCTTTTAGAATCCTTCAAGCCGACACGACCCCACATTGGGTTTTTGCACTTTCCGGGTTCTTGTTTCATGCATGGTTGATAAGAAACAGGGGAAATGCTGCTTCAAATTCAATTGGCACTTTTCTGGTATTGTACAACTCCAGAATTTATTATTTATACTAATGTATTCTTATCTTCGATCTATGATTTTATGTTTTTGCGGGGACCATGCATGAATTCTAATTGTATTTTTATGACTTGGTGGTTTGTTTTAACCTTTTTAACTTGTTGATGCTGATTTTAACTTCCTATGGCTCCTGTATTTGTATCTTTAATGGGTATCTCTTTTATGGCACATTGCCGAAATAAAGATTATTGGTTTGGATTGGATATATGTATATGAGTGAGCTATAAGGAATAATACAAATGACAATTCTTCACTGCTGAAAACCAAAAGAATGAGTTTGACTGCATGGTGAAAGGTTTTTAATTATATTATATCAACAAGGGTGCCTACCCATGCTCATTAGCGGCCCTTTTTATTTTTAGTTGAGATCCAAAACTTGCGATAAAATGCATCAATTCATGATATTCATGCCCCCATAATAAATACATATATAAAACACGTTTCATCACAGAATTAATCTAGGAAAAAAATACTGTATTAAAAACTCCGAATAACATAGATACAGAGAACAAATCTAGACAGTTTCCATTCTAGTTAAATCCACCAAAAGTGCGTAAAGTACATAATGTGCAAACAAGCAATGAGGTGTTACCCAAGCTTTTAGATCTAGCCTGAGGCTTCTTTCATAAGCCGCCCCCAAAGTTTATCAAATTTTCAAACTCCCTGCGACGCATTGCGTACAGCCATTCCTTATTTCTCAAGTGCTTCAATTTTTGCATCCATTGCCCTATTGTGGGGCTCAGCTTTGTCCGCCACTTTTGCAGTAATAAGGATCTGGCCACTGCCATTGCCACATATAATAATTTTACAAATTTAGTGGCTAAACAAGAAGTGGGATCTTACCCCAAAACCTTCCACCAGATACTGGGAGCTAGTTTAACCTGCCAAACCTTCTCCAAATACTGAGATATTCCTTTCCAGAATTCCTGTATAGGGGGACACAGACCGATTACATGCAACCAGTTTGCAGAAGCCCCCAAGGGACATCGAAAGCAATGACCCGACCATCTAGGGTTGACTTGTGCAAGAAATTGCGGAGTTCTATATAACAGTCACTTACTAAAAAATAGCATTCTGTGCCAGTTGACTCCTCTCAAAATGCTAACATTTAGTGAATTGACTTCATCACACATCTTTTTTATTAGTTCCATCCCTTCATATTTTTCCAATTTTTTGATTGCCCAAAAAAGCCTGCTATAAAAGTCTGAGGTGGTTCTTTCGGAAGAGCATAGATCTCTGTAGGAGATATGCCATTCCCCATATTAATGCGGTTACACCCCTGTCAGAACCAGTTACAGATTCTGACATTAATTTGGCACCTGATATAGTGCAAACATGGGCAAAAGTGGGGTTCAAGAAGCTATCGGACTTTTTATGTGCCGAGAGATGGATATGCATGTCTGAAGTCCGCAAATTATTTCAAGGTGACTTTCTGCTTCTCTGCTCTTTTCAAATATTGAATAAAGTATTTAGCAATTTAGATTCTGGCCAGGTTAGAAGCAGTCAAAAAGTGGTACCCGTATTAGTCGAAGCTCCCAATCATAAGTGCCAGGAGTAATGGAAAACATTGCTTGCCTCCACGAAGGGCCTGGATCTTTGTCAAAAAGCTTAATGGCACTTTTAAATTGACAAGCCACATATTTTTATTCTCCCATATCTCCTAATTTTTTCTTTCTCTTTCGTTTTTCATCCATGCTGCTGATGCTGCTTCATTTTTCCAGTTCTCTATCTGATTGCCTGGCATATTTTTTCACATGTATATCGTTTTTTTGGCAAGTCTGTATTTTCTTTCTTCAAATTGAAATAGAACAATTTCCTGTGAGGCTCTGTGGCTTATAAGTCACACTTCTAATTGTTTTGCAATTACCTGAGAGAAGACTTACCATAAATTTTATTATAATTTATTTATTTCATTTATTTATTTATTTAGTGTTTTGTATAGTGTGAACGTGACCCGTTAGGGTATCAGAGCACTTTACAGCAATAGCAAGTTGTTTACAAGATTTAGTAAAAACAAGCTAGATACAAATTGGAGCAGGCGAACATGAGAAAACAGTGCAGGGAAAAACAGGTTAATTACAGGGAGTAGGAGTGGCACTCAAGAGTACAGTTGGGGAGATAGCAAGAGGACGTTGGCAGGAGCAGAGGGAAACTGCACAGCACCAGGCTTTGCCCTAAAGTGACAGTGAGGTGGAAAAGAATGCAGAGTGGTAAGCAACGTCACTGAAAAAGGAATCACGCGGTTTACATATATGAGAGCAAAGTCGGCAACCCCGGTAGAGTTCAAGTACAGAACACTAGCAAATCGCTGGGCTGCTGAAACTGTAGAAGCACTGAGAGAGTTTAGGGTAGGAATTTGCCCATTAGGAAAGTCTTCGCTTCCTTTTTGAATCTTGAAAGAGCTGGTATTCTTCTGATGTAAGGCGGCAGCAAGTTCCAGATTCTGGGGGCAGCCCCAGAGAAAGCTCTGTTGTATGTTTTCTTCTTCCGGAAGAAGGTTGGTTTCAACACAAAATCCCTGGCACACCAGGAGTGCCTACCTCCTCCGGAAACCACGATTTTCTGAGCAAGATACGCAGGAGACTTGAAGTGTACCGCTTTATGAGTGATACAGGCCAGTTTGAGTTGGATTCTGGCTTTGTACGGCAGCCAATTCAGCGGCTTCAGGTGCAGTGAAATGTGGTTGAATTTTTTTAGCCTTTTAGGAGTCTTGCGGCTGTGTTAAGACAGGCTTTTAGGGGAGCTGTTGAAATCTTGGGTAGGCCAGATAAGGTTGAGCATCTGTATTCGATCCTAGAGATAACTAAAGCTAACCCTGGGCGAAGTTCGCGTAGCCGCGCTACGCGAGGCTACGCGAAGTAGCACAAAATCTCCGCAACGCTACGCTTAGCTACGCGAGCATGCGGAGTTGCATGTTTCCGCATGCTCGCGTGTGCTCGCGTATGCTCGCAAGATGTTTTTGACGTTCGGCAACGCGGATGACGTTTTCGGGGGAAATATCGCGCAAACTTCACCACGCGGTCGCCAATGGGCACGGCCATCTTGTTTTCCTATCTTTTGCATGGTTCTGGGGCCTGCTTTTCAATCCCTCTCCAATCTTGTCAACCCTTTGTTTTTTACACTGTTTTTCTGATCTTTTTTATTTATTATCTATCCCTCTCTGTCCCTAAGTGTATATTTTGCATTTTATTTCTACTTTTACTGCGTTTTTTAAAATTTTCTACTGTTTTATATTACTTCCTTCTTTACTCTCCTACTTCTTCCCCTAACTTTATTTTTTACTGCTAAATTTTCTTTTCCGCCCCCGCCCACCCCAGAACCATGGCTAAGGGAAAGATTACCGGCTCCAAGGGCAAGGCGCCTGCGCCCAAGAGCCGCCGCCTACCTAGCGGCAGACTGCGCCCGCCAGGGGTGCAGGCCCGGTCCCTTTTCAGCGAGGCGGAGGTGGCCGCCCTTGTTCTTTTTGTGCCGCGCCACCTCTCCTTGACCATGGCAGCAGTTGGCAGGCCTGGCTCCAGGTACGCTACCCAGGAGCGTCACCGCCGGTGGGTGAGGGTGCGCCGGGCAGTGTTTCGCTGCTCTGGGGTCCGGCGCACTCATAACCAGCTGACCCACCGGTGGTCAGACATCTTGGACCGGGAGCAGGACCTGCTGGACCTGCTAGGTGTCGAGGTCGTGGGGCTTGGTGAGTAGCTAATACTAGTAATATTGTGTGTTCTCTAGACTGTGTTACTGTTATTGCGAATATAATTTTTTTCCGAATAGCAAGAATGCTGCTGCTTACATTGCAGGTAAATTAAGTTTGAAAGTCTTCTGTGATTGTTATTCTTCTAGACACAGGTGCTCGGCGCTACTAATCTTACTTGTTGTTTGCAACTTTGCTCTCGCTTGGGCTGATTATGTAAGAGTTTACTTTAGAGAACTTAAGTTAGGTAATGCTAGAGAGACTCTAGTCCTTCCTTTGTCCTCCTGTCACTAAGATAGTGCGGATGGGTAGTTTAGTTACTTAGTTACTTAGTATTAGTTGGTAATTTTTAAGCGGTCTGCGTGACGCATCCTCTGTCACGTCACTTGCTGCTGAGTGCTGCTTACTCCAGTCCTTAGTAGAACCTGTTGTAGTTTGTTAGTGAGTGAGTAATAGGCTTAGCAGAACGTCAGCAGCAACCAACCAACAATTTGGTGTATGCAAAAATTTATGCATGCGTCCTCCATCTATGCATTTTGAGGACTAAAATAAATGGAAATGCAGACTTAGGGGCCGATTCCGATCTCGGCCGGTAGGGCTCCGAATCGGATTCGGCTTAACCGGATCCGATTTGGAGCCCTATTTCCCGACCGATCTGTACGCGCGTCCGGGTGAGCGAGTACGATGCGTATTCGCCGACCGACTCGTCCGGGCGTCCCGACCGCTCCGACCGACTCGATCCCGGGTCGAACCGCACCGACCGACTCAACTCGCACCGCGCAATGGAGACGTTCCCCGGCCGGGTAAGTACGATGCGCGCCGCGAGCAGTCCGACTGAGCCGCGCACTCCGGCTCGAAAGAGCTGTCGGAGCCGTACTTTGGGGGTCCGTGTCGGACCCCCCTGTACGCGTAGCCGCGCGAGTCGCACACAGGGGGGACCCATGGGTCCCCCCTACCTGTGCGTGTACGGCGCGAATCGCTTCGCCGCGTACACGCTGTAGGGGGCGCACTTGTCCGCATCGCACCCATTGAGTCAATGGGAGCCCGCGTACGCGTTGTACGACAGGCTCCCATTGACTTCAATGGGAGTCCGACCGACTCGAGTCCGATGGCATACGTGCGCATCGTACTCGTTCGGTCGGACTGCACGGGTCCGATTCGGTCGGAAATCTCTCCGGGTCCGGCTCGGTCGGAGAGATTTCCGGCCCGAATCGGAATCGGCCCCTCTGTACACAATTGGCCTGTCTGGAATGGGTGGGCTAGGTCAGGTGGTACTTAGACTTAGGATTCTGGAATCAGAACAGAATGGAACACTGGATTAGTGTTCATAAATAATAACTAGACGGTCCGCGAATCCCGCGATACTACTAGTCGATCAGATTAGATAGGTCAATTTTACTGCAATTGTTGTTTCCCCCCAAAAAATTTTGAGCGTTTTCTAAAATATTTTTTGTTTCCCAGCAATCATCAATGTTTGTCTCTTTCTTTATTATATCTTACATGATCAGCACCCAGGGGCAAGAAGACAGGGTCGGAGTCGGCGGGAGCTGGACAACAAGGGACGCCTCCCAGGGCCAGGACCGCTCCTCTACCGACGGCTCTGCTGCTGGCCCCAGTAAGTCCTCTCCTCCTGTTGTTAATATTAATAATTATATTTCCCTAACTTTTACTGCACCTTATTTTTTCCGAACTATTATTTCCGTTTCCTAATTCTATTTTACCAAATCTTCTTCGATCTAGACTATCTGTTTCTAAATTCTTGTTATCCCTGCCTCTAACTGCCTCTGCTCTGACTCTCTGTACTACTACTATATTAGTCTGTCTGTAGCTAAGCTTGCCCAGTTGGCCACTCTTTATTTTTATTTAAAAGGTTTTAAAACTCAGATTCACCAATAGCTCTAGCCACTGGGTCCAGTCCTTTGGGTTGTCCTCTTCTAGTCTTCTTAATCTTGATAGGCTTTGACAATTCCCACCAACAAAATGCTCAACCAGATATTTTACTATTTTTGATAGGATAGGACATACTCCTACTAGTGTCTACTGTACTCTAGTACCCGATTTGTACTAGTGATGTATGTGGAATATATATAACTATTTCTTCAATCTTGCTAGTGAAAAAGAATAAATAGGGGGAGGCGTATATGGCATCTAAAAAATGTGTAATGTTTTTTCTAGGCGTACCGACCACCAGTGCCAGGGCCAGTGGCGGGGCAGGCGACGCCAGCCAGGAGGGAGCAGCGAATGCGGCAGCTGTCACAGGGGTGGGTGAGGCAGCAGCAGTGGCGGGCGGTAGTAAGTTATACTTATATTCCTTACTGATTGACAATAGTTACACACTCGCTGCAAGAGTTTACAGTGTATGTTGAGACTGAGAGACTAAGTTGTTGTGAACAACGGTTAAAGACACCCTTTACTTAGCATTAGAGAAATAGCATTAGCGGTGGGAGTAGTAGTTGAGTAACTAATGGCCTCTTCTATCTGACTTCAACTCAGCTGGGAAAGTTTTAATGGAGAAGACTAAGAGTCAGATGACCTTGATGGATGGGTTGAACGAAAAGGGAAAGAAGGATGGAAGAAAGAAGGACGGGCGAGATGCAATATATATGACTGGCAGAGAAGGATACGTGCCACATGGGATGCATGCATAGGTGGCTGACAGGAAGGAATCAGATGCATGGGTGGTTGAAGGATGGGTGGAAGGTGAAAGAAAAGATGCCTGCCTGGGTGGATGAAACTGTATGGGTGATAGCAAGAATCCTCCGGGGTGTTTCATGGGTCAAACTCAAAGGTAAGCAAGGAAGGAAGGACGCATGGGTGGTGGTTTAAAAAAAAAAAAATGTTGTTGAAACAAACTAAGGTTTGTTGAGAGGTTAAGAAGAATGATAGAAATGCTTGAATGGATGGATGGCTGGTATTCATCATAGCATAGGTGGAGACTGTCACTGGATGAAGAGTCTTTGAAGAGAATGTAAAAGGAAATAAACTGCGCCAGAGTAGCAAAGCCAAGGAGAATAGAAGTTGTATGTTCAGAATGCTCCCTTGACTCACAGTAGTTTGCAAGCACAGCATATATTTTGTGTAGGTATGTTATCAAGCGCCTCTTTCCGACTACGAGGCCCACTCACTAACTATGTAAATTTATTTTCGACTGTTTCAGCCTGCCATGGGTGGCCTATCGGCTGCATGGTTACACAATCAATCAAAACAAAGTACCTCATGTCGTCCCATACATATATATAAGCAATGATCATTTGGATAAGATATCATCTGCCTTGTTGTAGTAGTAGTCACGGCAGGGTAAAAGTGAAATTGAGCAGTTGCCCTGGCCTTGATGTAACAGAGTATGGCCAGTGCCACCCATAATAGAAAAAATAAGATGATTGTGTAGTCAGCTTCCCCACCTGCAGACAGTAGTAAATAAAAATAATGTGAGTCTGTGTCACAAGTATATTTGTCTTGGGCGCAAGCTGACTGAGCTGGTATGCCGGCTGCAACAAGGTTACTTAATTTAGCTAAACAAGAGAGAAGAAGAAAACTGGTGTACTAGAGTCCATAGATACCACAAATGTTATGTCATGTGCTTGCTAGTACTACTGTGCCACTATGTGTAGAATTAATTTTGTGTTACTGTTTTGCTAACAGTATTGGTTACAATAGTATTTTTTCTTTTTTGATATAGCTACTCCTTCCCAACCAAAAGCAGCAAAACCAGACAGGAAGGAGTTGGCAGCCATGGCCCTGCGCCGGAAGCTTGAGGCCATCCGAAATGAATATTGGCGGCTGGTGGCTCTGGCGGAGGAGGAGGAGGAGGCGGCAGCAGCTGCAGCCTCCTCCAATGCCCCGGGCCCCAGCCATGCCCCTCGAGTGGTACGGCACCGCGGTCTGGCAGCAGCCCGCCGCACTTCATCCAGCACTGCTGCCCCCCCTGTGGATGCAATTGCCGAGCATTTAAGCGCTGCATGCTCCTCCGAATGGCGTGCCTAGAGGAGAAGGTAAAGGAGGTCCTTAAGAGACAGCGAGCCCGCCGATAGACTGAGATCCCGTTGGATTGTCCCTTTTTTATTCTTTTTTTTGGTGGGTGGGCATTGAGCTACATTGGGGAAAAGTTGGGGTTTATATTATTTATGGACAATTTTTGAATTTTATTTAACGCCACAGACATTGTTTGGACTCTATCTTTTTGGAAATTGGTTGGGGTTAGGGAGAGGGATGGGTCAGGTGTTGTGGGATTTTTTACAATAGTTTATTTTTGTTAGGGGATTAAATTATTTATACTTAAACTTTACATACGATGTAAATGTTTTGTGGGGGGGTTACTCTTTTATGTCACACGGTTTCCTTCCTTTGCTGCTGCAGGGCCGCAGCCAGTTTTTGATTTAAATAATCTGCCAATTTTGTAACACACGAACAGATAGATGCGGTACCCTCACTGAATGACTTGTCCTACTAATACAGTCAGTATCTCCTCCTAGTCTATGCAGTCTGCAACTAGACTCAAGGGTGTGGGTGTGTGAATTAATGAATTAATTTCCATTATTAATTATGCCTCCCCCAAACTTCTTCTCTTACCTGTGATTGATGTTTAAAGTAAACTTAGGCACAGCGATGGCTGCATGGTGATGATGGTTTGGTTTCCCAAGATGCCATGGTTGCGGTGGTGGTAGTACAGTATACACTGGCAGTAGCATTTGCAAAAAAAGAAAATGAGACAGTCAGTCGCCTGAGAGAGACTAACAAAGGAGTAGTAGAAAGAAGTACAGTACACAAGAAGGCTGCCAAACAAGAAAGCTTTATAATGATGATTAGCAATGCTAAAGTAAATTAAAACATAATGGTGGCGGGGATAGCCTAGTACAACAAGTTACAAACTGTAGTTGACTCGAGTCACTCGACACAAGCATAAACTTTAGTGCTGTAACTTAGGAGGGGGATAATGAATCCAATCGATGCCGGCAATTAATTATGATGGATTATGTTCCTTTGGAAAAAAAATTGACTTGCAAATATCTTGAGCATGGGGGGGCATTGGCAAGCAGAAGAAGATCCTTGCCCTGCCTTGATTGAAATTGAATATATATAAATCACACAGACCGGGGGAAGAGGGTTAGGGTTTGATGAATGGTTGGGAAGGGGTATTTGAGGGAAAGATTTGACAAAGACAAACACTACACATGGACAAAAGAAAACACAATCTTGGCAGACGACCATCATATTCATAAATCTGTTAAGGGAGAAAAAGGAAATGCATGCATGATGATGACTTGATGGTTAATGATAAGTAGTACTAGACTAGTAGACAGTACAGGGCAGCCGTATATTATTAATTATTATTATTATGCAATTGCCTTGCCTGTCTGCCCTCAGAGAGCCCCAAATTACATACAGTTTATGTTCTGTTGTACCGGGCTTCCTTTTAAACCTAGCAAAGAAAATTAAAAAATAGCTGTAGGGATCAATTATAAGCAAAGAGCAAACATAACATAAACAACAACACACAGTCGTAATGATTGAAGAGAAAAAATTGAATCAAATTAATTAAAAGATGATGAATGATACTGTCTAGGTTACTGTTGTCCTGGTCAAATTGGGGAGTTGCATCTCGGCATTCCTCTTGGTCCTCCCTTCCATGGACGCTCCGTCCATCAATCTTGGGTGCCACTGCCTGCCTGGCGGATGAGGGTTGGTAAGGTGAGTGTGAGTTGTTTTTCCCAGTTAAGCACAAGGTAAAGGCTGGCCTGTAAGTGTAGATGGAAAAACAAAAGGGATATTGAAAAACCAAAGAGAAAAAAAATGCATAAATTACGGAGGAGTGCAACACAAGAACACTTTCAGAGGTGGCATGGCTAAATTATGTCTACTCTGTTTCCAGCATTAACCTACAACAACAACAGGAAGAGCAGGCCCACGGCGCCCACCCAACCTCCACTTTGCTTAGATTTTTTTTGACTGAGCCAGACAGAGCACACATATACAGCAACATAGCATTTTCCAAATTAAGTAACTAAATCATTCAAAGCACCGCTGTCAGTCATGTTAACCACTTAACTACACTCGACTCGACTGAGTCAACTCCACCACTACACAGACATGTAGGTCTGTTGTGGTTGTTGTTGACTAGTTTACCTTTTATGCCACTTCATGAAACGTGGCCCCGAGTTATTCCATCAATCAGCTCCGATCCGACTGACTGACTGCGAAGAGTACTGGTCATCAGCATCATGGTGTAGTGTACCGAGTGAGTCCATCCAGATTCCATATTCAAAAATGCAATGGATGGGACTGCAGTAGAAGTACAATTTTGTTATTATACAAGAAGGGAAACATTGACTTGAGTCACTTTTAGTGTGTAGATTAAATACTAGTACACTTCGACTTCATTCATGCACAACAACAACAACACAAACACCAATCACTGAGTCAGGGTCCAATGCATGCCATCATTACCTATTCCTTCTCATCTTAAGTTAAGGGGCAGTCCCTATCGGCTTGGAAAGGAGGATAGCTATATTCATCATGTTCCACTTCTTTTGGAGGGACTCGACGAGGCAACATTTCTTGTACTATTCTCCATCCAATGTCTGGCTTGAGGGAAATGGATTTAGGGCGAGTCAGGAGGCTGGAGCAGGACTCGGAGGAGTGGACTTAAATGCACACAGCTGCAACTCCAATATGTCAATAAAAAGAGAAGACAGTGGTGATGGATTTGTTGTGATTCGAACCAGAAAGACAGAGACACACACAAATAATAAAAGTAAATAAGGAAGAAAGAAAGTAACAAGTTGAAAGCCTAGTTGTCAGGGAAGTATAGCTCGTCCTCAAACTCTGGTGGTTCAACCAGAAGTAGGTAATCATCTAACACACTACTTCCATCACCTAAGTCGCTCTCCTCATCTTCCTGCTGTGATTCATGTATTTTGTAATTCGGTGGTATAAAGTGCTGATTAATTTTGATCATGGTTAACCTCTCAATGTTTTTGGGCGAGAGACTGGTCCTTTTCACTGTTACAATGGCACCAGCAACACTGAAAACACGCTCAGAAGAGACACTTGCGACAGGGCAAGCCAGATAGTTTATCGCCAGCCTCCTGAGCACTGGCCAGTGGCGCATTTTCCCATACCAATACACCAATGGGTTTTGATCAATGAAGACCTCTGTTGGGTCATCCAGATAGGCCTGGACCATCCGCTCAATGCTCAGGGGTGCTCCGCTTTGCTGGGCCTCTTTTGCCTTTGCATCAGCACTGGACCTAACAAGCCCTTGCTGTAGATACCAATCCTGTGCCGATTTTACTGGGGCTGAGGATCCTGTTCTTGCTGTTGTTGATAGTGTTGGTGACTGCTGTGAGCCAAATGCACTGCCCTCAGGCTCTGAAGTTGAACTTGACGCCGAATGCCCTGCTGCAGTACTTGTTGTGGGTTGGAGAAGCGGGCCTTTAATTAACAGCCGTTCATTTTCACTGGCTGCCTTAGCTATCCAAGTTTTGTACTGGGTAACATCCACTTCTGTAAAAGGAATTAATGTCTTAGTGTTCAGTGCTGATTTGTACCGTGGATCCAGAATTGTGGCACAAATGTAATGTCTGTCTGACACAATGCTAGTGTGCACCCTTGTATTTTCAGCTAAGCGAACGACTAAGCTCTCCACCAACTCATATGCTTCTTTTTTTCCTCCACACCTGTGTACGTTTCAGACACTGCCTTCAGCTGTTGCTCTAGCATGTGCAACAATGGGATAGCTTGGCCCATAGTACAGTCCTCCTTGCTGACTTCACGTGTGAAGAGCTCGAAAGGACGTAGCATCTCTGTCAGGCATTTAACTAGGCCCCATTGGTCCATCTCAATGGTCATGCCTTTCACAGTAGCATCCCCTATTCTTTGCATGACATAGTCATTGATTGGTCTGTACTGATCAAACAGACGATCAAGCATGTAATAAGTTGAGTTCCAACGTTTTGGCACCTCCTGGATGAGTGCTTTGACTGGCATTCTATGCTCACGTTGAATGATCCTCAGCTGCTTCCGGGCTTTAAAAGAATGGCTGAAATGTGTGCATATTCTTCTGCAGGTGGTCAGTAAGTTGCTGACTCAGTCTTCTTTTTCAGAAAGTCTTGAACAATGATGTTAATGCAGTGCGCCAAACACAGGACCCTGAAATAGCAACCAGTGCGCATGGCCTTAACTATATTTAGGCTTTCCTGTTTTCAGTTTCTATTTTTGGTAAATTCTGGTGGGGTTTTTTCAGTGTTTTCCAGTGATTTCCATACCTCAAAAAAACAGTGCTTTTCAGTGTTTACTCATTTTCGCGCCATAAAAAACAACTGAAACAGTGTTTTGCCGGTGTTTATGGAACGCTTTGCTTCTATGATTGCTTTATCCATTTTTCTTCAGAAATTGTATACTGCTCTACATTTCAGATGCTTAATACAGTCATGAAATACTTTCCATTGTCCTTTGATTCTGCAGCTCAGATTTAACAAGCATTTGCAATGCAATAGGTCTCGCATTTATGCGAGTTTAAGCTATTGGCATTGTAAATGACAAAGCCTTTTATTTATGTTTTAAAAACGAAAACAAAAATAAAAGGCATTGTTATTTGCAATGTCAATAGCTCAGACTCATGTAATGCGAGACCTATTGTATTGTAAATGCTTGTTTTAAATGCAAGCGTGAATTGGTCACTCAGCAAGTGTTTGTCAATAAATATATGTAGAGAATTTTTTTAAATGCTATTATGAAATTGCAATGTGGCCGAAGGGGCATATGCAAGTCAAAAAAATGGGGTTAAGAAAAAGACTTCCTCTAGCAAAAAGAAATAATAAGTATTTGGAGCCTTGTTGTTGCACTTGATTTTTTTTGTCCAACAGTGATGGTAGCTTTTGCTCTTTTGACTGCTCTCCAACAGGATTGTGTAGCAAGTGCTGAAATGCAATAAGGTACTGTTAGGTGTTCTAAAACTTGTTTTAGAGGGTAAGCACACTGAAATCATGGAGGATGGACTCATTTATGTAATGTGCGGAAGGTTACCAGGTCAGGTGAGGTCAATGAAATGGATGGGCAGCATTTTGCTCGTTTTGGACGGTGAAGATGAATCCAAGAAGGGGGATTCCCTCCAAAAGAGGGTGGGAGTTGCGAAGTATTTTCTACGGTTCAGCATAGAAGTGTAATTCCCACAGAAATGATGCATCGCAGACTCTTAAAAGCTGCACAACCACTACACAAAGAAAATAACAGTTCTTCAAGACCAGAAACCCTAAAAACGGTCAAAGGTAAAACCAATTTTCTCCAAAGAAGCTCCTTTTCACATGCATTCTGCTATAACAATATTAACAAAAAAGGACTATATGTGTGCGCACAAAACACACTGAATTGTCTTCTTGCCCTTTATAAATAACATTACTCGACACAATAGTTAGGTTGACCCTGCAGCAATTTACACCTCCTTGTCACCACGGTTCTCTGGAAGCGGCGCTCAACCTGCTGAGGTGCTCAAGAATGCACCTGTTGATCCTGTGATCTGGTATCAATAGTAAAGCTCTGAACGCTGACCCCGCGAGGTATCTCCCCATACGTTTTGAAGGAAAGGCGCTACAGCCTAGTCCTCTATAACTGGCCTAAGGATGTGCTCCCCTCGCCTTGTGCTTTTCTGTCCACGGTACACGCCACACTCCCCCTGCCCACAGGTCACTGTTTACACAGGGTTCGAGTGTGGCTCGTGAGACATCTGTATTTTTTCAGGGGGTTTGAGTAAATGTGTATGCCGGGAATGTACAGTGCAGGGCGATGTCAGATAGCTGTGTTTTTAAACTCACCAAGCTGAACAGCCCAGGTATTGTTTCAACCACCGAGCTAGGAACGTGAATATTTATAGTGTTCACATAATTTACACAAACACGGCCAAGAGCGCGCAAGGAAACGGTTTTATGACTCGAGGTCAGCCTGTCAATGGATGCATTAAAAGTCAGTTTGCACTTGTCAACATTTCAGATAGACACTTGACAAGGTTTTTTTTTTTTTAGACATTTAACTTGGTAGTTGTCAGCGAGGCCGGAGATGAAGCAGCCGATCTTGTTGTGTGGGGCGGGGGGGAGGGGGCGTAAGTCCGAATCCGAGCATTGTACATTCGGTGTCTCTTTAAATAGTATTTTAACTCCATGGTAATGAGGCTACTGTTCCGAGTGATGTTTTCAACTACTACACTCCTTCTCCAGTCTCCATTATTTGTAGGCAGAATATGTCATGGAAGCTCGTAATTTGGAGATAATAGCAAATATACAGCACATTTAAAAAACAAGCAAGAAACTTGAGCGTGCCGCCTCTTTCTCCGGTGCCCGTCCCCTGTCGCCCACTCCTTTATTAACAACAACAAAGCCTTGTTAAGTAAATGGTCTTTTTAAAGACCTGTGAAGTACTCGGGTGCGGCCGGCCACAGTAAGACAGAAGGCAGACCACAACAGCTCCTCTCCCCCCACGTGAGCCAGACAGGGGGCCTGGTGTTGCTCTGGCCCTTGGGCCATTCACACCTCGGCTCCCCGTGTGCAGAAGCAGTGTTTTCCCCTGACATCTTCACGCCAGGCCACCACGGGCAGGCCAATGTTTGTAATGCTTAGGCTCCATCAAGTGGCCAAGTGGCGCAACAACTATGAAAATCAGTGACACTCGGTTTAAACCGGGTCAGCTGATTTTCATCCGGTAGGGTACTGTCGGGTACAGTCGGTTTTAACCGATTTCCGGACAGCCTAACTATATTACTGCCATTGTCCGTGGCAACAAAACCAATGTTAAGCCCTCTTGGGTGCAGCCATTCAAAGACCTTGCTGTTAAACTCTTCCAAAATGTTTGCAGCAGTATGAGATTTCTCCTTGGCGAACATGGCTACAGTTGCATGTTTACGAGTGGTATTAAAAATCTCAGCAGTTTCAACACCTGCTGCAGATATCTTTTCTCTAACCCCCACAAAAGAGATCCAGTGTGCAGTGATGCACATATAATCAGTGGCTTGGCAACTGGTCCACATGTCTGTTGTCAGGTGGATATTGTGAACAGCACTCTGCTACAAAGCTTGTCCAAGCAATTCAAGCACGTAGTGATTTAGTGCTGGAACAGCAACTCTGGCGAAATAGGACCGGCTGGGAACCTTCAATTTTGGGCAGATGGCTGTCACAAATTCCAGAAAACCCACCCCTTCCACAAAAGTAAAAGGGAGAAGGTCCAGCGCTAACATTTTCGCCAGCTTCGCATTGTAAAAAAGTGCCGTTGGGTGGTTGCGTTCGTACTGCCCCTCCGACCTAAAGATGCTGACAATGGTAGGCTGGATTTTTTTCCTTTCTGGTGCCGCTGATGCAGGTGACTTCTTGAACCCAGTTAGGCTCAACGACGCACTTTTTTTCATTGCGGTACTCTGTTGCCTTGGTGTCTCAGCCTGACTCTTACTACGGTGCCACTGAGATGTTGCTGAGGCTGATGAGGATGTGGGCGGTACCACTGTACTGCTGGGATCAGGGCTACTTTGTGCACCAGAGAAAATGTCTCACTCTTGTTCACCTTCCACTGCAATTATATCTTCTTCTACTTCTTAATCCCCACCAACAGCAATGGGTGCAGTTTTACTTTTTTGGCCGCTAAGGTGCGCCTCCCACTGGATCAAGTGGTGTTTTTTTAGATGGGTTGTTTGGCCTCCGGTACCATAGTTTGTACCAAGCTTACCCCAACTAACACCTTGTCGACAAATTGAGCATATAGCAACATTCTCCTCCTTACTGCTAACCGAAAAGAAGTCCCAAACTGGGGAGGTGAACTTTCTTGCGCTGCTGGTGGTGCCACTTGCAATGCCGAATGAACTGGAGGGTGTGCCTGGAATTTGACTCTGTGCAGTGCCAGTACCACTACCTACTGAGGTGGTGGTTGTGCTGGATGTAGGTCCCTGCCGGGTCTTTGCAAATGCAAATATGGAAGCTGGAGGTGGTGTTGGTGTTACCTGTGTTGGTGGTATCTGTGCCACATCCCTCACAGCAACTTGGGATGGGGTAATAATGTCGGTCTCCATCTCCACTGGGGCGGGAGTGATGTTCATGATGACTGGCTCATCATTATCCTCCTATTCTACATCTACCTCCATAACTCTAAGGCTTTCTGGAACCTTCCTTTTCCCTAGCCTTGTCGCGTGGCATGCCTCACTCTCAGACTGAGCTGGTGGCTTCCAAGTGGCATCTAGATCATCAGAAGGGGGGCATGAAGAAGAAGTTGATGGACTAACCCTCCTTTTCCTTGCTGGGGATCTGGAAGACAATGGATCTTCTGAAAGAGTGGCTTGTTCTTCTTCTTCCTCTGCAGGAAGCTCGATTTCCTGAACTGCCCCTACTTCGGGAGGAACAACTACTATTGTGGGCGGTGGTTGTGGCTGTTGTTGCGGCTGTTGTTGTGGCTGTTGTTGCCCACTTATCTGCTGAGTTTCCTCCTGCGTTGATTGGGTACTACTTTGCGATAACGATAAGTCAATTTCAACATCACTGCTCGTTGGCGTTTGCGCAATTAGACTGGCTGCCTCTGCGACACTCATGGACTTGGGCCTAGGTTGGAGGGGTGGGCCCACTGATGCGGAGGTGCTGCTCCCAGCTTGGTCCCTGGACACCGCTGCTGCAGGCGTAATTTTTTGTTTCCCAAAAAACATCTTGAGCGGCACACCAGTCTTGGTAAGTGCCACTTCCTTCTTCTGTTCCTTCTTCTCACTGGGAACTTTCTTGGTACTGGAGGACCTGGTACCTTTCTTTGGCGCCATCTTCTTCAGATGTCAGCAGGACGCAGTTGCACAAGTTGCAGAGATGTCTGTGGTCACACATCACGTGACGTCGTGCGCAGCAGGACTTCTGTCTGGCAGTACAACGGGTGATGATGACACCTCCTCCTCAGTCTTTTGTGCACCTCAAAGCAAAGAAGCCAGAAGAACATCAGTGAAATGTTGCATTTGTTGTTGTGGTTCAATTTCTACTAGTACAAACAAACAAATATAATATATAACTTAGTGTGTGGTGGTCACACTTGTTAGTGTTATATTATTAAATTTTATTAACTCAGTTATTAAAAAAAAAAAACAACAGTGTAGCCATTTGTGAGACTTTGACAACAAAGGCTTTCATGGTATACTGTGTACACTCAGGAAGGATAGGAAAGAAGAAGAACAAAAACAAAAATACAAAGGTAATGGAAGTGGAACCTGTTTGGCATTAATTTGCGCATCACGTCATTCAGGGAGCTGCAGCTGGCAAAGGGGATGGAAGCAGTAAGCCAAGAGGAACAAAGGAAAGACATGCAGGCCTATATGGCAAAAGCAGCACACTACTAAACTACTACCACAAAATGGCCACCAGCCACATGGTCACTCACAGTCACAACAAGCAGGAGGCCTGGAAAACAATGAACTCAAGCAGGCCTATAATGGCCAGGCAAAGGAGGACAGCTTTAATGAAAAAATGCAAAAACGAAAATCCACAGGGCTAAACAAGGTTTGCAAGTTACACAACAACCACACCACACACACACATCCAACAAAGGCATTTATTTAACACACACCAAAAATGTGAAATACCCCCAAAAAAACACATTTTGCAATTTAATCCAATGCCATTCATGCCCTCAATGATGTTTAAATTCAACAGACACCACAGAGACAGTTGTTTCATGCACCCATGAGTAGCTCTGGGCCTACTGGCTGAAAGGCCTATATTGGCAGACTAGCCCACAAGCTTGCAGGCCTATGGCAAAAGCACACTGGCTGGCTCCACAAAATGGCTGCCAGCCACATGGCCAGGCCACCCACAACAACAAGAAAGGGAAGACAGACAATGCAGGCCTATGGCAGAAGCACACTTCCTGGCTTCACAAAATGGCCGCCAGCCACATGGCGAGGCCACAACAACAAGAAGCATAGGCCAAGAGAAACAAAGGAAAGACATGCAGGCCTATATGGCAAAAGCAGCACACTACTAAACTACCACCACAAAATGGCCACCAGCCACATGGTCACTCACAGTCACAACAAGCAGGAGGCCTGGAAAACAATGAACTCAAGCAGGCCTATAATAGCCCGGCAAAGGAGGACAGCTTTAATGCAAAAATGCAAAATCGAAAATCCACAGGGCTAAACAAGGTTTGCAAGTTACACAACAACCACACCACACACACACATCCAACAAAGGCATTTATTTAACACACACCAAAAATGTGAAATACCCCCAAAAAACACATTTTGCAATTCAATCCAATGCCATCCATGCCCTAAATGATGTTTAAATTCAACAGACACCACAGAGACAGTTGTTTCATGCACCCATGAGTAGCTCTGGGCCTACTGGCTGAAAGGCCTATATTGGCAGACTAGCCCACAAGCATGCAGGCCTATGGCAAAAGCACACTGGCTGGCTCCACAAAATGGCTGCCAGCCACATGGCCAGGCCACCCACAACAACAAGAAAGGGAAGACAGACAATGCAGGCCTATGGCAGAAGCACACTTCCTGGCTTCACAAAATGGCCGCCAGCCACATGGCGAGGCCACAACAACAAGAAGCATAGGCCAAGAGAAACAAAGGAAAGACATGCAGGCCTATATGGCAAAAGCAGCACACTACTAAACTACCACCACAAAATGGCCACCAGCCACATGGTCACTCACAGTCACAACAAGCAGGAGGCCTGGAAAACAATGAACTCAAGCAGGCCTATAATAGCCCGGCAAAGGAGGCATGCTAAACAACACAGCTTTTTTGCAAAAATGCAAAAACAAAAATCCACAGGGCTAAACAAGGTTTGCAAGTTACACAACAACGACACCACACACACACATCCAACAAAGGCATTTATTTAACACACACCAAAAAAGTGAAATACCCCCAAAAAAACACATTTTGCAATTCAATCCAATGCCATCCATTACCCTAAATGATGTTTAAATTCAACAGACACCACAGAGACAGTTGTTTCATGCACCCATGAGTAGCTCTGGGCCTACTGGCTACCCACTATAAATGTTTAAAAAACTGATGAAAAGTACAAAAAAGTGTAGTTGCAACTTGCAATGGCCCAATCAAGCCAAACAACACCAATTCTCCAACTTACTTGTAAAATCTCAAATCCAAAAGTCCTCAAATCCAATGATATATGATGCAGCAGACACAAAGAGTGATCTTTCCAGCTCCAAATCCAAATGAAAAGTGAACAGGACATGGACAAAGCATTGGGAGGAGCCTGCTGGACAGGAACAGGAAGTTGGAGACTCTGGGGCACTTCCTTCCCCTTAAAAAAAGAAAAAGGACTCCTTGCACAAAAAAGTACAGCCAAATGTCAATCTGAGGAGTTTTTTGCATCCAAATCATCATTTTTGAGAAGGTTTTATGCTGCTCGAGAGATATTCTTCTCCAGATTGCAATTTCTGCATGTTCGGCATCGCGAGCTTCACCGAACTTCCGCCGGATGTCCAATGGCTCGTCCGAATGACGTGTTCGCGATCGCACACTCTCGTGGGATCGTGCGGCCGGCTACCAAAATCTCGTGGCGCACGCGAACGGATAGGAAATCTCATTGGCGAACGCAGGGATCCCGGTAAGTCGTTACAGCGCGTGCAAAAACGCATTTTGAAAGCGCGAACAAGGAAAAAACTCTGCTACGCCGCGGATCGCAGAGTTTTCGGTAACTCCGCGTTCTACGCGGAAACGCGGAGTTGCCGAAAATCCGCAAACTCCGTGAGCGGAGTGGATTTTAACGCCCAGGGTTAACTAAAGCCTGAACTGCCATTTTTAAGTCCGATGTATCTAGGAATGGTTTGAGATTTCTCAGGTAGCTCAGGTGGAACCTGGTATTTTTGGCCAGTGTTTTGATGTAGGCTCGCATATTCAAGTTTTTGTCCAGTGTGATTCCTAGTGATTTGGCTGAGTCCACTATGGTCGGGGTGCAGGTCAGCCCGGGGATCAAGTTGGTCTATTCAAGTATGTCAGGGGAGCTTTTCGGAGGGGAAATTAATAAGAATTCATTTTTCGTGCATTAAGTTTGAGCTGGTTTGCTAGCAAGCCATTGAACTGTCAGTTTCAGAGCTTCATTCATTGTTTTGACCTCCTCTAGAGATTACATTTTGATGTAGATCTGAGTGTCGTCTGCGTACATGTGGAAAGAGATGTTGGTGATACGTAGAATTTCAGCTAATAGTTCCAAATAGAGGTTAAAGAGAGTTGGGGAGAGAGTTGAACCTTGGGGGACACCAATCGTAATCGGGGAAGGGGAGGATAGATTACGATTAACTAAGAATCTCTGGGAGCGATTCTGTAGGAAGAATTTGAACGACTTGAGAACTGCTCCCCCTAGTCCCATCCTGATTTCCAGACGTTCTAGTAGCTTTTCATGGTTGACTGTGTTGAACGTCGATGATAGATCCAAAAGAATTAAGAGACATGTTTTGCCTTGGTCTAGGGCTTGGAGGGCGTCATCTACTATGTGGAGAATAGTAGTTTCAGTACTGTGATCTGGCCTGAAACCAGATTGGGACTCATCTAGCAAGTTGAAAGTGGCGATGTGTAGGCTAAGTTGTTGTTGCACGCATTTCTCAAGTAGTTTCGCTAGTAGAGGAATATTAGATATTAGTCTGAAATTGTCCAGTTCAGCAGGATTCAGTGAGGGTTTTTTTAAAATACGGATGACTAGACCAGTTTTTAACGAGTCTGGTATGGACCCTTGCCTTAGGGAAGCGTTGATTATTGCGGTCCACATGGGTATGATAAATTGGTTGGCTGCAGATAAGCAGTTGGATGGGAGCGGATCATTGAAGTGGTTGTTCAGTTTAATGGACTGTAGAATTTTTGATAAGCTATGGTCGTCATATGAGTTGAAGGTGGTCCAGTGGGCTTGGTTTTTGGGTACCACCTATGGGGAGTGTGTAGCAATGTTTGGAAGTGTCACTGAGGGCTGTGAGAGGACGATAGCGGCGGAATACAGCTTGTTTCCCAGGGAGTTGATTTTTGCTGAGAAGAAGGAGGAGAACTCATCGCAACTTATTAGGGATTTAGTTGTTTCTTTAGAGGTTTTTGCCAGTTTATTTGATTGTTGTTTTACCAATTGAAAGAGCTTACGAGGTCTGTTCTTAGCGTTTTCAAATTCTACTCTGAAGGATTCTTTTTTTGATTTACGAACGCTCTTATTGTATGCATTTCTGGTCTTTTTAAAAAGTTTTAGCTGGGGGAGGAGGGGTGTTGTCTCCAATTCCTTTTGTTGGCCAAAGATTTCTCCTTTCGGTGTTTAGGGACCCATTGAACCAGGGATTTTTGTCTTTGGCCTGAGTTCTTTTTAGTTGGGGCTAGTGAGTCAATTATATCAGACATTGTTGAGTTGTAGTGGTCTGTAAGTTCACTGACAGTTGATAGTTTGGGGGGAGGGGGAGATCCATCTCGCATCGTGCTGCCAGCTTCTCGTAGTCTAGGCTTTTAGTGTCCCGGAGCCATAGTTTCGGTTTCACTGGTTGTACTGATCTTTTCTAGGGTCGCACAGTATTTGGAAGGAAATAGCATGGTGGTCTGACCAGTCACAAGGAGCAATTGAGGTTAGCTTGATCGCCGTATCCTTTGAGATGATCCAGTCCAGCGTGGCGCCTTTCGAGTGTGTGGGTAGAGTGCAGGCTTGAGTAAGTGATTGGTCAGCCAGGAAGTCTTTGAGGATGTTAACCTGAATGTCATTGAGGTCATTCCAATGAAGATTAAAGTCTCCTAGGAATATATCATTAGAGTGTGGGGAGGCATTTGCTATAATGATTTCCATGCAGTGGTCAATCAATGGGTCATTTTTACCTGGGGGTGGTAGAAGGTGTGGAGTTTGCACAATTGGTTAGAGTCGTTACTTATGGAGAGTGCCAGGTATTCACAGGAGTCAAGAGGGTCAGAGCAGAACTGGGTAACGGAGAGGTCGGAGCAATGGATGCAAGTGATACCTCCTCCTTTTTTTATTTGTCTGTCAAACCTTATAATGTTATAGTTTGGAGGTACCAGTAGATCCATGCAGGGTGATGAAGCTTCGTTGAGCCAAGATTCGGTTCAATTTCTTGACTCAGGATGAGTTCGGAAATGTCGGAGGCATGCTTCACTGCTGATCGGCAGTTAAGAAGGAGACCAGAGAGTGGAGACGTGGAGTTAACCGGGGTTATGTCATGGGTAGGGGTGGATAAGGGCACTCGTTTTAGATTACTGCTGTTTACCCCTCTGTTTCTGCATATGGAAGATCTGTTCATGTTGATTGAGACCGAATTGATTTTATTTTCGCCTTCCTTGTCAGGGGGATTAGAGGCAGCAGGTGTCTCCTCGTAGGATAGTAGAAGAGCTAGGGTTTCATCCTCTGATAGATAGTTAAGTTGATTGCGAGGGTGGTAGTGTCTCTTAGCCAGCGACAGTGGTTTAAGGTAAGGCTTAATTTGCGGGCAGAGTACTGATTTTTAACTATGCTTGATTTTAGCGAGAGAATGTTCAGTAAAGAGTAGGAGGTTCTTCAATTTGAGAGTCGCATTATGGATGCTCTGAGCTAGGCTGGCTGTTCAGAGGTTCAGAGCTTCGATGTCCGTTAGTGAAGGGTGTACTAGTGGCGAAAGGACAAAGGAATCAGGGCTTGGAGTGGCATAGTCGGGGATCCTGGTAAGAGCATTGGAGTTCGGTCTCTAAGTGGCTGTGTTTCTGTGTGGAGAGGTGAGCTGAGGGCCTGTTGTGCTATGCAGGGTGGTTGGGGGGCCTTTAGGGGGGATAGGCAACAAGCTCTGGATGGTCCGAGGGCTTTCCGCTAGGGATGTGGGATGGAGGCATTGAGTGGATGGTGTGGTTACAGGCTTTGTCTTTTTGAGGGATTGAGGTGGTGAGGTATGTGGTACTCAAAAGGATTTATTGAGAGATTGCGGTGGTGAGGTAGGCGGTATTCTATTGGCTTTGGGGGAGAAGCTGTCCTGAGTCCCGTTCTGTAGGGACAACACGATGGGGAGATTAGTGCCAGACCATTCTTTGGGAGAGGGTGATAAGAAGCGAAGGGAGGGAGAAGAAGTAGCTTGTGCTTTGGTTGACGTGGGCGGGAGGTCCTGAGCCTCTGGAGCTAACTTTGGGCTGTAGTGGACACTGCTCTGACGTGCGTTAGGCTGAGGCAGGGGGTGCGTTAAAGGGTGATAGGCAAGTACCTGCTCTTTTAGGGTGGGGAAGTAGACATCGAATTTTTTTAGATCCTTTTGAGGGGCTTGGATCAGAACAGTGCCATTTTTATAGATTGTGATGTTGAGGTCAGCTCTTAGGTATTGTGAGGGAGCAGTCATAATTTTGGTGCCATCCGGAATGTTTCTGGTTTCAATAACGTTTAGTAAGTTTATTATGGCTGCTCGCCATAGTGCAGTTTTCCTGGTGTAAAATATTAGATCATTGACAATGGTGCCCTTTTCCAGGTTGAAGTATGGGTCGGATATCAAAGTCTTAGGGTGTCTTCTCAGGAGATTGTGTTTGAAGGTTTTTGATGCGGACTTGGATGGGTTAGGGGGCTATGAGATAGAGTAGGAGTTACATCCTGCAGCTTTCAGGCATGTTGCTGCCATACTGGTGAGAGTGATTCAAGGTTGGTAGAAAGAAAATTTCTATCCGCTTTCTCAGTGAGTTTTCCTGGCCAGAGGAGATTGGGAGGGAGTAATGCAAAGTTGATGGATCTATCCGCTATCACCGTGACGTTCGTAGATCACTAGTCGGGATGTCTAAGTGCAGTGGGGAAGTGGTGGGTGCGTTCATCGGAGATTAGAGATAGGAGTAGGGAGGCTGCTATTCTGGTTGATTCCCTTCATGTGTTGTAGGAGGTTATCAGGAAGTCACTATGTTATGGAGGGTACACGCAGGCAGGCGGGGCCACAGACGGGAAAGCACACAGGAAAGCAGAGCCCACCCCCAGACTGGACCCGGCATGGAAGAACGAGGCACCGGGCAGTGGCCTCCCGCAGAGGTAAACACTTTAAACGGACAGAGGCGGCAGCCCCAGGTGGGGAGTACGGCCCGATCCAGGAAAACGAGAAAGACGAGAGACCGCCCCTCTGTAAGGTCGAGGCAGCAGGCCGTGACCTCGAACAAGGTAGCGCGGCTTGTTTCAGGTGCTGGAGCCGTCACTCAGCGGCTCGTTTCAGGTGCGGGAGCCATCACTCAGCGGCTTGTTTCAGGCACGGGAGCCATCGCTTAGCAGGACCACAAGCGTCTGACCATGCAGCGTGAAGGCCGGCGGCTGCAGGAGCACTCATCTGGTCCTAGGCTCCCCCGCTCCTCCGAGGCCAGCAGTCGAAACAGCACCTCCAGCCAACACCACAGGGGGGATCCGACGGTCAGAGCCTCTCACCAGGTCGCACGACCAGAGAGCCAGCAGCCGACTGGCGATGCACTTCGCGGGATCCACAGGCGGCCGACCAGGCAGTCTGATGGCCAGCGGACGCAAGGAGGTGAGCAGAGCCAGAAACAATACACAGCAGCGTTAAAACTGCTGGGAGAGAGTAGCGGTGGGCGCCAGGGCGATGGATGGCAGGGTTGAACAGGGATAACAACCGATTCGGTAATCCCAAACCCGGAGCACACTGGAGGAGCTCCTGTACGACGGCCATCTTGCGCACAAGTCGAGGTTTTAAAATCAGAAGTTGGGGAAATGATGCAACAGAAATAGCTCTTTCATCAAAATTCATCAGAGGCAAAAATTGTATGTTTGCTTAAAGGGAATGAGCTAACCAAAGAGGTGCTCAGTGCCATATCTTAGAAGATACGGCACTGTTCAGCTATCTACTTTTCATTAAACTCAGGGTCATATTCTCAATGACCTATCGCCGAGTTAGCAGCACTTTATCGCAGCCAAAGTGGCGATATCACCAGTATTCCTGCGATAGCAGCCGCAAAAAACATCGCCACGGATGACACTGGCAACTAACGCTAATGAGATGCAGAGTAGGCGTTCCCGTGCAAAAAGCAGCGGAAACACCACTTCGCAACATTCACAACGACCAGCCAGATCGGCGATAAGACCACAAAACATGCGATAAGGCGCGTTAGCAGGAGGGATTCAACACCTGCTCCTACCTGGTGTTAAGTCGGACGACAACCTGCACCACGAAAGGGAGCCCAGCCCACAGCCACACCAGAAGAACAAAAGATACCATGGAGCTACTGACCATGCAGCTCGGAGCCCCAAGAGGGCCACAACACCTACCGCCACCACACCCAGGCCCGCCACCCCCCCCCAGGACACTCCCACCCATGGCCCTACCCCGGGCCCCCCCCGGACAAAGATATCTCACATCTACCTCACAAATTCATGAACACAACAATTCACCTGATGTCGCCCAACTACACCAACCAACATCCATGTGTGGTTCAAAAAAGGAAAAACATACATACTTCGCAGGATTCCAAAAATAATCCATTTATTACATTTCCAATCAACATCAATAATTGGAAGAGTCATGGCGGGTCTTCTCCAGACAAACCGTAAGTCACAGCCTGCAAGACAAAATTGAAGATAAGAAGTTGTGTCATGCGCTCAACAAAGGACAGAGAGAGAGAGAGAAACAGAGAGAGAAAGAAAGGGAGAGAGAGAGAGAGTGAAAGAGAGGGAGAGAGAGAAAGAGAGAGAAAGGGGGAGAGAGGGAGAAGGAGAGAGAGAGAGAAAGGAAGAGAGGGAGGAGAGAGAGAGTAACAGAGGAAGAGAGAGAGACAGTGAAAGGAAGAGAGGGAGAGGGAGAGAGTGAAAGAAAGAGAGAGAGAGAGAGAGAGAGAAAGAGAGAGAAAGAGAGAGAGAGAGAGAGAAAGAGAGAGAAAGATAGAGAAAGAGAGGGAGAGAGAGACAGTGCCGACACTGCGCACCCAGGCCGCTGCACCCCAGCCCCTCCCGCCGACCAGCGGTGTTTGCCTGCCCCTGCGCACCCAGGCCTCACTGCTCACCTGCTGCCACCGGTGTGTCTCCAACCACGTGCCGGTTCCACACTGCAGGCCACCAGGTCCCTCATCTGAAACAGAGTCCACAGCTAATGATGGCAGAGTACATAGCGTTGCACACGGCAACATCGCATGGCCGCCCCTGCGCACCCAGGCCGCTGCACCCCAGCCCCCCGCCGCCCAGCGGTGTTTGCCCGCCCCTGCGCACCCAGGCCTCACTGCTCACCTTCCGCCACCGGCGTGTCACCAAGGGGGCACACCACGTCCCGGTGCAAGCTCCGAGCCCGGGCCCCGCGACCTTGGCAGCCTCCACATCACGCATCCCCGCAGCGCGGGCCACGAGGCGCACACTTGACTCTGGGTCTTGATTTTGCAATGGCAGAGATCATATCAGTGCACACGTCATCATCGCAGGCTGCACACCCGCTCAGCTCTCTAGGTGCCACTAACTCTGTGAAGCGCGAGGCAACGCCACGTGGCGGTAGGCCCTCGCTGCCCACTGGCTCAGGCCTACATTGCGGGCCACCAGGCGCACACTTGACTCTGGGTCTTGATAAGCAATGGCAGAGACCATATCAGTGCACACGTCATCATCGCAGGCTGCACTACCGCTAAGCACTTTAGGTGCCCCTACCTCAGTGCACTGTAAGTCACCGTCCCGTGGCGGTAGGCCCGTGCAGCTCGCAGTGCCACTGACTCCGTACAATGCAAGTCATGTACCCTATATGATTGAGCCTCGTCGTAGGCCAGGCGGACGCAGCCATGTCACCTCAGGCAGTGGGGAAGAACTGGGACATGTAGCGTCATTGTCCCCCCCTTTATTCGTACACCGAGTGGGCTGGGTCGGCGTACGCTAGGCCAGCGTAGGGGTGTGAACAATTATCCCTGGCCTCTGGGCGTGGTTCATATCTGGGCTGCACAGGAAACCAACTGATGCGTGTGTCTCTGTTGCAGTGTTTACGCCACACGGCCCGCAATCGACAATGTTGCAATGTTGCATGCAGCCGGAGGGCGGCCGCGCACGAAGGGACTGTACAAGGAGCGCAAGGCCACTCGGGGTCTTGGCTCATACATGGCAACTGGTGTGTGTGTTCATCGCTTTTGGTGCACCATAAGCCCAAGGACTAGCCCCAATTGCAGCGCGATAGCCACATCACATACCCAGGATACAAGCAGTAGTCTGACTAACATTAGGGATGAAAGCCCCCTTGTCTCAATACAGAAGGCGGAAGGACATCTGCACCCCCGACCTTGGAAACGCATGCGGCAGGCACCCCCTAAGAGAGATGCCATGGCAGACGAAGACGACTCCCACACTACACACGGCACCAATGAAAGATCAACGTATCCACACCCCACACACAGAAGCCCTTGCTCGAGGTACTCCTGCATGAAACGGCCTTGACACTTACGTACAGGACAACCCATACGTACAAACTTTGCACACTCATACAACTCATTGCTCCGAGCTGTGGCATATCATCCACATAACAGCCGCAGGTCAGAAGAGTTCCGGTTCTACGAGTGCGAACAACGCAATGTCAGAACATCCCGGGCACATGCACAACCCCTGTCACGTGGAACTGTACCGTGACCGAATCCTGCATTTGTTGGGTGCACTGCCACTGGCAGTGTTGCGCATCAGTTATTGTCTGAGCTTCTGTCTTGCGTACTTCACCTGCGTCCAGCCCTGGTTCCACTGCCGATCATGCATATTCGAGTGGCCCATGGATGTCTGCCTATCCAACACAACGGTAGCTGAACTGGATTATGACATGTCTGTGCGCCGCCTGTTGGACCAGGAGTGTAACCGTGATACCCGTTCATGGGATGCCATGGAATTGGGCATATGTGCTGGCAGTTGGGCATGTGAGATCGCACAATTCCTCGTGTGCAGTGACCACATCGAAGCGCTCCCCTATTGGGCTGTGTTGCGGATTGGTGAAACGGCGTGGACGGAACACATCTGTCCAGACCAGCTAATGGATTGGCTTGCCCCCGTGTTCGTTGAAGTAGACAACTAAGTATTCTTGGAACTGATTGCCCATGAAGCTGTGCTCGCTTTCATGGACGAGTAACTACGTTCCTGCAGCCACAAAAGATTGTAACCCATGGCACAGGTCCCAACACCCTTTTGCATCTTGGGGAAATGGACACATATCCCACCATGACAGTGGACATGTCTGCATTCGCCTGGACTCAGAATGCATGTGCGTGCAGGACTGCGGGTTGACACACACCTGTGCAAGGTGAGTGGACAGCGGCGCCTGGCAACGTTCCTCAACCTGACACACCGCTGGAGGGCGAGTACACACATGGCAATGTAGTACGACATGTGACCTTGTTGGACTCCTTCACCTGCTCACTGTCAGCAGAGCAGGCAGTCAGCGCTGTCCGGTGGTACAGGACTATGCAGATCCCATGGGCTGTGAGTGGTGTCCCCTGACACGGTGCAATGAGCATTCGCCAAACACCACATGACTCGTCCAGCAAGGCAAGGTGGGCTGAGACCGTCGGCATCCGTCATGGTTGGTGTTCATTTGTGCCTCCCCATGTCTTGCACCTCTACATGTTCCTTGGCTGCCTGTTAGTGTATGATGCATTGGTCTGCATGTTGTGGCCCTTGTCTTGCCCGTACTGACACGCACATGCTAATAAAGTCTGCGGCGCTTCACCAGTGTTCAACTGTGCTGAGTGTTGATTTGCATGCCAAATCGTGTGCCCCAATGAGCATTGTACGTACACAGGGAGGGACTGACTGACGGATTTCACTTAGGGGTGAGTCCCTATTGCCAGCTCCACCTCTGTGTGCCACACATTGTGTTTGGGAGAGTTGCTGGTCGACCTGTGGTTACGTGTCTTCAGCAATGTGAGTATGGTGTCCAACTTCTTGCCATGTGGACCAATGTGTTCCATCAAACCAGGCTGTGTCCACACAGTTGAGTGTGTGTAGGTATGCGAAGAGATGTTCTGTTGTCACATGTGATGTGGGAAACTACTTTAGGCCTCCTACCGACTCTGACATATTTACACACAGCCCTATTTGATACATGGACGTGGGGCAAGGTTGGGGGGTTGCGAGATTGTTGTTCATGATCAATGAGGCCACAGCTAGTTCACACCTCCACAGTCATGTAGTTGGCCTTGTGTGTCACGGTCAAACATGCGCATTGATGTCATTTCCCAGGGTGTACCTTTTTGTGCAATCAATGTCCCTCCAGTCATCCATACTTTCATACTTGATTGGACATAGACATGACACATCTGTGTTATTAGGAATGTTTTATTCACATCCTGTGGAGTGTCGGAGCTGGAGCAGTACATGGCCATGTACACCCCACATTACATGGTTGCCCAGTGGAGGGCCAAACAGAGTCCTTCAGGGGATGACAAGTTAATCGGTAGAGGAAGAGTTGAGTCTGCAGCCTGTTTGCTGTGTCATTGGTAACCAGAGCAGATATGGCAGTCCATGTCGGTGTCCAGGTGGATGTCGCAGAGTGTTTCGGGTGACAGTGGAAGGTGTGGTACCAGGGCATGATGTAGAGGGCTGTACCAAGCAGAAACAGGCCATATGGCGGGGGATGAATGCTGCGACCTCCTTTTTGACACAGCGTCATTACCGTCCACATCTTCGTCCTCTGATACGTCTTCTGTGTCAGGTGTGCCAGGTGTGTGTGTTGGTGTTATGGCTGCATCACTGTGTGCCACGGACTCATCAGGAGGCGGAGGGGGTATGGCTGCTTCACTGTGTGCCACTGACTCATCAGGGGGCGGAGGTGGTATGGCTGCATCACTGTGTGCCACTGACACATCAGGGGGCGGAGATGTGTGTGTTGAAGTTCCTGCAGCAGTTATCTGGGACAGGCTCTGTGGCAGCAATGGCAAGATGAGGATCTGCAGGGCATGGTAGATCCCAGCTACATCTCGCTGGTGTTCAGCCGTGGCAGCCATCCTTCCTGCCTGCATCCGCTCCATGTTCTCCATTGTCCTCCACATCTGTGCCAACTCTGTGCTGTCGTCGCTGGAGCCTCTCTGCCTAGACAGTTATTGTATCACGAGTAATGGATCCAGCAAGGTCAGCCAAGGATTGTTGTAGGGCATGGAGCGGACTGTGGGTGTCCGTTAGGGAGTGTAAGTGGTCCCTGATGGGACTGAGACACCTACGTATGGCATCTAGTTTGGCTGCCATGAGGTCGAAACCCACCCGCACCTGTTCAGCCAGCCTCCTCTGGCAGTTTGGCACACGGCGTGGAAATGCCATGTGTTCTGCGGTGAGGTGCTGGGAGCCAGCCGCGGTGGTGAGTGCTTTCTGCTGTATGGGCTGTGCAGGGGGTGGTATCACCTCGATGCAGCTGGGCTGCCCTGCTCCTGGAGGTGGGGTGCGGAGGCTGTCCACGAGCCGTTGGAGGGTGTCGGAGCAGATGGCCAGGGGTTCCTCCTCCTTATCACTGAAGAGATGTCTGGTCTGCTCTGCAGGAGGTGTTGATTGTCCCTCTGCAATGTGAAGGGGAGATGCAGGTTAACAGTGCGTTCCATGTATGTGCACGCATTGTACATGTTTACATATGGACTGCATGACAATGTACATTGTGACTGTTTTGGAGGAGCTGGGTGTTTGATGGGGGACAGTGGACATTCCGACTACATGACGGATGTGAGGTTGTACTCGTACATTATCATCTGACAGTTTCCTGCTATACCTGATGTGATTGGCCATTTTCTACGCATGTGCGGCACCAGTTGTGTCCTCTGTTCTGTGGTGTACGTGTGGCACTTTCTACCACATTGTGGTCAATGTTGATGTGCTGTGATTGCTATGTGTGTGTGCTGCATTGTGGGAGAATCGCCCCTGCAGCTCTGATTTAGCGGCCCCTTATCCCTTTGAGGCGGTGTGCCTTTGACTTGTGTGCTTTTACGGTGCTGAGATGTTGGTGACTTGGGTCATTTGTGCTCCTGTACGGATTATGGACTCTTGTGCATTGTTTGTCTGCAGATGTGTTGTTGACGTCAGGGGTTGTATGTTCACGTGGATGTGTCAGAGTGTGACCTGCTCCTTTGGGGATGTTATCCACACTGGGCCACCTCAGTGTCGTGGCGTGCACCATGTCATGTATTTTGACTGCAGCCATGCTAGTGGTCATGCAGTGTCACTTGCATTGTCAGTGTGGCTCACAGAGCCGCTGCTTTGCTGGGTTCAGCACATGTGCATGGGTAGGTTGTGGGATTGGTGAGGGGGGGGCATTTGTGCACATGGTGGACAGGGGCCTACTTGATGTTTCTGTGTGTGCTGCAGTGTGCCAAGGCCATCAGGGACAGGTTCCACAGTCATTGTGGGTGTGCAGTGTGCTATTCTTGATTGTGCATGTGTGCCATTGTGCCCGTCTCCCCCCGTCTCCCCAGTCCCTGGTGGTTACTCACCCTGTTGCTGTTGGGTCAGGTCATTTCGGGCAGTGTCCGGACCCCCAACACCTTGCACCGTCTCCACACTGATGACTGTCGCCACCATTTCCTCCAGCTCCTCCTGTGGCGCAGGATTCCCACCTCCAGTGGCCGTTGCTGCCTTCAGGTTGGCAGCGAGTTTCTGCTTGGTTTGGCTTTTGACGTCATGCCAGCGCCTCTTGACCTCCTCCATTGACCTCCTCGACACTCCGACTGCATTCGCGTTGTTCACGATGGACTGCCATATTTCTGTTTGTGTTGCCGATGACACAGTGGAGGTGACGTACAGTTGTTGGTAGTGTTCGGTCACCTCCGTGACGATGATCCGGTTTTCCTGCGGACTGAACCCCGTCTTCCTCTTCTCTTTGCCCTTCTCCGGCCCCGGGGTTCCTGGCTGGTCGTCGGTGGGGCTTGTGGGGTTCGCGTTGTCCTCTGCACTGGGTCCGGGTGCATCCATGGTGCTACGCAGTTGCATTTATTTGTCCTTTTTTTTCTCTGCTTTTATAGTGCATTCTCGCGCATGGCGCGTGGGAATCGCAGGCCTGTCGCTGGTTTTCGCTGGTTTTTGTATCGCCATTGGGGTCATCGCAACTTTTTTCGCATTGGGGTCTCGCATTTTTTGGGCGTCGCGTTGACTTTAACACGGGCATTTGTCGCGTTATTGTGAGGCTATCGCATGGTGCCGCCGGGTTGTGAATGCTGCGTTAACACGGTGTTATTTTCCCACGATGGACTGCGATGTGAGTAGTTGCGTTAAGCGATTTTGGCGTTAGTTAACACGCGTTCTTGAGAATATCCCCCTCAGAGCAGCAAATTCAGTTGATGTGCTTGTGCTGTGTGAATTTTTCATAAATCTCGGCCCAAGTGCGTTACCAAGAATGTTATTTCTGTTTTCAATTTTGAAATGTATATATTTTGAATGAAATTATAACTTTGCACATATTTTCTTTTTCCTAATTACATGTTTGCTATGGAATTTTCATAGAATATCTTTCTAAGATACATTTGTATTGTGCTGCTCCCTCAAATAAAATGAAAATGAATTAAAAAAATGACCCTAGGCCACACCTGAAATTATGCTTCATTCATTCTTTGCAACTAAGTCATTACAGCAAGGGCAGTCTTCAGCACAGATTGCAATCTGCTCCCAGCCTATAATTTAATTTAATTAAATGTTGTTTCATCCCTAAGGTCCTAGGTGCGATTTTCAACCTCAGTCACTCGTTCAGTTAGATGGCCGCTCCTATCTAGTGTCTCATAGGCCATACCTTAGCTGTGGTACCGTGAATCCAGTCGAAGTGGGGTGAAATAAGGGGCGTAACAGAGCTCCCTGCAGCCCCTGCTGTGCAGCGGGGACCTCAACCCTTCGGTGTCCCCCCCAGTCCTTCAAGGGCCTCCATTGAGAGCAAGGCCAATGAGTGTCTGTGAGATTTGGGGGACTCTGTGGTCCCTCTTCACATTCTGCTGGGAGGAGGGTGGAGTGGGGGAGGGGGCATCATTTTGTGTTACGCCACGGGTTGAAATGCATTGTAATTAGAAGGTAATGATTGGGTTGAGATTTGCATGTGACTAATGTAATATGTATGACACAGTTATTACTGAGGGTTTGAGCCTCAGGTTATTGTGCTGCCCATCGGATTTGGCGTATTCATGAATTTAATTGCCTCCCCCGTTCATCACTCCCTGTTACACATCATGTTCACGGCCAACAAGCTACCGAGTGTACTCGCGTATTTGTCTTCATTTGCGCGAGACCTGTCAATCTCACTCAGAGGGAGGCGTGCTCATGCCGCACTTTAGGCCCATTTGCATGGAGGAGGCTTGCTCATTAGCATGGAAATTAGCGCAGTATAGTGTAAGGGCCCATGTACCAACCGCAGACTTTGTTAGCTCTGGTCCTTGGTCGCTGTCCCCGCGGCTGACACTGGAATGGTAGGGTTTTCTCAAGAAATCGAACATTTCTGCCTGATGGCGCCACCACCGGCCTGGGTTTACATCTGTGACGCGCAGGTTTGTGATGCGCCCTGCCCGGGCACCCCTCGGGCCGTACATGAAACGAGCAGACTAGATGAGGGCATTCTACTTGATGTGCCCTAACTGCCTCATCGGTCTATTGTGAAATATGCCCCTGTTTATAAAACAAGGAAGTAACCGGTATAGGAAACTTGGGTCAAGTCATTTTCGGTCTGTCCATAACTGCATGCGTCATCCTCGAGTCTGTCAGATATCAGACGCACGCAGTGAAGTCCTTCTCTAAAATGTGCTAATTCCACATAAGGGCACAATTTTACACAAACTACATGTGATTGACCAAAGGCTAGACATTTGAGAGGGTGCGTAACCCATGCATTGTGTGCAAGTTACGCATGCGCAGACTTCCTTGAGCTCTTACAATGTTGGCCGAAGAAAGAAAGTAGAGCGTTCTTCAACAGCAGGCATTACAAATGAGGTTCACACTGAAAAAACATCCCATACAATAGTTTCCGCCTTTTTTAAGTATAAAAACATTATTTGCTCCTTTTGCCAGTGGTACCAAACTACCCCACTTTGGGCCAGGCCTGTTTATGTATTTATTTATTTGGCCTATGGGGCCTAATGCGCAAAAGAGGCCGGTTGCATGGCAAAGTTTGCATTTCTTGCATCCACTCTTTCTTTTTTTAGTGCTATGGATCCTCACAGACCTTGCACCGCAAAGGTTGTTTTTGTGCAAGAAAAAATTGATCACTCATGAATATTAATGAAGCAGAAATATGATCGTGACTTCTTGCGAAAAGTAACGTATGCTATAATGGAGCCTGAATGCGACAAAATACCTTCAACTCAGCATCTGCAGTTGTAATGTGCCAGCCCTGTGACGTCTGTTTCTTAAAGGATCCGGGGTCACTATACCACAATCGGGAGGGGGGGGATTGGAGGGAGATGCGTCGTGACTGCGTCAATGGGGTGTGCATGCAGTGGTCCATGGACCACCTGTCTGAGCCCTCTGATGTCTACAACTTCCACCAGCAGTTATCAGCATAAGTCTTAACAATACTGCCAGTAAGACATTAAAAACCAAATAATGCATCTTATTAGAGCACACCAGAATATAATACGTAGTCATTGCTATAACAGAGATAATAATGGAGAAATGATAAGGCCTGTGATGAACGATGCTGTGTGCTCTGTGGGCCAGTGAAGCGATCAAGCACTTCTTATTCTGCCCTAAGATGCTAACTGTTTGCACAAAAAGGCTTGTTTCGTTATTTAATGTCTATTACAAATGGAGTCATGTGGATCAGGGGTCTCCAACCTTTTTTGTAATAAGAGCTACTTATGTTCAATGAAAATCACCATGAACTACTAATAAGTGTTTTAATAGTGACCTAATCAGGCAAGATTACTTAACTGGCCACCATATGCAAGCTTACGAATATTGATTACCTCAGTTCATCAGGCAAGGTTGCCAGCAGTAATGTAAAAAAAGGCTTTGTCAGTGTGGAATGCCTCGGGTACATAACAGGCATAGCTGCAATACCCCTGGCACCAAGTTAATATTAGCAATACCTCTCACCAACACCGCATGATTACCAGCTTTAAAAAGATTTTGGAAATTAAACCATTTTTCTCCAAACATCAGTTTATGTTTTCTGAAAATACACACATTTTCGTCTTAAATAAAAAATTAAAAAATTGGAATACATATGTTATTTCAATCAAGCAAAAGCTTCCAATTTAGTAGAATGGGCTGCACACAGGAGAGCAACTTATAGGTAAGCTATTCGTTGTAGATGCTTTGATATTGTGTTAAAGGACAGACCCGTCTGTGACATATCATGGAGTCACCACTACATCTGGTCTGCTTGGATTGCAACGGACAAGTTTAAGAACAAGCAAAGTGAGACTGATTCAAACCTATTTGTGGTGGGGCAGCCAGAGCCCCTCTGTACATTTAATGCACTTTACTATACAGGGCAGTATGTTAGATGACACCATATGTAGTTCCATATAGTCATTCTGTATATGAGAAAAAATATTTAACTATATTCATCTTGTATATAATTATGTGTTGCATCGGATCTGATACTTGATTGCCATCCAGTGAAATAGACTGCTTATATTAGATTCAAAACTGCTCATTGTTTGTTTTATCTAATAAGGCATATTGATGGTATATTATAGCCTACACTATTCAAATTATTACTGCCCGCTCTTGGCATGCGCAAACCACTGCAAGCTTTGCAACAGCAAACATTGTATCATTTTTACTGCCATCATTGCCTAGTAATTCACGCGAAATCTGGAATGCCCACTTTGAACCCCATTGTTCTTGTGTGCATTGAAGTGCATGTGCACTGGCTAAACAAATGCAAATTATTTTATGCCTCAGGCTTAAAAAGCCTTAAATTCTTCAAACATGTTCAGTAAGTATACAGATAATAGACTTTCTTGTCAAAATAATACATTGGCCATATGAAATGGTCCGAGAACTGCCTAGAAGTATACTCAATTAATTTCCCGTCACAGGTTGCCATTGCCCAAAATGCAGCATGCACAACTTGCACCTCAAATTGTGATCAACGTGATGATTTTTGTGATTTACATACATTTTAATGTGCATTGAACACTATGTACAATTTCAAATGGAATTATTTGTGTATCACCCTGCTATGGGCATTTTCCATCTAGTGACGAGCACGCTTTGCGCATGCCCAATTTTATCCATTAATTGTGAATGTGTCATTTCATTCTCATCAGAACATCCATGAGATCCGTGAACAATCAGTTAAATAGCTATGAATTTCACTTATGAGAATCAAGGTCTAGTGTGTCATTTGCCAGGGCCCAACAAGGCCAGCCGGGGAGCCAAAAACAGTCCTGGCAGTAATAGTCAAATCAGCCCCACTCTCTTCGTCTCCTCAGCAATCTCTCTATCCTTCCTTACATTCTCTCTCTCTTCTTCTCTCCTCTGTCTCTTCTCCCTCCCTGATCACTTTCTCTCTTCCTTCCCCTTACCTCCCTCTCTTTCTCTCTCTATTGAAGCCTCCCCCTGCTTGCTTCAATTAACCTCAGGAAACTGGGGAAAATAACAAAGGCACCAGCGGTGGCCATGGGCTTTCAAAACCGGCCTCCGGGGCTCCAGCCCAATGGGGAAAGGCCCGGTGGAATAAAAGGCCTGTCTGGCTTTACATCTACGGCGTGAGGCAGAAAATATTATCACTGTGCCTGGGATGTATTAACAAACACAGCTCAAAAAGGCTGGTCCCACAGATTCGCAAAAATCCTGCATCATTAATAATCACATGGAAGGACTTCCTGCTGAGAATACTTGTGACCACCTGCAAAGGCAGAGATGTAGGCCCAGAAATGGAGGCAGGCCTCTATTTCTGGATTCACATTCATATAGTGAGGTTATTGTAGCCTCCGTCCTTTAAAAGGAGATGCACTGCAATCTCAAAATCATTGGCAAATTGCAAACGGTGATTGGGGAGCATGTATCAGTTTATGGGTCGCCTTTCTTTTCCTCCCAGTCAGTGGTAGCTCCTCCGCTATGGCAGAGAAGCGTCCCCCCACTGCTTTTAAGCAGTGCGTACATAGTAGGAACATAAAATGATAATAACTTTGCATTATTATAATTTTATGCTTTGTGCTGCTTTGCGGGTGGGCGGGGCTGCTCTGCTCTCAGAGCAGAGCAGGGAGGAGTGGTTTGCCCACCCCTAAGTGTGCAATGACTGTTTGGGCGGCCCAAGAACCAGTCATGCACACTTTCCCCGTTCTGTGCATGGAGAACATGCCCAGGCCCCCATTCAGTGGTTGAGCGTCGAACCAGGACGCTCAAAACCAATCACAATGCTGCATTGCAGCATTGTGATTGGTCAGGGGAGCCTGGGTGATTGGTCAGTGGGGGCTGCTGTCCTTCCTGTTCCTCGAGGAGAGCAGGAGCAGAAACGCGGGACCCGGAGGCAAGGTAAGTTTATTTTTTTTAAATTCGCCCCACACGCGAACCCTCCCGGCAAACCCCTCGCGCCCGCCCCTTCAGCCCGCTAGCCATACCAGCCGCCACTGCTCCCAGTGCACACAACTCATTTGCATAGTCCAAAATTTTACTCTGGGACATCTTCCACTGTGTACATTACTAAGTGACAAGGACAGCTGGTAAACTTGAACTGCATTATGACCACCAGATAGGCTGCTAAATATGAATACATTTCCTGGTGAATCATGTGGAAGTGGAGACTGCCAGTTTGACCCCTTCTATCACTTGCAACAGGCAAAAAATCACAATGTTGGCATGTTGGCAAGCAAAAAGATTTACATTCACAATATATTTTTGACATATGGTGTTAAGTTTTTCACCCTTGCTAATTGTAAAAACACTGTTAATTCACGATCCCCCACGTTTGTAATTTGCAGAATTAACTGAGTAGAATGATATTTTTGTGGGTAACATTTATATTGCATTGAACAAATGGGATGGTATCACAGTTAAAAATGAAATTATGACATTTATTTTTCAGGAGACTTTTAAATTGACACTTTTTGCACAGACATACAAAAGTTAAAAAAGGGAACTTACAAAAAAGTGCTACAAAGTATTTTTGGAGGTTTGTAAAGCTGTAGTTAATAATAATATGCTTTCCATAGTGCCTTATGCCACACTTCTCCTTAATATTAGCCCTGTAAATACCAGATGTTAGCCAATGTAAAATGTGCTTGACATACTGACCCCTCTGGGTTGAATGTGTCCTGCCGTGGTTCAGACTCTTGACCTTAATCACAATAGAGGTCATAGAAGCAGTTTGTTAGTCAACAGGGCTGTACACCAACTTCTCAAGCTCCACAATGATCTATCTCTGTCACCTACTCCCTGCTATTTTTCTTGCTTGTATAGTAACTACCATTCAGTCAGGATAATTGCATAACCTGGGGCCCTGAAATCTGAACTCAATTCATTAAAATTAATAACCTTTTTTGTGGTCTGGCTTGACAATGCAGCCGTGGGCAGGCAATTATGTGAGAAACACCTGGAGAGGGCCTTTGGATCCGGCCACCCTTTGGGAGCCAGGAGTACATGTTTTGATTGGGCAGAAACTCTGTGCTTCCACAAAAAAAGTGCTTGCCCTCCACACAGCTGGGATCACTTTTTTAGGTTTCGCCTGCACAGTGCTTGCGCTGTGATTGTGAAATCTCTTGTATTTAATATATCTTAAAGGGGGCTCTTATCAGTTCCCATTTCCGAATTGCTGTGTTCATTCGCTTTGTGTGGGACTTTTTTTTTGTTAACTTCCCCTGGCTGTACGCATTACGATACTTCTACTAAAGCTGGTCACACTGTTTAAGCCCCATTCACTGTCAAGATAAGATCTCTTCCCACAGAAAAGGCAGACAGCTTCTAACAGTATGCTGGATTTCTCGCTTTTTATTACTTAGTTGTGTAAAGCAGATGCTTTAGCCTTATAATGTTTGTGGCATTTCCTATATATGCCTCTGTACCTTTCTTTGCAACATGAAGGTATTATCAGATTGATTTTTTCAACTTAATATATTTGGCCATTATGATCAAATTCTAAATGTTGTAATAAACATTGCACATTAAAAATAAAGTTATTCAACAAGGGCTATGCTATATATTACTACTAAACAGGCAGTCACAAGTGCAGTTACCTTGCAAATAACAGGGTCATGATTTGAATGGTGCGGCAGGTGCAGTAGCACCAGGCACAAAAGTTGTCAGAACTCCTCTAAACACATATTATTGCTATATTTGACTACTAAACAGGCAGTCATAATTGCACTTACCTTGCAGTTAGAAGGGTCTTGATTTGAATGGTGCAGCAGGTGCAGTGGCACTGGGGCCAAACGCTCTAGGGACCCACTAAACCTAGATTATTGCTGAATTTTACTACTAAACAAGACAATCACAAGTGCATTTATCTAGCAAGCAATAAGGTCAGGATTTGAATGGTGCAGCAGGTGCAGTAGCTCCAGGACCAAAAACTATAGGCACCCTACTAAACAGCGAATACTACTATATTTTACTACTAAACAGGCAGTCACTTTGAGTTATAAAAAGAATCAATATCCTGAGCAACAATCATATAATCAAGCCAAAATCAGTCCACGCAGTAGTCTTCACCATCTGTGGCTATTGGTTGTTGATGAAGATTGAAGCACAGACCTATACAAACAAAATATGGAATAAAGTACAAAGAAGAAATTGTAGAAGACTACTGCGTGGACTGATTTTGGCTTGATTATAAGATTGTTGCTCAGGATATTGACTCTTTTTATAATTTATGTGTGTGGACCTAGGTCAACACCTTTTGACAACGTGGGGTGGTCGTTGTACAATAACCTTGGAGCACTTTCATTGAGAAAAGTACTTAATGTTTACTAGAGCTACATAATCTTGCGCAGCATATACCCTACTGCCCTTTTTCACGGATTACGAGTCACTTTGAGTTACCTTGCAGACAACAGGGTCGTGTTTGAATGGTGCAGCAAGTGCAGTGGCACTGTGCCAAAAAGTTGTCAGAACTCCTCTAAACACCTGATATTGCTATATTTTACTACTATACAGACAGACACAATTGCAGTTATCTTGCAGTAAAAAGGGGCTTGATTTGAATGGTGCAGCCGGTGCAGTTAAACTGGGGCCCAAAGCTTTAGGAACACCTCTAAACACCAAATATTGTAATATTTCAATATTAAACAGGCAGTCACACGTGCAGTTACCTTACAGGCAATAGGGCTATGATTTGAATTGTGCAGTAGTTGTAGTGGCACCGGGGTCAAAAATTGTCATAACTTCTCTAAGCACATAATATTGCTATTACATCAAATAATTAATTCTATTATTTTGCTCTATTTCATTTCATTTTTCCAAAGTTTGCTATTACTTACCCGCAATATACCACTAGTAACAGCACAGTATATTGCCTTTTTGTACATAAACAAGTCATAACCCTTTAACAGACTTCCTGTAACTTATATTGTAAAACTACTCAGCAAGCTACAACTTACAACAAAAAACTGCTTATTATTAATCACATAGGTGAAACCTAATGCATTTACCAATGCTTGTTTATTTATCCTGCTGCCCAAGTGTGAACTTTAAGGGGCATACACCTGAGTGTCTTAGATAAATAAATAATTTATGGTGGTTTTCTCTGCTGCAGCACAGATAGGTGGATGCACTCATTAATGTACATGGGTTTTTAGGTCTGGGCTGTCAGTGCATTCATAAGCCATACTTATTGGAATTGCCAATGCTTGTTAAAATAAGTACCACATGCAATTGTATTTAAGATACCATGTGGTGTCCACTATCATTGTTTTATTACTTCATTGCTGCTTTGTATAGCACCAACATATCACCTAGTGGTAACTTTGCAGAGTTAAAACCACTTTTTTGTGCACTGCCTGAGTAGAAATTCTTGAAGAGAATGTGGAACCCCGCAAAGGGGTGGACATGACCCCCCTAGTAGGGTGTGTTGGTCCTGGTGGCATATTCAGAGGAGTCCAGTCTATATATTAACCAAGGGATTCATTTCTATGGGGGTACCTCAAGCAGGGAGCACCTCTCTGAACAAAGCTGATTTGACACTTTTCCTGAATGTTGATGGGTTTGGCAGGGCCCTTGAGCTCCAGGTCTATAAGTTCCATAAGAGCTGCCTTACCCCACAATGGCTTTGACCCAGATTTACACAGTTTGGAATCAGGTTTACAGACGTGGACCTGTTGTCTGCATCTGAGTTGGCGTGGGGATGAAGAAAGGTGCAAATTTCGGATGTAAAATTCAGGAGGTAATTCTCTGTATGGTTTATAGATAATGCACAGTCTTGAAGCAAAAGCAATGATATCAGAGATGGTGTTATGTGGGCAGTGTCTGTGTGACACGGGCAGGGTTAGACTGTCCTCTAGGGCAATCTGGCAGTGCTATATGGACTGCTCTGACAGGTCAGTTTGTAAGCCAGATTTTGGGTTATTTGTGGGCCTGTTTTATGGTGTGGTGGGTCAATTTTTACTGTTGATCTCCCTGATATTAGAAAAAGCATTGCCTGCAGTAAGCACACATGCATGTGGTCTCCCATACCTTGCAACACACCAACACAATAAGTCCTGACAAGTTCAAAACTGTTTTGATTTTCAGAACTTGGCCACTTTTTTTTAACTATCTTATTGGCTAATGGGGGCCACTTTTATTTTGGTGCCAGTGCCTATTTTCTGTTCCTGGGCAAGGCCCTTTGAAGTGACAAAAAAACAAAACTACAAATAAATAAATAGACTCTGTTTTGTGGGAATGGTTTTCGATGTGTGTTATTTGAAAACATGTGTACATTGTGCATCTCACAGTCCAACTCGACTGCATTGCTACGTAGTAAGAGTCGATTCATATTTTGAGATGCTTGGGCAAAATGCAATATTCTGGGTATTTTATTGCTATTGACACCCAAAGCAGAACATTGGGAGCTGACCAGTAATGAGAATGCTCCCTTTGATAGCTAAATCTAACATTACAGGCCCCACAAAAGGAGCATTCTGTGGCTGCCAGCTCCCAAAGGCCCTCTGGTGTGCTGTGGGCAACAGGAGTGTAGCTTTCTTTTGTGCAGCAGGTGCAGTGGCACCGGGGCCCAGAGCATGAGGGACCCACTCAGCCCTCATTATTGCTATATTTATCAGTCAAATAGCCAGGAGGCCCATTTTCTTCCTTGCACTAGGGTCCATGACACACTGACTACGCTACCATGTGGGCAAGTGTTCGTCAAAGTAGGGTGCACTGCAAGGGCAGGAGCTTCGTCTGAAAGATTGGGTGAAAGAAAACCAACTCCATTCTCCGTGGCGCTTTTTCAGCCTCCTCAGAAGCATCTACTTCACAAAAAGTCATAAACATTCTGTTTTCCTTTAGCTTATTGGGCTTCCCTGTGAGCAGAAGAAGGAGGAGGAGCCAAAAAAGCCATGTGTGAACTGACTGCTCCAGAAGAGGCGAGGGAGCGCTGCAGGAGAATAGAGCTATTTTTTTCATCTAATTATTCAAGTGAGAGGTTGCTCCTGCTTCCACAGCGCTCCCAGTTTTGGTTGGGGCGGAGAGTGCCAAGAGCCATATTGTCTTATCTGCAGAGGGATAGTAATTGTTAATACCCCCTTGTTATACGCCCTTGTTTGGGCTTTGGGTCCATAACTTAAGGGAAGGTTAGTAAAGGTTTCCTTTAAAGAACTCTGAAACTACTGGTTCAATAATATCCCCTCTGCTTCTCCGAATGTGAGTCTCATGAATGTTTATGCTGCTTAGGTCTCCTCAAGATACTCAAGACTTCAATGGGTTGAAGTACGCAGTCACTGTAAGCTTTTTTTTTAACTAAAGCCGCAAGAAAATATTATTTACCTCTGCTGATCCCAGGAAGTACTTGCTGCTATCTTCAGTTAATGCTCTAGAGGGCCTACTTTATTTATTTACTAGTTTTACAAAGCACTGAACATCATTTTATGTTAACTTCTGGACAATGAGGTATAGTAAAAGAAAGCACGCATTGGCAAAGCCAATAGGTCTTTCCCTCAGTGGCCAACCGTTGAGCTATTGACCTTGCCACTGCTTGTTTCCTTTGGCAAACTTTAATATTAGTATACATTCCAGACACAGAGTGGAAAGGAAGGGCTCAGAGTGTGGGAAGAGGTGACAGGCTCAGAGAAAGAGCTACGATGCAACAGGAAAGCCATAACCAATCAACCAATGAATCTTTATTCAACACAAGAGCCATAAAAGAACTGATTATAAACAAAATACATGAATATATATATAAAAAAAAAAACAATGAAAGCATCGGTACAAAACTCCATTTCGTAGAGTAGTTAAACCAATCTCAACATAGTGCTTTATATTTTTCAGTTCATAAAAACTATAAAGTCAATAAGACACCAACATTTCATACAAAACCAGGTACTCTACTGAGCCGACAAAGCAAATAGCCCATAGTATTTTGGGAATTGAGATTTTTAAAGCCCTGAACTGGACCATACCAAACAAAGCCCTAGGATTATATAAGGTGCCAGGTGATCTTTTTAAGTCCCACAGATGTGTATGGTGCCCCTATTTTTCATTGTTCTTCAGTGCTATAATGAATGGTGCTCCTTTGCCTCCCACTTGGGCAGGGAAGGAATTTATCCCTGTTTGCAAAAAGGGCTCTAGATTCCTACCCGTCAAATTACTAACAAACTAGCCTCATTGACAGTTCACAAAAACTGTTTCATCAGATTATTTTGAAGAGGTTAAGTGAGTGGATGTGCGACACAAATGTGCTAACTCCCCTGCAGGCTGGTTTTAGGGACAGCATAGGAACTATCGACCAGGTCTTCCACCTGCAATTGTTATACTGAAAACATGTTCACCTGGTAGGTGGTAGACTTTATGTTATTTTTGTGGATCTCTGATCCGCTTTTGATTTAGTCCCCAGAAATTCACTGTGGCAGGTATTGGCAGAGATGGGGGTCCCTGAGTATCTTATAGAAGCTTTAGTTAGATTACATTCAAATAATTATCACCGGGTTAGATGTGGGCCGCAACGAGAATTGACAGACCCCATCCCAGTTAACTGGGGAGTAAGGCAGGGGTGTGTGTTCGCTCCTACACTTTTTTGCTTATATATTAACGATTTGGTGTCACAGCTTGAGCAATGCAAAGGAGATCCCCCTCCTCTTGCCGGGGTCAAGATCCCCACCCTACTGTTTGCAAACAATACCCTCCTGTTATCTAAATCCCCTATGGGAATCCATAATCTTCTGAACTGTTTTGGGTTATTCTGAAAACAGTTCGGGCTGGGGGTCAACCTCGGCAAGACAAAATATATGTTTTTTAACCCCTGCCCAACTTCCCGTACAAACCCAACACTCAATGTTGTGGCCCTGGATGGAGTTCAGGTGTTCGATTATCTTGGGGTTGCACTCACAGAACATTTGGGTACGTGGACTCAAGCTAAAGCAGCACTGTAGGGGTATTTTGAGGGCCCACCGTGGCTCCCTTTTTCGCCTGATGACTCCAGCCCTCGAAATTTACAAAAGTCAGACTTTAGGAGCTACACTGTATGGTGGGGAACTTTGGGGCTTTAAAGATTCTAGGCCCCTAGAAATCATACAAAATCATTTTATGAAGAATCTAAGCAGTCTACATGTTAGTATGCCGCTTTTCCCCCTTCACCTAGGTCATGGCCTTTAGACGTATTAATGATATAGCTGGGTTGAGACAGCTTCTGTATTGGTGGAGACTTTGGGTAACTCCAGAGCTCACCCCATTTCACATGGCCTTAGAGGAAGTACTGGGGCAGTCCGGGCCTGTAAGATTGCATGGCTTCAGAGAATGAAAGATAGGCTGGTTCAGATTGGGTTCAAGAATCTGTGACTTTCGCTTGCAGATGCGGATTTGGTTTCTAAAACAGAGCTAAAAGGTGCCTATTGGCGTTATATAGACAACTTAACCTTATGTTCTCTTAGGGCTGGCTCTCTTACTGATTCCTTCCTAGCGGCCGATTACAATCTCATTAGGAAACTCTTCTGACCGAATCAGTTTGAATCGGGTTCTGCGAGTCCGACCGACCGATTACAATGCTTCCGTACATTATTCGGTCAGACTCCCATTGACTTCAATGGGAGCCTGTGTTCTGAATGAGAACACAGGCTCCCATTGAAAAAAGGGGTTGTTGGGGAAAATCATGCACCCTGTGATGGGCACCCCATGGTGCCTACCACACTGTGCATGGTTGGAAAGGGGGGTCCCTTGGGTACCCCCACGGGACCGATTTGGAAGGCCCCGTTTGAAGGGGGGCCTGCTACAGGCCCCCAAAGTCAGATTCCGACTGCTGATCCGAGTCGGAACAACTGATTCGGAAAGGCTGTCCGAATCTGACATCATAATCGCTCGGTGGGAAACGCGGTCCGTAGACCTGTACGAGTCGGCTCCGAATGACTCGTTTCCTCTGAATGCCATCCGGAACCGAGTCGGGAAGTCCGAACGCTTTACAAACATCGTAATCGGTCGTTCGGACACCTTTCTGAATCGGTCGGAAAGACGGGTTCCGAATCGGATTCGGAAGACCCGAATCCGATTCGGAGCCTTTCCTAACATCTTCGTAATTGGCCCCCTAAAGTTTAATGCAGATTATTTCTCTGAAGCATACCTGGATAAGCTTTAACCTCCCCATGCAAAGTCTTTATACATTAAAGTCCACTTGGGGATTTTGCCTTTTCACATCTTCACCATTAAATGGAATTGTCACATTAGTAATGGAGACAGGTTCTACCCATTATGTCCACAGGTGACCGAAATGGTTGAGTATATCGTTTTTTTCTGCCCAAAGTACCAAGGTATCTGCCGGAAATGAGTTTTTCCAGTTTGTCATAATCTGGGAACTAGGAATTTAAAGACTGCATATAGAATTTTAAGAAGTGATACCTGTCAATGCATTGTGCTTCCTGTCTCTAGATTTTTAATGTGTAGGTGGAGGCTTAAACGGAACAAAATTTAAAGCTATCAGTCTAAGTTTTACCCAGAGATGCTTCCTCTTAACCGACTTTTTAGCTGATACTGTTTATAATCTTATTTACTCAGTTTTGTATCAAATATTCTGTGTTTGATTGACTTTATAGTTTTCATGAACTGAAGAATGTAAAGCACTATGTTAAGATCGTTTGATTGCTCTATGAAATGGATTTCTTGTTCCAATATTTTTCTTGTTTTATTCTTTTTATATATATTCATGTATTTTGTTTCTAATCTGTACTTTTATGGCCTTTGTGCCGAATAAAGATTTATTGATTTATTGATTGGTTGATTGAAAGCCATAGTATAAACCTGTGAGTTGGAGATTTTAATCCAAAGAGCCAAGGGAAATAATGCACCTGCTGCTAAGATCTCTACAGATGCTGACCGGGTGGCTCAGAGGATAGGGCGATTGGAGCTGACAGTTGCATTGATCTGCAGAGCCACTTTGCCCTCCACTCTTCTGAGGTAGGGAGGTTATCGGGACAGGTGCCTGCGGAAGGATGGTCCTTTCACTTGGCAGGTTTTCCAAACGGTTAATCCATGGATAGGGGGCATGTGAGTAAATAGACTTCTAACCCATCATTGGATGGGGTGCCTCGTGTGGAGGGTAAAGAAGAGTGCCAACTTATCTTTGAAGGAAGAGAGCTACCGGCCTGGAAAGAAAAGGGGAGTGTGAGATAGAAGGGTAGAAGTAAGGGAGTGCAAGTTATCAATACATCATGATTTTACTCAAGGCAGCCTGGAGTCAGCGCACAGTCCATAGTTGGAACGGGAGAAGGAGAATGCGGAAGAGAAAAGATAGCAGAGTGACAATGAAGGGGGAAGGGGACAGAACATGTAACAGGGGGGGGTTAAAGAAAAGGTGAGGGAGCTAAAGCATGGGCAAGAGAGAGAGGAGAGCATAAATGAAGAAAAACAGAATCAGACAGATTGTGGGAGACTGACAGATGGAGACTAACACAGAAAGGAAGGTACACAGATGGGAAGAGACAGATGGGGAAAGAGACTGAGAGACGAGAATTGAAGAGTGGAAACACTATGTGTGAGGGTGTGCGAGATTTTTCAACAGCTCCTTAACACAGTTACCCATTATTATGTTCTTCAAGTCGTAGTTCACATTTCAAAACACACAGAGTTCCTGGAACTGACAGAGCAATGATAATGACACAAATATTGATTCCAGAATATTGTGCAACCATAATATTGTGTCAAAAATATTGTCAATATAAAACTATTGTGGACCAGAACATGTAAGGTAAGAATATTATTTATATAATACATTTTTAACAATATTGTTATATATTGTTTCAGTTAATATTGTTGTAAAAAATATTGTTTTTTCAATTAGTTTAATATATATATTAGTAAGTAGATTAATTTTAGCTGTTAGTATTAATAGTGTAATTGTTATTTTTTTAACAGTTTGTAAATTCAAATGTGTAATTTGATGTTTTTTATTTAAGGTGTAATATATAATGTAGTAGTGGGTTGTTAGGTTCATTGCTGAAAAGGGTGGAAAGTTAATTAAATTATAATTTAAAAGTTTTTTATGTTAATTACTTCTTAAATGTAAAGTAAATATTTAATTGGTTATTAATTATCTAAAATGTTTAAGTGCCTAATAGTAAATCTGTTTAAGTTAAATTTGTTAATTTTAGAGTATTTGATTTCTTATACTTTAATTAGTCATTAATAGTAGTAGCAGGTTATTGGATTTGTAGGGAATAAGATGGAAAGCTATTTCAATTACTGTCTTTTTAATCATTATATTTAAATATTTAATTGATAATTGTGCAGATTTTTAATTGATAGTACAGCATGTAAATTATATATTTCTTTTGAATTATTTATTGTTTTATTGATACGTGCATGTAATATTAATGTTTGCAAAATATATTTCATATTTAATATTGTTTCTAATTTTGTTTTATTTATGTAGTATGTTGAATTTATTAAGGTTTTAATTATAATTTAATTAAGTTTCTTTAGTGTTTGTGGTTTTCTTGGGTAGTAGGGAGAGAAGTGCATTTAATTTTAAATGTATTCACATATTTAATTTTTGGGATAATTTATTGTAATTACTATTTATATTGTTTTAAATTTATATTTCACATATTTTTCATTTTAAACATGTTTTAATAATTTTATGTATCTAAATATTTTTTTTAAATGACTGTGACTTGGAATGGTATATCAAAAGGCCTCTAGACAGATGTTTTTAATATTTACAGAAGAATACAAAATGAAGCAGGGTTTGGTGAGAAGTTTTGTAACGGGGCAACAGCATATACTAGCTATATCATACTAACCTAGGGGTAAGCAAAGTTTCCATCTAATTGATCCCAGTTGAAACATGGTGAGTGACATTCTTTCCTAGGGAGAGGATGTGGCCTAACGGCTAGAGCGGTCAACCTCAAAGCTGAGAAACCGGTTCGATTCTCGCCAGGGTCGACGAATATCCTGTGATTCTGGGCAAATCACTTAATCTCCCCGTGCCTAACAAAATGAATGTGTTCGTCTGTAACGAAACTGGTGCTCATGTAAAGTGCTCTGCTACCTTCAGGTCAAGTTTGTGCTATATAAAAAACAAAAAAACCTATTCCAGATTCGGCTACAGCCCGAGACCGGTTTGAATCTGTGCATACTCCTTAAAGGAGTGATTTGCAGACTCAATTCCTTCTCCCGTGCCCTGCTCACACAAAAATTATTTATGTCCCAAAATGTATCTTCCTTTCTAAGGGGATGTAGTGACCTGGGGGCAGGGCACTAGGACCCTGCAGTGGACTGTGGGGACACCAAGGGAACCGGACACCACATCCGGTCAAGGGGGATGAGGGACAGTAAAGATCGAGGAAGAAGTGTGGGCAGACGTGCGTGGACACAGCGCAGCGCATGTAAACCAATAAAGAAACTGCAGACCCTTACCTGTCTCCCGTGCATCTCTGGGGATAGGGACACGACAACTGGGGATAGGGACACGACAACTGGCGACGAAGGTGCGATCGTCCACCACCCTTCAGAAGAGCAGAAGTGGATCGGATCGTTCGTTCCCCCGACAAAAGCGCGACGGAACCAGGAGCCCACCCTGGTCCGCTGGCCAACACAAGGAACATCGTGGAAATCGGCGCGGCGGTAAAGAAGGAAAAGCGGAGCCAGGAGCCCAGCCTGGTCCGAGTCGAGCAGCAAAGAAACAGCGACGCGGGAGCCCACCCCGACCGCCGAAATAGCGGTAAGAGCGCTGCAAGAGGAGAGAAACAAAGCATCGGCCAGCAAACAGAAGAGCCGACAAGCGTCTGCACCCGAGAGTGCTCAAAGAGAACTAAACAGAAAGACGCGCGCTAGTTCAAACGAACTATCGCGAGAGCGGCGGCCATTTTGAGGACAGGCAGAGCAGGCCAATTAGAAGCCAGGAATAAGCGGCGGCCATTTTGAGAGGTCAGGCAAAGCGAGAGGAACAAAGAAACATCGCGAGACTACGGCGGCCATTTTGGAGTCAGGCAACTAAGCCAATAAGAACAAAATACAGCGCGGCGGCCATTTTGAAGTCAGGCGGCCATTGAAATAGATAGGGAAACAGAAAAAACAGAGCGAAAGAGTCAAAAAGAAGAAGAAAACAGTGGAAATAAAGCGCAATAAAGAGGAAACAAAGGGACAAATACAGAAATTAAGGAAATAAAAAGAGGAAGAAGAGTAGAGGAGTGCCAAGGAAGGAAATGAGCAACAACGATGAGAAACAAAGCACGCAAGCAGTCTTCCGCAGGCCTTTACCATTCAGCCTATCGGAGCCGCAGGCAGGCATCCGGTGGGAAAGATGGATCAGAAAATTTGAGCGCTACATGAGTGCCACGGACGTCCCGGATAACAAGCAACTGCACCTACTTTTGAATCTAGCAGGGGATGAGATAGAAGATCTACTGCTAACATTTCCTGTTGAACAAACACAGAACTACAAGGGAGTGATAAAGTGTCTCACACAAAAATTCGACCCCCAACGCAACGTTGATTTCGAAAGATACACGTTCAACAAGGTGTGCCAGCAATGCGAAGAGAGCCTAGATGACTTTGCAACGAATACTGAGAAAACTGGTCACGTACTGCGAATTCGACAAATTTGACAATGAGCAAGCGATAAGACTGCGAATAATTGAGGGCTGTAAATCAGTGGAATTCCGAGCACGAGTGCTGAAGGAACCAACGACGCTGGAAAAGATATTGACAATGGCTCGCACAGAAGCACGAGCAACGGAACAGGCAAAGCAGATGGAAATTGGAAAGGAGAAGAGAGTAGCACTAGCACATCGCGTCACGAGGAACATAAACAAGAAGGAATTCCAGGCGCCGGTCCCACCACGGAAGGGCGAACAAACATGTTACAGATGCGGGCTCAAGTTTCCCCACATCGGCGCCTGCCCAGCAATGGGCCAGAAGTGCAGAAAATGCAACAGGGACAACCATTTCTCAAGCGTGTGCATGACCAGGCAATTCAGAGGTGAGAGAGGACGAGCGACAAGACCGCGGATGACCAGCAACAGGTATGCCCGACACATGGAAACAGCAAATTGCAGCTCCTCTGAGGAGTCAGAAGAAACGGCAGCACCTGCGAGCGCGGCAAGACTCTACCTAATGTCGGACGCGCCCAGAGAAAGCGGTGAGGCAGAGCACGTTCACCTGGTAGACAAGAGAGAAATAAAGAAGACAGCCACTGTGAACATCGATGTAGGAAACCACCAGGCAAGCTTCGTACTTGACAGTGGAGCAACATGCAACATCATGTGCATGTCCGAATACAAAAAGATGAGAACAAAGCCACAGCTACTGCCATCGACCGTGGACGTATTCACCTGGGGCTCCAAGAGCCCGGTAGAAAACATGGGAAAGTTCACAGAGACACTAACATACAAAGGCAGATCTTATCGTGAGGAAATACATGTACTCAAGGGCGACATCCCAGCGCCATGCCTACTAAGCAATGTGACGGCACAATTGATGGGGCTACTGGCAATGACATATCACATGTCGGAAACGGAGAACATCCTGCAAGAATACCCAGCCATACTGAAAGGGCTTGGCAAGCTGAAAGGGAAACAAATAACATTGCATATAAATGAAGCAATCAAGCCAGTAGCACAACATCACAGACGGGTACCAATTCACCTACAACCACAGGTGGCAGAGGAGATCAATAGCCTACTGGCACAGGATATAATAGAGGCGGCAGACGGCCCAACACCGTGGGTGTCTCCGATCGTGGCGGTTCCAAAGAAGAACACCTCCAAAATCCGCATATGCGTGGACATGAGGATCCCAAACACCGCAATCACAAGGGAACGACACCCGGGACCACACCTGAACGACATGATTAGCTGCCTCACTGGAGCGTGCCGATTCTCAAAGCTCGACCTATGCAAAGGGTATCACCAGTTAGAGCTGGACCATCAGTCCAGGTACATCACGACATTCTCCACTCATCTGGGCCTGTTTAGATATAAGCGACTGAGCTTCGGAATATCGTCGGCAGCGGAAATATTTCAGGAGACCATACGACAAGTGATCAGACCGGTCCCGAACAGCTTAAACTACAGTGACGATATCTTAGTGTTTGGGAAAACAGACAAGGAGCATGAGACGGCGCTACGTCAAGTGTGCACACAACTGGAGAAAGCGGGCCTCACACTCAATGGAGACAAATGTGAGCTAGGAAAAAAGGAACTAGTGTTCTTTGGACACATCTTTTCGAAACAAGGGATGAGGCCACAACGCTACAAAATGCAAAGCCACCGACGGATGTCGCGGAAGTACGATCATTCCTAGGACTCGCCAGCTACTGTGCGAGATACATACAGGATTTCACCACAGCAAGCACACCACTGAGGGAACTGACCAAACAGGGTCAGAAAGTCATCTGGTCTCAGGAATGCAACAAGGCATTTGAGGACATAAGACAAGCGGTGGTGACGGTGGAACATCTGGCCTACTTCGACCCCCTGCTCTGCACCGAACTGACTGTGGATGCCAGCAAAGTGGGACTGGGTGCAATACTAGCACAGCACCTGCCAGGAAGAGAGTCACAAAGGAAGATTGTCGCATACGCAAGCAAAAGCTTGACGGATATTGAAAAGGCCTACTCGCAACCAGAAAAGGAGAACCTGGCTGTGGTGTGGGCGTGCGAGCATTTCCACATGTTTATCTATGGGAAGCCGTTCACCATCATAACGGACCACCAAGCGCTGGTGACAATCTACGGCAGCCCATCGGCCAAAATGCCACCCAGGATTGAACGCTGGGGCATCAGACTGATGGACTATGATTTCACAATTGTGCATAAACCAGGGAAAGAACACAATCCTGCAGACTACATGTCAAGGCACCCGTTACCACAGGCTCACGACACGACATCGATAGCAGAGGAATACCTAAACTTTGTGCTCAAGCAAAGCACGCCAGCACCAATAACACTAGCGGAGTTAGAAAAGGAGACGAGAGAAGATGGCACGCTGCAACTGGCAATGGAGATAACGAGAAGACAAAGATGGAGGCACATCAACAACAACTGCACCTGGGAAACAGGGATATGTAAAGAAGAAGTGCTAGCTCTGCAAAAGATAAATGAAGAACTGTCGGAGACGGAAAGCGGAATACTAATGAGAGGGACGAGAATTGTGATACCAAGATCACTCAGGAAACAAGTGATAGATTTGGCTCACGAGTCACACCGAGGCGTAGTATCAACAAAGAAACTGTTAAGAGAGAAAGTGTGGTTTCCTGGACTAGATCGCATGGTCGAAGACACAGTAACGACATGCCACCTATGTCAAGTGACAGGAGCACCGCCCAGACACACACCGCTACAAATGTCAGAGCTTCCAAGAGCAGTATGGACAACACTGGCAGCTGATTTCTTTGGCCCACTGGACACAGGAAACTACTTGCTGGTGGTCATCGATGAATACTCAAGATTTCCAATAGTGCGACACGTCTCATCGACATCAGCATCAGCAACACTACCGATTTTAGATGATATATTCGCTGCATGGGGCTCACCGGAAACTCTAAAGACGGACAATGGTCCTCCATTCTCAGGAGAAGACTTCCGCAGATTCATGACCTATCTCGGGATAAGTCACCGGAAGATAACTCCACTGTGGCCTCAAGCTAATGGAATGGTGGAGAGGTTCATGGGGAACATCAAAAAGCAGTTCAAAGGGCGAAGCTAGCGCAGATATCACTCAGCCAAGCTCTATGCCAGGTATTGCGGGACTACAGAAACACACCGCACAACTCCACAGGAAGATGCCCAGCGGAGCTCGTGCTGGGGAGGACAAGTAGAACAAGGCTGCCACAAATAGAAGCAATGACAGCGCCAGATCGCAGCAATATCGCAGAGAAAGACAGAGAGGAGAAAGAAAAAATGAAACGATATGCAGACGCCAAGCGGCACGCCAGATCGTCAGGTCTCAAGGAAGGAGACACGGTGGTAGTGCGCCAACGACAACAAAGGAAATCGGACAGCATGTTTTCCAAAGACCCGCTAATAGTAACTAAAGTGAAGGGCCCAATGATCACGGCAGAGTCAGAACATCAGAGGATAACGCGGAACAGCTCACACTTCAAAGAACTGAAGGAGAAGAAAGAGGAAGACCAAGATAAGGAAATAGCAGAACAAGAAGAGCAGGAGCAGACCAGGAAGGAAAGAGACAATGGTGAGGGACCAGCAAAGGAGCAACAGACGGAGGCCGGCCCGAAAAGAGCATGCAGACGGCCAAAAAGGCTAATAGAAGAAATGTAATGATGGGAAGCACACTGACCTGTGCCAGGGCAGACTTGCATCTATCTCTATCAACAGATCTCTGTATTTCACTTTTCTAGTCACTTCTTCGTGACAAAGGGGGGAGATGTAGTGACCTTGGGGCAGGGCACTAGGACCCTGCAGTGGACTGTGGGGACACCAAGGGAACCGGACACCACATCCGGTCAAGGGGGAAGAGGGACAGTAGAGATCGAGGAAGAAGCGTGGGCAGACGTGCGTGGACACAGCGCAGCGCATGTAAACCAATAAAGAAACTGCAGACCCTTACCTGTCTCCCGTGCATCTCTGGGGATAGGGACACGACAACTGGGGATAGGGACACGACAGGGTCCTCGGATTTAGGAAGCGAGATGGTCTACCCAATTTCATGAAGGTGGACTGTATGTATTTGAGCCAAGGTATTGAGGGGCCTAGAGCATACGCCAGGCAATCCTCAATGATATCCTTATTAAGTGAAGCCTGGTCGGTACTCCAAATAGAGCACCATAATGCCAGTTTAACGTACTCCTCTACGTAATCGAGGCCTAGTTGTTCGTGCACCATGAAATGGAGACTACTTACTGGGACCCCCAGGATCATTTTTAGCACTCTAATTTCTTCAGCATGCAAATCTTTAACATTACAGTAGCCCCAGAACACTGCACTATATGTGAGAACGGGAATACACATTTGTTTATAAATCTCCATGAGCTGGTGAATGGACTACTACCCAATCCTGGAGGAAAAACTAAAATTAGAGTCAACTGCCCATGAAAAACATGCTCTCCTGTTTGACAAACAAGCAGCCCAGGTATTGTTTTGCTCAAATGTTACGCCCAAATAGGGGAAAATTTAACTCTCATCAGGCACTTTCACTTAATTGTAAGAGTATAGGTTTTCATACTTTTTTGGGCCTCATGTTATATATAATAAAGGCTTTGAACCTGTTGGTCTCTAAATTCAAGTTCTCCATAAAGTCCACAAACCCATCTATGTTCTTAAGCCCATTATGGGTTCTGGCTAGCAAGACTGCATCATCAGCATAGAAGAGCTCAGGCATCAGCCTATTTTTCACAACTGGTAGTTCATTCCCTACTTTCAGAAGGATGGTCTCTAGTTTATTAATATACAATAGAAATAGAATAGGGGCCAGGACACAGCCCTGGTGAACTCGATGTGTTAGCCAGAAGGGTTCAGTACCCTCTCCCTTATCCCCAAACCTCACCAAGGCAGAAAGATTCAAAATGCAATGCCTGCAAGAAGTAAACCAACCACTCCTCGACCCCATAGAAGCCAACAGGGTCCAGAGCATCAATCTATTCACACTAGCAAAAGTGCTTGATCGCTCCATAAGAGCAAGAAGAATGGAACTGCGTCTGGCCAATTTATACTTGCCGATCAAGAGATGCAGGTTGAGACATTGTTCTATTTTCCCATGTCCAGAGCGAAAGACATACTGTAGCTCGGACAAGATGTTATTGTCTGAGAGCCAGGTTGCCAGTCTATCTAAGATGATTTAGCCCACTAATTTAATTGAGGAGTCTAACAAAAAAAGAAGGATGGTAACAGGATGGCTCCTGCCGGTTCCCCTTTTTGAATACCGGTACAATAATTGGTCTTCCAGGACTTAGGAAAACCAACCTCACCGGCATGATTGAACAAATTAGTTAGGTGAGGTGCCCATAATTCATAATTATCCTTGTAAATGTCCATAGGGATGCCATCAGGGCCAGGTGGTTTGTTAGATGGACTCATCACAATGGTAGTAATTACCTCCTCCAAGGAAAAGGAGATGTTAATTGATAATTGGGGTGGGTCATTTCTATCCATACTTACCCACTGTCAGCAGAGCAATATATCCTACTGAACTGTGTCACCCATGCCTCTGGGGCAATATTGCAATTCAGTGCGGACTTAGGGACTTCAGGCAAGGTATTATTATGAACAATTTTCCAAAAGGTCCAGGTATCTTTGGTCAAGCACGAACATAGGACCTGATTCACAAAGGGCCTCTGCACTTGTGGCAGAGGCCCTGTGGTCATGAGGAAGTCTCCGCATTTGGGGTGGAATCTCCGTAATGAGAATTTTCATTGTGGAGAGTCCAGAAAGGCTCTTGAGACCTGACTTTTCTTGGCCTAGCAGCTATCCGGGCGATTTTTCTCTTCAACCTTCTTCCGGACGGTCGGTCTCTAGCGCCTTGATGCCTTAGGGTGATTGTCGCACTTTACAAATTACAAATCAAATCAAGCATAAGCGCAGAGACTCCTCCACGACTGCCTGGCCTCCGCCACGAGTACGTAGGCCCTTTGTGAATCAGGCCCATAGTTTTCCCAGCACTCAATCCTCACCTCGGCTTTCCTTATTGCCAATGCCTGTTTAAATTCCCAACAGCAAATTGCAATTTCATTCTTATTCCTTGGAGATTTCCTTAAAGTAAAATGCATCCTTCTGTTTGCCTGTCTACATGCTTTGTTAAACCAAGAGGCAACCCTTGGCTCTACTGGTCATATTTGTTCATGAGTTTCCTCTTCATAGCATCACCCAGAGACTCAAAAGCTGCAACTATGGACACACACCCTACCTCAGAAGAGAGGCAAGTAAGGATAATATTCCAGTTGCTTGATACAAGTTTGTAAAAAACGCAGGGTAAATTAGCATTTTTCTAAACCAACCTGCTTTAATTGTCCTTAATGGATAAATGAGAGTGGCCCACCATTACCTCTCGCATGGCGCTCTTTAGGAGATTAAGTGAAATGGTAAGGGGGGTTGTGGTCACTAAACGTATTAGCACTAACCGCCCCATCAAGAATCAGGTTCTGTAACTTCCATGTGACAAAAACATAATCGATTATAGAACATTGACTCCTGCTGGAAAACTTAGATATATATTTGGGTGCTAGACCACAAGAGCTCAAAGGCATTACATAAGTCATGACTAACTAACAAAGGGTACAGCACAGAGCCCCTGGCATCTCAGTTCTGGATTGGGTATAAGGAATAAGGAATTGGTCACTTCATAAGGGTTTTGTACTAATATGGACAAGGTAGCCCCCAACTTGGCATTAAAATCTCAAGCTAACAACAAATTAATCCCCCCTTAAGAAGTGGGCTATTATATAAAGTATCGATAAAGGAAAAGAGAGAACTAAAATTGGTATTGGTACATACAGAAAAGTCATCATTATAGAAGTAGATTATAAATAACTCTGGATTCAAGGTCCAATCTAGATAGAAAGCTTGACATAGCCCACTACCAGTATCTCCCTTCAACCAAGCTAAGAGCCCAGCTCCAGCCCACACGAGGAAGATGAAAAGGCATGCAGTATATAGCTCACAAAGCTATCACAAGAAACATCACCGTCAGCCCAGGTTTCCTGCAATAAGACAATGTCAAAGTGTTTGATATAATCTAACCATTTCAGTAACCCCAACTTGGCCTTGACAGCCGCGATGTTCCAATTAAGAATTTTAGCACTATGTTAAGAATTTTCATACAGTGGTAGCATCAAGAAAAAGACTGTGTTGATCCAAATGGTCGACCTGTTTGTGGGATGTAGCACACAACACAGTCATGCTTGGTGTGGGCTCCACAGGTCAATCTAAATCTATCAAAATTGAGAGGCCCTCCAAACGGTTATATATATATATAGCCTTTATCCTATCTGCCTGTGAGTGCCGGCCACGTGGGTAACTCTTTGTTTCAGAAATCTGTGGCTCTCACCCGGCCACGGCATGGCACCGCTGCGAGATCCTTGCGGAACCGCTCCTGTTTCACTTGACAGGGTAGTGGTACGGGTGGCCTGGAGGCTGCCTTGTAAACGGCTTCAGCAGTGCTCACGCTCCTTCTTTTTAAAGAACTTTTTGCTTCAAGTTGCTCTGTGGCAGGCATCCCACTTGGGAGTTACTTACCTCAATGGACTACTTGTCCCATAATGCTTTTTGGCTCACTTGAGACAGACTTCCTGTTTGTATAAATTTAATGAAATAAAAGTTGGACTTTGTGTAGCCCTATTGCCTGCCGCATTGTCTCTTTGATGATCCATGAGGAAGGGATGGTTCCCGAAACGCGTCGGATCAGCGCACAAGAGGGGGCGACGCTGAACATTGCTAGCCTGACAAGAGCCTTTATCCTATCTGCCTGTGAGTGCCGGCCACGTGGGTAACTCTTTGTTTCATATATATATATATTCACTGAAAAAACCATAGGTTTCAGACACGTTATAGTTAGAAATTAGCATTTAAAAAACCTTTGAAATTCACTGAAAAAACCATAGGTTTCAGGCACGTTATAGTTAGAAATTTGCATTTAAAAAACCTTAGAAATTCACTGAAAAAACCATAAGGTTTTAGGGACAGTTATAGTTAGTTGGACATTGCACTCGTACAAAACCCGTGAAATTCCCCCGTTATAGTTAGTTCAGCTAACTATAACTCGCGCCCCGCAATGCACTGCTGATGACGTCACATATTACATCACTCATGACATGGTCAGTGACATCACTGATGACATCACTGATGACATCTCAAATGACATCACTGATGACATCACTGATGACATCATCCAGTGACTGTGTGTTTCTGTAAAGTTTAAATATGTTTAATATATATAGGGAAAGGCGTATTGAAGAATGAGTGGGTGTATAAGTGTCTGAATGGATGATTTAGTAGGTGCGTGACTGAGTCTATAAGTGAGTGATTAAACGTATCTTACTGGATGCATGGGTGAGTGACTAAACTGTGTGAATGTCTGTATCCGTCTGTCTGTTGTTGTGTAAGCAGCTGCATGGGTTTCTGACTAGCTAAATGAGTGTCTTTATGGGTTATGGATTGGTTCTCTGAGTATCTGTAAGGGTGCCTCAGTGTTTGTGTGGGTGGGGTGAGTGTGACTCTGTGCATAGATGTGTGAGTGGGTGATTCACTGGGTGCATGGTTTCAAGAGTGCGTCTGTGATGGACTGTATGGGTGGGTGAGTGTGTGTATGGGTGTGTTAGTGATTGAATGTATATCTCAGTGGTACATGTGTGAGTAACTACATATGTGAAAGGCAGTATATATGTGTGTTGGAGTATATAAATGGCTATAAGTGAGAGTGTGTGATTGTGAGAGTGGCTATATGGATGAGTGTGTGCTTGCATCAGTGATTGCATAGGAGCGTAAGAATGTGCTAGTATTTTTATGAGTAAGTGAGCTGGTGTGTATAACTGTATAGGTGAGTAAATTGGAGTGTGATTAATTATTTGCATGACTGACTAGGTGTTTGAGTACCTCTATGGATGAGTTGCGTTGTGTGAGTGTTTATATAGGTGTATGAGTGCATATGATAGTCCTGTACTGAGTGACTGTAAGTATGAGTGACTGTACGGGTGAGTGAGTAGATGTGTGTGTGTAGACCTAAGAATCAGTGAGTGGGTATGTACTTATTGGTATTGGAGTGTGTATGGTTTTGAGAATGGCAGTCTGTAATTTAGAGTGGGTGTTTCAAAACTTATATTAGGGTGTGAGAAGATGCATTAAATTCTCACATGGATGATGTCATCAGTGATGTCATCAGTGATGTCATTTGAGATGTCATCAGTGATGTCATCAGTGATGTCACTGACCATGTCATGAGTGATGTAATATGTGACGTCATCAGCAGTGCATTGCGGGCGCGAGTTATAGTTACCTGAACTAACTATAACGGGGGAATTTCACGGGTTTTGTACGAGTGCAATGTCCAACTAACTATAACTGTCCCTAAAACCTTATGGTTTTTTCAGTGAATTTCTAAGGTTTTTTAAATGCAAATTTCTAACTATAACGTGCCTGAAACCTATGGTTTTTTCAGTGAATTTCAAAGGTTTTTTAAATGCTAATTTCTAACTATAACGTGTCTGAAACCTATGGTTTTTTCAGTGAATTTCAAAGGTTTTTTAAATGCTAATTCCTAACTATAACATGTCTGAAACCTACGGTTTTTTCAGTGAATTTCAAAGGTTTTGTAAATGACAATTTTTAAATGTATTAATTGTTATATTTATTTTTTTCATACTGATTTACTACATTTTTAGAAACATTTTTTTTTACATATTTTATTTTTTAAATTACATTGTAATTACATTATACATTACAAAAAATACTTTCTCAGAATGAATTACTTTAGTTTAAATACTTTGCACATAGGCAATAGACTTTTAAGTACAGTAGTTACAGTTGTTGCAATGGGCAACACATTTTCAAACACAATGCAACATTCAGCTCAATGTGAATTTCTAGTTAAATGCAATTAGTTACTTTATGGATTACTTTTCTAACCACAGGACTGGATCCTAGATTCAGTCCTGGGACATCTCCTGTAAACAGTTGAGTAAAAGCGTTTTGGTTACAGTAGTGATTTTTAAGGAATATTATTGTATTTTAAAAGTTGACACTTTTTTTTTTTTTTCTTTTTTATTTGTAGCAAAAGTATACTTTACAAAATAAGCCATTTTAACTTTTTAAAATAAAAATTAAAAAACGTCATTCGAAATGTTACAAACATTTATATTTACACAATTCCCCAGACACAAGAAAGAGAAAAAACAATTCAAGAATTTGTAATATACCAAGAAGCACAAAACCTGTTAAATGTAAATAGTTCCAAATTATATTTATAAAACTTATAATAATTTTAAAGTAAAATTATAATAGAATAGCACATAATTATAAATTAATTACAGAAGTGCTTTCATTCCAAAATCGCCAAATTCTATCGAGTTTAGCAAAAGAACCCAGTCTTTTAGCATATAATGTCTCTCGTTTAAAAACTCTTTGCATTTTTATAATCCATTGATGGACCGTTGGAACTACTTGGGATTTCCAATTTGCAAGGATAAGAGATCTTGCAATTAGTGTTGCGATAAAGATAAATTGACGTTGGCCAAAAGTCAGGTCTTTGCTCATCTCTGATCCACCAAAGAGGGCAGATAGAGGACTAGGAGGAAGATCGATTTCCAATTTCTTACTAATTTCAGAGAAAATATCTTGCCAAAAATGTTTTAAGTAGCTACATGTAAACCCCACGTGAAGCCAATCCCCAGTTGTAAATCCGCATCTAAAGCAGCTAGGATCAACCGTGGGGAACATTTTGTGAAGTCGATCAGGAGTGTAGTAAATCATCCATTTGCTAAACCATGCAATTCTTCTTAGATTGGCCGCCCTAACTGCTTTGTAGCTCATTTTGTTATAGCTCTGCCATTGTTGCAAATTGAAAATGCAACCAGTAGTTGAGCCAATCTTCTCTAGATGATTGAAGATTGCCTGTTTATTCTCCACTGACTTAAATAATTTATACCAGTTGCCTATCCCCTTAATTTTAGAAACAAAATGAGCCTTCCCCAAAGTAACGCCAGGACAGTCTTCCTTGAAGGTTAGACCTACGCAGAACTGCTTAACCCGTGCAAAGCTGAACACCAGGAGACTGCTTATACTACTATTAAGGTTTAGTACTTGTTGCCAGGTGAGAAATCTTTCATTTCTATAAAAGTCTTGAAGGGTAAGAAACCCCAGTGTTCCCCACTGAGCGCAGTTCTGATGAGACCATTGCAGCCCCTGGGAGATGCATTCTTTTAATTTCATCTGGGGATGAAGCCATGGGATATCATATATTTCCCATATTCTCTGAGAAAGCAAAATAATCGTCCTAGGGATCTTATAGCGCGTTTTTTGGGGAGTTTGGGTAAACGTAAAAAGGAGCAAGATCTACCTCTAATTCCTTGAGCATGGTTGTGAGAAAAAATTGGCATCGATCAGTTCCTCTGAGTTATTATAGTTTAGCCAATTAAGAATTGAGGCGTAATAATATAGCTGCAAATCCGGCAAGGCTAATCCTCCCTCCTCTGCTTCTAATTGTGGAATTTGCAGTTTTAGCCTCGGTTTTTGTGCAGACCAAATAAAACGTCTAAATTCTGACTGAACGGAATCAAAAAAGGATTTAGGAATTTTAATCATTAAATTAGAAAAAAGAAATAAAAATAATGGAAGGATGTTCATCTTAATGAGAGCTACCCGCCCCATAATTGAAATGGGAAAATGTTCCCATTGTTTCAAGAGGTTACGTGTTTTATTTAAAGTAGAGATGAAATTTAATGGATAAAGGTCCTCCAATCTAGTAGTCACAAAGATCCCTAAGTATCTTATAGGCTTGGTGGCTATATAATGGTCCCGCATAGCGAGGGCAAAATATCCACGGAACTATTAAAAAGAAGCACCTCTGATTTGGCATGATTTATTTTATATCCTCCGATATTAGTAAACTCCTTAATTTTATCTAAGGTCCTCAATATATTATCCCTATCAGCTGTTAAATAAAGTGCCATATCGTCGGCGAATAATTTAAGTTTTGCCGAGCCCGGTAGAGGAGCGGTGATAGTTTGATCCTGCCGAATAGCACATGCTAAAGGCTCGATAAATAAAGAGAACAAAACAGGGGAGAGGGGGCAGCCTTGACGGGTCCCCCGACTAATGGAGATTGTGCCTGCGTTGTTCCCATTGATAATTATGGACGCTTTAGCATTGTGATATAGATTTTTCACCACCTGACAGAATACACTAGGGATCGCAAATTTGTTTAAGATTGTAAATAAGACCTGCCATTGTACTCTGTCGAATGCTTTTTCGGCATCGAGCATTATTATAGCCGCCTTGATTTTATTAGCACATAAGTAATCAATTGCCTGCACCAAATAATGAGTGTTGGAAGCCAAAAATATGTTTTTAAGAAAGCCATTCTGATCATGATGGATAAGTGAAGGGGCAGCCTGCGCAAGTCGATTTGCAAGAATTTTAGTAAAAATTTTGTAGTCGGAATTTAATAAACTAATAGGCCTATACGAATTAGTCTCATCTTCTGGTTTCCCTTTTTTAACGAAACTTATTACTGTAGCTTGAGTAAAGTTATCTGGAATTGGATCCCCTTCAAAAATTCCATTAAATACCGTTTTTTTAAAAAGTTGACACTTAGAAACTTTTTCTCATAGAATCACCAATGTTATCCTATGGAAGGAAATTCACTTAGCAGGTAAAAACTGTTATCGTTACTTATTCTTACTCAGTGTTGGATCCTGGATCCAGCACTGGTGCATCTCCTGTAAACAGTTGAAAGAATGCTTTTAAGTCATACAGGCGATTTTTAAGGAATATTTGTAGTTTGTGAAAATCGACACTTTGAAACTTTTCAGCTGAAAACCAGACAATGGATTCCTATGGAAGAAAATATAAGTTACTGGTAAGTACGGTTAAAATTACTTTTCAGGGTCAGTGCTGGGCTAAAAGATGCAGCACTGAGGTCTCTCCTGATAACAGGTGAGTAAATCGGAATTCGTATTTCGGCTGATTTTAGAGGAATATTTTAAAGTTCCAAAACTCCACACTTAGAAGAATTTCCAAGTGAAACCAGTCAATGTTAGCCTATGGAAGGAAATTCAAGTTACTGGTAAGTACGGTTAACATTACTTTTCAGGACCAGTACTGGGCTGAAAGATACAGCACTGAGGTCTCTCCTGATAACAGGTGAGTAAATCAGAATTCGTATTTCGGCTGATTTTAGAGGAATATTTGTATGTTTCAAAAATCAACACTTAGAAACTTTTTCAGCAAAAAGCAGGCAATGATATCCTATGGAAGGAAATTCAAGTTACTGGTAAGTACGGTTAAAATTACTTTTCAGGATTAGTACTGGGCTGAAAGATGCAGCACTGAGGTCTCTCCTGATAACAGGTGAGTAAATCCGAATTCGTAGTTCGGCAGATTTTAGAGGAATATTTGCACAATGGTGAAGGTAGGGGGCGGGGCCTGAGGTGACATCTGTGCAAACGCGCCCCGTGGCGCGTTTTAAGTTGGGGGATTAAGTCCCCTTGAATCATGAGGGTCCCTAGGGGCCAACTAGCCCACCAGGAACCTCCAGTATGCGCCAGGGGCTGCGTTGCAGAGACGTGTAGAGAGGCCACACCCCTTTTACACCTCTCTGCAACGCAGCTCTGTGGCGCTTTCTGGATGTACCTGTTGGGCTAGTTGGCCCCATGGACCCTCAGGATTGAAGGGGATTTAATTCCCCATCTTAAAACGCGCCACGGGGCCTGTTTGCACACATGTCACCTGAAATCCCGCCCCTCCCTTCACCACTGTGCAAACGCGCCCCGTGGCGCGTTTTAAGTTGGGGGATTAAGTCCCCTTGAATCCTGAGGGTTCCTGGGGGCCAACTAGCCCACCATGTACCTCCAAAAGCGCCACAGAGCTGCGTTGCAGAGAGGTGTATAAAGGGGCGTGGCCTCTGTACACCTCTCTGCAACGCAGCCCCTGGCACATACTGGAGGTTCCTGGTGGGCTAGTTGGCCCCAGAGACCCCAGTATTCAAGGGGAATTATTTCCCCATCTGCAAACGCGCCAGGGCGCGTTTGCAGAGTGGTGAAGGAAGGGGCGGGGCCTGCGGCCCGATCGTTTTTTCCCCCTGAAGGGGGGCTGTGTGGAAAAGCAATTGTCTTTGGATATTGGAAGCGAGAGCAGTTTTCCCTGCTCTCTCTTCCAATATCCAAAGCAGTTTGCAATGACAGGACGGGAGCCACAAGGCTCCCGTCCTGTCATTGCAAACAGCAGTGTCCCGGGGGTAGGCACCCGGGACACTGCAGGAGCCGGCACTGGGGGGTGGCGGTCCCCAGGGCCACCACAGGCTCCAGGAGGGGGGCCGCGCGGCCCCCCTCCCCACATCAGCACAGCCCCGGAGAGGTGGTGGTCCCCGGGGCTTCGGGGGTCCAAAACGGACCCCCATTTTAATTTGTTAGTGCCTTGGGGAGGTGGCGGTCCCGGGCGTGTGGGGGGCTCGAGCCCCCCACACAGCAAAAAGTAAAAAAAAGAAGCCCCGGGGAGGTGGTGGTCCCGGGGCTGCGGGAGGGCTCAGAGCCCTCCCGCACCATTTTAAAAGAAAGCCCCGGGGGTGGTGGTCCCCGGGGCTTGGGGGCCCTTGAGGCCCCCCATACATAAATTTAACCCCCCACCATGCCCCCGGGACTTGGGCCACCCGGGGGCAAAATACAATCGAAGCGCGGAGACTGCCCTTCGATTTTTTTTCGGCAGGATTCGCGCTCCCTGAGCGCATCCTGCCGATTTAAAAATAAAAAAATGCTTTTTCTGCCCAGGGGGTCCTTGTGGGACCCCTGAGCAGACCTAGGGGGTCAGGGTGTTTCTACCCTGGCCCCTTTGTGCGTTTTGCGCACTTTTTTACTGCTTTCTTGTTCCTCGGTTCTACTGAGGAACAAGATGGCTGCCAACACTTCCTGGTTTGGAGTGTTGACAGCCAATTAGCAGACAGCTCGTGATCGGGAGGGTGCGCGAATCCGACGCGGCCATAGATATATATGTACTTTTACTTTTGATTTTCTCAGCAACTACTGAACGGATTTACCCCATTTAACAAAGAGGGTTCTTTCTGAACCAAGAACTACCTCTTTGCCAAATTTGGTTTAATTCCGTTCAGCAGTTCGGGCTGTAGCCGTGTCTAAAGTTTCCTATGGGAAATTGATTTTTTGACTCTTATTTTTTTAATTTCTCCGCAACTACTGAACGGATTTACACCATTTAACAAAAAGGGTTCTTTCTGAACCAAGAACTACCTCTTTGCCAAATTTGGTGTAATTCCGTTCAGCAGTTCGGGCTGTAGCCGTGTCTAAAGTTTCCTATGGGAAAATGAATGGGGAAAACACGTTTTGGGACCCCCCTTTTTCTCGGCCCCCGCTTGACGAATCACCCTGAGACTTTCAGGGTAGGAGCGGACCGGAGCGGGCCATAAAGTTTGAAAATTTCGCGAAGATTCGTCAACCGACGCAAGAGTTATTTCAAATAGAATGTCGCGGATTTCCTATGGAAAATAGGTCCTAACTATAACTATCTACTGGCGACCGCCAGTAGATAATATATATATATATATATATATATATATATATATATATATATTCACTGAAAAAACCACAGGTTTCAGGGACGTTATAGTTAGTTGGACATTTCACTCGTACAAAACCAGAGAAATTCGGCCGTTATAGTTAGTTGAGCTAACTATAACTCGCGCCCCGCAATGCACTGCTGATGACATCACATATTACATCATTCATGACATGGTCAGTGACATCACTGATGACATCACTGATGACATCTCAAATGACATCACTGATGACATCATCCAGTGACTGTGTTTCTGTAAAGTTTAAATATGTTTTATATATATAAATGCCAAGGTGTATTGAAGAATAAGTGGGTGTATGAGTGTCTGTATGGATGACTTTGTGGGTGCGTGACTGACTGCATAAGTGAGTGATTAAACGTGTCTTACTGAATGCATGGGTTAGTGACTAAACTGTGTGAATCTCTGTATCAGTCTGTTAGTTGGTGTGTAAGCGGCTGCATGGGTTGGTGAGTAGCTACATGAGTGTCTATATGGGTTATTGATTGGTTGTCTGAGTATCTGTATGGGTGCCTGAGTGTCTGTGTGGGTGGGTGGGGAGTGTGTGACTCTGTGGATAGATGTGTGAGTGGGTGATTCACTGGGTGATTGGGTTCAAGACTGCATGTGTGAAGGGCTGTATGGGTGGGTGAGTGTGTGTATGGGTGTGTTGGTGAGTGAATAGATGTCTCAGTGGTACATGTGTGAGTTACTACATATGTGAAAGGCAGTATATGTGATTGTTGGAGTATATAAATCACTATATGTGAGAGTGAGTGATTGTGAGAGTGGCTGTATGGATGAGTGTGTGCTTGTATCAGTGATTGTATAAGAGAGTAAGTATGTGTTAGTAGCTGTGTGAATAAGTGAAGTGGTGTGTGTATAACTGTATAGGCGAGTAAATGGGAGTGTGATTGATTCTTTGCATGACTGACTAGGTGTGTGAGTAACTCTATGGATGAGTGGGGGTGTGTGAATGTCTGTATAGGTGTATGAGTGCATATGATAGTGCTATATTGATGAGTGACTGCATGTATGAGTGACTGTATGGGTGAATGAGTGTGTAGACCTAGGAATCAGTGAGTGGGTATGTAGTAACTGGTATTGGTGTGTCTATGGTTTCGAAAATGGTATTCTGTATTTTAGATTAGGTGTATCAAAGGTTATATTAGGGTGTGAGGAGGTGCATCAGATTATCACGTGGATGATGTCATCAGTGATGTCATCAGTGATGTCATTTGAGATGTTATCAGCGATGTCATCAGTGATGTCACTGACCATGTCATGAATGATGTAATATGTGATGTCATCAACAGTGCATTGCGGGGGCGCAAGTTATAGTTAGCTCAACTAACTATAACGGCCGAATTTCTCTGGTTTTGTACGGGTGAAATGTCCAACTAACTATAACATCCCTGAAACCTGTGGTTTTTTCAGTGAATTTCTAAGGTTTTTTAAATGCTAATTTCTAACTATAACGTTCCTGAAACCTATGGTTTTTTCAGTGAATTTCAAAGGTTTTTTAAATGCTAATTTCTAACTATTCCTACAGAGGTAGGACATGTGCAGAAAGAGGAAGAAAGGTGCAGAAAGAAGCAAGAGAAATGCAGAAAGAGGCAACAGAAGTCCAGAAAGACGAAGAAAGGTGCAGAAAGAAGCAAGAAATATGCAGAAAGAACCAACAGAGGTGCAGAAAGAGGCCTTGTTGCAAAGACATCCTGTGCCCCCAACTTTTTGCTGACTGGTACTGGTGGTAACTGACTCTGACTAACCAGGCCCGGAGCCAGTGCTATCCTGAAAGACACTTAGAATACAGTGAAAACACCTACATACACTAGGGTACACTATGGGTTGGGGTACCCCTGTGAATGGCTTGACCTCCCCTGTAAGGCCCTAGTACATAATAGGGCAGGGGGATTAAAATTAGAGGTAGTTTTAATCCCCCTGCAGATGCAGATGCAGGTGCAGAAAGAGGAAAGAGAAGTGCAGAAAGAAGCAACAGAGGTGCCGAAAGAGGCAAAAGAGGTGCAGAAAGAAGCAAGTGAAGTGCAGAAAGAGGCAACAGAGGTACAGAAAGAAGCAAGAGAGGTGCAGATAGAGGGAAGAGAGGTGTAGAAAGAGGCAAGAGAGTTGCACAAAGAGGGAAGAGGGGTGCAGAAAGAGGCAGGAGGAGTGCAGAAAGAAGCAACAGAGGTGCCGAAAGAGGCAAGAGAGGTGCAGAAAGAAGCAAATGAAGTGCAGAAAGAGGAAACAGAGGTGCAGAAAGACGCAAGAGGAGTGCAGAAAGAGGTAGGAGAGGTGCACAAAGAGGCAAGAGAGGTACAGAAAGAGACAGGAGTGGTGCAGAAAGAAGGAAGAGAAGTGCAGATAGAGGCAAAAGAATTGTTAAAAGAAGCAACAGAGGTGTAGAAAGAAGCAAGAGCAGTGCAGAAAGAACCAACAGAAGTGCTGAAAGAGGCACAAAGGGTGCAGAAAGAGGCAAGAGAAGTGCAGAAAGAAGCAACAGAGGTACAAAAAGAGGCAAGAGTGGTGCAGAAAGAGGGAAGAGAGGTGTAGAAAGAGGCTAGAGAGTTGCACAAAGAGGGAAGACAGGTGCAGAAAGAGGCAAGAGGGTGCAGAAACGGGCAAGAGAAGTGCAGAAAGAGGCAAGAGAATTGCTGAAAGAAGCAGCAGAGGTGTAGAAAGAAGCAACAGAGGTGCAGAAGGAGGCACGAGGAGTGCATAAAGAGGCAAGAGAACTGCAGAAAGAAGCAACAGAGGTACAGAAAGAGGCAAGAGTGGTGCAGAAAGAGGGACGAGAGGTGTAGAAAGAGGCAAGAGAGTTGCACAAAGAGGGAAGAGGGGTGCAGAAAGAGGCAGGAGGGGTGCAAAAAGAAGCAACAGAGGTGCCAAAAGAGCCAAGTGAAGTGCAGAAAGAGGCAACAGAGGTGCAGAAAGATGCAAGAGAGGTGCAGAAGCAAGCAAGAGAAGTGCAGAAAGAGGCAAGAGAATTGCTGAAAGAAGCAACAGAGGTTTCGAAAGAACCACGAGAAGTGCAAAAAGAGGCAACTGAGGTGCAGAAAGAAGCAAGAGCAGTGCAGAAAGAACCAACAGAGGTGCAAAAAGAGGCAAGAGGGGTGCAGAAAGAGGTAGGAGAGGTGCACAAAGAGGCAATAGAGGAACAGAAAGAGGCAGGAGGGGTGCAGAAAGAAGGAAGAGACGTGCAGAAATAGGCAAGAGAATTGCTGAAAGAAGCAACAGAGGTATAGAAAGAAGCAAGAAAAGTGCAGAAAGAAGCAACTGAGGTGCAGAAAGAAGCAAAAGCAGTGCAGAAGGAAACCAACAGATGTGCAAAAAGAGGCAAGAGGGGTGCAGAACAAGGTAGGAGGGGTGCACAAAGAGACAAGAGAGGTACATAAAGAGGCAGGAGGGGTGCAGAAAGAAGGAAGAGAAGTGCAAAAAGAAGTAACAGAGGTGCTGAAAGAGGCACAAAGGGTGCAGAAAGAGCAAGAGAAGTGCAGAAAGAGGCAACAGAGGTACAGAAAGAGGCAAGAGAGGTGCAGAAACAGGCAGGAAAGGTGCAGAAATAGGGAACAGGGATGCAGAAAGAGGCAAGAGATCTGCAGAAAAAAGCAACAGAGGTGCTGAAAGAGGCAAGTGAGGTGCAGAAAAAAGCAAGAGAGGTGCAGAAATAGGCAATAGAAGAGCAACAGAGGTACTGAAAGAGGCAAGTGAGGTGCAGAAAGAGGCAAGAGAAGTGGAGAAAGAAGCAGCAGAGGTGCAGAAAGAAGCATGGAAAGTGCAGAATGAAGCAACAGAGGTGCTGAAAGAGGCACGAAGGGTGCAGAAAGAGGCAAGAAAGGTGAAGAAAGAAGGAACAGAGGTACAGAAAGAGGCAAGAGTGGTGCAGAAAGAGGGAAGAGAGGTGTAGAAAGAGGCAAGAGAGTTGCACAAAAAGGGAAGAGGGGTGCATAAACAGGCAAAAGGGGAGCAGAAAGAAGCAAGTGAGGTGCAGAAAGAGGCAACAGAGGTGCACAAAGAGGCAAGAGTTACAGAAAGAGGCAAGTGAAGTGCAGTAGGAGGCAAGAGAACTGCAGAAAGAGGCAACAGAGGTGCAGAAAGACGCAAGAGAGGTGCAGAAACAAGCAAGAGAAGTGCAGAAAGAGGCAAGAGAATTGCTGAAAGAAGCAACAGAGGTTTAGAAAGAAGCAACAGAGGTGCAGAAAGAGGCAAGAGGGGTGCAGAAAGAAGAGACAGAAGTGCAGAAAGAAGCAAAAGAGGTGCTCAAAGAGGCAAGAGGGATGCAGAAAGAGGCAAGAGCAGTGCAGAAAGAACCAAGAGAAGTGCAAAAAGAAGCAACAGAGGTGCAGAGGAGGCACGAGGGGTGCAGAAAGAAGGAAGAGAAGTGCAGAAAGAAGCAACAGAGGTGCTGAAAGAGGCATGAAGGAGTGCAGAAAGAGGCAAGAGAAGTGCAGAAAGAAGCAACAGAGGTACAAAAAGAGGCAAGAGTGGTGCAGAAAGAGGGAAGAGAGGTGTAGAAAGAGGCAAGAGAGTTGCACAAAGAGGAAGAGGGGTGCAGAAAGAGGCAAGAGGGTGCAGAAAAAAGCAAGTGAGGTGCAGAAAGAGGCAAGAGAGGTGCAGAAACAGGCAAGAGAAGCACAGAAAGAGACAAGAGAATTGCTGAAAGAAGCAACAGAGGTGCAGAAAGAAGCAAGAAAAGTGCAGAAAGAGGCAAGTGAGATGCAGAAACAGGGAAAAAGAGGTACAGAAAGAGGCAAGAGGGGTCCAGAAATTTGCAAGAGAGGTGCAGAAAGAAGCAAGAGCAGTGCAAAAGAACCAACAGAGGTGCAAAAAGAGGCAAGTGAGGTGCAGAAGGAGGCAAGAGAACTGCAGAAAGAGGCAAGAGAGTTGCAGAAACAGGCAAAAGGGGTGCAGCAAGAGGGAAGAGGGGTGCAGAAAATGGCAAGAGGGATGCAGAAATTTGGAACAGAGGTGCAGGAAGAATCCAGAGCAGCACAGAAAGGACCAACAGAGGTGTAGAAAGAGGCAAGAGGGGTACAGAAAGAGGCAAGTGAAGTGCAGAATGAAGCAAAAGAGGTGCAGAAAGAACCAACAGAGGTGGAAAAAGAGGCAAGAGGGGTGCAGAAAGGGGTAGGAGAGGTGCACAAAGAGGCAAGAGGGGTACAGAAAGAGGCAGGAGGGGTGCAGAAAGAGGAAGGGAACTGCAGAACTGAAGCAACAGAGGTACTGAAAGAGGCACGAAGGGTGCAGAAAGAGACAAGACAGGTGAAGAAAGAAGGAACAGAGGTACAGAAAGAGGCAAGAGTGGTGCAGAAAGAGGGAAGAGAGGGGTAGAAAGAGGCAAGAGAGTTGCACAAAGAGGGAAGAGGGGTGCATAAACAGGCAAAAGGGGTGCAGAAAGAAGCAAGTGAGGTGCAGAAAGAGGCAACAGAGGTGCACAAAGAGGCAAGAGTTACAGAAAGAGGCAAGTGAAGTGCAGAAGGAGGGAATAGAACTGCAGAAAGAGGCAGTAGATGTGCAGAAAGAGGCAAGTGAGGTGCAGAAAGAAGCAAGATAAGTGCAGAAAGAAGCAACAGAAGTGCAGAAAGAGGGAAGAGGGGTGGAGAGAGAGGCAAGAGGGGTGCAGAACGAAGCAAGACAGGTGCAGAAAGAAACAAAAGAAGTGCAGAAAGAAGGACCAGGGTGCAGAAAGAGGCAAAAAGGGTGCAGAAAGACGTAAGAGGGGTACAGAAAGAAGCAAATGATGTGCAGAAAGAGGCAACAGACGTGCAGAAAGAGGGAAGAGAGGTGCAGAAAGTACAAGAGATTTGCAGAAAGAGGCAAGAGAAGTGCAGAAAAAGAAAGAAACGTGCAGAAAGAAGCAACAGAAATGCAGAAAGAGGCAAGAGAGGCGCAGAGGGAAGCAAGAGTGGCTTGCACACCATTAGTACCAATTTAACACCCACATTTAGCAATAAGTAACAGGTGACCATTCTAGGTTTGCAAAGGGCCTTCTACCACACTGTAACACTTGTCGCTGCATTTTTGGTAGCGTTTGAGCCGTTTGAGCTAGAAACAAGGCTTTTTTTGGTCAAATCTGCAGATTAGGGAGCAGATGATGAATTATGTGGCTAATGCAGAAAATGTACAATTGTGCGAAAGTCGGTGCAGCCAAACAGTCACATAATTCCAGTGGCCCTGCTCATACCTCTGACTAGGTCCACAAGTGCTCCTAAGTGATTCCTTCTTTTTTTGTCTCACTGAGTTCATAGTTGAGCTTCTATGGAAATGAGGAAGACTAAACCTGAGGTTACCACTCCACAACACAGACTACCATACCACATAATTACTCTCCATAGCACATAATCCCACTCTACATAACTCCTATACACTAAATACCACATACTTTCTATCCACATAATCTCACTGCACAACATACCACATAATTCCACTACACACAACGTACATCCACTCCACTCCAAAAAACATTAGTAAAAAACTTTTGCATTTACAACGCCAATAGCTCGAATTCGCGCAAATGCGAAACCTATTACATTGCAAACACTTCTTTAACCACTAGTCGCGTTTGCAGAGTGGTGGAGAAAGGATGCTGGGCCTCCGACCAGCGCTCAGGAATTCCGCTGCATAGGACTTACAGGAGGTACTATGAGGGCTTCTTGGCCCCCAAAGTCCCTCAGGAGTAAATTGGACTTCATCCCCCATCCCGTAGTCTGCCAGGAGGTGCGTTTGCAGAGTGGTGAAGAAAGGGGGCATGGCCTCCGAAGACGTCTTAGCAATCCCACTGTGTGGGACATACTGGAGGTAACAAGAGGGGTAGTTGGCCCCCAAGGACATCCTTGGGGGCCAACTACCCATCCTATTACCTCCAGTAAGTCCCACACAGCAGGATTGCTAAGTTCTCATAGCAGGCCACACCCCCTTTGCCCACCACTCTGCAAACGCGCTCCCTGGTGCGCTCTTGGATGGGGATTGAAGTCCCCTTCGCTGCTGGGGGTCCTTTAGGGGCCAACTAGCCTACCTCTTACCTCCAGTAAGCCCCACACAGTGGGATTGCTGAGAGGTGGACAAAGGCCATGCCCCCTTTCCCCACCACTCTGCAAACGTGCCTCCTGGCGCGTTCTAAGTTGGGATATTAAGTCCCCTTCATTCCTGAGGGTCCCTGGGGGCCAACTAGCCCACCAGGTACCTCCAGTAAGCGCCACACACCTGGATTGCTGAGAGTGGTCTGAGGCTACGCCCCCTTTTTACACCACTTTGCAAATGCAGCTCTTGGCGCACTGCTGCTCAAGGGATGAAGTCCACTTGTGTCCTGAGATACTCAGGACACAAGAGGACCTCATCGCCCCACCAGCAGTGCGCCAAGAGGTGCATTTACAGAGTGGTGTAAAAAGGGGCGTGGCCTCGGACCACCTCTCTGCAATCCAGCTCTGTGGTGCTTACTGAAGGTACCTGGTGGGCTAGTTGGCCCCCAGGGACTAGGGTGACCAACTGGCATCGGTGCAAATTCAGGACTGTGAGTGTAAAAATTCAGGACAAAGGGTCAAAATTCAGGACAAAAATTCAGGACAGAAGATCAGAATTCAGGACAAAAATTCGGGACAAAAGGTACATTTTACAGACACATCACAGGAGGTTGCGCAATATTACATAAGTAAATAGACAACCAACACAAGCACAAGTGAAAATAAGTTTATATTAGGTTGAGAGAACCTTGCACTGCATCTGTTGTGTGCCTGAGTGAAATTTAAATACCTGCGTTTGCATATTGGATGCCCCCCCCCCAGAGCTTGACCCCTGGTGAGGTGACAGGAACCCCTAAACAAAAACAGTTTGCAAAGCCTTGGGCTCTGGCAGGAGGAGGCCCTGCAAATGCTGTCATTGTGCAGAGAGGCCCATTATCATTCTTTTGGGCATATTCTCAAGAACGTGTGATAACCACCGCAAGTTTAGCTTAACGCAACCCTTCACATTGCAGTCTATCGCGGGAAAACAACTCCGTGTTAATGTGGTATTCACAACACGGCGGCCCCATGCGATAGTCCCACGTTAACGCGTCAAATGAACACGTTAATCAACGCGACGCCTAAAAAACGCGAAACACGAACGCGAAAATAGTAGCGATGATGCCAATCCGATACAAAAATCAACGATAACCAGCGATAGGCCTGCAATTCCCATGCGTCATGCGGGAAAATGCACCATAAAAGCAGAGCAAAAAAAGGTGAAATAACAATGTATGTGCACAACCACACATCCGTGACGTAGAACAAATGACCATTGTCCCGCATCAAATAGGCATCTCCTCACAGTCACAATGTACATTGACATGCAGTCTGCATGTAAACTGCGCCAATGCTGAAACATGCATGGAACACACATTGAAACCGCATCTCCCCTTCACATTGCAGAGGGACAAGCAACCCCTCCTGCACACAGACGTGTCATGACCATGATCAATCCACCATGAAAGCGTGGACGAATGTAGGGGCAGTGACTCCCGCTTATGTACATGTTGCCCATGTTGTGGTACTTGAGCCACAGGGGGCATCCCTGCATCATGGTGGTACATATCTGACCCCAAAAGGAGCCCTGTTGTCACCTGTAGGACACAAATGGCAGCCAAAATGGAATGATTTTGGACTCATGTGAAACGCCAAAGAGTGGGATTCCCTACTAACTGCGACACACAGAACTGGCAGTCCGAATACGTGACAGCCCCTCTGCACAGAGGTGACTCACCCACCATCCATGAACAAATCAGAAAATTGTCAGCAATACATGTCGCACTCACACTTGTCTGAGTGATGTGCCTGTTCAGATGAGTGACATGCACTCAGGGAATGTGTATTTTGAATGCATTTATTAGCACATGCTGTTCCTGTGGTCATTTTGTACTGTCCTATGTTTGCTAAGGACAGTCACAATGTGATGTGCTCATGTGAAGAAATTGTCAATGATGGTGTTCCTACGGGCAAGTCCTGCTGCGGCTGCAGTGGGGTGGTCCACCTGCCTCATCCTCCTCATCATCTTCCGGTGCATCTGGCACTTGTATCCATGGGGCCTTGCTGTGTACACATATGTTGTGCAACACACAACATGCAATGATCATCTTGCACACGATGTCCCTGGTGCGTTTGTGGGCCGCATTGTACTGCCTCTGGGTCTGTGTGTTCGGGGCTCGGAGGGGTGTCATCATCCAAGCGCAGAGTGCATATCCTTGGTCACCTGTGACAGTGCAGAGAGACATGAGTCAATAGTTGGTTCTGCATGATGTGTTGGCAGGCTCAGTGGTTCATTGGTGTGTGATATGTGTGACTTTGTGATTCCTGCATGACATGTACCGCTTGTTGCACATGAGCAGCATCAATGTGAATTACGTGGCCTCACTGCTGCTCCTCCCTCCCCCGAGCCCATTCACTACTGTGCGCAGCGCGGTTGCATCACTTGCACCCCTACGGCACACTATTGTCATGCCTGTCTGCGCATGTCCACAAGCCTGACAATGGCACAGTGATGTTGTGCGCTGAAGGTGGACGGACACGTGTGTGTAGGCCTATGGTAAGGACAGGGCGGACACAGATGTAGAGTTCATGCCTGGCTGAACTCGCCATGCGGTTGAGGGTAGACCTTTGGCTTATGCTGCGGAAATAGCGACACACACAACAGTTGGCATGTCTGACCCCTGACCCCAAGCGGGCTTACGCACCCTCATTTACCCCTCGGCCAAGCCCGTACTCCAGGGGCATGCTACATAGCAACATTGTATATTTACGTGACGGGTGGCGCTGACACTACACCTGAGACACATGCATCAGTTACTGCCTTGGCAAGGCCTAAACTCAATCACGCCCAGAGCCACGTGTTTAATGACCACACCCCTAAGCCGTACTGCCGTACGCCGGTCCACTCCCTCACACTCACGGGGGGACCGACACACTTACATGTCCCAGGTACACCCCACTGCCTGAGGTGACAAGGTTGCGCACGCTGGACACAGCACAATGTAATCTGGTATGGCCCGGGGCCCACATGCATACAGAATGACCACACGGACACACTGAGATAATTAGTGGAACTGGCTACGGGCACGTGCGCCCAGCACCTTTACTTTCCAGGGTCACACGTCCAGTGACGCCTGTGCTGGATGGGTGTTGGGCAGAGTAAGCCACCTCTCAGGGGTTGGTTGGTGCTGGTAACAACTACAACAGTGATCAGACAATCAGGAGTTCAAAAGACAAACAGCAAGGGTCCATGACTTGAGCTGCACAGAGTCGGTGGCCCCGGATGCTCAGCGGCCGGCACAGGCACACCGCCACAGGACGGTGACTTGCGATGCACTGAGGTAGGGCCACGAGAGCTGAGCGGGTCCTCGTTGATATCCAAGGAGAATGTCGCGGAGTGTTACCGGGGAAAGTGGAAGGTGTCCATCCAGGGCATGATGCAGAGGGCAGAAGCAAGCAGAAACAGGCAATATGGAGGAGTTGAATGCTACAGTCCCCTTTTTCCCACAATGTCAGTATCATCTACATGATGATGAAGACAACCCCCAGGCCATAGACTCAGACGCCACCAACGTTCAACCAGAGAGTGTCCATGACTCCCGTGGCACAGAGTCAGTGGCCCCAGAGCTGGAAGGGGATGCAGTCTGCGATGAGGCCTGTACAATGATATAAACTCTGCAATGAACAGATCAAGACTCAGTTCCAATTGTGTGTCCTACTCGACCGCAGTGTGTGCTGGGAGGCAGCGGTCAGCGCGGGGCAACCGCTGTGCAGCTAGCTCCTCCTGGATCTCTAACACACGGCGTTGAAATGGCATGTGGAGAAGATTCAAGGTTGACGGAGGTGGAGGCACCAGAGCGGAGCGGGTGTGCACCCTGCGACGATGTCGTGTCCTGCCTGTTACGGACTGTATTGGATTGGTGTGAGGCCTGCTGGACCGCTGTGTAGGCTGAAGGCAGAAGTCCGCAAGGGCCCACAGACACGAGTGGTCAGAATGCTATGCACAGAGTTGGTGGCACCACATCGAAGGGAGTATAGGGATATAAACGATGCCATAAATATGTACTCTGCCATTGTGGAATCAAGACTCAGTTCCAAATGTGTGACCTACTTGACCACTGTGTATGCCAGTGGAGTACGTCAATGTGAAAGGAGTACTGCAGGCCTTGCTTGCGGAGGCCGTGATGGTCTGAGGAGGCTGCCAAGGTCATGGGTCTCTGGCTTTGAGCTAGCACCTGCACGTGGTGGGCCCTCTTGGTGACACGCCGGTGTCTGCAGGTGAGCAGTGAGGCCTGGATGCACAGGGGCGGATGAGACTGGTTCGGGGACCAGCGCCCCGGGCTGCGGCAGGCGCACAGGATCGCAGGCACCGCCGCACACAGCGTCAGCCTCGTGGCGGGGTGAGAGGCGCAGCCCTGGCAGCCATGTTGTCCATTCCGGAGGAGAACCACGCCCAGGGCTATGTGCTTTTTATTCACACCCCTATGCTAGCCTGGCGTACGCCGGGCAAGCCCACTCCGCACACGCTTACAGGGGGGACGTAACAAGCTACATTTCCGAGTACTTCCCCACTTGCTGGGATGACATGGTTGCGCCCACTGTCCACAACACTACCACCACCAGCAGTATGTGTTGACATGGATATGTCTGTGGTCTGCATACTGCAGTCTGTCCAGCACTTCCACGCCACAATTGGCATTGTGTGCATTCGCATTCATGGATCACTTGCCTCCTTCACACATGCCTGGTTCCCACCTCTCCCCACATACTGCTATTGTGTGGCTGAGGTGCCATGCCGTTGATGGCTCATGTACATGGCTAGCCCAGGTTACTGCAGTACGTTGTGCTGTCGTGTGTGGTGGGTGGGCATGTCATATGTGAGTTTGTAACGGGTGCATTCCCAGAGTTGTGAGTTGCATGATTGTGGAGTTGAGGTGTGGGGTGTGTTCTTTTGGTACTTACCAACGAGCACTGCATTTCTGTAGGTGCCATCCTGGAAGCTCCGGTTGATGATGGACTGTCGGAAGATGTATGAATCATGCACACTGCCTGGGTAGTTGGTGATGACATTGGTGAAGAGTCCCCGGTGGTCCACTATTGCCTGCACATTGATGGAATGCATGTGCTTCCTGTTGCGGTAATTGTGTGTAGTGTCGGCAGGGGGCACAAGTAGGACATGTGTGCAGTCAATTGCCCCCAACACGTGGGGGAAGCCAGCTATGGCGTAGAAGCCTTGCTTGGTCTCCAGCTGTTCCTGCGCAGTGTGGGGGAAGTATAGGTACTGGGGTACCAAGCTGATGATGGCATCCAGGACAGGTTTGAGGAACTTGGATAGGGCTGGCTGTGAGGCTCCTCTGACTCTGGCGGTTGTTGGTTGGAATGTCCCAGAGGCCAACAGGTGCAGCACAGCCAGCAGCTTTGTCTGAGGTGGGATGTTGGTTGTCCGCTGTATTGGTACCGTCAGCCTGTGGGCAATGATGTTCAGGATGCGGAGGATGGTTGGCCTTTTGAGTCTGTAGTGGGCAATGACATTCTCTGGGGTTTAGTTTGTGAGGCTGGTGCGTTTCCTGAAGGTCCGCTGTCTTTGTCTGCGCTGCCTCTGGGGTGGTCTGGGGGGGAGGCAGGGGGGAGGGGCGGGGGGGGGAGGGGTGGCGGACCTGGGGGTGGTGGCGGTGGGTGTTGTGGCCCTGTTGGGGCTCCAAGCTGCATGATGAGTAGCTCCATGGCATCTGTTGTTCTTCAGGTGTGGCTGTGGGCTGGGCTCCCTTTTCTGGTGCAGGTTGTCATCCGACTTTGCACCAGGTCAGAGCAGGTGTTAATTTCCTGCTGCTAACTCGCTGTATCACCTGTTTTGTGTTCTTATCGCCGATCTGGCTGGTCGTTGTGAATGTTGGGTTGTGGTGTTGTCGCAGCTTTTTGCTCGGGAACGCCTACTCTGCATCTCATTAGGGATAGTTGCCAGGCTCATCTGTGGCAATGTTTTTTGCGGGTGCTATCGCAGGTAAACTGGTGATATCAGCTGTTTGCACCAGCTTGTGAATGGGGAGATAATTTTATCGCTACTTTGGCTGAGATAAAGTGCTGTTAACTCGGCGATAGTTCCTTGAGAATATGCCCCTGTATGTGATAATTAGGCGGACATACAGAATGATAAAGGGCTGATAGCAGCCTGTGCCAGGGCGGGGAGGGGCTGCTGCAGGCCACTGATTACAGCAGGAGCGCGAGCTGGCCCCTACAGTGAGAGTAACAGGACTCTCAGGCTGCTTGCAGGTGGCAGCTCGCTCGAAAGTCCGAAATTACGGACAAAAGGCGTCCGTGAAAGAATGTCTCATTGATAACGGACAAGAGGCCCAAATAAAGGGCAGTCCGTGAAATTTACGGATGGTTGGTCACCCTACCAGGGACCCTCAGTATTCAAGGGGACTTAATCCCCCAACTTACAATGCGCCAGGGGGCGCGTTTGCAGAGTGGTTCAGGGAGGGGGCGGGGCCTCCGGCGAGATGCCGGCTTTTTAAAATCTATTTTTGTTAGAAGGGGGGCTGTGTGGCCCCCCTTCTTTTAATCTATTTTTGGGCCCTGGGGACCCCATCCCCCAGGGCGTGCCACATTTAGGAAGGGGGCCGTGCGGGCCCCCTCCTGAGTCCGATTTTGGCCCCGGGGACCCCATCCCCCAGGGCATGGCATTGTTTTTTATTTTTTTTTATGTTATATGGGAGGGGGGCCGTATGGCCCCCCTTCCCTGGGCCACTTTTTGCCCCGGGAACCCCATCCCCCGGGGCCTGGCCTTCATTTTTTTATTTAATTACGGGAGGGGGGCCGCGTGGCCCCCCTTCCCTAGGCCACTTCTGGCCCCGGGGACACCATCCCCTGGGGCATGGCCACCCTTTATTTTTAATTTTAGAGGGGGGCCGCCCTCCTCAGGACACTATTGGCCCCAGGGACCCCATCCCCCGGGGCCTGGCCTTGAAAAAATAAAAAATAAAGGTGAGGGGGGCCGCGTGGCCCCCCTCCCGGGCCACTTCTGGTCTCGGGACCCCATCCCCCGGGGCCTGGCCTCACTGTTGGGGACCGTGGGCAGAGCCCCAATACCCCCACAGTCCCAGCCGGCTCCCCGCCTCCTGCGGGAGCCGGCATTGCTTTTGCACAAGGGGAGCTGCTAACATGCAGCTCCCCTTGTGCATAAGCAATTCTGCTTCGGTTTTTGGAAGCAGGAGCAGGTTTCCTGCTCTCGCTTCCAAAAAACAAAACAGAGTTTGCTATGACAGGGCGGGAGCCGTGCTCCCGCCCTGCCATAGCAAACAGCAATGTCCCGGGGGTGGGCACCCCGGGACATTGCAGGAGCCGGCCCTGGGGGGTGGCGGTCCCCAGGGCCATTAAGGGTTCCAGGAGGGGGGCTGCATGGCCCCCTCCCAATGTTTCTAAAGCCCCGGGGAGGTGGTGGTCCCGGGGGGTCCGTAACGGACCCCCGTATTTAAATATAGAGTGCCCTGGGGAGGCGGTGGTCCCTGGGGCAGTGTGGGGGGCTCGAGCCCCCCACACTATTTCCTTGTTACAGCCCTGGGGAGGTGGCGGTCCCCGGGGCTTGGGGGGCCCAAGAGGCCCCCCGTCCTTATTGAATTACAGCCCCAGGGAGGTGGCGGTCCCCAGGCCTTGGGGGGGCCTGCAAGGTCCCTGCCCTTATTGATTTGAAGCCCCGGGGAGGTGGCAGTCCCCGGAGCTGTGCGGGCCCTAGCGGGCCCCCGCTACATATATCAAATTACCCCCGGGACCTGGCCTACCCAGGGGCTTTTAAAAACAAAGCGCAGAAGCCCGCGCTTCGTTTTTTAAATTTTTGGACGGATTCGCGCACCGGCGCGACCCCGCCCGAAAATTAAAAAAAAATGCTTTTTTTGGAACCCCCTGAGCAGGCCTGGGGGTCAGGGTGTTTTTACCCTGCCCCCTTTTTTTGTTTGCAATGTATGTCTCACCTTTTTGAATTTTCACTTGATGCGAGGCACAAGATGGCTGCCAACACTTCCTGGTTTGAAGTGTTGGCAGCCAATTAGAATGAAGCTCGTGCTGGGGAGGAGATGGGTGGTTAGGCTCCGCCCAGATATCTATATTTCTTTTTCCTTTAATATTTCAAAAACTACTGAACGGATTTACACCATTTAAAAAAAGGGCACTTTCTGAACCAAGAGCTACCTTTTTGCCAAATTTGGTGTAATTCCGTTCAACAGTTCGGGCTGTAGCCTGTTCCAAAATTTCCTACGGAAATTAACATGGAGAAAACGCGCTTTGGGACCCCCCTTTTTTTCTTGGCCCCCGCTTCACGAATCACCCCGAAACTTTCAACAGAGAAACTGAGAGGGCCGACCCATTAGTTTTGAAAATTTCGCGAAGATTCGTCAAATGGCGCCAAAGATATTGGCAAATCAAAAAACGCTTTTCCTATGGAAACTAGGTCCTAACTATAATTACCTACTGGCGACCGCCAGTTGGTAATATATATATATATATATATATGGATCAAAAACTAAATGTTGGCTACGTTTTATTGATGACTTGTTTTTAATCTGGCAGGGTTCAGTAGATGAAGCAGAACAGTTTATTAGAGAATTAAATAAGAATTGTCTTAATCTGCATTTTACAGCCTCGATCAGCGCAACAACCATTAACTTTTTAGATGTTGAAGTATATATCAGAAATGGGCAACTTGAAACAAAATTGCATAGGAAGCCAACTGCCGGCAATTCTATATTGCATGCTGGCAGCTTCCATCCCCAACATCTGATTTACAGTATCCCCTATGGGGAAATGTTACGTCTTAAGCGAATTTGCAGTTGCGAAGCTGATTTAATAATAGCTCACCTGGCCGGTGCTGCCAGATTCCAGGCAAGGGGATATTCAAACAACTGTATTAAACTAGCCATAGAAAAAAGTAACAAAGTCCCAAGGGTAAGTCTAATTAATCAAAATAAACAGAAGGAGGTTATTCAAACACAAGATCCTTCTTCCTCGTTCAGATTTATTTTAAAATACAGTAAGCAAGACAAGGCAATTAGAAAAATCATCAGAACTAATTGGCCTCTAGTTTTAGACGACCCTGTTATTGGGCATAGTCTCCCAAAAAATGCCTCCATAACATACACACGAGCTACCTCCATGAAGGATGTCCTAGTCCGAAATGACCCTTTTGTTCAAACCAAGAACACATGGTTATCTCAAAGAAAAGGATTTTTCACTGTAAAACTTGTAAAGCGTGTCAATTTGGAATTAATAAAACTACATATGACACTCCTTTTAGCGATCAGGAAAAACCATTTCTAAATCCCTGAGTTGTAAAACGGACCATGTAGTCTATGTGCTGGAGTGTCCATGTGCCCTAAGATATGTAGGTAGTACTATACTACAAGGGCACAAGAGGATACTCCAGCACATTAAAGCGATTAAAAACAAGGACACCACTTACCCCGTAGCTAGACATTTTGAGGAAGTACATAAAGCGGACCCCAAACAACTCATTTACTTTATTATTGACTCCATCCCACCATATAAAAGAGGAGGGGACAGAGAAAAGGCCCTTAGACGTCTAGAAACTAGATATATTCTAGACCTCGATACAAAGCACCCTAAGGGCCTTAATATTACGGAGGAATTACATACCTGCCTCTGATAATGAGTAATGAAATTTGCATGACAAGAATTAGAGACATATAGCTATTATGAACTTTGAAGATAATTTTAAACACTATTTCACCGCACCGCCTGAATAATATCCTTTTAAACATTTTTTACACTATTTTGTACACGGTTTTAGATGGGTTTTACAATTTTTTAGTAAACTTTTAATTAGCGTATTTTGCACGGGTTTTTAGATAATCAAAAGTATGTGTAGGAGTAAAGTCTGCAGCCAAGCATTTTCTGAATTAGTACTGTATTTGCATTTTAAGTATTTATTTGTACAGAAATGTTTGAATTGGTATTTAAACCTGGACGGCAATTTTTTTTGTAGTTATGCGTAATTACAAAGTGGTATTTATACCTGAATGATTTAATTATGCTAACAGCTAAACAACCAGAATTCATTAAGTATTTTGTTTATGTCCATGCTTTGCTTTACTTTGCACATAAGGCACCTGTCACTTTAATATGAAAACAGTAAAAAGACTATGAGTAAAAAAACATGGGAAAAGGAAAGATATAGAAAAAAAGTTGTATATAAACCGGCCATACACTGTTGAGCACGTCATGTGATCAAGGCTCTTTGGAGCTGAAACGCGTTATGCTGCTGGTGCTTGTGTGATCCAATAAAAGAAAATCTGCACCTACTTGTGGTCCGTGCTCCTGTGTTTTGCTTGGCCAAGTGAAGAAACGGAGTGATGCGAGTGTAATTAGCTGGTTTTGACTCCTCCAGCTACAACACGGACCCCCTTCATGAATGGGCTGGTTGCTGACAAAGGAGCCGATGCTTGGCAACAAGTGGAAGGAGACAAATCCGGGAGGATTATCGACAGCTCAGCCCCTCAGCATTTCAGACTAGACGGCACTGGAAATCTCCGTGACAGTAACAAGGTAGGCGAACACGCGTCGGAGGACACGTTGGGCGCCTGTTTGTGGGTTGTCGACAAGGGGATACAGCCATAAATTCAATTTTGCTGAGTTGAAGGTGTGCAGTGATCGCAGTGCGAGGTAAAAATCCAGGGGCACGATCCCTCTCGCAGTGTGCTTTGAATTGAACTAAGTACTTTCACACAAGCGCTATGTCAGCTGATGCGCTCAAGGAAAGGGAGGCGGCGGAGATGTTTAATGATGACAATGTAACTGAACAGAACTCAGTTTCCCAACATGCATCAGTGGGGTTACGCAGCACCAATTTCAAAGATAAAATGAAACAGCTCGAGAAACTAATGAAGTCAGAACAAAATAAATGGTGGGAAGCGAAGTCCCTTCAGCGTTACTTGGACGTAGGAAGAGTACCTAGGGGGTTAAGAATCCTAACAGCCCCCAGTTACGAAAATCCGGATATAGATATGATGAAAGAATGGGCAGAAACAAATTTGGATTCATCCAAACGATTAATAGTCATCTTAGTCAAAAATGCCGAAAAGGATCGGATCAAATTGCAAGATCAAATTGAAGCCCTCAATGTTGAAATAGAATTATTGGCAAATAAAGATGAAATTCTAAAACTTAAAGATGAAATGATTAAAAGATTAAAAAAAGGAGGAAGATAAAATCCGTGAGAGGAAAGCTTTTAAATTTCATCGTGATCGTACCGATTACGAAACAGGATGTATATTCACTTTCGCTAAAAAGTATGAGGCCTTGAAAGTATCAAAATACGGGGGAATAGGTGCAGGCAGAGCAACTATGGAAATTCATAAAACAGGACCAAGTACATCTTCTAATTCAGAATATAGCTCTGCCATGGAAAGTGAAACCGAGCCCAGTAACTCTAATCAATCGAATAAACTAATACCGGCCAAAATATCTTTAGCGGAAGAGGTGGATTTTTTAGTGCACGAAAGGCGCAACACATTGCGCCCAAGAGCTCTACCTGTGAAACCACAAAAAGCCGATCAGTCAAACGCAGGGAAAGGTGAAAAACAAAATCAACAAGAACCGAAAAGACAAACTCGGCAAGCCAGACGCAATTGGAGACGCCAATAGTTACAACTAATAATGGCAGTCAAACTGTTATCAATCTTACAGATGTTGACCTAAATAAAGCAGAAGAACAGTTACTGGCATTAGGACTCTCTTACTGTCCTGTAAGTTCATTTGACTATGCTACTACCAGAATAGACGTCTTCAAAAGTATAAGAAAATTAAAACTAAAAAAGTATTTCTGGCAAAACCAGTCAATTCCAACAGAAGATCCAATCCAACTATCGGATCCTCAATCAACTAGTCCTCCTTTCTTCAATTTGACACAATCAGACGTGCCATTGCTACATGATCTACAACAACTAGTGAATGAAAACTATAACATAAGTACAACTACCCACTTAGAAAGTGGCAACAAAATTGATCCTACCACTCCTTTCAAACCAAAATCCAAATTTAATCCTATTAGTCCAAGGGACTCAATTGATATTTTTCAAGAACAAGTAATCAAGGGAATTAAACGATTAAATCACAAAGTGCAAAGAGCAAATAAACGCAAAACCAACAAAAAGAACTACAATATCACACTTTGATGAAAAAATTGAAATCAAACAATGACATAATTATTCGAAACTCAGACAAGGGTGGGAACCTTGTTTTGTGGAAAAAGAAGGACTATAATGAGGAAGCCATGAATCAACTAACAGACACTACAAGCTATCGGAGAAGTGAATATCCGTAATTAAGAACTACATATAATACATATAGTGCAAAATTGGTAGTGTGGAAGAATGCTGGGCTTATATCCCCCCAGGAGTATAAGTACTTAAAAAATGACAATCCAGTCACCCCGATCTTATACTTTATTCCAAAGATACATAAAGACGCAAACAAACCTCCAGGAAGACCGATAATTTTGGCCGAAATAGTCTCCTAGAAAAAACATCACGATATGTAGATTACTATCTACAGGAGTTTGTTCAACAGCTGCCGTCGTATATCAGGGACACGGGAGATTTCCTTTCAAAAATACAGAACATTGTTTGGAAAGATGATTATTTGCTCATTGCAATGGATTTGACATCGATATACACTTCCATCAATCACCAAGATGGTATTCGAGCATTACAACATTATTTAGGTAAAAGGACTCCCGAGTTTGTACAGCACAATAAGATGCTTTTAAATATGGTTGAGTTCTGCCTTGATAACAATATTTTTTTATTCCAAAATGTCTTATACAAACAACAACGGGGGGTAGCAATGGGAGCCAGCTTCTCCCCCAGTTATGCCTGTTTACATATGGGATGGTGGGAGGAGCTGGTACTAATGAATGAACATAAGACCAAAGTCATATCAAAAACTAAATGTTGGCTACGTTTTATTGATGACTTGTTTTTAATCTGGCAGGGTTCAGTAGATGAAGCAGAACAGTTTATTAGAGAATTAAATAAGAATTGTCTTAATCTGCATTTTACAGCCTCGATCTGCGCAACAACCATTAACTTTTTAGATGTTGAAGTATATATCAGAAATGGGCAACTTGAAACAAAATTGCATAGGAAGCCAACTGCCGGCAATTCTATATTGCATGCTGGCAGCTTCCATCCCCAACATCTGATTTACAGTATCCCCTATGGGGAAATGTTACGTCTTAAGCGAATTTGCAGTTGCGAAGCTGATTTAATAATAGCTCAACAGGCCGGAGCTGCCAGATTCCAGGCAAGGGGATATTCAAACGACTGTATTAAACTAGCCATAGAAAAAAGTAACAAAGTCCCAAGGGTAAGTCTAATTAATCAAAATAAACAGAAGGAGGTTATTCAAATACAAGATCCTTCTTCCTCTTTCAGATTTAATTTAAAATACATGAAGCAAGACAAGGCAATTAGAAAAATCATCAGAACTAATTGGCCTCTAGTTTTAGACGACCCTGTTATTGGGCATAGTCTCCCAAAAAATGGCTCCATAACATACACACGAGCTACCTCCATGAAGGATGTCCTAGTCCGAAATGACCCTTTTGTTCAAACCACGAACACATGGTTATCTCAAAGAAAAGGATTTTTTCGCTGTAAAACTTGTAAAGCGTGTCAATTTGGGATTAATAAAACTACATATGACACTCCTTTTAGCGATCAGGAAAAAACCATTTCTAAATCCCTGAGTTGTAAAACGGACCATGTAGTCTATGTGCTGGAGTGTCCATGTGCCCTAAGATATGTAGGTAGTACTATACTACAAGGGCACAAGAGGATACTCCAGCACATTAGAGCGATTAAAAACAAGGACACCACTTACCCCGTAGCTAGACATTTTGAGGAAGTACATAAAGCGGACCCCAAACAACTCATTTACTTTATTATTGACTCCATCCCACCATATAAAAGAGGAGGGGACAGAGAAAAGGCCCTTAGACGTCTAGAAACTAGATATATTCTAGACCTCGATACAAAGCACCCTAAGGGCCTTAATATTACGGAGGAATTACATACCTGCCTCTGATAATGAGTAATGAAATTTGCATGACAAGAATTAGAGACATATAGCTATTATGAACTTTGAAGATCATTTTAAACACTATTTCACTGCACCGCCTGAATCCTTTTAAACATTTTTTACACTATTTTGTACACGGTTTTAGATGGGTTTTACAATTTTTTAGTAAACTTTTAATTAGCGTATTTTGCACGGGTTTTTAGATAATCAAAAGTATGTGTAGGAGTAAAGACTGCAGCCAAGCATTTTCTGAATTAGTACTGTATTTGCATTTGCATTTTAAGTATTTATTTGTACAGAAATGTTTGAATTGGTATTTAAACCTGGACGGCAAAATTTTTTGTAGTTATGCGTAATTACAAAGTGGTATTTATACCTGAATGATTTAATTATGCTAACAGCTAAACAACCAGAATTCATTAAGTATTTTGTTTATGTACATGCTTTGCTTTACTTTGCACATAAGGCACCTGTCACTTTAATATGAAAACAGTAAAAAGACTATGAGTAAAAAAACATGGGAAAAGGAAAGATATAGAAAAAAAGATGTATATAAACCGGCCATACACTGTTGAGCGCGTCATGTGATCAAGGCTCTTCGGAGCTGAAACGCGTTATGCTGCTGGTGCTTGTGTGATCCAATAAAAGAAAATCTGCACCTACTTGAGGTCCGTGCGCCTGTGTTTTGCTTGGCCAAGTGAAGAAACAGAGTGATGCGAGGATATGGATATATATATATATACTACTGGCGGTAGTTATAGTTAGGACCTAGTTAGGACCTAGAGGGTCATTACGATGGCGGATGGAAAAAAATCCAACCGCAATGGTAGCGGAAAATTACCATCCGCAGGTACCGTAGAAACACCGCCGACACTATTATGATCAACCGCCAAAATATTCCAACCGCGGCGGTAGGAGGCATCGAAAAACCGCCCGTAGACGTTGGAGAATGTGAAAATCCAACCGCGACGGTCGGTATCATAGCGGAAACACCTAAAACCACCGCCAGGCATGCGGAGTGACTGCCAATGATATTATGATATCCCCGATGTCACAGCGGTACGTTCCACTGTTTCCGTCCGCAGCGGTCGCTACAGTAATGAATGTGAGATACGGCAGAAGGCCTGCAGCATAGCCATCGCTGCGGATGCTCCGCCAACAACATGGCGGCCAAGGAAAAAAAAACACAATAAGGCCACCAAATGCACACAGGCAAATAGCCCTGCCCCCAAAATAACCTGAAACATCCCAATGACACACCCCCATGGCAAATTCAAATATACAAATCCCAGGACAACCCACACAGCACACCTGACAGCATTACACCATCTTGACACACCCACATAGCTGAGCATAAAACCAGCCCCTTCCCTGACCACAATCCTTTGCACTACTCCAGCCCTGAAGGAACCAAACCCTGCAGCACATTGGATAGGCAAAGCACCACACATCTCACCAGCACAACACACACACACACACCACCTACACCACCCACACCACCCACACCACCCTCACAACTGCACCCCAAAACATCTGCACAGCACACACCATGGCACCACACAAAATGCCAAAATTCACAGACACTGAGCTGACAGTAATGGTAGATGAGATAATTAGAGTAGAACCACAACTATTCGGTAGCATGGTCCAACAGACACCATTAGCCACAAGGACAAACATGTGGGTAAGGATAGTGGACAAGGTCAATGCAGTAGGGAATGTGCCCCGCAACAAGCATGAAATCATGAGGCGGTGGCATGACCTGAAGAGTGTTGTCAAGAAGAAGAGGGCCAAGAACCGTCAGCTGGCTGATGCGACTGGTGGAGGCCCTCTCATTCCACAAAACCATTCTCTGCGTGGGAGGAGAAGGTGCTTGCCATCCTGCATCCAGAGAGTCTGGAAGGAATACCCGGGGGATTAGAGGCTGGTAAGTACCAACTAATGGATACCATGAAACTGCCATGTACTGTCTTGCACAACTACAAAGCTACATCCCTGAGGCACAAGTACACTCATCTGCACCCCAAAAACAAACACAGGTCACACTGATGTAACATCCACCCCACCTGAAACATCACAAAGGTAGACAACATCAACTGTGTTGTATGTGTCCAGGCAAGCAGCACTACAACTCCCACCAGGCACACCCTGCCCCATCAGTCAGCAGGATGGAGCACCCCCTCCCACCCAGAACCATGTGGCAGCCATTGTGTTCTTCACCCTCACCTAACAGGTAGGTAGCCATCTTTCCAGGGAGGTGTGTTTTGAATAGGGAGGCCTGCACTACAACTCCCACCAGGCACACCCTGCCCCATCACTCAGCAGGATGGAGCACCCCCTTTCACCCAGAACCATGTGGCAGCCATTGTGTTCTTCACCCTCACCTAACAGGTAGGTAGCCATCTTTCCAGGGAGGAATGTTTGGAATAGGGAGGCCTGCACTACAACTCCCACCAGGCACACCCTGCCCCATCACTCAGCAGGATGGAGCACCCCCTCCCACCCAGAATCATGTGGCAGCCATTGTGTTCTTCACCCTCACCTAACAGGTAGGTAGCCATCTTTCCAGGGAGGTGTGTTTGGAATAGGGAGGCCTGCACTACAACTCCCACCAGGCCCCCTTGTCCCACAGCTGAGCAGGATGGACTACTCCCCCCAGAACCATGTGGCAGCCATTGTGTTCTCCACCCTCACCTAACAGGTAGGTAGCCATCTTTCCAGGGAGGTGTGTTTGGAATAGGGAGGCCTGCACTACAACTCCCGCCAGGCACACCCTGCCCCACAGCTCAGCAGGATGGAGCACCCCCTCCAACCCAGAACCATGTGGCAGCCATTGTGTTCTTCACCCTCACCTAACAGGTAGGTATCCATCTTTCCAGGGAGGTGTGTTTGGAATAGGGAGGCCTGCACTACAACTCCCACCAGTCCCCCTTGTCCCATAGCTGAGCAGGATGGACTACTCCCCCCCAGAACCATGTTGTAGCCATTGTGTTCTCCACCCTCACCTAACAGGTAGGTAGCCATCTTTCCAGGGAGGTGTATTTGGAATAGGGAGGCCTGCACTATAACTCCCACCAGGCCCCCTTGTCCCACAGCTGAGCAGGATGGACTACTCCCCCCCCCCCCAGAACCATGTGGCAGCCATTGTGTTCTTTACCCTCACCTAACAGGTAGGTAGCCATCTTTCCAGGGAGGTGTGTTTGGAATAGGGAGGCCTGCACTACAACTCCCACCAGGCACACCCTGCCCCATCACTCAGCAGGATGGAGCACCCCCTCCCACCCAGAACCATGTGGCAGCCATTGTGTTCTTCACCCTCACCTAACAGGTAGGTAGCCATCTTTCCAGGGAGGTGTGTTTGGAATAGGGAGGCCTGCACTACAACTCCCACCAGGCCCCCTTGTCCCACAGCTGAGCAGGATGGACTACTCCCCCCACCCAGAACCACGTGTCAGAAAGTCCAGCTAAAAATGACACCTGGACAGGTAAGCAGACAGTGCATGCACCCCACCATTCCTCAACGAAAGCATTGAGCTAATGCCAGCACAAGGCCTCACATCACAACAAAATACACCCCAATTAAATACCATTTGATAGTATGCAGACAGCTATGCGTATTTAACTGTGACAGAAACAGAACTGTGACTCAACTAAACCCATGTGTAAGCAAATCAGGGACCATATATGATCTGCACCGAATGCTATCTCTAAATTCCATGGGTGCTGAGCATGAAGGACCATAGTAACAATAAAAAGGCATGGTCTGTTGAACAATGAAATACAAGCACAGAACATTACAAAGGTATGCATGAGATAACAATGGTACAATGTCTAGTACATGTGGATATGTAACATTTGCCAGAAAGAGTAATCAGCAAAGATGCATTACATCAAGTTGCATAGCAGCCAGTTGTCAGATGACAACCTTTCAGTTTAATACAAAGCGCTTCACGTGGGGCAGGTATCCAATGATTTATCACATCATGGAAAAAGATGTATGTATCTCCACATCATGACAAACATCACTGTGCAGACATTAACCCTGGGCATAGTACTACGCTATGCTCACGAAGCATTCGTAGTTTGTGCTACTACGCAAATTGCACAGTACAAAAACTGTGCTAATAGACGTAGCGTAGCAACATAACCATCAACATCTCCAAATGCTTTGATAAAGCAATTTTACATGCTAAAAAGCATATAACCAGTTCACAAAAATGAACTTTGAGAATGAAAATATCAGGCAATGAGAGAGGTGATGATTTTGGGGTCCCTCTAACCTAGGGGAGGACCAAGCAGATGCCTTGAACACAAAGAGCATATCATGCTGAATGATTCAGTGGTGGTCCCTTCCTCCTAGGACCACACCAACAGCAGTTATGGGCAAAAATACAATCCCAACCAAAGGCCCTGCAAAGCATTATGGGACGAGATTAGCAGTGGGCAGTGAATATTATAGTGTCCAATATCAAAATAATTCTACAAAGAGCTGCAGTTCAACTAGTCGTTACTAGATGTCCCTCACGAGTCAAATGCAAAAGCATTGAAATTATTAATACATCAAGATGCAGTTCCACTAGTCGTTACTAGATGTCCCTCACGAGTCAAATGCAAAGCATTGAAACCCTTTCATGAAGCTTTTGCATTTGACTCGTGAGGGACATCTAGTAGCGACTAGTGGAACTGCAGCTGATGTATTAATAATTTCAATGCTTTGCATTTGACTCGTGAGGGACATCTAGTAGCGACAAGTTGAACTGCAGCTCTTGTAGAATTATTTTGATATTGGACACTCTAATATTCACTGCCCACTGCTAATGCTCGCTCATAATGCTTTGCAGGCCTGGTTGGGATTGCATTTTGACCATAACTATGCTGGGGTGGTCTCGGAGGAAGGACCACCACTGAATCATTCAGCATGATATGCTCTTTGTGTTCAAGGCATCTGCTTGGTCCTCCCCCTAGGTTAGGGGGGACTCCAAAATCATCACCTCTCTCACTGCTTGTTAATTTTTCATTTTTGTGAAGTGACTATATGCATTTTTAGCATATAAAGACAGAGATACTTATTTTATCTTAACTTGTGCTGTGCAAGATGCCGTTGGCAATTATTGTACAGTGCAGACAAGCACACAGGTACGCACTACGCAATTTGCGTAGCTACGTGTAGTTCAAAGTGTACTTCGCGTAACTACGTGTAGTGCTACTACGCAAACTGCGCCCATGGTTAGCAGACATACAATTTATGAAATACGTAACTGTGTGTTGCATAACATGTAAATAAGAGACATCAAACACAGCAAGCCAGATGGGTGTAAGTCAATGACTATGTACCCTCTGTTCCACAGGTAACCAACAACTGACTGCAGAGGACGACAACCTCAACCTGCAGAGCCAGTCTCCTCCCCCGGAACATGGACACTCTGATGCGGAGTCCCTGGATTCTTTGGATGAGGAGCTCCAAGCCAGCCCATCTGGTGTGCCAGGGCGCAACCGGTCACATGACCCCACTGCCCTCCCACCATCAGCAACAACATCAACGCTGACCCCTGCTGGAACGACCTGTGCCACCACCACCACCACCACCACTGTTGCCTGTAACACTCGCCCTGCCCCAGAGGATGCCCAGCCCACACCATCAACTGTGGAGGGCAGGGAGAGTAGGCATGTGGCTAGAGTGGTGAGGCAACAGGTCAGTGATAGCAGGGCAGGTGGGAGGACAAGTGGGACTCCAACACCACAGGACACTGTGATCGAAGCCCTGGCTAACATCACCAGAGTTGTGGGTGCCTATGAACGCACACAGGCACAAATGGGCCAGGCCCACGAAGATGGCCTGGAGCTCCAACATCTGCTGAGGTCCATGGACAACCGTATGGGACAAATCGTGGACCTCATGGGCTAGTTAGTGGCGGTACAGAGGGACAGGCCAGTGCCACAGACCACACCTCCACCTCCCCCCATTGCCATGCAGGATGACAGTTCATCATCCACCCCTGCGGGCACGGAGAGGGGTGACTCCTCAGACCCCACTGGCCCAGCAGACGATGCCCCCCCTGCCAAAAGAAGAAGGGACCGTCCAAAGAAAAACTTGGGACTCACCCGTGGCAAAGCACCTGCCAAACGCCAGTCAAAGAGCCAGCCATGATGGCAACACTCTTCACCCAACCATTGACTCTGTACACTATCCTTACCCACACTGCCATGGTAATGGCATCCGTCTGTTGGACTGTGTCACCACATCAATGTGGTGCCTACTTGATTGTCTCATCTACCATCACTGCCAACTCATAGATTCACCATTCACACTTATGTAAATATCCACTTCCCTCTCACATATACCCATTGAAAATAAACAACAATAACGCACCAATGTAGTTGAGTCTGCTCCATGTTTATCACTGTATGTGCAATGTTTACCATGGTTACAATGTCACAGTAGCATGGATCCTCTGTAGGCAAGGAGAGGCAGAAGGGACCTAGCAAAACACAACAGAACAAAAGTCACTAGTCAGGTGGTGGCATCACAGCCATCACACAACACATGTCCTCAACGTACACCAATATGCACACATTACAATGTGCAACAGTACCAACATAGACATCCTGTAGCTGTGCCAAACTACCCTGTATCCAACGCATAGGCAGCCAGCACTGAGTCAACAACAGGATGCAGTCACAAAAATCACATAGACCTTCATGCAAACAACTACATCAACAGACAATGAACCAGTTGTACATTGTCACTCACCTTCAAGTGAAGTAGCGGTTGATGAGCTGCTGACGCTGGTCGACACCTTCCTCCTCTCCACTATCCTCGTCACTGGACATTTGTGGGATCGCAGGTGGGGGCCTCGGCTGGCCATCATCGTCCAGGATCATGGGGATTCCTTTCCGTAAGGCCAGGTTGTGCAGCATGCAGCATGCTACCACTATCTGACACACCTTTTTGGGTGAGTACATGAGTGCCCCTCCGGTCCTGTCCAGGCAGCGAAATCTCGATTTTAGGAGACCAAAGGTTCGCTCCACCACCCGACGTGTTCTCCCATGGGCATTGTTGTAGCAGACTTCAGACGGTGTCCTAGGATTGCGTAGTGGGCTCAGCAACCAAGGTCTGTTGGGATATGCAGAGTCACCTAGGTGTGAAAAACAAATACCGATTAAGTGATACAACTGTGGCAGAGGACAGCATGGCACACACAGCACACAACTTGACTCTGCCCACTCACCCACAATCCATGCCCGCTCCGGAAGTAGATTGGCCATCAGCTGGGGCACAATGCTGTTGTGCAGGATATAGGAATCATGTGCAGAGCTGGGAAACTTGGCACAGACATGCGATATGATCATATCGGCCTGGCACACCACCTGCACATTGATGGAATGTGAATGTTTACGATTCCTATATATGTGTTCCCGTGCCTGTGGTGGAACCAGGCCAACATGTGTGCAGTCAATAGCACCTACAACAATAGGGATGTGACCAAGGGCATAAAAATCCGCCTTCACAGCCGCCAAAGCCGCCCTCCTTGGAAAACTTATGTATCGGTCTTTGTATTGCATCATGGCCGACAGGAAATCCCGTAGCACCATGCTGAAGGTGGGCTGAGACATCCCCTGCAATGCCCACTGTCTCCTGGAATGACCCACTAGCCAGGAAATGCAGTGCCGCCATCACCTTCGATTCAGTTGTCAATGCTGTTGGGTATGTCCTGCCAGCCCGCAGGTGTGGCTTCAACATGGCACACAGGTCTTGGATGTTTGTGCGGTCCAGACGGAATCTGCGTATTATGTCATCATCCTCAATGTTAGCCAGCAGGGTCACTGGACGATACACATTAGGTCGCCTCCTAGGTGAGATGAAAGGGGACACGTCATTGCAACAGAACATGAGATGTGCACAAATCCGTAGCTTTTGATTGACACAGCACAAACATTGACTGGCATCACAATGCACCATACAGTGCAAGTCAAAAGTCGTGACACCTTGAGAAAACATTGTAGTACACTTGTTTAGTATTCGCACAGTGAGAACAACCAACATGGAAACTGTTTCTGTGAATGCTAATAGTCACATTTCAAAGTCTTGTGTAAACAGCCCTGACAGTACATGATACAGGACATGTGTGAACCAGAAACACTGCTGGCTTCCAAGTGGCTGCTGTACCTGCCACACATTCTTGTGCAATCATGACAGGGGACACATGAACAACACAATTTGTCTAGTTCTGAAGGACTCATTATGGAATTTGAGCCACTGCAAATCCACGCAAGTTTAGAGACACTCACATACATATTCACAAGCCTGTGCTAATATCCACTGTCATCAGTACACATGCCATACATGCTGGTAATCACAATTCAAAGTCAGTCAATGACTAATAATGAAAAGCATTTGCAGATTCTGTGTCACCGTGGATCAAGACACAATGACACCACTGCACAATATCATCAACAAGCAGACAGATTGTCAATGTGGCACACAAAAGTGGAAAAGGTACGTGATCCAAAAGGACTGCAGACAAACGTTAATCTGCACTTAAGTTGCACTATGACATGCAGTATGAAGGTAGCACTGCCCAAACACACAACTAAAGTACAACAGTTGCCATGGAGCTAATCATCCAGCTGCTTGGAGACACAACAGTGCCACAAAACAACCTACAACACCACCAGGACAAAGCCACACCAGTATACCTACAACTCAGCGCATGAATATGCTGAGTACATAACAAAAACACAACAGCCTCATACACATAACAACAGCGGATGTCATCGCACAACACAGATACTAAAGGACAAACATCAAAAGCATCCTGAGCCACATTCCCCACAGGCTGTCAGGAACAACACAGCGGACTATCAACATCCCTCCGCAGACAAAGATGCTGGCTGTGCATCACTTGTTGGCCTCTGGTACCTTCAAAACAACAAAAGTTAGAGTTGGATGAGTGTCACAGCCAGCCCTATCAAGGTATATCTCACGTGTCTTGGATGCCATCATTAGCTTGATTCAACAGCACTGTCAGTTCACCCACACTGTGCAGGAACAGCTTGTGCCCCAGAAAGGCTTCTACGCCATAGTAGGCTTATCCACTCGTGTTGGTTTAATATCACTGCACACGTGTCCTACGTGTGCACCCTGCCAAAACTGCACACAATTACTGCAAATGAAAGCACACGCATTACATCAATGAGCAGCCAATTGTGGCACACCGTCTACTGTTCACAGATGCCATATCAAATTTACCAGTCAGTGAGCACCATCACCACTTTTGGCTACAGTCCATCATCCAAGGCAACAATCTTCATGTGAACAAGGTCAATGCACCTGTCCTTGGTGAGTACCAACGTAACACACCACACACATCAAATCCACTATCAACATACTCACAACTGTGGAAATATACATGTAACAAAATCACATATGACAGGCCGAACAACATGAGCACATACCAGACACAATGTCACAAGTAATGGTGATAACATTTGGCAGATATGGAGACAAAACATACCCAAAGGCAGAGATACAAGTGAAAAATAATAAGGATGTACAGAATGCCAAGTGTGCCAGTGATGTAATTAACATCCTTGAGTATGTAGAGCACACACATGTCCATGTGGACATATACTGTTGGATTTGCTACTGCGAACAATAACATTACATGAAGGCTGTAATAGGTGATACCAAACAGACAACAGTGTGACATATGTGGTGAGTAATGAAAATAATGCTGAAATGTTTGTACAATCATGTACTGTATAGTGACATATTATGTGAGATATGGATATGTGTGTAAATATTGGGATCAGATATGAAATTGGGGGTAATTATTTGGTGTCAGATATGAAATTGGGGCTAAAATGTGGTGACATATGAAATTGGGGCTAAATTTGGGGGTCAGATATGAAATTGGGGCTAAAATGTGGTGACATATATGAAATTGGGGCTAAATTTGGGGGTCAGATATGAAAATGGGGCTAAAACGTGGTGACATATATGAAATTGGGGCCAAATTTGGGGGTCAGATATGAAATTGGGGATAAATTTGGGGGTGAGATATGGAAATGTGTGTAAATGTGGGCTCAGATATGAAATTGTGTAGGAGTAATGTGCCCCATTAGTTCTTTCAGTGTGGCATTTGGTGTTAGATATGAAGTTTAGGCTGTCATTACTAACTATAGCCCATTTGAATTCCATCAAGTGCCATGATATTTTGTAAGTGACCACTGTTCGAAGTACAGATATGACCCATGACATTGACACAGCATGATGTGTCCATTGGTGCCTTAAACGTGCTCAAACAACACTGTCACGCCCATAGTCAACAATGTCATGCTGCACCCTCGCCGTAGCTACCGCCTGGCACCAGCGATGTGTCACTGCCATGGCCCAAGACACCATAGCGGGATTGATAGGCATATACACATGGCTAATGGCGGTTGGCATGCTCCGACACCCAGATCCCGGTCACTCATAGCAATGCATGTGCCCGGAATCGCGGTAGCTACCGCCTGGCACCAGCGGTGTGTCACCGCCATGGCCCAAGACACCATAGCGGGATTGATAGGCATATACACATGGCTAATGGCGGTTGGCATGCTCCGACACCCAGATCCCGGTCACTCATAGCAATGCATGTGCACGGAATCGCGGTAGCTACCGCCTGGCACCAGCGGTGTATTACCGCCATGAACCATGCCCTTCCAGCCAATTGGAAGCGCAATCGCGGTTGCCTGATGCAAGTTTGAAAATCGCGGTAGGCGTGCTCCGCCACCGCGGGGCCGGTCATTGGATGCACTTGAAAGATGCACCACCGCGGTACCGCACGCCTGTCCCCTGCGGTGTGTCACCGCCATGAACCATGCCCTTCCAGCCAATGGGAAGCGCAATCGTGGTTGCCTGATGCAAGTTTGAAAATCGCGGTAGGCGTGCTCCGCCACCGCGGGCCGGTCATTGGATGCACTTGAAAGATGCACCACCGCGGTACCGCATGCCTGTCCCCTGTGGTGTGTCACCGCCATGGACCATGCCCTTCCAGCCAATGGGAAGCGCAATCGCGGTTGTCTGATGCAAGTTTGAAAATCGCGGTAGGCGTGCTCCGCCACCGCGGAGGCGGTCATTGGATGCATTTGAATGAGGCAGACCTGGAACACCAATTGCAGCAGCTTAGAACCACAGAAACGAGCCCTGGGGGCTATATATGTGTGTGAGGGAGCCACACATTGCCACAGCTCACTGAGCCTGCTGCCTGACACCCCTCACCTGCTGCTGCCTCCAGGGACTGCTGCCTGAGACCCCTCACCTGCTGCTCTGAGACCCCTCACCTGCTGCTGCCTCCAGGGACTGCTGCCTGAGACCCCTCACCTGCTGCTGCCTCAAGGGACTGCTGCCTGAGACCCCTCACCTGCTGCTTCCTCCAGGGACTGCTGCCTGAGACCCCTCATCTGCTGCTGCCTCCAGGGACTACTGCCTGAGACCCCTCACCTGCTGCTGCCTCCAGGGACTGCTGCCTGAGACCCCTCACCTGCTGCTGCCTCCAGGGACTGCTGCCTGAGACCCCTCATCTGCTGCTGTCTCCAGGGACTGCTGCCTGAGACCCCTCACCTGCTGCTGCCTCCAGGGACTGCTGCCTGACACCCCTCACCACCAACTGCCGCTGCTGCTGTCTCCTGCCCACAGTGATGGCAAGGACTGAGAAGATCCGTGCCACTCCCTTCACCCCCGAGGAACTGGAGGTCCTGGTTGACGAGGTGCTCACCCAGTATCCAAGGCTATATGGTGCGCCAAATGTCGTGGTAAGTATCTCAGGGTGTGAGTGAGAGTGCAGGGGGGGCACACATGAAGTTGATCTGTTGCAGTATGTGCGTGAGAGTGTGGGGTTGGGTCATGCACTGCCTAGCATGCTGTTTCCAGGAGGAAGGTGTGTTTAGCCTATTCAACACGTTTCCCTGCCTGCACATCCAGATGTGAGGGAAATGTAATGTCTTGTCAGACATACAGTGAGGCTGCACCTTTTCAATTCAGGAGTCAGGACAGTGATTTTCAGTCTGAATGTCTGTGTGTGTCCCTGATGTCCTTCACAGGCCCATCTGTGGCCTTAGCTAGTGTTGTTGTCCAGAGGGTAGTGAGGGCATTGTTTCTGACTCAATATGTGCCTCATCTCTAGTTCTGCACTATGCTCAGGACCTCAGTCCCCCAGGGTGACACTCTTGTTGGTCATTCACCTATGACACTGTACATTCCAACATTCTTGTGCCCAGACCCTTCCATCACCACCAGCATGTGCACATACTCGCATGTGTTGGCACTGTTTGTGTTTCCAAATAGTCCCTCCATGTAAAAGATGAGATGCCCCACGTTGGACCTCTGTGTGACCCCAACTGGCCTGCACATTCACTGCCCAATCAGACAGTGACACAACACTGAATGTACAGAGTGTCAAATCTGTGCTTTTCCTCTTGACTCTCCATCAATGAGCCATTACAGAGATGTAGATTGCACACGACAGGCCTTGTGATGAGGGTTTGCGTTTGTGAGGTCATGTCCCTCAATGTGACATCCATGACACAGTGTGGCAGTTTAAGGGCAAGTGCTTTGAGGGCTGCGCAGTGTTGGGCACAGTGAGTATTCACAGTGACATATGTAGTAATGTCCTGCATGTCTTGGTATTCCCAGAAACTTGCAGTAGATGTGGTCAGCATACACATTTTGCTCTCTGCTGGCATCCTGCATGGCTTTGAGATAGGCATGTACTGCGTCCACCCTCATACCTGCATGCATTAATGTGTGTTTCACACATGATGATGTTTGAATGTCGCAGATTTGTTGTCTCTGCTAAAGTTATGGCTGAAGTTGGTATGAGTCAGTGTCATGCTCCTGCACTGTGAAATGGTGGTAGGTTACACTGATTATTGCACCCTCTTGTCTCCCATGTCTGCAGCTCAAAGTCAACCAGCGCAAGGCCGTGTGGAGGGCCATTGCATGCAAGGTGCGTGCACTGGGTGTCTCCAAACGACGGCGCTCCCACTGTCACAAGAGGTGGGATGACATCTGCCGGCTGAGCAGGAACTTGGCCGAGATGACACTGGGGCTGATCCCTCGCTCCGGCAGGTTGGCGCGGCGCAGCATGACACCACTAATGGCACGCATTTTAGCTGTGACGCAGCCTGAACTGGATGCACGTCTGAAGGGGCATCAGCAGCAAGCTGGTGGTGAGTATTCTGTGAGTGTGACTTTGGGTGTTGTTTGGCTGCATGTGCTCCAAGCCTGGGCCAGTGCAGGGCTGTGATGTTGCTAGTGTGATGCAATGGCGTGTAAGTGGCCGCAGTGTTGGGTGCAGTTGTCATGCATTCCCCCAACATGTACCTTCCCATGTCATTGGTGTAATGGCCCTTGAGTTCACATTTGTAGTTGTGGCCTTCTGGTATCATCTTCATTGGTGTCGTCACGAACATCCCATGTCAGGGTCCAGCAGAGTGCATGATCTGAGTGTGCCATCATCAATGTGTGCATTGCCTGACGTCAGATTTGTGCTGCCTACACATCTAACAACAATGTGCAACTGTAGTTGTGCCCCAAGATACGACATGGTGGAGGGCATGTGCTCATGGCCATTGTGTGCGGATATGTTGGAGTCTGTCTCTGTGTTGGACACTTCTGCTGGCTCAAGATGTGACAGTGGCAACATGTTGTGAGTAGAATCTTTTACCCCCTCAGGGCCCTAGGTGTGCACAGAGGGATATGTGTGTCTGGTTAGCTGAAGCCACCAACAGGCTAATTGGCTGTGTGTCCATCACATGGGTGAATTATGCCAAGTTTGCATTATGCCACGGTAATTTCGATGTTTGGATTGAGGTTGCACAGTGTTACTGCCCATGGTGTTGTCCAACATGGATGATTGTTCATCATTAGTGATGCTTCCCTTGCAGATATTTGTAAACTTGATGCAAATGTACTGATCCTACCTCTATCTCTCTCTCATGCAGCATCTCACATGGGCACGGAAGGACAGGGGACGGACACCAGTGGTGAGGCATCAAGCACAACTGCTGCACACCAGCATAGTGACACGGATGTCACCAGCGCATCAGAGGGGGACCGTAGTCTTCTAGAGGACTCACAGCCAGAGACGCAGACCTCTACGTCATCTAACGACGGCGGTGACGCATCTATGTCTTTCGGCCGAAGGAAACGGGGACTCTGCCTCCTCGTCCACCACACAGCGTTCAGTGCCCACCCTCCCTGCTACTCCCACTGTTGCTGCCCGTGTTCGCACCACAAAAAAGGGAAGAGTGTCCTTCATCCCAGGCACCGCTGCCCCTGCCCCTGTCCCCCTGCTGCCATCAGTGCTGAGTCTGTGGACCTTTTGCGCCAGCTGTGTGTGGGTCAGACAGCTCTCCTCAATGCCTTCCTGGACCATGACAAAAAATTGGCACAGGTGGTGGCTTACATGGAGGGCGTTCATTCCGACATGGGTGGGCTACACCGGACTGTACAGTCTCTGTCCTCTGCAGTGACAGCAGCCATTCAACTTGCCCAATCCCATAGTCCAGCTCCAGTCCCTAGGCCCACCACCCTGCCAGTGGCCGCATCTGATGATAGTGACCACACACCCCAGACATCAAGGGACAGATACGGCACACGCAGCACACGGCAGCAGCAGCCCAAGCAGTCCAGGCCGCAGACACCATCCCCACAGAAAGGTAAACCCACACCAGAGCGCAGAGGCAAAAGCCCTTCAGGCCACACCCAGGGCAAGGATGGCAAGGAGCAGGCCTCAGGCTCACATGCCTCAGAGGCATCCCCAGCCAAGGACTCACCTGTCCCAAAAGTGTCTCGCAGAGACAAGCACACAGTTTCTGTGCCCAGTGACAAACAGGTGCCTGCTAAGGGTACACGTAAGAGGTGCTCCAAGGCAAGTTCACCCACAACATCTACTCCCATCCAGAGCCCTGTGAAGCAGGGAAAGGAGGCCACTGTAGGGGGGACACCTGGTAAACAGGTGATGCAGGGGCAGAGGCAATCCAGGGCCAAGCATCCCAAAGAATCCAGCACGTCCCCAAGAGGGGGACCAGCATCTGCACATGAGCCAGCTTTTGTGACGAGTGTGCCTGTTGTATACACCCCACTTGGCATTAATCCCAGGACAGGGAAGCCATATCAAATCCCCAAGAAGCGGAAGGGCACCCCTCCAACTTCTCCCACACACACTGGGTCTCGTGCAAGCATGAGTCCACCTCCACGTGCCACCACCCCACCTGGTCCTAGCAGCCCTCCGGCTTCCCAAACCACTGCTGGCTCTACCACACCTGGACCTAGCAGCCCTCAAGCTTCCCAGAACACTGATGGCTCTACCCCAGCTGGGCCTCTCTCTCCCGAGCCAGTACCCCAACTGGCCCCGACAGACAGCCACCTCCCAGTCATACTGCCAGCCAAGTCTGAGTGTTGGTCACCCTCACACACATGTCTCTCCCACAGTGGTACCATGGACTGCCCATTTTTGACGCACTGAGTGTGTTGCTGACCATGGCAGGGTACTGTACCACACATTCCCAGTGCTGGATGTCATGTACTCACTCTGCACTTTGGACTGGCCACTGGCCTTGCTGTTCACTGCTGTTTGCCCCTTGCCTGTGCAGCTTCTCATGTACCTCACCTGCACTTTGGACTGGCCACTGGCCTTGGTGTTCACTGCTGTTTGCCCCTTGCCTGTGCAGCTTCTCATGTACCTCACCTGCACTTTGGACTGGCCACTGGCCTTGCTGTTCACTGCTGTTTGCCCCTTGCCTGTGCAGCTTCTCATGTACCTCACCTGCACTTTGGACTGGCCACTGGCCTTGCTGTTCACTGCTGTTTGCCCCTTGCCTGTGCAGCTTCTCATGTACCTCACCTGCACTTTGGACTGGCCACTGGCCTTGCTGTTCACTGCTGTTTGCCCCTTGCCTGTGCAGTTTCTCATGTACCTCACCTGCACTTTGGACTGGCCACTGGCCTTGCTATTCACTGCTGTTTGCCCCTTGCCTGTGCAGCTTCTCATGTACCTCACCTGCACTTTGGACTGGCCACTGGCCTTGCTCTTGTCTAAATTTTGCTGCATAACGGTGTGAAATGTAAATAAAAAAGAAATGTACTCCTGTTGTCTGCCTTGTCAGTGTCCTTGCTAACTAAAGGGTTACTGTGTGGGTATGGTTTACTGTGACACATGCTCTATATGCCACTTCAACATTGCCAATGTCTTGTTTCCTCTGATCATGTTGTTTCAACTTTGGTGTCCCAGACTTGTGCATCTGTGTGTGTTGGCTTAGATGTAGGTGTGTTTGCTGTAGACTGTTTAACTTCCTGGGTGTGTTGTTGTCTGTGTGATGTTTAGATTGTTGTTGTGTGTGTTCATGGTGTGTCACTCATCTCTGTTTGTAACTGGTATGTCTGTTGTGCACACACTGCTTGGTGTGCATGCAGTGCTGTGAGTGTATGTTGCCTTGTCCTTGCCTGTTGTGCACCCCCTGATGTTTAGCTGTTGTAGCATGTTGATATCTTTGCATGTGCATGTGTTATGTCTGATGTGGCTGTGTGCAGTGTTTGTGTTGTGTTGTCTCATGCAGTTGACAGATGCTCTGTGTGTGGTGTTCTATTTGCCTGTCAGTGTGTGTGTTTTGTTGTTGTGTTTGATTCAGATGTGTGTTGCCATTGTGGTGTGCCTTACTTGTGTGTCTGTCACATGGACTGAGGTCTATTGTAGTTCCCGTGCTTGTTTTATGTGCATCCTTGGTGTTTTCTCCTCTCATATTTGATGTGTCTCTTGTCATTGTTGTGCATGTGCAGGCATGTGGTACACTATGACACCATTTTGAGTTGATGGGTGGTGTGGTATGTCTGTCTGTGTGTCATTGTAGGCCCCTTTCTCCCTGTTTGTCTCCATTATTGTTTTGTGTGGATGTACTTCTTATATGTGTTGTGGTATGTTGTCTGTGCATTTTTCCTGACTGATGAGGTTGTGTACTCCTGTTGTGTCTGTGCTCCCATTGAATTTGCACTGTTTGGCTGCACAGGTCTTGTCTGTTATTGTAGTAGTTCTGTGTGTGTGTTTTGATTGAGTTCTGTGTCTGACTATTGTTTTTGTGCGTACAGTGGTTCTGCCATCCCTGTGTGTGTGTGATGTTTGTGGATACCCCCCAGGGGGTGTGTTTCCTTGTCAGTGTATTGACTGGACATTATTGGCAAGCTTCTGTGTGTTTGTCACTGGTGTTGTGTGTTGCAGGTGTGATGGGTGTGGGGGTTGTGTGGAGGTTCATACTTGTGTTTGACAGTCATGGAGTGTTGCAATGGGCCCTGTGTGTTGTGCTGCTGACATACTCCTGTGATGTATTTGGATGCAGATGTGTGGCTGCTCAGTGTTAGACTTACTACCCTTCCTTTCATCCCTGTGCCTATACATGGCTTGCCTTGCTGTCTCCCTGAGTTGTTGCAGTGAGGTGACTGTGGTTTGACTTCACTCACTGTGACTGCCATGTGTGATTTGTTGAGCTGGGGTTGTTGTTATATGTTCCTTCCCTTGCATGTGATGTACACTTTCTTGGTGTTCAGGTCCTTGCCATTCCATTTGTGTGCACCTCACTTTAGGTTTCCTATTTGTTGTCCTCCATTGCTGCTGGCATGTGGTCTGTGTTTGTTGCTGTGTGTCAGTGTGGGGTATGTCTGTGTGACTTGGCAGGCTGTGTGTCCATTGGAGTGTTTGTTCATTGTCTGTGTGTGTTTATTTTGTGCTTGGACTCAGTTTACTTGCCATGAGTGTGGTGTTGTTGTGGTGTGTGGGTTCCCCTGGCCCTGTGCTTCTACGCTGTGTGTTACTCTGCAGCCACACCTGATGAGGCTGTCTCCCTAGTTGTTTGTTGTGTGGTGCAGTGTGTGTGTTCACCTGGCTGGTTATTGGGCATGTGTGGGCACAGGAGGGTCACATGGCATGTCCCTTCATGTTGTGGGTGGGCCTAGTGTGTGGAGTTTGGAGGTGTTGCCCTGTGTACTTTGTGCACTGCCCATGCCTTGCGCTGGCCCAGCCTACTACATTGTGTGCATTCTTTAACGCGGATTCACCGCTGCGGTCACGTGACCTGGACATTATTTCGAGATCGCGGACATGGTGACCGGGATGAGGAGGGGTGGACTAGTGGCAGGTAGGACATGTGTGGCTACACCTGTGGTTGTGTTCCTGTCCCCACCAGGGTGTCTGGTGGGGGCAGGGACCTTACATCATCCATGGGGTTGTGGGTTGTGTTTGTGTGCAGAGTTGTGTGCTAGCGTACCTGCGGCGGCGTCCGCCGCGGTCCATGGCTTGCTGGAGGTGTATCATGTACAGCGCCGGGAAGACGTGTAGTGCCGGGTCCATGGCGGTCGGGTCCGGTATTCTTTTTTGCGCTCCGCTGTGGTGCTTCCGCCTGCTCAGATTGGCCGGTTTCTCCGCTGCGGTGTGCCTGGCTTTTTGGCGCATCCTAATTTGTACGGCTGGAGGGACGTCATTCCGCACGGCGGTGGCTCTCGATTGGTTGTCTCCACCGCGGTGGCGGGCGCGTTTTGATGGCGGTGCACGTCGCACCGCGGCGGACGGACAATGGGCTGTGTTTGACCATTGTAATATGGCGGACGGGTGCACCGCTGCTCACGGGCGGAAAACAGCGTTTTATTCTACCGCCAGCATCGCGGAGGTGCATCCGCCAGTCATCGTAATGGACCCCCTAGTTTCCATAGGAAAAGCATTTTTTAATTTGCCAATATCTTTGGCGCCGTTTGACGAATCTTTGCGAAAATTTCAAAATTAATGGGGTACTCCGGTCAGCTCCTGTCTTGAAAGTTTCGGGGTGATTCGTCAAGTGGGGGCCGAGAAAAAAGGGGTGTCCCAAAACACATTTTCTCCATGATAATGTCCATAGGAAATTTTGGAACAGGCTACAGCCCGAACTGCTGAACGAAATTACATCAAGTTTGGCAAAAAGGTAGCTCTTGGTTCAGAAAGCGACCTTTTTTTTAAATGGTGTAAATCCGTTCAGTAGTTCCTTAGAAATTCGAAAATAAAAAAATATCGATATCTGGTGACCGCAGTGGATCCGCAAACTCTCCCGAGCACGAGCTTGACTCTGATTGGCTGCCAACACTCCAAACCAAAAAGTGTTGGCAGCCATCTTGTGACTCGGTAGAGTCACAAGAAAAAAGGTGAAAAAAAAGAAAAGGGGGCAGGATAGAAACACCCTGACCCCCTAGACATGGTCAGGGGGTTCCACAGGGATCTCCAGGGCCAAAAAAAGCATTTAAAAAAAAAAAGAAATCGGCCGAATTCGTGGATTCCGCTGAAAAAAAATGATGCACGGGCTCCCGTGCTTCATTTTAATGAGCCCCCGGAGGCAATGTGCATAATATATGCGGGGGCCGCGCGGGCCCCCACAGCCCCGGGGACCCCCACCTCCACGGGGCTTTATTTTTAAATAAAAAATGGCGTGGGGGCTCCTGCCCCCACCACGCAGCCCCAGGGACCGCCACCTCCTCGGGCGATAATTATTAAATGCGGGGGGCACGTGGCCCCCCGCAGCCCTGGGGACTGCCACCTCCCCGGGGCTTGCTTTAAAATGACAGTGTGGGGGGTTCGAGCCACCCCACACTGCCCCAGGGACCACCACCTCCCCGGGGCACTAATCATTTAAATGAAGGGGTCGTTGCGGACCCCCGGCCCCGGGGACCACCACCTTCCCGGGGCTTTAATCATGATGGGAGGGGTGCCGTGCGGTCCCCCTCCTGGAGTTGTCTTTGGCCCTGGGGACCGCCACCCCCAGGGCCGGCTCCAGCAATGTCCCAGGGTGCCTACCCCTGGGACATTGCAGTTTGCAATGACAGTGCGGGAGCACTGCTCCCGCCCTGTCATTGGAAACTTCTGCTTTGCTTCGTGGAAGCGAGAGCAGGAAACCTGCTCTCGCTTCCACAAAGCAAAGCAGATTGCTTTTGGACCAGGGGAGCTGCATGTCAGCCAGCTTGGACCGCGGGTGCATTGAGCCTCCCCTGCGGTCCCCAACATGAGGCCAGGCCCTGGGGGATGGGGCCCCCGGGGCCAGAAGTGGCCCAGGGAAGGGAAGCCACGCGGGCCCCCTCTTGTAATTAAATACATTTAAAAAAATGAAAGAGGCAAAGCCCCGGGGGATGGGGTCCCCGGGGCCAAAAAAGGCCTCAGGAGGGGGGCCACGCAGCCCGCCTCCTTTAAAAAAAATATAAATAAATATATGGCCATGCCCCGGGAAATAGGGTCCCCAGGGCCCACAAAATATTAAGAGAAGGGGGGTCACACAGCCCCCCTTCTAACAAAAAAAAAAAAGAAAAGCCGGCATCTCACCGGAGGCCCCGCCCCCTCCCTGCACCAGTCTGCAAATGCGCCTCCTGGCACATTCTAAATTGGGGGATTAAGTCCCCTTGAATCCTGAGGGTCCCTGGGGGCCAACTAGCCCACGAGGTACCTCCAGTAAGCCCCACACAGTGGGATTTCTGAGAGGTGGTCCAAGGCCAAGCCCCTTTTTACGATCTCCTTAAATTGAGGGAATGTGGGATGGGACAAGGTGTGCCACAATGGAATCTTACTCAGGCACAAAGAAAGGCAATAAAAGATTTGGAGATGGATGCCACTATTGTGATTAAACCCTCGGATAAGGGTGGGAACGTGGTGTTGCAAACACGAATAAATTATTGTAATGAGGCTCTCTACCAATTGAATAATCATGAGAACTATACACCGATAAATGCCAGTGAATATATGGAAAGCATTGTACAGTATGAACATTTGATTCTGAAATGGCGGACCAAAGGAATGCTTTCAACCGAAGAATATAATTTTCTACAGGTACCCCATCCAAGATTACCTAGCTTTTACCATCTGCCGAAGGTACACAAGGATGCGGAGAGCCCTCCGGGACGACCGATTATTTCTTCTATTGGTGGCCTTCTGGAGAACATGTCAAAATTTATTGATCATTATTTGTTCCCTTTTGTACTTGAATTACCCTCATACACGAGGGATACTAAGGACTTTTTGAGGTACATTGAAGGGATTTTATGGGAACCTGACTTTCTAATGATTACTCTTGACATAGCTAGTCTATACACTAGCATTGCTCATGAGGATGGGATTGCTGCCATCAAACATTTTTTGAAGAATCGCCATCAGAAATTTTCTGAGCACAGTGAGATGTTGATTGAGTTTTTGAAGTTCTGTTTGCATAACAATATCTTTATTTTTCAGGACCAAATCTATAGACAAAAGTGGGACTGCCATGGGGCCTGCTTCGCCCCCAGCTATGCGAATCTTTTCGTAGGCTGGTGGGAGAAGCGGGCCGCATGGGCGGACTCATGCGATCACTGGGTAGAGAGAACGATTGGTTGGAGGCGATACATAGATGATCTCTTTCTAATCTGGCGAGGCAGCAAGGAGTCAGCAATGGAATATATTGATCATTTGAATATTAATAATTTGAACCTTCAGTTCACTAGTGAGATTAGCTCCAGAGAGGTTACATATTTGGATGTGAGGGTCTTTGTGGCAGATGGGAAGATTGAAACAGCACTGTTTAGGAAGCCCACAGCGGGAAACTCAGTGCTGCATGCACGGAGTAGCCATCCAGTAAATCTGAGAAACAGCATTCCCTATGGGGAACTATTGCGTATAAAACGCAATAGTACTAGGTTGGAGGACTACCATCAAGCAGCTATAGAAAGCATTATAAGGTTTCAAGCAAGAGGGTATAAAAAGAAAACCCTAGAAGAGGCGTGGAGAAAAACAGAGATACAAAATAGAACTGATATATTGAAGGATGTTCCTAGAAAGAAAGAAGCAGGGATTACGCAGAATTTCAGGTTGATTACTAATTACTTCAGTGCGGCGAACAGTGTTAGAAAAATTATACAGTCCAACTGGAGAATACTTAAATCAGATGTAATCATTGGTCGTGATATTCCATCACACCCGTCTCTGACATTTAGAAAAACACGCTCTCTGAAAGATCATTTGGTTAAAAGTCATCTGCCACCAATACAGAGAGGTGTTCTAGGTATAGCAGGTTTCTATCCCTGCGGGAAATGCAAAGCTTGTGCGAATTGCAATAAAGTAACATCTTACATGATTGCAGGCCGTAGGGACCCAGTATGCATTTCAAAATTTATGAACTGCAATACAGCCTTTGTAGTGTATTGCCTGGTCTGTCCATGTTGCTTTAGGTACGTGGGCAGGTACCATACATGCAGCTAAGATTCGAATACTGGAACACCAAAGAGCAATTCAGAACAATGACAATAACTATCCGGTTGCTAGACATTTTCAGTTACACCATAATAGCAACCGGAAGTTAGTTGAAATACTTTTTGTTTGGATCATGTGGTTCGTGACCCTAGAGGAGGGGATAGAGAGAAGCGTCTTAGAAGACTAGAGTCACGTTACATTATTGATATGGCCACAAAGACTCCAACAGGATTAAACATGGGGAGGAACTGGGGTACACTTGTAAATATGTATAGTAGTGAAAGGAACAGGGATGTGCAGGTGGGGTCAGGGTGTAATGATGTATTTGGTATACAAATGGATTGTGATAGTGTCACATCAGTTATATTCCAACTTTGTTGGCCCATCCAGGGCTTCATTTAACGAGCAGAGCGATATGTTATATACGAATATGGATTGGTATGTGTTCCACTCACTATGAATATGTAAGGACCATACAGGGCTTCTAAATTAATCTAAGTACTGCCCTATCGTATTTGGGGCAACTGCAATGAAGGGCTAATCTGTTGATAGGTTGGATTCACATGACTCGAATTACGCTCAATGTTTGCTCTGGTGGTTGAGTTTTTGAACTTTTAACTAATATTAGCTGTGACACTGCTTTGATTGCGATACAATTGAAATTTGATTTGTAGGTTGTATACGGATGAATTTAAACTGTGTTTTAACTTATGCTTTGATGCCTGGTGTAGTAATGGCACCCATGAGCCTGACCTGACGCCCGGTAATGATGTATAAATTACTAGGTTCGTGTGCGGCGGCCGCCAAACACTGACGAAGGCGTACCGCTGAAACGCGTTTGTTTTTTATTTTGTGCCATTAAATCCAGAGAAGGATTAAACCCCCCGTGAGTGCTGGTGTTTATTTGTTGGAGCGTTGGGATTATACGCGATCTTGTCGTCGCGTTTCCAGCACCCGCTACTGAGTGCGTGAGTCAAGCGGCAAGAACCTGGAGCGTTGACAATTGGATAAGCTCCCGCACCACTCCTCTGCAAACATCTAGTCCCGGCAACCAAGTTGGATTTCCTGCGACGATCTGACACCGCGTGAAGTATGTGGTAAGAACTTTGTTTTAACTTACTGCGGGACACTGATTCTGAACTATATTAGCGAAAGGAGTATAGCGAGGGGGGAGTGAATCTCAGATTTCTGCAAGATACAATCGGATGTACAGCGAAGCGGCCCGCCGCGATGCGGCTTCAGATATTTTCAGAACGAGACCTGGGTCTCGATCTGCAGGAGATGAAGTGACCGCTGGCCAACCCCAACAGGGCTTAAAATCCAAATATTTACAATTGGAAAGACTCTATGAGAGAGAGATAAGGAAGTGGTGGGAGGCCACTTCCTTGCAACACTACATTGACGTTAATAGAGTGCCAAGGGGTTTAAGGATATATACTGTCCCAGCATATGAAAACCCAGACCCGAAGCTCCTGGATGAATGGGCAGAGTACACAGCAGATTCCTCGAAGGGAATGCTGGGAATTCTCGTTAAATTTGCCGGGAGTGATTGTAAAAAGGCACTGGACGAAATAGAAGAAATTGAGAAAAAACTGAGTGAGGAAGGTGAAAAATCTATACATGATGAATTACGTGCACAAATGAAGAAACGGTTGGAAAGTTATGAAAATAAAATAAAATTGAGGAAACAACAGAAATTTGATAGAGACGCGAGGGACTATGAACAAGGAAGGATCCTAACCTTCGCTCGTAAATATGATGCACCAAGAAGAGATCTGAGGAACAAGTCCAGGAAACCGGCTGCAGCGAAGGACACTTCGGAGTCAGAAGTCTCAACTGCTGAGCAATCTGAGGAGGAAAGTGGGGGAGCGAGAGCAAGTGGTCCAGGACCACCTCATTTTCACGAGGAGTTCAATCTTATCCGGCAGACGTGGCTACGGGGAGGGATTAGGGAGACCTCCAGAACAATCAGCCACAGACGCACAAGGAGGGGTGGGGGACACCCGGCCAAAAAGCAGAGGAAGTTCCTACACTCGTCCAAAAAGAACTCCGAAATTCAGATAATGGACAATATACCGCAAATAATGGACAATGCACCTCAGAATAAGAATTTGACCATCATTAATCTCACAGCTAAGATACTAACATCTGTAGAGGAATCTGTGTTAAAATTAGGATTGACATTCTGTCCAACCAGCAAATTTGAATACGCCCAAACGAGGATAGATATCTTTAAATTCATAAGGAAGATCAAACTTTTTTAATTCTTCAAAATGAAGGGCTTGGAATCTAGAACCAATATGACAGCTCCACAACTTGCAAGAACCAATCTGTTGAATAGACAAGAGGTGGAATTACTCGCAATTTTGGAAGATTTGGGAAACGAAGGGGACACCACGGAGACGAATACTCCAGCAGGAGTCGATGCAGTGGTAAGCCCCACAATTCACCAAGAAAGAGCAGTAAGCCCTTTTAGACCTGCCTCCAAATTCCTTCCTCAGACTCCCACGGACACTATCGATGTTTTCCATGAGAAAGTGAATTATGATCTCCTTAAATTGAGGGAATGTGGGATGGGACAAGGTGTGCCACAATGGAATCTCAGGCACAAAGAAAGGCAATAAAAGATTTGGAGATGGATGCCACTATTGTGATTAAACCCTCGGATAAGGGTGGGAACGTGGTGTTGCAAACAAGAACAAATTATTGTAATGAGGCTCTCTACCAATTGAATAATCATGAGAACTATTCACCGATAAATGCCAGTGAATATATGGAAAGCATTGTACAGTATGAACATTTGATTCTGAAATGGCGGACCAAAGGAATGCTTTCAACCGAAGAATATAATTTTCTACAGGTACCCCATCCGAGATTACCTAGCTTTTACCATCTGCCGAAGGTACACAAGGATGCGGAGAGCCCTCCGGGACGACCGATTGTTTCTTCTATTGGTGGCCTTCTGGAGAACATGTCAAAATGTATTGATCATTATTTGTTCCCTTTGTACTTGAATTACCCTCATATACGAGGGATACTAAGGACTTTTTGAGGTACATTGAAGGGATTCTATGGGAACCTGACTTTCTAATGATTACTCTTGACATAGCTAGTCTATACACTAGCATTGCTCATGAGGATGGGATTGCTGCTATCAAATATTTTTTGAAGAATCGCCATCAGAAATTTTCTGAGCACAGTGAGATGTTGATTGAGTTTTGGAAGTTCTGTTTGCATAACAATATCTTTATTTTTCAGGACCAAATCTATAGACAAAAGCGTGGGACTGCCATGGGGGCCTGCTTCGCCCCCAGCTATGCAAATCTTTTCGTAGGCTGGTGGGAGAAGCGGGCCGCATGGGCGGACTCATGCGATCACTGGGTAGAGAGAACGATTGGTTGGAGGCGAAACATAGATGATCTCTTTCTAATCTGGCGAGGCAGCAAGGAGTCAGCAATGGAATATATTGATCATTTGAATATTAATAATTTGAACCTTCAGTTCACTAGTGAGATTAGCTCCAGAGAGGTTACGATTTTGGATGTGAGGGTCTTTGTGGCAGATGGGAAGATTGAAACAGCACTGTTTAGGAAGCCCACAGCGGGAAACTCAGTGCTGCATGCAAGGAGTAGCCATCCAGTAAATCTGAAAAACAGCATTCCCTATGGGGAACTATTGCGTATAAAACGCAATAGTACTAGGTTGGAGGACTACCATCAAGCAGCTATAGAAAGCATTATAAGGTTTCAAGCAAGAGGGTATAAAAAGAAAACCCTAGAAGAGGCGTGGAGAAAAACAGAGATACAAAATAGAACTGATATATTGAAGGATGTTCCTAGAAAGAAAGAAGCAGGGATTACGCAGAATTTCAGGTTGATTACTAATTACTCCAGTGCGGCGAACAGTGTTAGAAAAATTATACAGTCCAACTGGAGTATACTTAAATCAGATGTAATCATTGGTCGTGATATTCCATCACACCCGTCTCTGACATTTAGAAAAACACGCTCTCTGAAAGATCATTTGGTTAAAAGTCATCTGCCACCAATACAGAGAGGTGTTCTAGGTATAGCAGGTTTCTATTCCTGCGGGAAATGCAAAGTTTGTGCGAATTGCAATAAAGTAACATCTTACATGATTGCAGGCCGTAGGGACCCAGTATGCATTTCAAAATTTATGAACTGCAATACAGCCTTTGTAGTGTATTGCCTGGTCTGTCCATGTGGCCTTAGGTACGTGGGCAGTACCATACATGCAGCTAAGATTCGAATACTGGAACACCAAAGAGCAATTCAGAACAATGACAATAACTATCCGGTTGCTAGACATTTTCAGTTACACCATAATAGCAACCGGAAGTTAGTGAAATACTTTTTGTTTGGATCATGTGGTTCGTGACCCTAGAGGAGGGGATAGAGAGAAGCGTCTTAGAAGACTAGAGTCACGTTACATTATTGATATGGCCACAAAGACTCCAACAGGATTAAACATGGGGGAGGAACTGGGGGTACACTTGTAAATATGTATAGTAGTGAAAGGAACAGGGATGTGCAGGTGGGGTCAGGGTGTAATGATGTATTTGGTATACAAATGGATTGTGATAGTGTCACATCAGTTATATTCCAACTTTGTTGGCCCATCCAGGGCTTCATTTAACGAGCAGAGCGACATGTTAAATACGAATATGGATTGGTATGTGTTCCACTCACTATGAATATGTAAGGACCATACAGGGCTTCTAAATTAATCTAAGTACTGCCCTATCGTATTTGGGGCAACTGCAATGAAGGGTTAATCTGTTGATAGGTTGGATTCACATGACTCGAATTACGCTCAATGTTTGCTCTGGTGGTTGAGTTTTTGAACTTTTAACCAATATTAGTTGTGACACTGCTTTGATTGTGATACAATTGAAATTTGATTTGTGGGCTGTATACGGATGAATTTAAACTGTGTTTTAACTTATGCTTTGATGCCTGGTATAGTAATGGCGCCCATGAGCCTGACCTGTCGCCCGGTAATGATGTATAAATTACTAGGTTCGTGTGCGGCGGCCGCCAAACACTGACGAAGGCGTACCGCTGAAACGCGTTTGTTTTTCATTTTGTGCCATTAAATCCAGAGAAGGATTTAACCCCCCGTGAGTGCTGGTATTTATTTGTTGGAGCGTTGGGATATATATATATATATATATACATACGTATATGGTTCCTGCATTAGCAATCTCGTCTATCATCCAGTGCCGGTGGTCATTACAGGTGCAGTGCCTGTAATAAAAAATGCAGGCAGTTAACACAATTTATTACAGCATGTAACATTGGAATTCCCTTGTTCCCTTGTCTAGCAGCAACAGATTTGCGAAGCCCAGGTTCTGTAGTCCCATAAGCAAATGTGTGAGACAATGGTGGCCATCTTGGATTGGCCGCTTTCAATTTATACTAAATGGGTGTTATGGTGCTGTTAGCTGCTTCAGTAGCTAAGGATAAAAATGGTGTGATGTTTACAAATCCCCTTCTTCTATCTCCTCACTGCCTGCACCACAAACAGCTACCTGGAGGGCTGATGTGGGATGTAAAATTAAAGTGTTAGTCCAGAGCTGTGGTACTGAAATGTACTCTTTTGTAGACAGATATGCACAAGCAAAATGCCATCACTCACAGTGAGGTAGGCCAATGGCTGAAGTGGGCTGACCCATTGCCCCACACCGTATGCTGTGGTGGTCAGAAACAACCTATGAATGACAATTTAGCGAACACATGGGTAAAGACTGCTGGCCCAAAATGCCCTCTATGTATGAGATATACTTGTATTCTTTATATGAGAATTTTCAAAAAAACATGAGTCTGGCAAGTAAGCTAGAGATGCCGCAAAGGGCAAATGTAAAAAGCTGAATAGTGTGCAGGATAAACAGTATTTAAGTAGAGTAAGGGTTCGTGAAACTCCTCCACACTAGGTTCTTTGATCAAAAACTTAGGAGGATGAGCTCCAGGCAAACTGTTTCTCGAAAGGTTCTGTTTTAAGCTGTTTTCTGAATCACAGGTAGTTTGATTCAGCACTGAGATGGGAATTTAGGATTTTTCATCATTATGGATCAGTTAGCAACTTTCTTTGTGCAAATTCAGGGCCCATAAAGTGCTATGTGATGAACCGAGATCCACAACTGAGGCTAGTCATCAGATCAATACATTTAAAAAATGTGAAGCACATTAGATTCCACAAGGTGGATAGAGAATGGTTAAGGTTTCAAACCATAAATGTTTATTAAAGGTTAAAAGGTTTACAGATTTAAAATCATCAAATTAATATTATTCAATATTCAATACATGAATGCATTAGTCAATATAAAGGTAAAAAATCAATCAAAATCATATAAGCAAAAAATAAAATGTTAAGTAAATCATTCTCCCATAAAGGGAGCAACCTACTCTGCTCTAAGCTGTCTCGGAAGGAGATAAATGCATATTCTGGAAACGTTCTGCTCTGCACTAGCTTAAGTTACACAATTCTAACATTTGCTACACCTACATATGGTTCCCATAAAACGCTCCAGTCAGGTTAAGGCACACAGATATAATCTAGGCCCATTCGTTTCTCAAGTTGAATGAGTGAATCCAGTATTTGTAAAGCGTGAACTAATCACCCCTAAGGGTCTCAAGGCGCTGGGGCCATTGGGGAGATTAAGTGAGCTATTGCCCAGAGTCACATGATGCTGAGCTTGGCTGCCGCCGGGGCTCGAACTGTGAGCCCCGCGCTCTGGAGGCAACCGCTCTGCAATGAAGCTTCTCTAAGCGTCCTTCAAACAAGATACATTAGACCAACCTGCACACTGAAGGTGTACTGTAGCAACTAATTAACACATTATGCAGTTCTCATGTAAACAAAAACATTTCACATGAGAAAGAAAGCAAAGACACGTCACATTTGTTAATTGTGAGTTCAGCTTCTCCTACATGAAAAATGCACACGTAATATGAAACAAGATGGCTTCCGAACTTTAGCCATACTAAACACACCCTACATTAGCTACAGTCAACCGAAACATGGAAAATATACATTTGCATGTTAATGTCAATATAATGGAAAATATTTAATATGAAAAAGAACCCTTTCAGAGCTGTCATTAATGTGTGTCTGTCAAATTTCCTTTGGAGAAAAGAAGGATCTGGGGTCAAAGATGCTAATGGAAGGTATTTACAAGGGATTTAGCACTGAAATGACTTTTGTAAATATGCTGGATGTTTGTTTGAGTATGCCTTTTGGACAGTGTAGAGTGTCTTGAATTAAGTTACAGAATTGACAGTGGAATGCGTACAGAGGTGGGACAAGAGGTTAGAATTTTATAAATTCAGGCATACCATGCCAGCCACATTTTAGAGGCTTTTAAGTCTTTCTCCCAGTTTCTTTAGACTTGGATTATTTATTCTGTTGTGATGAAAATATTTGACATAATTGCACTCTACCCTCATTATGCAACCTCTACATCCACTCTGGACATGTAGCGAAATTGGCAGGCAATAATCTCTTGATATGTTGCTTTGGAACAGTAATTATGTAATTATGTTGTAGATGAGTGCTGTCTAAAAAGACCAGTGATACATTTAACAATAGGAACTGAAGGATGCAAGCCAATCACAGTTAACAAAACATGACTAAATCTGCAAGATTGCTCACTGATAGATGCTGTGCCTTCTGGTGGTCATTGTAATAGTGAAAGTGATGGTGCTCCTGGTGATGCAGCTGATGGTCTTGCTGTAACTGATTGCTGTGAAGGGTTGGATGAGGCATTGTCTCATAGAGGTGCACTGCCAAGCTAGGCATCTATGCAAGGCCCTGGAATTTGTAGTTGGATGCCATCGATCACATCTTGTCCTGTGCTGAATCCTCCTCAATAGTGAATCAGAAGTGCTTGATATTTTTATGAGCTTATAAAAAGAGCCTATTGAGGTCTGGGGCAAGGGAAGCAATTCTTTGTCAATGCCTAGGATTTTTAACTGCAAACCCAGCTTGCGTGGTTTCCATTTGACTGGGATAAGGTGGACCGGATAGTGGCATACCATCATGAGGGTCCCATGACCCCATAATGGCTTAGGGTTATAGTTCAGGGTAATTTTTTATTATGTGATCAAGTAGACAAACTTCTTGATGATCTGATTTTGGAAGTGTTTGCTTGCCAATGTAGGTTGTTACAAGAACATGCATTGGTTTAGGACATGGTGAGCCTATAATGACATTGGGGCAGTCAAAGTGGTCCAGTCATTGACTGGGACACAGCAGAAATGAAGGCATGTAGGTCCACCAAACTAACAGGGTGGGAATTTATGCCAGGCCAGCTCATGAGAGAAGGATAAATGTTTCAGGTTAACTGAGTAAAATCCTTAAGCATGTCATGGACATTTTTAAATCTCTGTGTTTTTAATTGCAAGGTACCTCCTAGATGGGAGGTGTAGCCACAGTTGCCACAGTCACACTTATGGAGGGTTAGTATCCCTTAATTACCTATTTTTGGCTTTTGGAAATAGCAATTTATGTTTGCTGCAGATGAATACTTTGCATATTTTATTAGCTGTGAGCCATAGGATGTTGGTCTTGCTTTTAAGGGGGCAGAGGTACCTGCCCTTGACTTGCTGACGTGACCCTTCCAACCCATGTGATGGGGGACAGGTGCCAGGCATGCACAGCAACATAGGGAATATTGGGTGGACCTACTTGTTATTTGGTGGAAAAGTGGTGGTTTGGCTGTGCGGCCTATTTCCAGCCACAGATATTGGTGCAGTGTTCTATGAACTACAGTACCTGTGTTCTATGGAGATGGGTTACTCCTTAGTAGCATCTGTAAGTACAGGTCCCAACATGCGGAATCTTTCAGCATTATACCAGACAATTCTGAAAGAAGAAACTGCAAGAAGAGTACAGAACATTCTCGAAAAAGCAGCAGTAGTAGTTAAAAGGAGCACCATGCCACCAAGTCCTTCTGGGTCAATCTGGCTTTGTGGAGTTTGTGCCAAGTTCTGAAGAATTCCTGTTTTTCTGCTGAGTGAAGCATGTATAATTCTACTGAGAAAGACTTTAGCATCTTAAGGAATTTCTTCTGACTGTTCAGAATTCCCACTTGGTTCCTTGAGTCTTTATTATGATTAGTAAGCATATTTTACAAGCATATTTCATGAATGTGCAGAATATCTCTGGATGTGAGAAAAGTGAATGTGAGCGATAGTCTTCAGCAGATCATCTTAGACCATTGTCAAATTCCAGTCAAGTACATGTCTTTTGATTCTTTTGTGTAATACCCAGAACACAGTTTGGGCAGAATAGTAAATTTATAACTTGTGTTCTTTTAGAAATGTCTTTATTTTGCTACTGAACATTACCCCAAAGTAGAAATGGATCTACCCTATAAGACTCCACCATTCTCAGCCTATCTTGGTGGTAATAGTAGTAGTAGGCCAAGTAAGGGTATTAATTGTAATTGGTGGTCTATGCTACGAAGTTCAAGGTCACTATAAATTTCTTTTAAAAAAATAATATATTTATTGTTTTATACATATACAGCATCCCCCCACCCCTGGGCCCACCCCCCACCCTTCTCAGACTTTACCCAACAAAAAGAAGTACTTTGATTATATAATTCATCAAAATCATGAAACAAAACATAAAAATTCTCCGGTGCAGAATGATCCATCGTAAATCCTGCCAGGCATTTATCCTTGTATACAGGAACTATAGTAAGTTTCTATCCAGCCCCGGTATGACTTTGTATCCACTGCAATAACGGATCCCATATTGCCAATCCTTTTTTACGTTTATTACGCCCTTTTCTTTTATAGATAGCAACCTCTAGACTACATGTTGCCAACAATCGGGATCTCCATTGATGGAACGTCGGTGGATTCGGATCTAGCCATGTTGAGGCTATACATATCGTTAAGACAGCCATTGCCACAAATATTAACCCTTGCATATATTTTGGCCGCCTAACATTAGCTGTGCCAAGTATAATTTCATCCGTCGTGATGATTAGACTTGTTTTTAATATCTCTGACAAAAAGCCTGATATTTCGTTGATTAGATTAGTTAATACATCACATGAAGCGAATATATGCACGATATCAGCCTCAAATAATGTACAGCGTGGGCATGTCGTTCCTTTTCCCGACCCCCACTTTGCTATCCTGTTTGGAGTGTAGTACAGTGAGAAAAAGGTTTTATAAAATTGGGCTTGTAATTTGATAGACATTAAGCAAGTCTGAGATAATTCGTATGAATAATAGGAAGTTTCGGGTAAAACTCCCAATTTAGACTGCCATTTGGTCACGCATTTTTTCATATCATCTGGGTAGTGAGAGTTCATAGATTCATAAACTTCTCCTATAGTTATTGTAACTTTCTTAAGCAGGTTCTCCATGGTTTGAATTGCTTGGAATTTTACCCTGCCACCCCCTTTCTTTATCAGAAAATCTCTAACCTGTAGAAATTTAAAAAAGTCCCTATGACCAAGTTTATAGTCGTTTTGTAATTCCTCGAAAGATTTCAACCCGATAGAAGAGTAAAAGCAACCGAGCTGTGAAATCCCTTCCTGTACCCACCTATCCATGCAGTTATCCCTAAAAATCTCTGGGAGATCTTCATTATTATATAATGGTGTATAGTGGGATAGCCGTCCGAAGCCCAACAACTTCCGTACATTATACCAGACCTTATGTATACCTGAGATGGTCTTGAATCTGACCTTCTTGAAGTAACTATCATTGGCATGTCGCCAAAGGAATCCTCTACAGCCATCACCCAATAAAAGTTCTTGAGGTGTGGGGATATTGCCATTTGGTCTACTATCCGTCCCTGTAGAAATTAATAAAATACAATATCTCAAAGTAGTAACCCAATAATCCAATTTAAAGTTGGGCAGTGCCAGTCCCCCTCTATCTTTAGGTAAGGTAATAAATCTGAGTGCTCTGCGAGGTCTCTTATATCCCCACAAAAACCTGGAAAACATATACTCTATAGACTTAAACAATTGGGGTGGAAATTCCAAACATATAGTTCTGAAAAAATATAAAAATCTGGGTAAAAAAAGCATTTTGATCACATTGCATGTACCCCCAATGGATAAATGCAAATTATTTAACCGGACCAATTCTTTTTTCGTATTTTGTATTAAGGGTTCAAGATTATGACTAACTGTACGTTCTACTTTTGCCGTTATACTGACCCCTAAATACGTGGCTTTCTCCATTACTCGGTCGTCTCTCATCTTGATTTTGCAATTGAGAATAATCTGAGTTTTGCCTTGGTTCAATTTATATCCGGATACCTCTCAAAAAGTTTTAGCCTCCTCTTCTATTGCGTTTATTGCATTAATAGGGTCACTAGTGACTAGGGCAATATCATCCGCATACGCCAATGTTTTTGTAGAGTGAGCTCGTGCCCATATTGGTGGAATTAACATATTGTTTTCCAGTATGCGGATGAAAGGGCCAATATATATCGCAAATAGAAGAGGAGAGCATGGGCACCCCTGTCTTGTCCCTCTGGTAATGTTTAATTTTTCTGAAACTGCCCCATTTACCATTACCACGGCTGAAGGTTCAAAGTATAACATTTGCACTGCTTTAATAAATCGTTCCCTGATCCCATTCCTCGACATCGCGGTCCAAAGATATTTCCAGGAGACCTTTTCGAAGGCCTTTTCGGCATCGAGTAGTATAAGTGCCATAGGGTCTCCTACAGCGTCCGCAAAGTCGAAAAGTGAGATCACCCTTTGGACGTGATCGGTTGTTGATCTTCCTGGGATAAACCCATGTTGGCGGTCAGATACAATTTTATATATAATTGGGGCAAGTCGGGTAGCTAATAATTTAGAATAAATTTTAGAGTCCCCATTTATCAGCGTGATAGGACGATAAGATTCAAGTTCTGTGGGGTCTTAGTTCTTTTTTTTTTTAAAAACACAATCCTAGCTGAGGACCATGAACCTGGTGGTCGCCCCCCCTGAAGGACATGAACAAATAAGTCCTGCATTATTTCTTTTAATTGTGAGGAAAATTTAACATAAAACTCTGTTGGAATTCCATCCATACCAGCCGCTTTTCCTGTAGCTAAGCTATTCATAGAAAGAAGAATTTCTTCCCAGTGTGGAACGCTATCCAGACTATCTTGGTCCTCTACTTCAAATCTTAATGGTGAGTTTAAGTTTAAATATTCCTCAATTTTTTCCTGTTGAATCTCTATATCCTCATATAATTTCTGGTAAAAACGTTGGAACGCAGCTCTTATTTCGTTAGCTTCAGTCTTTTGCCCAGACTCTGGATCTCTAATTTCCCTTATTAGATTAGCTGAACTTTGTTCTCGGGTACGTACCGCTAATTGGTGTCCCACCTGTTCACTTAATTCGTATATTTTCTCTCTGCATATTGTTGCCTTAACTATGGCTTTTTCTGTTAGGATATCGAGGATAAGATTTTTAGCGGTCGCCACCCGGCTTAGTTTACTTTCTATTTCCCGTCCCTCCTGGACAGCCTTTATCAAACCTTCCTCGGCTATGCCCAGATTTCGCTGTAGAACAACCATTTTTTGTTTCGCGTCTTTATTATAGCTTAATGAGAATTGTAGCGTCTCCCCTCTGATGCCAGCCTTCAGGGCGTCCTAAACCACATTTATTGCTGTACTACCTAGATTGTCCTCCAAGAACCCCGGTATCCATCTCCTCATATGATGACAGTATTTCTCATTAATCAACAGTGCTCTTTCAAACGTCCACGTGGTCATAGTGGATCTCCATGCTCCCCATTCTAGATTTAACACAAGAGGATTATGGTCTGATAACACTCTGGGCAATTTTTCTATTGTACTGACAGATCTTAAGATGTTCGAGACAAACATATAATCCAATCTCGCATGCATAGAGTGTGGATTGGAATAATATGTGAATCCTGGATCCCCTGGATGTTCTATTTGCCAACAGTCAATTAATCCATGCCTCAGACTCATATTTTTGAGAGCCTGAAATACTTTCGGCTTCCTGCCCTGATATTTAAACCCTAGGTCTAACGACCAGTCACCTGGGAGATTTAAGTTATAATCGTCACATACTATTAGCGGGAGGGGCCAGTGAACTAATTCGTTAGAGATAAAAATTCAGTACTTCTGGGTCGTCACCAACATTACCATATATTGTGCATATTGTCATTTTTTTCCCCCCATTCTGATATCGGCATTCTGTAACCGCCCACCGTCCATACTTATCGGATAAAGATCGAGTGAATTGCATCCCACCCCCTTTTGCCAAAATGGCCACCCCCCTAGTTCTCACCCCTTGTGTTGTAGCAGTGATAAGTCTATACCCAAGTGTGTTAAGCAAATGCCTTTGTGACCCCTCTATATGTGTCTCCTGTAGACATATGATATTAGCCCCTGTCGACTGTAATCCAACAGACACTCTCTGTCTTTTTTTTACATCATTGAGACCACATATATTAACAGTCATGATTTTCAACCTAGCCATAATAGTACTTGTCCAGCCCTTGCATCCCTATCTGTGGATATATCCCCACTTGGGTCCCCCTCTGATTAAACGACTTTTGCCCTTGCTTGTTACTTCTGTATCCATATTGACCCCTCCTATTTGCACCTTTCGTGTTCACCGTGTGTCTGAGATCCCCCCTGCCTCCCCCCTCCTCCCACCCCCCACCATTAACTAGGCCGTCAGGCTCAATCCTGAGCCTGTATGAGAGCGTCTAGACCAAACTCACCCAGTCTCCACCTCCCTCCCCGCCCCTCGTGTATATGCGTATTCCTAGCCATTTTAAGCATAACTAACATTTTACTAAGCATTCTCATTATCCCACCCAAGAAGAAGAGCAAAAAAAGTGAAGATATAAACACAGTTATAAACTATACAAGTTCATCTAGCGGTTATCCTCGGCAGTCCCGGGTTTCCCTGCAATTATTTCCTTCAGTGCTCTTTCAGCTTGTCTTTCTGACGTGAAATAAAGGGTTCGTCCTTGCGAGATTACTTTTAGTTTGGCAGGATTCTGTAGAAAGACCAATGCACCTGTTTTTTGGAATGGTGTGATCAATTGCCTGAGTCTCCATCTTCTCTCCACTGTGGCATGTGCGAAATCAGGTTTTGCGAAAAATGAAAAATTCTCCCAGTTCCTTCTCTTATTAGGTCTTGCCAAATCATAAACAGCCTGTCGAAGCAGGAAATTTCCAAAATATATTAGTATTACCCTTGGATATGACTGGCCGTTCTGAGGACGCTTTGATATTGTCATAGGAAATCTGTGCACACGTTGGATTTCCTTATCCCAGTCCCATTGTGCTAATTCAGGTAGAGCGTTTCTCATCAGGTTTATTGTGAATTTCCGGATGTCACTGCCTTCACTGTTCTCAGGAATCCCTAGCACCCTTAAGTTATTGCGGCGTTGGCGATTTTCTGCCTCTTCAAGCTTCCACATAACGTCTTTCAGTGAGCTCTCTTGAGAGGCCGCCTGCGTTTTTAAGACGTCCACTGTGGTTTCTAGGGCTTCTGTCCGGTTCTCCACCATGCTTAATCTTTCTGCAATCTCGGTACAAGTTTTCCCAATTTTTCGGATTGAGCCTTGTAGTTTTTTGGCAGCTACTCGGGCTTGTCGGTTTTCATTTTTAACCTCATTTTGGAATGATCTCAGGGATTGTAAAATCACGGACAGTGTGGGTTCGGGTGATTGTTCCAAATTTTGCTGTCCTACCGAGTCTCTTTGAGGCTTCTTGGACATCCTCTCCCTTTCGTGCGCCCCCAAAAGGGAGAGTGATTGTGTATCAGAATAGTCCCATCTGAGCTCACCCTCTTCCTCTTCCTCTCCCTCCTTCTGCTTATGACTATTCTTTTTTCCTTCTGAGAGCTTCTTCAATTTCCTGGGCACCCTTCTCACCCGTTGCTGGCTACAATTACTTGTAGAAGTGTCCACACAATCATCGTCGCTACTACCGGTGTTTGATACCATAATGTCAGATTCGCCGGATTCCTCATTCAGGGAAAAAAAGTTTTCCATGAGGTCAGGGGAAAGGTATCCCAGCTCGGTATTTTCCTGTGTGTCTTCTTCTATAGAAGGGGGAGGTTGCATTATTTCTTTACTCGCACATGAATTGCATATCTCATTCTCCGACTTTTCCATTTCAATAGTGTCTTTATTTAGGAAAATATCCTGCTCCACGTTACTCTCTTCGCTTTTGTCAATCTCTTGATGAGTATTTATGGGCATCTCAGGCATTCCCAATATAGTATTCTCGCAATTTGATCCCCATGACACGCGCTCCTTGCTTAGGTACGGCATATTCTCGTGAATCACAGTCGGAGCTTCTACAGGTTTGGGTGTTTCAATAGCGGCAGTGCTAATTGGGTCATCCATCTGACCTCCCTCCTTAGCATTGATACCCTTCGGGGCAAACAGACTTGTGATAGCAGTCTGCTTTTTCACCTGCTCTCCTTCACTCATGCTCTTCAAGCCATAATTCTTAATATTCTCAATCTTGCCCTTCTTACCGGTGCGCTGGCCGGGCTTCTTCAATTCCGTGTCTGATTTCACGTCAGTTTCACGCCGAGTTGAGGCTGGTGTCGGCTGCACCGTCGAGCGCGTCTTGTTCCACGTTCCTCGCGCTGCCATAGTTTCTCCGTAGTGCACTCTGAGGAATCCGGCGTCCTTGTTGCTAGGAGACCCCAGCCGGCTTCCGTCGAGGATTCCCCAGCCGGAGGCTGCCGTCAGCAGAAGCCGGGCGAGTGTTTCCCATCGCACACAGCAGTCCCTGCCTCGTTCACCCCTTCCAGCAACTCGGCTCTCAATCAGCCGCCGATCCCCTTCACACCAGCCGGTGCACCGAAACCAGTGACCACAATCTGCGCGCATTCTTGGCCACACTCGGAGAAAACCAACGCCGAGGGTCAGTGCGAGGTGGAGGTGAGTGACCGAGGTCTTACTCAGACGCCATTTTGGCCCGGTCACTATAAATGTCTGATGGGATCTGATAGATTGATCAGCCGTCAGTGACCTGTTCGGGTAGCATACATGCACTCAATCAGACATGAAATAGTTGAAATTGTTCCTTACAACAGTTGCACATTGATCTTGCTACCTCTCACTCAGATAAACAGAGTTTCAAATACAATTAGGACGCGCATAGAGCAGAGATAGCAGATCTTTGTCTAAAAGTTGCTGCTTTCCTGTCCAGATAAATGCCTTTTTTCCGATGAGGGTGATTCATTTTTCATGACTCCAGAGGTCAATTCAGCTAGTACTTGGTCAACCACATTTATATCTTCTGGTACAGTCTTAGTTACCCCATCTACCCCTTTCGTTCCCTCGGCTCTGCCTGAAAGATTTAGCGGAGATGCTCGTAAGCTCCCTATTTTTTCTTACATGTTGTCATCTGCATTTCTTGTGTAGACCTCATACATTTCATGATTACTAACCTTCTGCAGCTTTTTTGGTTTCCTACCTTGGTGGAAATGCTGCATCTTAGGCAATGCCATAAGTAATTTATAACAGCCCCATGCAATATGATTGGAATAAGTTTCTCATTGAATTTAAACATATGTTTGATCATCATCAAATCAGTGAACAATGAGTTGCTAGACTCAAAGCAAGGGATCAGGGATCTAGTTGCTTATTTAGGCCAGTTTAATTGATTGGTACAAAAATCTCAATATGCTAAGCAAGAAAAAGAGCTGTTATCTTTTACAGGAAGACCGTCTGCCGCTTTTCCGCCGGTCGACTCGTCGACCGGGCGGAAAACGGGCACAATATGGAAAGGCATGCGGTTCCTTCTGTTGGGGGCCCGTTGCGGGCCCCCAGGGTGTTGGGGGGGGTGGGGGGTGCACATGGGGAGTACCTATGGTACCCCCCTCATTGCCATGCACTACGTGGCAGGCACCATGTGGTGCCTGCCATGTAGTGCATGGCAATGCTGTGCACAGTCCTTTCACATTGCGAGCGGGTCTGCAGCCAGCAGATCCACCCGCAATGTAAAAGGGCCAGGATGCGCCCACCAGTGTGGCGGGCGCATCCTAATTCACATGGTGGGACCGCCGCAGCTTCAGCGGTCGGTCCCTGGCTCCCTTGCGATGGCGGGCGGACTTTGTCCGCCCGCCATCGTAATGGACCCCTAAGTTTTACCTAGGATCTCACAACAGTAAGTAAAACTCATAAGAATATATTCTAATAAATGCAACAGGTAATAATTTACAAGTGTAGACAGGCTGAGTAACACCTGACTTCTACAGCCTGATAGCAATTAGAAGACTAGCGAGCTCCAGGAAACACCCTAAGACTCCGAAGAAACCAGGCAGAAGAAAGCTATCCCAAAGCCGTCTTGCGCACTAAATTTGGCTTTTATAAGTATCTTGTGATGCTTTTATGTTAAAGTTAAAAGACTATATGGATATCTTTATGTAATTGATTTAGATAATCTTTAATTATTCCAATAATAATTCTGAAGTGATACACCATGTGAGACAAGTTTTGCAGTGTCTGAGAGTGAATAAACATTTTGCCAATTTAGAAAGATATGAGTTTCATTCTTCTTGCGTAGAGTTGTTCGGATTCTGTATGTCACCTGAGGGGGTGTCTATGGTTGAGAATAGAGTTCAGGCAGTAATAAATTGTAAAGCATCTAGTTCTGTTCATGTTTTACAGAGTTTTGGGATTTAGCAAACTTTTCTAGACTTTTAAAAAAAAAATTCCATTTATTACAGCATTAACTCATATGACTGTTACATAATAATGGTCCCCACGTTTGGGAGGAGGATGCTATTGTGGGGCCGATTCCGATCCCGGCCGGTAGGGCACCCAATAGTATTTGCCTGGAAAAAAACCAAGCCGAACGCGTGTTTCCTGACCGATTCGAACAGTCGTCCGAACGAACAAGTACGATGCGCATAACATCCCAGATTCCGAGCGAGCCGTACTCACCCATTTCTGCTCCTGTTCCCCGCCCGAGCCGGATCCGTAAACGTCCAATCGAGTCGCACGGAACCAAATACACAGCACCTTCCGGCCGGACTAGTACGATGCGCATTCCATACGCGCCGAACCCGTCGCTACGTCCGGCAAGTCAGAGCATCCGGGAGAACTGCACATAAGCTCCGATTCGCGCCACAAGACGATCCACGGCTACGAGACGAACAAGCCAGCGATGAGTACGAGTCGAAGCCACGAGAAACACGAACGAGACGAACAAATCATGAATCCCATCGCGCAGGTCCTACCAATACTCTACATCTATTACCGGGACCGGTACGGACGCGTACGGCGAAGACGGTAAGTCAAACACCCACTACACAAACAAACCACACGTACCCAACATATGCCACACACACATAGGGATGCAGAAATGACGTACACCAGCAACAGCAGCACCATAGGGGCAGGATGGCTACCACCAATGCCAGACACACCCATAGGGGGATGGATGCCTACCACTACCACCACCCCTACTCAGGGGGGGCTGGATGCCTACCACTACCACCACCCCTACTCAGGGGGGGTTGGATGCCTGTCACTACTACCATCCCCACTCATAGGGGGATGGATGCCTACCACTAACACCACCCCTACTCAGGAGGGCCTGGATGCCTACCACTACCACCACCCCTACTCAGGGGGGGCTGGATGCCTGTCACTACTACCATCCCCACTCATAGGGGGATGGATGCCTACCACTCCCACCACCCCTACTCAGGGGGTGCCAGATGCCTGTCACTACTACCATCCCCACTCATAGGGGGCTGGATGCCTACCACTACCACCACCCCTACTCAGGGGGGCCTGGATGCCCACCACTACCACCACCCCTACTCAGGGGGGGCTGGATGCCTACCACTACCACCACCCCTACTCAGGGGGGCCTGGATGCCTACCACTACCACCACCCCTTCTCATGGGGGGCTGGATGCCTGTCACTACTACCATCCCCACTCATAGGGGGATGGATGCCTACCACTACCACCACCCCTACTCAGGGGGTGCCAGATGCCTGTCACTACTACCATCCCCACTCATAGGGGGATGGATGCCTACCACTACCACCACCCCTACTCAGGAGGGCCTGGATGCCTACCACTACCACCACCCCTACTCAGGGGGGGCTGGATGCCTGTCACTACTACCAACCCAACTCATAGGGGGATGGATGCCTACCACTACCACCACCCGTACTCAGGGGGGGCTGGATGCCTACCACTACCACCACCCCTAAACATAGGACGGGAAATGCATGACACAACCAGCATACTCCAACATAAGGAATGTCTGAAAATACAACCCCCCAACACCATGACAAGCGTGTGTAGTCTGTGTCAAATGCCCACAACACTGAACATGTCATTGAGCATACAATGTGACACCCTATCACATGTGTCACACATAAATGTGTGTGGCCTCCACAATGCAAGCAGACCATGACTACTGTGGCAATGGGGCATAACACCCATCACCACAGTGACCAAAAGGTAAGTTTGGGGCCCATAGCTGAAGCCCATATTGAACATTGTGACAATGGGGCCTAACCCCCCATCATCACAGTGACCAAAAGGCAAGTGTGGGGCCCATAGCTGAAGCACATTCTGAACATAGTGACAATGGGGCCTAACCCCCCCTCATCACAGTGACCAAAAGGCAAGTGTGGGGCCCATAGCTGAAGCCCATATTGAACATTGTGACAATGGGGCCTAACCCCCCATTATCACAGTGACCAAAAGGCAAGTGTGGGGCCCATAGCTGAAGCACATTTTGAACATAGTGACAATGGGGCCTAACCCCCCCTCATCACAGTGACCAAAAGGCAAGTGTGGGGCCCATAGCTGAAGCACATATTGAACATTGTGACAATGGGGCCTAACCCTCCATCATCACAGTGACCAAAACGCAAGTGTGGGGCCCATAGCTGAAGCACATTTTGAACATAGTGACAATGGGGCCTAACCCCCCTCATCACAGTGACCAAAAGGCAAGTGTAGGCCCATAGCTGAAGCCCATATTGAACATTGTGACAATGGGGCCTAACCCCCATCATCACAGTGACCAAAAGGTAAGTGTGGGGCCCATAGCTGAAGCACATTTTGAACATTGTGGCAATGGGGCCTAAACCCCCATCATCACAGTGACCAAAAGGCAAGTGTGGGGCCCATAGCTGAAGCCCATTTTGAACATTGTGACAATGGGGCCTAAACCCCCATCATCACAGTGACCAAAAGGCAAGTGTGGGGCCCATAGCTGAAGCCCATTTTGAACATTGTGACAATGGGGCCTAATCCCCCCATCATCACAGTGACCAAAAGCCAAGTGTGGGGTCCATAGCTGAAGCACATCCTGAACATTGTGTCAAAGGGCTCTAAACACCCATCACCACAGTGCCCAAAAGGTAAGTGTAGTAATGGTAAAATCTGCAAATGCCAAACAGCATGGATGATTCCTGGTCACAGAACAACAAACACATCAGTGGCATAGTAGTGCTTGTGTCCCATAGCAACATACATTGGGTGAGGCAAACAGTGCAGTGCAAATAAGATATACCTTTGGCCATGTGCAGACAAACATCACCCATGGGGGCTGACATTGTCAACATCCCTCAATAACACAATGACAGAAGTGACCATCATAATGCAGCCCCACATATCCTATCCAAATGTAGATATCCTTTGGAGACTGTAGATGTCAGGTGAACAAATACCATACCATGGCAGCAATGGGACATACAAACCATAATCATTGTGCTGACTGATGACCTAGGAGTCCCAGGGACAGCAGGGGAAACCCACCAAACAACATACAGCCAATGCCACACTAAAGATATGCCAATGCAGTGGTGCAGATGCACAAACACAAACAGGCAGCCTCACACTGCAGATCAAACACAACAGGTGATGGGGGTGTGTGCCAGTGTCCCCAGGCAACAACACAACACATGAGGAGGCCTGAATCACAATTACACAGATGTGTACACAGTGCCACACAAAAGTAACTCATGGATAGGATTCCCCTATGTGGGCAAACAGGCATTGTTAGATGAGAGGGAGCCCAAATTACACATGTCACACAAGCTCGTAGGAACAGCTAATAACACAGCAAGAGACAGACCCACCACAGCACGACCCCCAGGGACCCCACATCGTGGTGACCGTGGCCTGCATTATGATCCCACTGTGATGACAAAGCTAGATGTCGTTCACACTGTGAACCACAGTCATGTGTCCTGATCAACAAACTACCATCACACCTACACAAGCACAAATCAATCAGCACGGCCTGTCAGCCAAGGCCAACATGGAGGCAGGGGTCTAGCCGTGCAACAACTCACATTTGCACACACTCAACACCACACACCTTGATCTCCACCAATGTGCAGCAGTGAAGCTCACATGGACTGGTGACATTGCACATGCACCCATGACAATCCCAGGGGTGGTGGTGGGAACTAAGGTGCAGAAACCCATCACACATGGCCAGTCAACAAGACTTGTGAATGTCTGACACACTGCACAGTACGCTGTACATGGGCATGATGTGAAATCCACCACAATCAATGTGATCCCGGACACAGTCACACACCAATGAAGAAGTCAAGGTCACCCACAAAGAACACACATAGACAACTTCCAACATTGCAGCTCTGACCCAGAGGAGTGGCAGCAGTCACACACACAACGTGTCACAATCACTGAAAGCTAACACAAACTGGAAATTACATGACATGTGTAACCAACAAGTGCCAAGGGGAAACCTGACTGTGTCTCATCTGCGTTTGCCCACAAACTCAGCCCTGACAGCAAACACACCTATGGATGACACCCTGATGACCAGTAATGTGCCATGCACCCACATCCCAGAGAACCCAGGGCGAAGATTTTGGGGGAACATAGGTCAACTCAGCAAGCATCACAAACAGGAACATCACTAGGGATCCCAGCCTGTGTTGCAAAACGGAAGTGAACACACACAGACATGCACACACAACACACACCTTGGGCTCAGGCAATGTCACAGAATTACACACTGCCATGAGGGCACTCCACTCCTGTGTAAGGAAAGCTGTGCCATACGTTGTCTCTGCAGGGCTCTATCATATCAGCAGTCCACTTGGTCACTCAGTCAACAATTAGCACAAAATGAAGGCTCTCGTCACACCAGCCTGGTCATGGCAGTGTCACCGACACCATCTGCACAGATCCAACACACATGTATAGCAAGTTGCACTGATCACACAGATGAGTCCTTCCCCATTGATGCCAGAACTTGCATGTCCAGTGGAGATGGTCACACGGTCAGGGAAACAGACAAATTGAACAATGGCAAGCACAACAGATGTGCAGGGGTGTAAGCCACAGATGTGATATTGCAAATAAATGTAGGAAAAACCATTGCCAAATATTGAAAACATGACACCCTCTTATTGCTGCAAAGGATGACATGGATACACAACAGGATAGGACACTTCCCCCTGGACCACATGGGGTCCTGCACAGTAACACTTCATCTCCCTGATATCAAAAATCACCATCAGTGCAGCAAGGGCACGGTTAGCATCATCAACATCATGTACATCAGAAGCAAAACCACTAGAGAACAGAAAGTAGCTTTATTCAGCATTTTTGTGTGATGAAGTGAAAGTCCAGAATCATAACAAAGGCCAATGGCCAGTCCATTACAATAGTCCAAACAGGGTGACAGTGCCAGATGTCACCCTTTGCATGCCTGCACTGATATGGAGCAGGGACATTCCCCTCGGAGGGGCATACGGGGGGCAGGCCAGGCACCGCAGGGACAGGATCAGGGCTCACCAGAAGGAGGCAGGGAAGGGGTGGTGGGTGCTGGAGAGTCACTGACAACTGCAGTGGAGGCGTCTGACATGGTGTGTGCCGGCACAACTGGGGGGCATGAGGCAGATGGTGTGGGTGCCGGCACGACTGCAGTGGGCCGTGCAGATGAAGTGGACAGGTTCCCCACTGCAGTGCCCAAGTCAGACAGGGTGGTAGTGGACTCCACTGCAGTGCCTATCTCCAGGGGAGTAGAATGGGGTTCAGGTAAGGTGGGCAGGACAGAGGGGGAGGACACGCTCTCCACACCAGTGGCACATACAAGCGCAGCGGGGTGTGGTGCTGGAAGAGCAAGTGGTAGGGGGAGAAGGCCGGATCTTTCTGGGGATGGTGTATCTGTGGGTGGGGGAACCTGGGGCAGGGTGTGGTGGGGGAACCTGTGGAGTGGGGGCATGAGGGATGGAGGAAGGAGACTTGGTGGTTGAGCTGCAGGGTGGTGGCGGGGTCTTGCTCTTCCGGGTCCGGGGGGACTTGCGGATGGGGGCCTCAGTCTGTCTGCGCCTGGGGGAGGGTGTCCAGGGGCGAGGGGCACTCCCTTCTGTGTGGGTGGACTTCCTCTTCCCCCTGTATGCTGGATCAGCTGGATCGGAGGGGAAGAGGCCGAGGTCACAGAGGAAGAGCTGCTTTGTAGGTGGGGTTGCAGGTGAGGCAAGGGAAGGGGCCTTGGAGGGAGAGGTATCGGAGGACTGCGGAGTGACTGTGGATGCCTGTGTGTGTGTATGTACCCCTTCCCCTGTGGGTGTGGTATCAGTCCCCTGAGGATGCCTGCGTGCACGTCTTGTTTTTGTAGTGGGTGTGTCTGTGCTGCTCGTGTCTGTGTGTTTGGGTGAATGTGCAGGTGTGCATGTGCTTGGGACAGGTAGGGTGCCAGGAAGTGTGGATGGGGCAGAGGTAGGAGGGGTGAGGGACTGTTGGAGGAGGGACACTGCTGCCGTCAGGGAGGAGTCCATGGACCTATTGCTCCTCTGTAGGGCAGACATGCCCGATGAGATTCCCTCCATGAACGACACCAGCTGAGTCAACAGAGTGGTGTGGGCATGGAGGACACTCAGCATTGCTGTCTGCCCTACATGGAACTGGCGAAGAAGGTACACAGACTCCTCACTCAGGGCAGCAGGGGACACAGGGGCAGGGGCTGCGGTGCCTGGCACGAAGGAGACATGCTCCCGAACACGGGAGCCTCCACGGACCTCTGGAATGGGAGCCAATGGGAGGGCGGTGGTGGTGGTGGTGGTGGTGGCGGGGACAGCAATAGTAGCTGGGGTGTGGTGGCTGCTGACACCCGCCTCCACAAGGGAGTCATCCCCCGAGCTGCTGTGGTCCTCAGCTGAGGTGGATGGTGCTGAGGACTCCTCGGTGTGGCTCCCCTCGCCCTCCGTGCCACTGGGTCCCTCCGACCACTCCTCGGCTGCTGACCCAGTCTGGCTCTGCGGCTCCTCCTGGTCCGTGGAGCTGTCCCCTCCTGTGGCCGTGGATGTATCTGCAAACAATTAGGGAAACAGACAGACATCAGTCACCTGCACTAACCGCACAAAACCACAGTAAGTACAGCACATTACAGAGCAAGCCCTGGCATCCTTAGTTGAACATTGCCAAAAGTGCCCAAACAGAGTAGGAGAAGCCAATTGTCAGTCTGATGGTCAACCATGGCACTCACATCCCTCCTGGCCTTGCACCCATCGGTCTGGTGTCTGTCGGATGGCAATACCCCATTGTGGACACATGCACCACCTACACTGTAGTTGGACAGTGCAGAGAACACGGTGAAGTATGTGAACATGCACACATCACAACTCTTGCCACTGAGTCAGTACAGGTGTCCGGATAAAGGGATGGCCAGAGTCTATATTTGAAATGCATGTGATGCATACCAGCACCAGACACCATGATGCACCCATGTCCTGATAGTCAATGCCACAATGGGGTGCATGTAGCACATGTCACTCCCCTGCAGGATCACTCCTAGGAAGTTTAATGCCATGGCACAGGCATGCCTGCAAAGTCATACATCACTGTCTCCAGTCACATGGGCAGGGCAGCCAGACATCAACAGTCTGCACCGTGTCACAATTCTAGGTCATGGGGAATGCAAGTCCTGTAGCTGACAAGTGCACATGTCCATCCCCCACAAACCACATCCTCTGAACTCTCATTTGTCCACGTCATAACAATTGGACATATGGGAGACATGAAACCCAACCCTCGGAACCTGAGCACCTCACAATCTGATGTGAATGGGAAACAGCTGCCTGTACTTCACTTTCGCATACCCCAGTCTGCACAGTCAAGTGATCAAACACCTATATGTCACACAAGTATCGTCTCCTATGGTCACATCTCCGGTGGCATGCTGAGCCCAAACCGAGGAACACCCCAGTAGTCCTGACAACGAAGCCACAGCACAATGACACAGAGGCAGACACCTGAGGGAACATTTCACTGAGCACAACGTGTCAGCTGATACACGGGAGTGGGAGTACAGAGTGTATTGTATGCCCTGGAGTAGGCATGACTGTCCTGCTCCACGTGGAAGAGGGATGAGCCCTGGACAGTAGGCAGGTGGCTAAGCATGTGTGACACACGTGATATACATACTCCTGAGGCACAAACATTGTTCCCACCCGCAGCATGGGTGTGTGCCAAATACCCCAGGCACATGTGGTGAGTCAGATCAGCAATTGGACCACATATCAAAGTAACACGCAGATTACATGTCAGAACTCAGGCATTGTGTAAGCAATGGACCCACCCATGAAGCCCACCACAGAGTTACGTGAACAAATGCTGTCCCCCACCTTGAGCTAAGCAAAATGCAAGGACACAGCACCCAAGTGACACAATTTCCTGACTGCAAGGGCCACACCTGGGTATCAGATGAGGAGTGTGCAGTGCACAATTGAGGGACATGGGTCCTGGACCACATAACTGATGTACTGTTGAAGTTTAACCAGGCCAGAGGAGGGCACATAGCATGTCAGACAAAGCTCACAGTGCAGTCATGGACTCACCCCCTCCTTGCTGCTGTCTGCCCTTCAGCTGCCCATCCAGATCAGGGAAGACCACCGCCAGGATCCTGAGCATGTGGGGGGTCAGGGTCCGGTGTCCGCCCCTCCTGCGAGGAGGCGACAGCTTCAGCTGGACCCTTGCGATCCTCCGGGTCCAGCCCCGAAGGTCCTGCCACCTCTTCTGGCAGTTGCGGATCCGGCGCTTGTAGACCCCCACAGACCTTACTGCCCGGGCGATGTCCAGCCATATTTCCTGCTTCTGGTGGGCATCAACCTGTGAGGATGACAAAGTGTAAAGGCCATTACTACACATGCAACAAATCCGTGCATCACACATTTGGATATACATGTCTCAATCACAGGGGCACATGATGTACACGGGCAGTGCAAGGATGGCTATGAACAGTTTGCCAGCAGTTACTACATGGTATCATTGCCTGGGAAGTCAAACCTTGTTTGAATGCACTGTTACTGCACTATACCTGTTCTGTGCATGTAACTACACACTATGGGGGGTGACAACTACTCAGTGAGCCTGCTAGCCAGTGGCCTGCAGACTGTAAGTCTGGCTAGTCAGACGACATGCACATTTGTAAGGCAGTGGACAGCACACTCACCTGCTCCCCTGGTTTCCCATACAGCTTGCTGTACTGTGGAAGGAGGCTGTCCAGCAGGGCCTGGTTCTCCTCAGCGCTGAAGGCTGGGGCTCTCTCCACAGTACGTGCCATTGCAGGATCCAGAGGATGTAGTGACATTAGCAGTGGTGGTGGCAGATGTCGTCCTGGAGCATGTAGTGCAGGCAAGTGAGCCCTCAGGGGAACAGCCAGCATTATATGTGTGATGCTGAGGCAGATACTATCCCATGTGTCCAAAGTGATAGGTCCAAGTCGTTTGCATCTTCTGAATCTGGCCAATCCATGGAATTGCACCACTTACACACGCCCACAGCATCCTTCAAAAGTTCAACTTCATGACACCCATGCATTTGCAACATTGTTGTGGGTGGCCAAATGAATTCACAGCATCAGACTCGTTAAACATTCGAAAACGCGTCCGTTGCCATGCCAGGCCATAGCCAATGCGTGCGCACCGATCGGTCCATTGCTGTACAATGCGTATTCCGGTACAACGCGTACCCGCTCACAACAGATTCAATGGCCAGTGCGTGCACACCGATCGGTCCATTGCTGTACGACGCTTCCCTGTACAGGTCTCTCGCATATGTCACCATGCTTGTCACTGGTGAACGTATGCCAGTAACATATACTTGCCAGGGACTCAGGGGCACACCTACATCACCACAGCCTGTCCACACTGTATCCTAAGGCATGTAAGGCTGCATTACCTTTACTGTGTATGGGGGTCAACATGTGGTTTTTGGGGTGGCACTTGGGGGCAGCCACTCCCAGGCTGTGCACGTGTTCATGGGGACAGGTTCCTTTGTGTGTTGTGCACATGACCACTGTGATGTGCAACTGTTCATTTCAGAGCATGTGGCATGGTCACATTTCCAGGTTGTGTATGTGTATGTCATGTCACATACCCCCTGAGTCCCATGTGGGACGGTATGTACGTCACAGGGTGACCCATTGCCACAATAGTGATGGCCCTCCACAGTCTGTGTGCATGTTGTGTTTACAATGTCTCTGATTCCATGTGCACAATGGGAGACGGTCTCCACATCCACGTTGTTTGTGCATGGACTTTGATGTTGTGCGTGTGTGTGTCACAGACGTCCATGTCTGTCCTGCCGAGGCAACAGGGAGCACTACCTGTGGGGGTCATGGTTGTTTTGCTGTGGTGTATTCATGATGCACCATGTCATGCCAGTGTCCATGTGGCAATACAGGGTCCCTGGGAATCTACCTGTCAATGAGCTCTGATGCCTGGGGCACATCTGTCCTCACATGTCACTGTGGTGTGTGTTTGGAACGTGACAGCAGTACATGGGTACTGTGACACAGCCTAATGATATCCCATGGCACAACCTGGGACTTGCTGAGGACACATGTTGAACTGTGATGTTCGATGTTGTCCATTTTGGTGCCATACATGTCCTTACGGAACGGCACACACATCATGTACTTGTGTCTCGCAATGATGTATCATGTGATATTGAGTCTGGTATATGCCACATATGTGGGGTGACTAACAATCTTTCTTTCCTCACCTATGCACTGCAGGGCACCAGCTGTCCATAGACCATTCCCTGACCTTGCAACGATGGTGGAACGTGACTGCATCCGACGGTACCGCTTCACCAGGCAGCTGATTGAGGATTTGGCAGTGCGCTTGGCCCCACATTTGCAACCTGGCCGCCCGTACCCTTCAGCGCTGACCCCCAAGGTGAAGGTGATGGCAGCCCTACACTTCTTTGCCACCGATACCTTTCAACACACTGTGGCGTCTGCTGGTGGGATGTCACAGACTATGTTCAGCCGTGTGCTACGCGATATTTTGGAGGCAATGTTGAGATGCCTGAACCAGTACATCTATTTCCCTAAACGTCAACAACTCACTGACGTCAAGAGTGACTTCTATGCCCTGGGGAGGATGCCACATGTCATTGGCTCCATTGATGGTACACATGTGGCTTTGGTACCACCACAGGCACATGAGCAGGCATACAGGAACCGTAAACATTATCACTCGGTCAATGCTCTTGTGGTATGTCTTGCAGATATGAGCATCTCACATGTGTGTGCACGTTTCCCTGGTTCGGCACACGATGCCTTCATGATGAGGAGTAGTCGCATCCCGAGGATGATGTCACAGATGCGGAACCAGCGTGCCTGGCTTGTCGGTGTGTACTGACTTTGTACCATTGTGTGTGTTCTGCTATGTTGTATTCCGCACTCTTTTCCAACTCAGCTAATGTGCAATTGTCTGTCTGTAGGTGACTCCGGATACCCCAACATGCCGTGGTTGCTGACACCCCTCAGGAACCCTGTGACACCAGCCCAGATGCGCTACAATGAGGCACATGGTCAGACCAGGAGAGTGATCGAGCGGACATTTGGTCTCCTGAAGAGCCGCTTCAGCTGCCTGGACAAGACAGGAGGGGCCCTCCCATATGCCGCAGCAAAGGTGTGCAAGATTGTCATCGTCTGCTGCATGCTACACAACCTGGCAGTGCGGAAGGAATTGCCTCTCATCCTGGATGACGATGACCAACATCCGCCACCTGTGGAGGATCCTGGCCTGGGCCACGATGCCAGTGATGATGATGATGATGATGATGGTGATGTCCGCAAACAGCTCATCACCAGCTTCTTCAGCTGAATGTGAGTATCCAGAGATGTCATGTCAATGATTTGAGATTGCATGAGATGTGTTGGTGGTGCTCTGTTGCTGTTTGAGTGTGGCCATGTGCTACTTGACTGTATGCGTGCAGCAATGTGTCCTTACAGGTAGTCTGTTCTCCCCAACAGTGTTGACATGCTAACTTGGTTTTGTGTAGGTATCTTGTGACATGTATTGGGCATGAGTATTGCAGTTCTGTCCTGTTCTTCAGTGCTTTTAACTGTGTGTCATGTCTGTCCTTCACAGGGTGCTTTCAGAGTTGTTTGGAACACTCGGATCCCCCGACACCATGATTCAACTTCCAGGGTGGAGGCAGTCGTTTCCCTACAGGTGATGTGCCCCACACCCCTGGACTTCCTTCCTTCTACACTTGTTGACTGTGTGGCCACTGCCACGTGGGATTACCTTGCATCTGTAGTGGAAACAACATGTTGCAGATGTGTAATAAACCTGTGCTTCACTCTGGGATGTGCGTTGTCTGTGGTCACACTTCTGACTGACATTTGCTTACTGCACCTGTGGGCTAGTTAACACAGACTCTGAATAGGTGTGGTGTCTGTGCATTCCACAATATTTCCTGGCAACATCAGTGTAGGCGATGAGTCCGATGGCCCTGGTGTGTATGTGTTGTGTGGCCCTAGTGGTGTGTCTCCCTCATATGTGTCACGTCGCCATGACTCACATGACGGTGTTGTACTTGCTGTGGCAGTTAGCTTGCACGGTGTCATTTGGCAGTTCATCATCTCCGTGACAATAACAACGTTGGAATAACAACAGAGGCAAGTATGGTGTATTGGTGAGTTTATTACATAAATGTGTGAGGTTAGTGCACAGGATGGTGGGTGCTGTACATTGGGATTGGAGTCCAAAGTTCCCAGATGAGTTGGAAGTCTTGGTAGCAGAAATGTCCAGGGTAAAGTCAACAGTGATCTGATACATTAGTCCAACTTGGACTCCCCATGTCATGTGGGTGAGTTGTGTTGCATTCGACTGGGTGAACAGTTTGCACACAAAGGAGATTTTCCAGAACAGGTGTTGGCTTCCTGGGGGATGTACATGGCCATCGACCTCTCAGTTTTCCTTCCTCGGACGACCCCTCTTCTTTGGGGGGGACCCTCACGTGCAGGCTGCTGCGGTGCAGGGGACTCTCCGCCAGAGTCCTCCTCCCTCCCTGTGGCAGTTGCAGGTGTTGCAGCAACAGATGTTGTGGGCACACAGGGAGGTGTGGCCATGTTGGTGCTAATCTGGCGGAGGCATGTCAATATGTCCCTATGCACCGCTGTCAGTTCTTGCAATGTGTCCCACTTGGACTCCATGCCAGTGTGTCTCACACAGGACATGTGTGTCTCCACACGGGACATGTGTGTCTCCACACGGGACATGTGTGAGTCCAAGCGGGCATGATGGGCAGCCTGCTGCTGTTGAATGTCCTTGAGGATCCCCACTACCTGGGTGACCTCTCCGGTGCTATTCTGGTACGCATCAGCAATGCGTACCAGTTGTGGGTCATCATGCAGTCCAGACCCCTCTGCAAACAGCGACCTATGTCTACCACCCCTCCCACCACCCCTGGCGACACGTGTGGGACCTGCGGTGGCACGCACAGGTGTCCCTAGGCCCCCTTGGGGGTTGTTACTGGGGTCGTTGTCCGTAGCTCGACGTTGGCCCAGGGTCCCTGTGCTGTTGTCATTGGTGGTCCTTGGTCTGTCCGTGTCGGCGGGGGTGGTCTGTGTGTTGGCAGTTGTTGGAGGGGTGGGTGCAGGGGGTGCAGCTGGTGGTCCTGCTGGTGCTGCATGATGACTCACACCGGAGGGGCCAGGTGGGTCTTCGCCATCCAAGGAGGGCAGAGGCTGTTCCACACCAGTGAGCTCAGTGTCCCCCTGAGCCTGGGACTGGGACTCCTCGTCGTCTGCTGCTGTGTCCCCATCATCACCTGTTTTTGGAAGAGACACACAATGTATGTTATGTTTCTACAGGCATCAATGGTTCACACACCTGACAGTTGTGACTGTACCTCTGGATGCGGCCCTGTACATTGCATTGACCTAAGTTGTCACAGTAAGAGGTTGATATTGGTGTGGCACATTGTCCTGCACACCTGAGGCATTTAAATGTGAATGTTGAGGTGTGTGCATGGCCAGCATTGGTTGTATTTGGTGGACATCCGGCCCTCCTTCTCCACCCAGCCAAGTTATCCCACCATGATGCATGCCACCCTTGCAGTGGGTTCAGGTTGACTCTCAGGATGTCAGTCAGTGGTGTCCTGCTGTTGGTTGGTGCCCAGGTCCCAGCAGGGCCTGGTACTCCCCACAACAGAGCACCATTGTCAGCCATCTCGTCAGTTGTTTTCCACTCTCTGTGATGTGAGCATTGTTCAGAGTGGTGTTGATGGGCCAATTGTGAGGGTGAGCAATATCTGTGACTACAACTCTCATCATGCTATTGCCTACACCCCCTTCCCAGCATGCCCATACTTCCTTCCTTTTGACTCTGCTTCCCTGTGGGGTAGTGTGCCTGTGCTGCCAGGATGGCTGACGGTGTTGTCCTGGTGTTTGTTTGGCTACAAGTCCCAAAAGTGTCCCTTGTGCTTCACACAGCATAACCAAGTGTGGTGGTTCTTTGTGGGATATTAAATTAAAGTGTGAGGCATTGCATTCTCCTAGGTGAGTTGTGTGGAGTTTGTGTTGAGGGGTGTGTGGGAAAAGCTGCTTGTAACTATGGTCAGAGCTGTCAGTCCTCCTTCCCACCCAGCCAGATATCCCACCATGGAACGTGCTTCCATTGCAGGGAGTGCAATTTGGCTTTCAGGATGTCAGTCAGTGGTGTCCTGCTGTTTGTTGGTGCACAGTTCCCAGCATGGCCTTGTGCTCCCCACAGCAGTCGCCCAGTGTCCGCCATCTTGTCATGTTGCTTTTCCACTCCCTGTGATGTGTGCATGGTTCAGAGTGGTAGCTTGCTGGGCCAATTGTGAGGTGGGGCCAATGTTGAGCTGTGACTACCACTCCCATCATGCTATTGCCTACAACCCCCTTCCCAGCATGCCCATACTTCCTTCCTTTTGAGTGTACTTCACTGTGTGTGAGTGTGACAGCAATGGCAAGATGGCTGACAGTGTGGTCCTGTTGTTTGTTGGTGCCCAGTTCCCAGCATGGCCTTGTGCTCCCCACAGCTGCGGGCCAGTGTCAGACATCTTTGAAGTGGCTTTTCACTCCCTGTGAGGTGTGCATGCTTCAGTGCTGAGCTTGCTGGGCCATGTGGGTGGGGGATGTTGAGCTGTGACTACCACTCCCATCATGCTATTGCCTACAACCCCCTTCCCAGCATGCCCATACTTCCTTCCTTTTGACTCTGCTTCCCTGTGGGGTAGTGTGCCTGTGCTGCCAGGATGGCTGAGAGTGTTGTCCTGGCGTTTGTTTGGCTCCAAGTCCCAAAGGTGTCCCTGTGCTTCACACAGCATAACCCAGTGTGGTGGTTCTTTGTGGGATGTTAAATTAAAGTGTGAGGCATTGCATTCTGTTGGGGGGGTGCACGGGGGGGGTACCCATGGTCCCTCCCTACATTTCCCTGTACCAGTTGGCAGGCACTGTGCAGTGCCTGCCACGCAGTGCAGGGAAATGCAGGACATGCTCCTTTCAGCATCGCGCCGGTGCTGCGGGCAGCAGCAAACGCCGCAATGTTAAGGCCCGTGATCAGCCCGCCGCGGTTGGATTTTGAGCGCGGGCCATCGTAATAGGCCCCCAAGTTTGAAAAGTGTCCTCAATTTTTTAAAATTCATTGTCCACCATGTTGTAATGCTCCTTTGCCTGCTTGAATTTGCATGAATCGTATGTGACTGAATATTTTCTTTTTTTTGCAAAAAGACATTCCCCACAGCGAGATCAGAAGTGTCTACCTCAACAAAAAATAGATGGAGTGAGTTTGGTCTCTGTTTATTGTGAGTTAATGTAAACAGTTTTTTAAAATAATTTAAAAGACTAAGGGGACGATTCCGATTCGGGCCGGAAAACATACCGACCGACTCGGTACGGGAATAAAGTCCGACCGACACGTACCTGCGCTGCCCGACCTGGGTAGTACGATGAAATGCACGTGAATCACGACCGACTCGTTCGGAACACCAGCCGAACGAACGAACCGGACGGAAAAAAGCTATCCGGCCGGAAAACCACGTGAATCGAACCGACCGACACGCACCCGGAAGGAACCCGAACGAATCCTACACGCGAACTCCGAGCCGCGCAGTACGATGCAATGCGTGGAAAACCAGACCGAGTCGCACGGAGACCAATCCGCACGACCGACACGCATACAAAACCCAGCCGAAGCAACCCAATACACCGCGACCGACGCGTACGCCGCACAATGAACCTAGCAGAAACACAGCGTGAACGACTCGGAGAAGCTCGCACGAGACAACTGCAGCGTCCTACTCGGTCAGAAGAACGTCTCCTACATGCACAAAAAATACAAAGGGAAAAATACAAAAAAAGGGCCAAACAAGCAATGCCAAAGTCAATAAATACAGGGGGGAAAAAAAAGGGAAAAGGACACACCCCCAACAATCTCCGCATGCCTTTCCATGGCGGTTTGACCGCTGAGGAAAGGCTGGCTACCGCCGGCATCATAATCCTGCCGGCGGAGCCTGCTCTGCACCGCCACCATTATCCCGGTCCTGCTCCGTCCGCCAGGCAGGAGTGCGGATGGCAACCGGCCGAAAAGCGGTGGTCGGAATTTCCCACCGCCGCGGTCACCACCGCCATCCTAATTTGACCGGCGGTTTTCTTGGTTGCGATCGCGGGCGCATGTCCACCGCCGGTCCAGCGGGCGCCACCGCCAGCCCGGCAGTGGACATCCGACCGCTATCGTAATAGACCCCTTGGTGTCATTCATTAAACCGATATGCTATAACATCACAGTGTTAACTGATGCAAAAATGGAAGTACATTAAAGGGGTTAAGAAACTTTCTGTGAGGCAATTAATGCAGTCTTTTTTTCTTAATCTGATTTTATTATTATACATGCATATGGAAAAGACAATGGTAGAGTAGATGTCTGGTCCAGGCAAGGGAAGACCACTGTGAGAAAAAACAGGCACTATAAAACCTTCGACTCAGATAATTAGATTGGCAATAACTGTTGATTTTTTACAACAAGTCTTTGATAGTATAACCATATAGCAACTAAAGTCCTGGGTAGAACAAGGAAAGGATAAACAAATCAAGGACTGCTTGCCATACCTGCCTGGTGTAGGTTTGAAATTTAAAGCCTTTTATCTTTGTCATCCTACTTTGCTAGCTGGTGATACCGGATTTAATGTAAAGATATTTTTGAAGGCCAGAAATAAAAGATCACATATGAGAGTATGTTGCTGCCTGTGAAGTTTGCCAGTAAAATTAAGTGGAAACCAGGGCTTTGCACAGTTTATTGCAGCTGTTACCCATTTTGCCCTATCCTTTATGCTCAATAAGCCTGGATTTTATAGACCATGGACAACGGGTATACTATCCCCTTAGTGGATATAGCTTCTTTAACTAAAATGAGACCTGTGTCATTAAATAGTTAACAACTTCATGTAGACCTTTTCAGATTGTTTCTAGAACACATTGTAAAATTACACTGAGTACCAGAACACATGGTTTCAAATTGAAGCTCACAGTTTACATAATTTATTTTGAAAACATTTGACTCTTGCTTAGGATTTAAGGTCCTACTTCTAGTTACCATCCCCAATCCAATGGGCAAGCTGAATATTTGAATCAGCATATCAAAAAGTACTTGAAATGCAATATTACAAGAACACCAGCTAATCTTCTCTTGCAAAATTTATTTATTATTTTTAGTAGTTATTTTTTTTAATTTAAATTTTTGCGTTTTTAGTTCTGTAGCGGGTTGTGGGTTTATAGGGAATAAGATGGGAAGTAATTTAATTATAGTACATTTATTGAATAATTTGTATTTATTAATATTTGAGATGTTATGGTGTTAAATGTGTAAATTAATGCATTATTAATTATTTAATAATTAGTTGTTAATTCATTTTAATTAATTAATTAATTAATTTTAGGTGTATGTTGTGGTGTTTATAGATGTAAATAGTTGGAAGGGTGGGAAGTAATTTGTTTTTTATTGATGATTAATTAGTTGTCAATTAATTTAAAGTAATTAATGACTAATTAATTATGGTAATTGTGTAATAAATTTTAGGTGTGTGTTGTGGTGTTTATAGGTGTAAATGGTGGAAAGGGTGGGTAGTAATTTATTTTTTATTGATGAATTATTAATTAGTTGCTAACTAATTTAAATTAATTAATTAGTAATTCATTATGGTAATTGTGTAATTAATTTTAGGTGTGAGTTGTGGTGTTTATAGGTGTAAATGGTGGGAAGGGTGGGAAGTAATTCATTTTTTATTGATGAATTATTAATTAGTTGTTAATTAATTTAAATTAATTAATTAGTAATTAATTATGGTAATTGTGTAATTAATTTTAGGTGTGTGTTGTGGATATTATAGTGTTAAAGAATGTGTACTCAATGAATGTTTTTTTTTTATTATTAATATTTTTTTAATTCATTATTAATTATGTTGATTATGGAAATAAATTTAAATAAAAATGCTGAGTTTTTTTTTATTGGTGTGGTTTTATAGGGTAGGAAATAAAATAAATACATTTATGTTTTAAACAATTTGTTTGGTAATATTTGCTCCTTTTAAATAAATATTGTTTATAAATGTATTTATTAATTTATTTTATATAATATTTGTACCTTTTTGTTATATGTAATTAATATTATAATATGTGTTATTTTTATATGTTTAATATATTTAATCGTATATTTTTTAATTTATTTTTAAGATTATTACTTTTTTTCAATTGTTTAAATGTTATTAGTAGGATTTTGTTTCTCTGCTGTCCAACACTTTCCCTACTGTTGCACTCACTGGAGTGTGAATAGTAATTTTTACCCCTCTGCTATCCAGTACTTTCCCTACTATTGCACTCACTGGAGTGGGAATAGTAATTTTTACCCCTCTGATATCCAAAACTTTCCCTACTGTTGCTCTCACTGGAGTGGGAATAGTAATTTTTACCCCTCAGCTATCCAGCACTTTCCCTATTGTTGCACTCACTGTAGTAGGAATAGTAATTTTTACCCCTCCGCTATCCAGCACTTTCCCTACAGTTGCACTCACTGGAGTGGGAATAGTGATTTTTACCCCTCCGCTATCCAGCAGTTTCCCTACTGTTGCACTCACTGGAGTGGGAATAGTAATTTTTACCCCTCCGCTATCCAATACTTTTCCTACTGTTGCACTCACTGGAGTGGGAATAGTCATTTTTACCCCTTCGCTATCCAGCACTTTCCCTACTGTTGCAATCACTGGAGTAGGAATAATAATGTTTACCCCTCCGCTATCCAACACTTTCCCTACTGTTGCACTCTTTGGAGTGGGAATAGTAATTTTTGCCCACCCGCTATCCAACACTTTCCCTACTGTTGCACTCACTGGAGTGAGAATAGTAATTTTTACCCCTCCGCAATCCAACATTTTCCCTATTGTTGCACTCACTGGAGTTGGAATAGTAAATTTAATTCTTCCGCTATCCAACATTTACCCTACTTTTGCATTCACTGGAGTGGGAATAGTAAATTTTACCCCTCCGCTATCCAACACTTTCCCTACTGTTGCACTCTTTGGAGTGGGAATAATAATTTTTACCCGTCCGCTATCCAACACTTTCCCTACTGTTGCACTCACTGGAGTGGGAATAGTAAATTTAATTATTCCGCTATCCAACATTTTCCCTACTGTTGTATTTATTGTATTGCGAAATGTACATTTTTTTTTAATAGTTTAATGTTTTAATTCATTATAGAATGGTTTTTTTAATTTTTAAATTATTGATATATGTATCTATTTTATTTTTATATAATTTAAAAGTTTAAAAATTAACTCAAAGCTAATAAGTTAATAAATTATTTTAAAGTAAATATATGCATATGTATAAATTATTATGTTTGTGTGTTTATATTTTTTTTAATTAAGTTAATTTTTTATATTTAGTTAAAATGTATATTAAATGTAATTCATTTTGTAAACGATAATATTAATATTTTATATATTTAATATATATTATTTTATTTTATTTATATTTTTTAATCAATATTTTTTACATTTATATTTTTAGCTTCAATATTTTTGATTCAATATTTTTGTACTTACTCTGTTTAAGTATAGGGAGTCGATATTTTTGACATCTATATTTTTGCTATAGATATTTTGTCAGTGAACCATAATTGTTCATGGTCATGACAGACATAAATCACAAAATAACATAGAAACAGAACAGCGAATACAGGAAACATTTTACCTAGATGATACAATTAATTCAGATGTTCTATCATTGGGCCCCAAATCTGCATACCCAATTTTTTCCGCTTCATTGACTTAAAACAGTAAAGACTATATTCCAAATTAAAAATGTTATAAAATTTAGCCCGCCACATCTCAAACGTAGGGGCGTCCCGCTGCAACCAAACTGATGCAATACATAACCGCGCCACCGCGGCTGCAATGAATATAATATATCTGAATTTATATGCCGGCTGACCAATTTGTAGATTATCCCCAACCCCCATCAGGATGCAGAGTTGGAGGGCTAAAGGGATTAGACAATTAGGAGGTCTCTATGAGGGGGGGGTATTAGATTCATTTTCAGGGTTAGTGGATAGATATGGACTCCAACAAAAGGAATTTTTTAAATATCTGCAAGTTCGGGATATCTTATTTAAACATCACATGGGCGAGGGAATAACCACTTCCCCGATGGTTGAGGCAATTAGAGGGAGGGTTCGACTAGGGGTATTGTATGCTATATTAATTTAGACACAACCAGATGACATGGCTGCACAAACTGTTAAATGGAGTGAACGGTTGGGCCAAGAAGGTGATTATGTGCAGCAATCAATTGATATGGTAGGGAAGATTCTGTTATCGACGAATCTGAAAGCCCAACACTACAAGACGATTTTTGATTTGTATCATACACCTGAGAGGATGATGAAGTGGGGGGCTCTAATGATGGGAAGTGTTTTAGATGTAGTATGGAAAGAGCTGGCATTGTGCATGTGTTTTTCGATTGCAATGTGCTTCAGCAATTAAGGCTTCAAATAGACCAGTTCTTGTCGGAAATCTTAGGGCTTCAAATTTATATGACAAGGGATATAATTGCAGGATGTTTCTGATGTGTCCATTTTTAAAATCATTTGCTCTTACTCACCATAACATGGTCGATTTTGGCAAACTATACATTTGACTCTAGATTTGAGAAGCCTATTGGGACTATTTAGAGTTTGGCAGAAGCAGAACAGCTGGTAAAAATTATATTTATCTATGGGTGTGCACTCTAAATATTGCATACAGGGCATGAATCTATTTTTGGCAGCTGTCACACACCCTTCAAATTCTAAATAAACCCCCATGAGCTAGATGTACATAGAAGTAGTTGCAAAATACTAAGCCTGGGCGTAGTGGGTGTAGTGGGGCTACGCGGAGCGCCACGGAGTTTAAAACAAACTCCACACACTCCGCGTAGCTCTGCTACGTGCCACCCGCCTCCCACCCGCCCTATTAACAATTGTTATACAAGCTTAAAAAAACAATATAAAGTATTAAAAATGCCTTACCTGAGCTGCGGCGTCCCCGGGCTGCATTCTTCGTCCATCGCGACTTCTTGATGACAACTGCGCATGCGCGGGCGCTCGCGCATGAGCATTTCTCGTGAGAAATGCGCATGCGCGGGCACCCACACATGCGCATTTGTCATCAAGAAGTCGCGATGGAGGAAGAGGGCAGCCCGGGGACGCCGCAGCTCAGGTAAGGCGTTTTTATTTACTTTAGACTGTTTTTAAGCTTGTATAACAATTGTTAATAGGGCGGGTGGAGGCGGGGCTGGTCAATCTCGCCCCGCCGCGGAGTGTGAGGAGTTTTGCCTACTCCGCCTACTTCGCGGAGCGCAGAGTAGGCGAAACTCCGCACACTCCGCGGGCGGGGCGGAGCTCTCCGCCCACGGTTACAAAATACTGGTTGCAATTTGTGACCAGTATTTTTCAACCACTAAATTATTTTGAAAACTGACCAATGTATTAATAGGTCAGTTCTCAAAAATGTTTTGGGTGGATTTCAATCCAATCTACCTCATTATTGTTCATGAGATAGGTTGCAAATTTCCACTTGCTCTGATTGAATGCCATCACAGAGATGGTGGCCTGCTGAGGCCATCAGACCACCATGTCTGTGATTACATTTAAATAAAAAAAACATTTTTAGAATTTAGCCTGTTTTCCTTAAAAGTTTTGGGGGGAGTTGGAAGTCATCCCAGAATCACTGCCAACTCCCAAACAAACTTTTTTGGCATTCACTGAAGGACCCCATCCTCTTTCTGGATGGATTACCACCTCCTTTGAGGAGTCGGTAAATGAAATTGCGTTTGCAAATGTCATGGTTGTCCGGAGGGGACGCACTGGGGTGGTGGGAGATGAGTCCACCTAGGCCCTTAGGCAGGCACCGTGACACCGACTGGGCATGACTGGGTGTGTGAGTGTGGTGAGCGAACAATGCATGGTATTGGGAGGGACTACAGCTCCCAGAATACCTTGGGAAGGTCTCAGGAAACGGAACCATGTTTACAAAAGCCCTTCCTTTCGAGCGGGCCAACGCTTGTCAATCCGGATTCAGAGCTGAGTGCTCCAACTCTCCATAGCGGAATGGGAGGAGTCTTTTGAGCGGCGTCCAGGACCGAACGCTTCCATTGCTCCCTGCCGCTTCTGTGCGAGACTTTGCCACTACGCGTTTTGAGCAGACGCTGTCACTTTCCGGCTTCCTTGTTTCGGGAAGTTAATATTTTTCTACACCCGTTCTGGACCGAACGCTTCTTCAGTTTTTGGGAGTCCCGCTACTCTACAGAGAAGCTGCCCTGTTGCAGGTTGTCGGTTGTAGAGGTAGCTTCTGCGTTCGCTCTCTTTTCCTGAGCGGGCTTTCACGCCATTGCAGGAACCTGCTTTATTATTCTTTTTGTTTCATCTGCGACATCATCAGAAGATACCTGGTTGTTTTCTTTCTTTACTGGATTAAACGGCTTGAAAAGACTTGGATAATGGTATTCTTTAATCACACACATAGACCAGGTGAGGTCTATCAGCCTTTTGTATTTTTGTTTTATTATTGAACACTAAAACACTTTCAAGCATTCTTGGGTTTCCCCGGGAGTGGACCCGTAAAAGCATTTGTGTTTTTCTACCTTGGGGCAGCGTTATATTCCCAACTTACTTTGTGGCCAGCCTATAAGTAGTCTGAATGATGTTTTACACGTGATAAGGTTTATTAGAATGAGCATGTAAATGAGGTGAATGGTAAAGTTCTTGTTGTCTCCTCTCACCTGCAGATCATCACGTTCAGTTCACTGCCCAGAGTGAAAGAAGTATTTCCCAGACAAAGGAGAGGACAGAAGAGGTTCTTTGGTGGTGGGCTGCTGCCATTTTCTTTTCTATTTTATCCATTTCCCTTTTCCCCTGGGTGCTTCCGTGCAGGGCCGTGGGCTATAAAACACTCCCTGTGGGTTGCACAGGGTGGAACTGAGAAACTACCATTGCCCCCGCTGGATCTGTTCCGGAAGGCGGGAATTTAGCGAACTCTGCTTCCTATCACAGCCTGACAGATTGACAAGCCCACGTGGCATATCCAGCCTGGGCGATGGATACTCATGCGGTTCTCACCTCTCTATTGGAGACCATGTCTGCCATGCAGATAGAAGTTAATCCCTTTCATGCAGAGAACCAGGAATTGAGAACAGAGATGGGCTCTATAAGAAGAGAGGTGGCTGGTATAGTTAGGAAAAGTAAACCAGACCATGGGGGTGGGTCATACATGAAGACTGGACATTACCTACACAAAAACAGGCGACAGGTATCCCTATGGGGCAACCGGTAGCAAATGGACCGGGGTCACCTGGGTCGGGTATTTCACACCCCCCCCCCCAGTCTGTCCCTCTGTCAGCATCAGGCCAGGCTGCTCTTCAGGTTATACAGTCCCCACAGATACCTTTAGCAGCCCAGAGCACTTTTACGGGGAACCCAAGAAATTTGGGATTTTTCTGAGTCAGTGTCGGCTGCATTTTTTATGCAAACCCACGGTATTTCATGATGATCAATCAAAGACTGCTTTCATTATGTCATACTTGGGTGAAAATGTGCCAGCTGGCCGATTCCATTGATGGAACAAGATGACCACATACTATATAACTTTGCTAACGTCTGCACAGATATGCGTAAGTTGTTTGATCGGAAGTCAAATCTTCTGACTTCGGATCGGGAATTAATTACCTTGAAACAGGGATCACAGGATCTCCCGACGTACATCACTACATTCAACCTCTTTTGGTTGAAACATAATGGCCGCAAGAAAAGCGAACCACTCTCTTCTATCAAGGCCTAAGGGGAGAGTTGAAGGATGTCCTTGCCCAGGTGATACATTTACCTCAGACGTGTGAGGAATTGATTGAACTCATGGTGCAGCTTGACCACTGGTTACAGGAAAGGAAGAGCGACAAGAATCGTGGCGATCTCAAGTATTTAATTCCTCGTATCAGACAGACTACAGGGGAAGGTGCAAAACCTCCAGTCGGGGTGTAACTCATGCAAATAAGAGGAATACGTGGACCACTTACTATGGAAGAACGAGGAAAAAAAGACACCAACAACGTCTTTGTTTGTATTGCGGAAAAGGGGGACACTTCATTAAAGACTGTAGGAACAGACTTCGGCCTTTAGAGAAACAATCTCAGGCAAAGACACAGGCAGCGGTGCATAGACAATGGAACAGAAGAGAGGAGTCAGAAAACTAGAGAACCCGAGCCAGCAAGAGATCCCTAGCTCGGGGTGGATATTGATGTGGTCTCTCCTGTGATAGCAAATACGCTGCAGCATTCTGTTCCTCACTTGAATGTGTATGTGACGCTTTGGTTGGGAAATGGAACACAGACACAAGTGCCAGCCTTGTTGGATTCTGGAGCAACGGGTAACTTTATAGATAGAAAATACGCCAGAGACATAGGGGTGCCTTGCCTGAAGAAGACTTCACCTGAACCAGTGAAGGCGGTAGATGGAACACCGCTGACTTCAGGGCCTCTTAAGTTCCATACACATCCCTTGATAATACAATATGAAAAGGAACATTATGAGTCAATCCAGTTTGACCTTATTGACCCCCTGCATTTTTGTTTGATTTTAGGCATGCCATGAATGACTTTACATGATCCTACCATTAAATGGGCCAATCGATCAATAGATATGAAGTCTTCTTATTGTAACACTGCACCAGAGAAACCGCGTTGCAACAAGAATCATCGGACTCTCAGACACATCTTCTTTCTATTGGGTGTGAAGAACAGCTGCTATGTTGTATAACGTCCTTGCCCTCTGACTACGATCAGTTCCGCTCTGTTTTCAACAAACAGGAAGCTAGTCACCTTCCTCCTCATAGGGAATATGATTGTAGGATTGAACTGACTCCGGGGGCAGCTATACCTTGTAGTCGAATTTACGCATTAACCAAACCAGAGACACAGCAGTTACAGGACTATTTGGATGAAAATCTAGCCACCGGTTCCATACATCCCTCGTCATCTCCTGCCTTTTACTCTCTCTTTTTCATTCCAAAGAAGGAAAGAGATTTAAGAACGTGTATCGATTACAGGGCGCTCAACCGAGTTACTATCACGAATCGCTATCTGTTGCCCCTCATTCCAGGGTTTGCTGGACCAATTGAAGGGAGCTACTATCTTCACAAAGTTGGATCTTCGTGGAGCCTATCATTTAATTTAGTGAGGGTGAAACAAGGAGACGAATGGAAGACGGCCTTTCAGACAAAGTTTGGGTTATTCGAGTATCAGGTAATGTCCTACGGCCTGTGCAACGCTCCCGCTGCATTCCAGTACTTTATGGATGAGGTACTCCGGGATTCTTAGATGCGTTTTTTGTAGTATACATAGATGACATCTTGACATACTCCAATGATCATACACAGCATGTAAAGCACGTACGTGCCATACTAGAGAGATTGCAGAAGCACTCCTTATATGCCAAACTGGAGAAGTGTTTGTTTCATGCCTCTAAAGTGGAATTCTTGGGGTATGTCATTAATGCCCAAGGTATACAGATGGACACCAAGAAGGTCACCGCCATCACCCAATGGAAACCTCCTACAAGTCTTAAGTCCTTCCAGAGCTTTATAGGCTTTGCCAACTTCTACGGATGGTTAATAAAGGATTTCTCCAAAACCATTCAACCAATTACCCACCTGCTGTGAAAGGAGGTGCCCTTCGTTTGGAATGATAATGCTGAACATGCCTTCCAAACACTTAAGGCCTGTTTCACACAAGCACCAGTATTAAGGCACCCTGATGCACAGTTACCGTTTGTTTTGGAAATGGACGCTTCACATTATACCTTAGGGGGGATTCTGTCACAAAGGCACCCAGAAACCGGCCAGCTGAATCCAGTGGCCTATTACTCAAAGAAACTCACTTCTTGAGAAATTAATTACAGCATTATGGATAAAGAGCTGTTGGCAATAAAACGGCCTGTGAAGAGTGGAGGCATCATCTGTTGGGGTGAAGCATACAATAGAGATATACACGGATCATAGTAAATGTGTTGTTTCTAAAGACAGCTAAGGCCCTCATATCACGTCAGTTGCAATGGTCCCTTTCCTTTTCAGATTACGACTTTATCATCAAATATCGACAAGGACCTCAAAACGGCAAGGCCGATACTTTGTCCAGATCGGAATCCACAGAACTCCCTGATGTCCTTCCAGCCATCGAGCCCCCACGTATTCTGCATTAGGCCTCCTTCCTGGAAAAAGAGATAGCACTGGTAACCATGGAGGACTTCTTGGAGGATTTGAGAGTGTGCTTATCTGCTATAGACAAACGGGCTTGGGTGGAAGAAGAACCGGAAAACAGAGTTGAGAAAGGGGACTTGTTATATCAAAACCAGAATTTGTAGTTCCCGATGAGGCCTTACAGATGCGAGTCTTCACGTGGGTCCACGATTCCACACTAGGTGGTCACATGGGTATATACAAGACCATTGCTACAGTTGAAAGAAATGTTTGGTGGCCCAAGTTGCGTCCAGCCATAAACCAATATGTGTGTGGAATGTGCCATTTGCGCCCAAGGGAAACCGAGCCATGCCAAACCTGCAGGACTACTTCACCCTATTCCTGTTCCTCCCAGCCCTTGGCACACCGTGTCCATGGACTTCATTGTGGAAATGCCACCCAGCAATGGACACACAGTAATCCTAGTAGTCATAGACCATTTAACAAAGATGGGTCACTTTATTCCCCTGAGGAAGATTCCTACGTCTCTCGAACTGGCAAATATCTTTCTGCAACATGTAATAAGAGCTTGTGGAGTACCAGCAGCGATCATAACGGACAGAGGGTCCCAGTTCACTTCGAAATTCTGGCAAGAACTATGTAAAACCATGAAAGTAGATGCTCCCCTATCTACCAGTTATCATCCACATACCGATGGAAAGATAGAACGACTGAACCAAACACTGGAGCAGTACTTGAGGTGTTTCTCTTTACAGTACGTTACAGAATGGAGCACTCTGTTATGGACTTCAGAATTCGCTTACAACCATGGAGATCACACCACATTGGGGTGTTCTCCGTTCTTTTGTTTACACGGCTACCATCCAAACATGCTTCCTTTTGAGTGGCCTGTTGTTTCAAAACATCCCTCCATACAAGAGCATCATGCCCATATCCGTGCGGTACTCCTAGATGCAAAGAGTCAGCTAGCAAAGGCTCAAGAATCCTGTAGGCAATTTGCAGACAAGAAACACTCCAAAGAGCCTCTATATCAAGTGGAGGATAAGGTATGGCTTGCTACAAAGAACTTGCAGTTGAAATGGGCTAATAAGTTGAAACCCAAATATGTAGGGCCGTACCCGATTGTAAAAATCATAAATCCCGTAGCCATGAAGCTGGCTCTTCCCCTTTCGTGGTGCATACACCCTGTTTTCCATGTTTCCCTGTTACGTCCTTGCCTACCACACACAAGGTTGTCTAGTGCCCTGTTGCCAGTTGAGGTAGAGGGCGAACTTGAATATGAAGTGCTTCGCGTTCTAGACTCCAGGCAAAGGAGGTGGAGGGTCTACTACTTGGTGGATTGGAAGGAGTTCGATCCTGAGAAGCAAACCTGGGAACCGGCTCAAAACCTGCTCAGTCTGCGTCTTCTCCGACGTTTCCATGCTCTACACCCTTCCAAACCCGGAAGTCCGCCGGGTCGGCGGTCCTTGCGGAGGGGCACTGTCATGGTTGTCCAGAGGGGGCGCACTGGGGTGGTGGGAGATGAGTCCACCTAGGCCCTTAGGCAGGCACCATGACACCGACTGGGCATGATTGAGTATGTGAGTCTGGTGAGCGAAGAATGCATGGTATTGGGAGGGACTACAGCTCCCAAAATAACTTGGGACGGTCTCAGGAAACTGAACCATGATTACAAAAGACCCTCCTTTGGAGCGGGCCAACGCTTGTCAATCCGGATTCAGAGCTGAGTGCTCCAACTCTCCGTAGTGGCATGGGAGGAGTCTTTTGAGCGGCGTCCAGGACCGAACGCTTCCGTTGCTCCCTGCCGCTTCTGTGCGAGACTTTGTCCCGGAGTGGACCCGCAAAAGGATTTGTGTTTCTCTACCTTGGGGCAGTGTTATATTCCTGACTTACTTTGTTGCCAGCCTGTGAGGAGTCTGAATGATGTTTTACACGTGATAAGGTCTATTGGATTGAGCATGTAAATGAGGTGAATGGTAAAGTTCTTGTTGTCTCCTCTCACCTGCAGATCATCACATTCAGTTCACTGCCCAGAGTGAAAGAAGTATTTCCCAGACAAAGGAGAGGACAGAAGAGGTTCTGTGGTGGCGAACTGCTGCCATTTTCTTTATTATTTTATCCATTTCCCTTTTACCCTGGGTGCTTCCGTGCAGGGCCGTGGGTTGTAAAACAGTCCCTGCGGGTTGCACAAGGTGGAACTGAGAAACTACCATCACCCCGCTGGATCTGTTCTGGAAGGTTGGGGTCCAGAGAACTCTGCTTCATATCACAGCCTGACAGCAAACCATTGATACGTTGAACTGGAAATCACAATTTGGAAGGAATTCCCTAAACACACCCCCTCCAAATTGCATTGGGTGTGGTTCTGAATGCATTACTAAACCCATTTTGCAAATCAGTAACCATTTGCTGAATCACTAAATTGGCTTAGTACACAGTAAAAAGCCATTTAGCTATTGAAAATCTGGTTATTTAGCAAATCATAGGGTTTGCAACTGCTGAATCACTTAGTATATCTGTCCCTATGTTTTGTTCACTCTGTGTGCTTGAATCAGAGTTTGGCAGGTGGGATTCTGTATCACAAACATGAAAGATATCCCGCCCGTTGTATTTCAAGTTCATTATATGCTATAGCAGTTGTAATATAGTTTGTGATGGAGTATGCCAACCTCCAAAGTCTAAATCATGCCCTATGTTTTTACATTCACATAAGCAAAACTGGTGTAGTGCAATTTTACACCAACATTTACGATGACAGACAAGTACAACATTTACAGCCACCAGATGGTACAAAAATTTGCCTTTGGCACAAGTTGGTTAGTGAAAATATAGTTTTTGCATTGGTTAGTCTGCACAAATCATTGGTTCAAAACTGCACAGAATTAGCTTCACACTAGTAAACAGGACTTGGAACCTTATTACTAGTGCATTAGGATATGGTGCATGCTTATCCCGTCGGCCTTATTATGAGTGAATTAGGATATAAGGCAGATGGAAAGTGTCTAAATAAAACGCTTTGGGGCATATTCCCAAGAACGTGTGATAACCACCGCAAATTTAGCTTAACGCAACTTTGCATATCGCAGTCCATCGCGGGAAATTAACGCCTTGTTAACCAAGTATTCACAACACGGCAGCCCCATGCGATACTCCCCAGATAGCGCACCAACTGACTGCGTTAGAATCAACCCCAGGCCGCAAAAATGCGAAACACCATTGCAAAAAAAGCTGCGATGAGGCCTATCGCAATACGAAAATCAGCGAAACCCAGCTACAGGCCTGAAATCCACACGCGTCAGGCGGGAACAATCACCATAAAAGTAGGAAAAAACCAGACAAACAAATGCCAAACAACAGCGAAGCGCAATGGACGTTGCCGGAGCAAGTACGGAGGAGAGCCAGAACCCCACAAGCCCCCCGGAGGACCATCCTGGGACTTCGGGGTCAGGGAAGGGCAAGGACAAGAAGAAAAGGAAGACGAAGTTCAGTCCGCAGGAAAACAGGATCCTGATAACGGAGGTGACAGAACACCATCAACAACTGTTCGTCACCTCCACTGTGTCATTGGCAACAAAAAATACATTATGGCAGTCCATTGTGGACAAGGTGAATGCAGTCGGAGTGCTGAAGAGGACAATGGGCGAGGTCAAGAGGCGCTGGAATGATGTCAAGCGCAAAACCAAGCTGAAACTCGCCAACAACCTGAAGGCAGCAATGCAGACTGGAGGTGGGAGCCCAGCGCCACAGGAGGAGCTGGACGACATGGAGGAAATGGTGTCCACAGTCATCAGTGGGGAGACGGTGGCAGGAGTTGGGGGCCCGGACACTGCTCAATAGGACCCGACACAACAGCAACAGGGTGAGTAACCACCAGGGCCTGGGGGACGGGGGAGATGGGCACAATGGCACACATGCACAATTAAGTTGAGCACATCTGCGGACACACCATGCCCCAGACCACCAACTCCCACCAAGAGACCAACGTACCCAAGTATGCAACATGTCAACACTGTACAAGCACAGAAGTCAGAGGCACACCTCATGAAAGTGATAAGGGGCAGCAAAATCTGAGCTGCAGGGGCGACTTCCCAAAAATGCAGCACACACATCACATACAGAGCACATCTACATTGACAACGATGTGACACATTCCGCAAAACACCTACAACAGAACACATGACACAATTGGTGCCGCTTGGGTGCAGACACTGGCCAATCACAATTGGCATTGCAGGGAAATGTGCGTTGATAATGTACAAGTACAAACACACACACGTCTGTTGTCGAAATGTCCACTGTCCCCCATCAAATAGGCAGCTCCTCCCAAACAGCCACAATGTACCCAGTCATGCTGTCTGTATGTAAACATGTACAATGCGACAACATACATGTGGACACATTGTTAAACTGCATCTCCCCTTCACATTGCAGAGGGAGAATCAACACCTCCTGCAGAGCACTCCGACCCTCTCTTCTCTGGAGACAAAGAGGACGACCACAGCTTCGACTATGACGCCCTCCAACTGCTTGTGGAGAGCCTCCGCATCCCGCTTCCAGGAGCTGGGCAGCCCAGCTGCTATGAGGAGACCCCACCCCCTGCACAGACCACACAGCAGGCAGCACCCACCACCACTGCTGCCTCCCAGGACCCCCACGGAGAACACATGGCCTTCCAACGCCGTGTTTTGGGGTGCCAGGAGAATCTGGCTGAACAGGTGCGGTGGGCTTCGACCGCATGGCAGACAAACTAGCTGCCATACGTGGGTGTCTAAGTCCCATCAGGGACCACTCACGGTCCCTAACGGACACCCACAGTCCACTCCATGCTCTCCAATGGACCATGGCTGACATCGCTGGAGCCCTGACTCAGAGAATAGTACAACTGTCCAGTCTGAGTGGCACTAGCGATGTCACACGGGAGTTGGGAAACATGCAGAGGTTAATGGAGACCATGGAGCGGGCAAATGCGGAACAAGCGGCTGCCACGGCTGCACACCAGCGAGAGGTAGCTGGGCTCCTCAATGACCTCAGGACCCTCCTCATGGCATTGCTGCCACAAGGCCTGGTGCGGATGCATGCTGCTGCCACCACTCCATCCACATCTCCGCCCCCTGAAGTGTCGGTGCCACACAGTGCGGCAGACCTTCCACCTCCGGCCACTGATGTATCACTGCCACACAGTGCTGGAGACAGAACACCACCACCCACACGTGAGGCACATGAAACAGCAGAGAACGAAGATGCGGATGATACTGCCCTCGTGGTAAGGAGGACGCAGCAGCATGCATCTCATCCATAGGTCCAGCTTCAGCTTGGTACTGCCCTCTGCATCACCACCTTCCACTGTCCCCCCCATGCACAATGCGACACTCACCTTGGACCTCGACATGGACTGCCATATGATGTTTGATCGCCATTGACACAGCAATCAGACTGCAGACTGTACTCGTCCTCTTCCTTTGAACTTGTCATTCCCTGGAGGACCCTGGCTGGACCTCCATGGGACAACATCGTCATGTGGGGTTTGCATGGCCCTTACTGCTCCAGATGCAACACTCCACTGAATGTGCATTAAACATTCATATACACACAGATGTGTCATGTCTATGGTCTTTTAAGTGTGGAAGTATGGATGAATGTGGGCTCACTGGACTCCTCTTACGTCCATGTAGCTCATGTCGTAGAACAGGGGTCACAGGGTGACACATTGCCCAATGCGGTCCGGGTGGCGCTGACACAACAACAGGGGCACACGCATGAGTTACTTCCGTGTCCAGCCCAGTACGGAACCACGCCCAGGGCCCCGGGGTCATATACAGACCCTTACGCTGGAATGGCATACGTCAGGCCAGCCCACTACGCTTACGCTCACATGGGGGGACGGCAACGCTACATGTCCCCTGTCTTTCCTGTGGTGATCTGCTGCTCACAGGTCTAGTTGTCAGCATGCCACAGCCACTCCCTCACGGCTGGTTTACACCCACACCACACCCATCCAGCACACGCATCATGGGACATGTGACCGTGCCAATGAAAAGGGACGGGTGCACATGCTCGACGCCATTTCCACTCTCTATCTGGGTGCATCTGTGTGGTGTTAATGTAGGCATGAGGGTCTCGGGCCCTGCAACATCACATTCCCCAGGACCGGAGGTGACATGATGGCGTCTGCAACACAATACCCAATCATACAGGGACCATGACTTTGGGACACAGACTTGGAGGCACCAGATACATTGCGGCCGGCACAGGCACACCGCCATGGGACGGTGACTTTGGGTGCACTGAGGTAGGGGTACCTTAAGTGCTGAGCGGGTGTGCAGCCTGCGATGATGCCCCGTCCCGGCCGTCCGGACTGCTCAGGATTTGTGTGCCCTGCTGGACCGCAGTGTAGGCCAGAGCCAGCGGGCAGTGCGGGCCTACCGCCACGTGGCGTCGCATCCCGGATCACAGAGTTAGTGGCACCTCCAGGGCTGAGCGGGTGTGCAGCCTGCGATGATGCCCAGTGCACTGGTATGTCCTCTGCCATGGCGAAATCAAGACCCAGAATCATATGTGAGACCTGGTGGCCTGCGGAGCGGGGCTGCATGATGTGGAGGGTGCCATGTCCGCGGGCCCCGGGCATGTGGCTTGCAGAGGCACGTGGTGGGCCACCATTACTACACGCTAAGGGCGGAAGGTGAGCAGTGAGGCCTGGGTGCGCAGGGGCGGGCATGCACCGCTGGGTGGCGGGAGGGGCTGGGGTACATCTGCCTGAGTGCGCAGGGGCGGACAGGCGATGATGTCTTGTGCAATTGTATGTACTTTGCCCTTCATGTCTCTGTACTCTGTTTCAGATGACGGATCTGTTTCAGATGTGTGACCTGGTGAACTGCACTACATACAGGCACGTGGTTGGAGACACACCTGTGGCAGCAGGTGGGCAGTGTGGCCTGGGTGCGCATTGTGGGCACTCTCTCTCCCTGTCCATCTCTTCTGTTATCTGTGTCTCACTCCCCCTCTCTGTCCGTCTTTCTCTCGCTCCCCCTCTCTATCCGTCTTTCTCTTGCTCCCTCTCTCTGTCCGTCTTTCTCTCGCTCCCCCTCTCTGTCCATCTTTCTCTCGCTCCCTCTCTTTCTCTCTCTCTCTCCTTCGCTCTCTCTCTGTCCTTTGATTGTCCCGAGGGGAGCCGCCATGTGTCTTCATTTCTGTTCTGTGTTTCTTTGAATAAATTTTCATTTGTTACATCGAAGGTGGATGTGTGATGCTCATTTTTGTGACGACACATGCATGCCACCAAATGTGATTGTGCAACATCAGGCGGATTATTTGGTACATGTTCCGTATAGTTGATGTGGCATGTCTTTGGCCGGGGGTGGGGGGTCCGGGGGGGGTTCCTGGGGGTGGTGGCGGTGGTTGTTGTTGCCCTGTTGGGGTTCTGAGCTGCATGATCAGTGGCTCCATGGCATCTGTTGCCCTTCAGGTGTGGCTCTGGGCTGGGCTCCATTTTGTGGTGCAGGCTGTGGTCCGACTTTGCACCAGGTCAGAGCAGGTGTTAGTTTCCTGCTGCTAACGGGCCTTATCGCCTGTTTTGTGGTCTTATCGCCGATCTGGCTGCTCGTTGAGAATGTTGCGGAGTGGTGTTTTCGCGGCTTTTTGCATGGGTACGCCTACTCTGCATCTCATTAGCGATAGTTGCGGGGGTCATCAGTGGCGATGTTTTTTGCGGATGCTGTCGCTGGTAAAATGGTGTTATGGGCTGTTAACACCAGCTTGTGAATGGTGCGATGAATTTATCGCCACTTTGGCTGCGATAAAGTGCCGCTAACTGCGCAATGTGTCCTTGAGAATATGCTTCAGGGTCTCTTTATGTTAAGAAAAAAGAGTTAGTATGAAAGTACTCAGCCTTACTCCTGCCTTAGATTTTTCCTAATTTTCACGAAATATGGCAGAAGGTACAAACATATGCCAAGTTTAATATGAAAAATCTTCAAATTATTTAAGCTAAACGCAAACAACACACATGTCTAATTGGGTATTTATTTATTCCTTTTAGGTGAAAATTCCCTAAATATAGGCTTATTTAAACTCTAAAACAGGTGATTGCATTTCAGTTTGTGAGCAGCTAGAAAACTGTCAAAATTGCATATAAGTAGTTTTTCAGTTATGACCTTTCCATCGTCTCAGTTTTCCTTCATTAAAAATGAAAGTGCAAAAACCTGTTCTAACAGTGCAGTAGCAAGTATGCAATATGCCCGGGTGAAAGCTAAGCAAATGGGTCCCCTTAATGCTGGTCTGAGACCTGCTCTCTCCCGCAGCAGCTCCGCTGTTGTGCTGCCTGCCGCTGACCCAGATCGCCCGCAGCTGGTAGGAGTTCGAGGCCCCCCTCCACTAATTGTACCCCTGCCTATCTGTGTAACTCTGTTATTTTCGTCAATTGTATCCTTGTTTCACCCTCGCTCATCTTTGCTTTTTCATATTGTGGTGCCCTGTCTTGTGCCCGTTTTCTTCTGTATTTCCTTTAACTGTATCCCTGCTCATATTCGCTGTTTTCATTTCGCCTATTATAAATTGATAGTGATGGCTGGGAAGACGGCGCACACTCAATACTGGTACAATTAAACACTCGATATTTCAATGAACATATATTCCAATCAGAGCTCAGTAGGAGGGAGAGCCACCAAATCTTCCTCAATTGGAAAAGAAAACTTCTCCTCAATATTTCATAAATTCTCCAAGCAGTCAATAAGTCAAGAGTTAGTGTATTTATATGTTGTAATGTCCAATGCCTTTTATTCAGACATCCAGGCTTTCTTTTCACATTGCCTTTGTCAATAATGTTCTTCGTCACAAATATCACTCCTTGTCATCAATACAGCTCCTTGTCAACACGTGTTTCGTCTGTTTATGTAAAACAAGACTTCATCAGGGCTGAAACATAAAGCAATGGCATCATGTGGGCAAGTCATGGGATCTAGGATTAAGCCCATCTCCAAGGTATTTCACCCGAATCGTGCCATGCACATTTTTTACGTATTTGATGATCATAATATATCTTAGAGGCAACTAAATATCTGAAGGAAGAGTGAATATCAATAAAAGAAAAAGAAAAAGAAAAGAGATCATGGAAGTAGAAGTCACCCTAATGTGTAATAAATCACCTCTGGAACCATTACTTCCCAAGTGTATCCCATTGTCACGTAAGATCATGTTACGTGACCCTGATTGGGAAAGCCAGACCGATAAACAAGAGCTCACCATTTCAGTAATCTTTATTATCCTTGTTACTTTGAAGAATTGTTAATTCTTATGGATCATCAGAGTATCTGTAATTCAAATCGATAATTATACACTATCATTGTATGGGTGTTGCCAATTACCGTATTTCAGAATCCTGCCTCACTTACCAAATAACTTGCATCTGAACATAATGGATGTTATAAGGTTTAGTCAGTGTTTCAGCAAATCTGAAATAAAGGCAGAGGCACTGTGGGTCAATAAATGTATTTTCGCCCTGTTGTGTTAAATTAGAATATAACTGGCGCAACGGAACTATGTAAATATGATGGATTTAAAATACGCTGATTGCTATATGCAAGATAACTCATGGTAGTGAATTTTTGCCCCGTTATGATAAATTAGAATATAACGGGTGTAACGGAATCATGATAATTAGGACATTTATTGACCCACAGTCAAGAAATTGTGTGAAGTAAGAGGACGAGACTCGATAAGTTCAAAGTGCAACAGGAATAGTCAACGCTACGATACAGGCTGCTTAGCTCTAGCATGACGTGACACCGACAGAAAGGACTAGAGTCTCCAACTCGCTAGTGCCCATGTGCACGACTGTGTCCTCAAAGTTGGCACGGAGGGGTCAGAAAGCACGTGCGATCACTGTTCAGCACCATTTTGGTGAGCGTTGTTTTCCTTGCTAATTCGATAATTGCCATGAAGGTTATCCAGGATCTATCAGGAGCACAACACACACCCCTAACCTATGCCCCCTCACCCCTTATGTATCTCTGTGTGTCTCCTCCCCTTACAGAGATGATTGAAGGGCTGAGAGAAAGTTCGTCATAATGACAAACTGAGCTTGCCAGTGACGGCGACACAGCATCATCTCAGTCGCAGTAAAACATACACATTATACTGAAAACACGCCCTGTTGGTGGAGAGGAAATAGACAGAAAGGTCTGTGTGTGGACTGAATGTACCTCACTGTGAAGTGTATCTAACCTGTGTTCTAAAAGACCTTAACTGATGCACATGTAGGGCCACATGTACAAACCATTTTGCCGGTCGCAAACGGGCCGATTTGCAGGATTGGCCCCTTTGCGGATGCAAAAAGGACTTTGGCATATACAAAGCCCAAATAGTGATTCAGTAACTTGTTACCAAATCGAATTTCGGTATTAGGAAGGGGCGTGTTAAGGGCGTCCCTTCCGTATAGCGACTCGCTGTGCAATGTACGAAAGTTTTGCTACCAAAATGCATCGCATACCATTTGCATTTTAGTGCCTACTTCAAGTATGTGGTAACTCAGTCGCAAACAGAAAGGGGTCCCCAAGGGACCCCTCCCCCTTTGTGAATGGTTGCAAAAATGTTTATAAGAGCAGGCAGTGGTCCCATTCCATTTTCCCTTAAAGAAAATGGGCTGCATTTAAAAAGAAATGTTGCTTAATTTAAAAGCAAACACAGACATGGTGGGCTGCTGTCCCCACCAGGCCACCATCCCTGTGTTTTTAGCGATTCCCAATAGGTCGCAAATTGCAACCTATCTCATGCATATTAATGAGTTAGGTCAATTACGACCCGATTAGGAATCGCTAAATGCATCAAGGACACATTCGTACACAGGTGTTTGCAATTTCCTAATAGCGAGTCACAATAATTTGCTATTAGGAACTCGGAAAAAAAACCTACATACATGTGGCCCTAAGTGTATTAGGACAAAAGGGCAAAACTCTTTAGCAAGAATCGTTATGCAAATAAATGCTGTACTCTAGTGCCGGCTCCAGAATTTGAGATCTGGGAGGGCCATAGAGAAGCACTGGTGTTCCATGATGATGAATGGAGCTTCCTAGCGTCTCTCATGTGTTTAAGAGCTGGGTCTGGAGATGCTGAATGGTCTTGTAGGGGGGTGAGGGGCATTCATTGCCTACTGCAGGGGCCGTGCTTACTAGTTTTACCTCTATATATAGACTTTGCAGCCTTGTTATTTGGCGCAGCAACATTTATTAGCACTGGCAGTGGGCTTCTCAGCAGAGCTTAGTGTACCGGGTCTGGCACTTATTCTTTTACAAATTAAGCACTGCCTCTCTCCCTGCCACAGTCTCCTCTCTCTTCACTTCCTCATCCTCTCACTGTGCCTCTACTTCTACCTCATCCTTCTGCCTCCACCTCATCACTCACTCTCACTTCACTCTTTCGTGCCTTTCTCCTACTCTCTTCCTCACCTGCCTCCTTCTCTCCAACATACAGCCCGCACTATCACTTTTTCACTATCCTCCCTCTCTTTGCCTCACCCTCCTCCCTCTCCCTGTCACACACCTGTCTCCCTCCCCTCTCTCTCTCTGCTTCACCATCCCCTCTTTTTACCTGTAACTCCTCTCCCTCCACCTCACCCTCTTTTGTCAGCCCTACCTTTACTGCTGCTGCCTGGGTAATGATTTGTTGTATCTAAATAAAGGAAGCTGCAAAAGCTTCTGAATAAGTGGTTGTGCTTGTGCAGGTGTGCATAATTAGACCTTGCACTCCTACTGACTTGTATCTGTTCCTCACTGGCATCTCTCCACATTTTGAACAGGGGCAGCACCATGACCAGGGTTATGTAGAAAGTGCTCCTCAGCATGCAGAACATCTACAAAGACGTGGGGCATGCATATTGTAAAGAGATAGTAAATAGCTTTGCAACTTTTTGTAGTTATGGTTCGTGACTGCTGCTGTCCATTTACTTCAAATAAGCACAATAACAATTGGAAAAGCAAGCAACCGACCAAACATCAAATGTGATCCTGCTTTTACACTTAGCTGTCCACAGTGCCTTGAGTACAGCTTCTGAGGTTGACAAATGGACTTGTAATTTGGTTTTTCAACCAATATTTGCGTGACAAGCCTTTGAGTATAATGTATTTTAAGGGGAAAAAAGTGAAAATGTGCAGTTTATGTGAGTGCCTCAAAGCTGAACGTTCTCTTCTAAATTGTGACTAGCGTGTTCCCTCCTCTTTATGCAAAAAGCGTAATGGCTGCAGAATTGCAGAATTCCGGTGGCCCTGGCAATATGTCATTTCTTAAGCGCTGTGTAATGGCAGCTTGTGGGCCTCTTGATACAATGGGATTGTCACAGGTACCCCTGCTTTTCACATGTGCATAACAGCCACCATCCCCACAAGCACTTCAACTAACCCAGGGCATTGATGTATTTTTGTTTTAATTTAAACAACTAGGCTTAGAGAGCAAGGCTGCTGGCACAGATGAATCATTAAATAAATAGAACAAAATATATTTTTCTGCTTGTAAATGGACCTTGGGTGGGCCATGGGGCTACCATGGCAGGACCTGGCTCACCTGCCCCCGCTAGAAACTACCCTTCTGTACTCGTATTTTCATTGGATCACTGACAAAATATTGACAGTCAGAATATCGAGCTACAAAAATATCGACGCAAGAATATCGATGTCCAGAATATCGAAGTCCTATCTACATAATGGTAAGTACAAAAATATCGATTAAAAAATATCGTTAAACATATCGTTGTTAAAAATATAGTTTTTTTTAATGTATAAAAAATAATGTAAAATAAAGTAAATAATGCATATATTTAAAAAAAACATAGTTAAAATTATTTAAAAATGTTTAAAATTATAAGTAATACATATAATGTAAAAATCAATTAAACATATATATGTATAAAATATAATATATATACTTACTTAATAATATTTATAAATAATTATTTTAATAACTTATAAATTGTTAAAAAACATATTAAAAATTATAAATACATATATATACACATACACCAATAATATAAATAAAAAATAAAAATATATATAACAAATAAAATACTACAATATTTTTAATCTTTTTAAAATACATTTTACACTACATTAACTAAAACAGTAGAGAAAATATTGGATAGCGGAGGGATCAAATTACTATTCCCACTCCAGAGAGTGCAACAGTAGGGAAAGTGTTGGATAGCGTAGGGGTAAAAATTACTATTCCCACTCCAGAGAGTGCAACAGTAGGGAAAGTGTTGGATAGCGTAGGGGTAAAAATTACTATTCCCACTCCAGTGAGTGCAACAGTAGGGAAAGTTTTGGATAGCGGAGGGGTAAAAATTACTAGTCCCACTCCAGTGAGTGCAACAGTAGGGAAAGTATTGGATAGCGGAGATGTACAAATTACTATTCCCACTCCAGAGAGTGCAAGAGTAGGGAAGAGTTGGATAGCGTAGGGGTAAAAATTACTATTCCCACTCCACAGAGTGCAACAGTAGGGAAAGTGTTGGATAGCGTAGGGGTAAAAATTACTATTCCCACTCCACAGAGTGCAACAGTAGGGAAAGTGTTGGATAGCGTAGGGGTAAAAATTACTATTCCCACTCCAGTGAGTGCAACAGTAGGTAAAGTGTTGGATAGCGGAGGGGTAAAAATTACTATTCCCACTCCAGTGAGTGCAACAGTAGGGAAAGTGTTGGATAGCGTAGGGGTAAAATTACTATTCCCACTCCAGTGAGTGCAACAGTAGGGAAAGTGTTGGATAGCGTAGGGGTAAAAATTACTATTCCCACTCCAGAGAGTGCAACAGTAGGGAAAGTGTTGGATAGCAGAGGGTTAAAATTAACATACTTATCAATTAAATAATTATTAAAATTAAATAACCAATTAATAATTAATTAATAATAAATTAATTATAAATACCAATAAATAAATATTAATAATTACTTTATTATAATTAAATTACTTCCCACCCTATTACCCTATACACCAACAACCCACTCCTAAAAAAATAACACAATTTATATAAGTATCTAATAATTGATTAATATTGATTAATAACCAATTAATAATTAATTAATAATAAATTAATTCTAAATACTAATAAATAAATATTAATAATTACTTTTTATAATTAAATTACTTCCCTCCTATTCCCCTATAAACCCACAACCCGCTCCTAAAAAAATAACACACTTTATATAATTATCTATTAATTAATTAATATTAATTAATAACCAATTAATAAATAATTAATAATAAATTAATTATAAATAATAATGAATACAAATTAATAATTACTTTTTATAATTAAATTACTACCCACCCTATTCCCTATAAACCCACAACCCACTACAGAACTAAAATACGCAAAAATGAATTTACATAAAAGTATTTACTGCTAAAGATTTAACACATACATTAAAAAAACTACACTTATACCAAAAAATTACATCACATACTTTTAACACACATACTAAAATACAGAACACTAATATAAACATCGATATTATTAACAACAATATTTTTACAAACGATATTACTGTCTTCGATATTAAAATATACGATATTTCTTACCTTACTGTCGATATTCTGTACCATGATATTCTTGCAGTCGATATTCTTGACCTACGATATTTAAAACTCGATATTATGGTAGGTCGAAATTAAAAACTCGATATTCTGTCTGTGCACCATTTTCATGAATGTATGCTGAAAGGTTTGTTTTTAAAGTAAGCATGTTCATGCATCCAAATTGTCCCTTTAGAACTTACAGTGGAACTAAAGAGAGGGCCAGACAGCAAGATAGCCCTAGTCATGCAGAAGAAAGTAGGATTGCCATGAACTCTGACCCCAGTGGCAGTTGTTTAAAAGTTGCTTGGTAATCCTGCTTTTTGTTGCAAAATCGCGTTTGTTTGGATTTTGGTTATTTTTTCCTTTATGCTGCGTCATTTCCATCTACACCTCCCCATGACCCCAGTCTGGTAAGCCGGCATTGTTTTCTTTTCGAGCATTCAAACCCCCTTAAAGTTTACATTGATTAACACTGCAGTATTTATATATTTAAAAACAAAGCTGCCATTATACGGTATATTTTACACACTTTTAATAGTTCACAATTCATAGATGATTTTATTTCTTCTATGTCTTTTTTGCTATATTCATCCACATTGTATTATGTATTCTCTTTTAATCTCCAATGTATAGATCAAACCTTTATGCTTACATCATTCTTCTATCTCTTTTCTTTCTTACCTGTCTCATCTCTCTCATATCTTTTTTCTTCCTCCATTTCATCTTCCCTTAATAAATGCCCCTCTTGAGTTTCCTTCCCTGCCCTATCAGACTCTTGTCCATCTTCACCCCTTGAGCTGGAGGCTCAGCAGACAGAACTTCAATTTGGAGCCTAAAAAATAATCTACTATGGGGACGATTACGATGTTGGTCGGAAACTTTCCGCCCGACACCGTCTCGGAATCGGGACGACCGACTCGCGGTTGGCTGTTCCACCCGACCAATTACAATGCGACCGTATACTGTTAGGTTGGATTCCCATTGTTTCCTATGGTAGCTCGTGTTCTGCCCAACAACCGGCCGTAACACAGGCTCCTATGGGGAAATGGGGTGTGTGTGGAAAACCCTGCACCAAGTCGCAGGCACTCCATGGTGCCTGTCACACAGTGCATAGTTTTATAGGTCCCTTAGGTACCCATTCAGCCACCAACCGGAGGCCTCAGGATGAAGGGGACCCTGCAAGGGGCCCCCAAAGTCACTTTCCGACAGCCTTTTTTTGTTGGACAGGCCGACTCGGAAAGGCTGTTGGAAATCGACATCATAATCCCGAGGTCGGAAACGCTGTTGTACGATGCGGTTCCGACCCACACGGATACTACAAGAGGCAGTCAGAACCGATTCGGAATGACTGCACGGTTTACCTTCCGACCGCGAACATCGTAATTGGTCGGTCGGAATGTAAACCGACCAAGTCGGTTGGAAGGGTTCCGACACGGTCTACGAGAATCCGACTGTTGGTCGGAGCCTTTCCGACCGGCATCGTAATCAGCCCCTATGTCTTGTTTTTAAAGCTCTGGAAACATTTTGAATTCTGGTGCCAAGAGAAGAAAATTAAGAACCCTAAAACCTGTCACCACTTTTAAATTTTAGAGTTTATAAGGGATGCATTTCTGAAGGGTCTAGCCTATTCTACCATAAATGATCAATATGCAGCAATTAGGGGGGTTGGGAGCAATGGAGTTCATTAAGAGAAATTATCCCTTTAGCTTATATACTTCTTAAGAGTTTTCATAAAGAAAGACCAGTAGTTCATTCTCCCTTCATCCCTGGAGTCTTCCTAAAGTCCTTCAAGGTTTACAAGGATCTCTCTTTGAAATTTTATCTTTTGTTAACTTACAATGGCTTTTCGCTAAACTATGTGGATTTGGGGGTCTCCTTGGAAGACCACCCAAAGGTGCAGGGTCCACCCTTCGTCCACGGGTCCGGGATACAAACTGAGACCAACACTGGAGCGCCGAGAGAAAGGATATTTATTACAATCTCATGAGATGGAGAGAGAGACATCAGCAACAGACACCCGCAGCTTGTCTGAGGAGGCAATCTGCCAAGCACTTTGGTTCCACGTCTTATATACCCTTCATCCCCACCCTATGCGTGTATAGTAAAGAAAGAACACCATGATTATGAAAAGGGGGATGTATACAGAAAACAATGAACACCATAATTATACAGGCAGAGGTCAATCTGATAAGTTAGCAGATGGTCACTGTTGGGCCCCTGCAGGGCGTAGGTGAAACCCATAATTACACAACAAGCAGAGGTCAATCTGATAAGCTAGCAGATGGTCACTGTTGGGCCCCTGCAGGGCGTAGGTGAAACCCATAATTACACAACAAGCAGAGGTCAATCTGATAAGCTAGCAGATGGTCACTGTTGGGCCCCTGCAGGGTGTAGGTGAAACCCATAATTACACAACAAGCAGAGGACAATCTGATAAGTCCAAAGATGGTAGCTGTCAAGCCCTGTAGGGCGAAGGGCAGGGTGAGGACAGTAAGCGCAGGTGAACAGTCCTGTTCAACTGGGGTTAGCAAGAGTTCAGTCAGATTGTGGCAAACAAGGGCACGGACAGTCCTGCTCGGCTGGTTTAGCATGAGTTCAGGCAGGTGGCGGCAGGTCAGGTCAGGAACAGGGCGTTGGTGGCAGTGCAGAGGTGAGGTGAATCAAGATGTGAAGCCACAGAGCATTTGTGACCCCTGTAGAGAGGTCGCAATGGAGGATGAAGCGCAAAATGGCTGAGCTAATGGCAAGACAACAGACATACTTTTCCACAGTCCCTCCTTTTGCAATAAGCGAAATCATTTTTAGTCAATTGCAATGTCCATCAATAGCTGTATCTCACGTTCAATCATTATTTTATTGTTCTCGACATGAGTATTTATAGGGACTGGCTTGATAGCACTTGCGCAGAGGCCGCAAAGTGGGGGACCACATTGAATGCAAAGACAGCAAAAGAAAATCAATACAAGAGGTATCAGGACGATCATTAGGACTTTCCATCCCCAAGTCAGTAGAAGTTGCCACAACCAGGGGCCAAGGGACCATGAGTCGGTATCTTGATGAAGATCAGAGGTGATTCGATGAAGCGTGGAAATAGCCTCATAGACAGATGAGGAATGATCTGGGATGTACACACAGCAGCTGGTACCGATGATGCGGCACGCTCCTCCGCGGTCAGCAAGGATGACGTCAAGGACCATGCGGTTTTGTAAAACGACGAGGCGTACCGCTTGGAGCTCCGCTGTGTTGTTGGCCAGAATACCAGCTGTGATGTTGACAGTTGCTTCCATGACCCTGATGAGGTGGCGAATGTCTCTGCTGTTTTCCATCGGTCCCCAGAAGGGAAGGATGCCTTTCATGGCATCCAGGAACAGTTGAGAGGTAGTGTCTCCTTGGTCGACCACTTCGTTGCTGCGGCGGACGCGATGATGAAGAGGAGGAGCAATATAGGCAGGAGGAAGGAGAAACGCTATATAACATGTGCCTCCCCAGTTTTTGTGAAGCCAGGTGTATGCTTTTGTCCCACACACGAAATAAGTGTTTGGGGGAAGCAACAAGCGGTGGTGGAAATGTCATGTTCAGAGTTGCTGTTATGGCACAAGAGCTGTCCCCAACGTACTCAGTACCTACGCCTTTGATGCATATAGGTCCAGGAATGCGAACAACTGATAGGGGCAATGTTCGCTTGGCGGGGGCCTTCTTTTTGAAGCTAGAAAAGCGAAGACAGTCAGTGGTGTTGAAGATCAGCATTTCCTCTTGCTCATCTTCCGATATTTTCATGGGACTGTTAGTTGGACAGAAAGGGTTGATGGTGTTGCCTGTCTTGTTCCACCATAATTCGTCCCGGAATTGCTGGAGAATGGTATCAGCGATGTTGCTAGTCTACTGGGCATCCATGATGAGCATCATCCAGGCAAGGCAAGAGGCATGTACAGAATAGGGGTAAGGAAAAAGCGATATTGGGTTTTCCGTGGATTGAGGCAGGAGACCACAGACCCAACAGTTCGTTTTGTTCAGAACCATATTATGTTGATGCAACATTTGAATAAAAGTGTTGTTCCAAAAGTCTTGTCTTCTGTGTTGGAGATAAGGGGGCAAGGACACCTGCGAGTGTTCAGTAGGTGTGGCATCAGTCGGCAATATGGTACCTTTTGCCGGCGCTTTTTCCTCTATAATACAGAAGATGATGATAAGAATGATCGTGAGGCAGAGAAATACTGTTAGCACTATTGACCTTAGATTATACAGTCTGTTATGAAATGCCTTCTTCTGGTCTGCGTTTTTAGGCATAGTCGATCTTCTTTTGGGCTCTACAGCTGTCAGAGAGGGAGACTGAGCCCTACGCATCGCCGGTAGCTGGTGGTTGCTTCACTGGCTAGGCTTCTCAATACCCCACTATAAGGAGTATCGATCCACCCCACCAGACTGTACTACCGCCCTGCGACTTTTGGCTCAGCCCTCCTGTCCAGTCGCTGGAGCCCCAGGGGTCGTGCGAGGACGGAGGTTGTATCTTCCTCTGGCTGGCACAGTGTGGTCTTCGAACAGTTTGAGCTCTGGTTCTTGGAGGCCATACACTGGGCGGTCGTGTGCCAGTACTTCCTTGTAGGCAGACAGAGTTGGGTCAGTCTGTGTGATGCTGGGGACCTTCCGGCAATGAACGGCATGCACCCACGATTTCTTGCCTTCCACTCGTAGGGCTGTTCGGGTCGTTAGCAGGACTAGCAGAGGACCTTTCCACCGGGGCTCCAAAGTTTGTTTCCGAGCAAAGTTCTTCACCAGGATGTAGTCGCCTGGCCGGATGGTGTGTCCTGGCCCCGTGGATCGGTCGGGCAACGCTTCCTGAACCTGCTGATTAATAGAAGACAAAGTTCGTGTAAGTACCGACAAGTAGTCGCTCAGCATTTCACAAGGAGAATCCGACAAGGTGGTAGCAGGGGCGTGCCCCAAATGTTCATTGGGCGTCCAAAACCACCTCATATGGGGTCAACGAGGTGCGAGAATGCGGGACAGATCTTATTGATAGAAGGGCCAGTGGCAATGCGTCAGGCCATCTAAGCCCCGTAGTCTCCACTATTTTGGCTAGTTTTGATTTGATGGTGGCATTGTATCTTTCCACCAGGCCTGCTGACTGGGGGTGAAAGACTGCGTGGAATTTTTGCTTGACCCCTAGTCCAGCTAATATGTGTTTGACTACCTCTCCAATGAAGTGGCTCCCGCTGTCACTCCAGAGTACCCGGCAAAGGCCATAGCGGGGAAAGAATTCTTTCAACAACATCTTGGCGGTTGTTAGGGCAGTGTTGTCTTTGACCGGGTAGGCTTCCACCCATTTGCTGAATGCGCAAACAACCACTAGGACATATTTAAGGTTGTTGCACCGTTCCATCTGGATATAATCCATCTGTAAGACCTCGAAGGGTGCCGTGGGGATGGCAAACCCAGCTCGTGGTACCCGGGTCCCTTTTCCTACATTGTAACGGAGACATACTAAACATTGCTGTACCAGCCTTGTGGCGGTAGACCGGAGTTGGTTGTTATCCCACACCTCCTGTAAGATTTTAGTTATGGTGGCAGCATCGGTATGGGCCGGTAAATGAGTCATGTTCAACAATGGGAGGAGATAGGCATTTGGCAATTTCCATAATTTTGTGTCCTTGGACCGCCAACAATTCTCCTCGTCAAGCATGCCCTCCTTTTCCCATTGTTGAAGTTCTCCAGGAGTGGCAGTAGACTGGATGTCCCTGATCTGTTGTCTAACGTCATGCCACTTCTCTGCTTGGGATTTTATTATGTACATGGCGGTATGTGTTCTTTCTTGTGCAGTGGCTCAGGCTGTCTCATCAGCTAAGGCATTTCCCAGTCCTATTTCGTCTGTGATTTTCTTGTGGGCATTGCATTTGACAATAGCTAGTGTTCGGGGCAGTGTCAAGGCTTGGAGTAATGCAGTTTCTAAGTCAGCATGCCGGATGGGCGTACCATGTGACATCAAGAATCCTTTCTCTTTCCAGAGGATACCAAAACTGTGTGCTACTCCAAAGGCATATTGGCTGTCGGTGTAAATGGTGACAGCTAGACTCTGGCTAAGGATACAAGCGCGGGTGGGAGCTATAAGCTCTGCTGCCTGGGCCGATTTCTGAGGTATGCGTGCAGTTTCAACAATGGTGTTGGTAGTAGTGACGGCATAGGCAGCAGATGTGGTACCATCTGATAGTTTAATACAGGACCCGTCCACCCATAATTGCCCATCCTGTTCTGTGAGAGGGATGTCTTTCAAATCTACCCGCCCCTTAGTCTGTTCTTCTGTTTGGAAGAGGCAGTCATGTGGAGTGTCTGTGGTGTCTGAATCTGGTGTGGGCAGGAGTGTGGCGGGTTCAAGGTCGTACATCGCTTTAATGTGATGTGGGGTGCTAACAACGTAAGTTCGTATCCTGTCAGTCGTGCACTAGTGAGGTATTGTGTCTTTGTCTGGTTTAGTAGTATGTCGACTGCGTGGGGAACTAACTCCGTCAGTTTAGATCCTAAAACAATTCCCTCACTTTGTCGAATAGAGACGGCCGCAGCCGCGACCGCTTTAAGACAAGAGGGCAGACCTCGGGCCACAGGGTCTAGAGTGGCCGAAAAGTAGGCGCACGGGCGTTGTTTGGTGCCGTGAATTTGGGTCAAGACCGAGAGAGCGCATCCTGAGCGTTCATGGGTGTAGAGGCAGAAGGGTTTAGAGTAGTCAGGTGTGCCCAGTACTGGTGCAGAACAAAGAGCGTGGCGTAAGTCTTCAAAGGCTTGGTCGTGTTCATGTGTCCAAGGGAGGGGTGTTGGTGTGTCTTTTGTAAGTAAAGCAAGGAGTGGCTTAACTATGAGGGAAAAATTTGGAATCCATTGACGACAAAAAGAAGTGAGGCCAATTAGTGCACGAACATCTCTTTGGGTAGTAGGAGAAGAAAGGCGTAGTATTGTCTGGATGGGGTCAGGTGTGAGTGTACGTCCCTCCTTAGACAGCAGATGGCCGAGGTAGGTCACCTGCTGTCTACAATACTGTAACTTATTCTTGGACACCTTATGGTCCTGTGATGCCAGAAAGTGTAAAGTAGTAAGAGAGGCAGTGCGAGCCAGGGCCGGAGTGTCCGCAGCCAAAAGAATGTCATCTACATACTGAATGAGGACAGCGCCGGGTGGTAACTGTATCTGGTCGAGCTGTTGTTTAAGGGCTTGGCTGTATATGCTCGGACTCTCCGTGTACCCTTGTGGAGCCCGGCAGAATCTGTATGATCTGTTTCTTATGGTAAAGCCAAAAAGGTAGCGTGAATCAGGGTGTATTGGTATGGAGAAAAAGGCATTCTTGAGGTCTATCACGGTAAAGGTGGTAGCAGTTGAAGGGATAATTGTTAATATAGTTGTTATGTCAGAGACCACAGGATATTGCGGGACCACTATTTTGTTGATCGCGCGAAGGTCAATGACGAAACTGTATATTTTCTCAGAAGTGGACGTGTGTTTCAGGACTGGAAGGATAGGACTATTGCAAATGTTGGACTGGACTTCCTCAACTACCCCTGATGTAATCATATCCTGTACTATAGCCATGAGGGCCTTTTCTCCTTCTGCAGAAATCTTATACTGAGGTAGGCGGGGAAGAGGTGCATTTTGTTTTACTGTTATTTGGACAGGGTCCATGACAATCTCCCCCACATCGGTGTCCGTGACAGCCCACAGGATAGCTGGTAATTGGGACAAATCCTGCTGTTCGGAATCAGTGAGACAATAAAAACGTGATTCATAACCGATGAGCAATCATTGTCAAACAATATGACTCGGACATTTTGGGGAGAACAGCGAATGGTGGCTCTGTAGTGTTTTAACAGATCAATGCCCATCAGGTTATCTGGGCAATTTGGGGAGAGCAGAAAAGAGGCCATCGCTGTGTTCCCTTGTATGTCCAGGGGTACCTTAGTAGAAAGGGGGTTAGTAGAGGGCGTGCCGTCAAATCCTATGGAGGTGATCGATAAACCGGACAGGGGTGCCCTAGGAATCAGTTCTTTTGATAGGGCACTTCTAGAGGCCCCGGTGTCAACCAAAAATTTGCCCTGCGTACCAACCACCTTAGCTGTGACATAGGGACCTGTTTGATCGACAAGAAGTTCTACTGGTTCCTTCCCCTGTCCCTGGCTGTCTCATGCATACTCGTTATCGGGGAACTGATCAGTGGTAAAATCTTGGGAAACAGCCTGCCTGGAATTATCAAAGACGTTTGGACGCTGTCTGCCAAAGGGTGGCGCAGGACCTCTCCCTCTTCCTCTAGGTGCTCCTCGCCCGCTCCCTATGGTATTTCGCTGCAAAAGTGGACAATCTGCACGCCAGTGGCCTGTTTCTTTACAATACGCACACTGGTCCTGGGACAGTTGACGTGGGGGCTGGTGTGTTCTAGCAGCCGCAGGCATATAATTGTTCTGTTGGCCCCTACCGTTTCCTCCCCCTCCCGTGCTTATCTGGGAAAGCATCACCTTTTCTTTTAGGTCTTTTCTTTTTCTGTCTTTTTCCTCCTCTATTTTATTTTGCAGATGTTCGTAATATTGGGCCATTGTCAGGATCTGCGCTGGTGTTGCCGCAGGCCACGTGCTTTCGCTACTCTGTAACCTAGTGGAGATCGGTAGCAACAATCCCTTAACAAAAGTCTGAACTAGTAAGTGTCGGCCTGTCTCAGTCGTCGTGTCCTGTCCACTATAGTCAACAAACACCTGGCTGAGTCGAGAGAAGTAGTCAGACGTTGTTTCCTCAGACTTTTGCTTACACGCAGTAATGACTGTCCAGTCAACCTTTCTGGTCGGAATGGTGGCCTTCAGCTTTGTTACTATGCGACCTGGTAGTGCTAAAATAGCTTCCGCTGGCCTTTCCCCTGGTTTTCTATCCTTATCCATTGTTACTAAATCTTCCCACTTGTGACCGAATACAGTCTGATCGTTTATTTTCCTTATTGGTCTCCAGATGTCTGGCGGCAGTATTAGCCCCAAAAATTGATCTATGTCTGTTAAGGTCATGGTGTAGGTGGCAATAACCGTGTCCAACCCTTCGTAGAATCCAATAGGATTCTTCTGGGGGTCGGGTAAGTCCTTTTTAAAAGCTAAGATGTCAGCTCGAAGCCACGGAGTGTACACCCAATTATATAACGTCCTGCTCTTTGCATCCGGACTATCTAATCCCTCAGCAGTACCCTGTCCTCGAGCAGGGACAAAAACTGGAGCAGCTTCCCTTATCGGTGCCATATGACCTCCCATCGCTCCCTCCACTACTGGTTCTTTTTCCTCTTCCTCCTGGTCTCTCCTCAAACTTTCCATCATTTGTAGTGTAAATGCTAACAAGCTGTGGCTTTCCTCAGCACTTCCTCGTCCCTCTGTCAACTTACGATACAATTCTGTAATATGGCCTGCTGGTGTTACTCCGTGGCGTTTCTCATAAAGAGAGAGTATTTCATGAGCAAATTGCTGTAGGAAGTAGCCCTTGCAGGGTGGTGCATAGGCTTCATAGATCGCACGGATCTGGTTTGATGTGGAAAGATCCTTCAGGCAGGTGCGAACGAGATCATTCAGAGCCTGTTTCTCTGTAGGTGTAATGCGGGGTGTGTGTGATCGAACAGAGGGGGCTAAATCGGGATCAGATGGAGCAGGAGGGGCAGTGTGGTCGGGAGGTGGAGGTTGGGCGTTAGGGGGTGGTGCATTCTCACCGGCCGGCTGTGGGATAGGATGGGGAGGGACATGGTACGGTGGTGGCAATGGGTGGAGGAGAAACTCCTCCTCCTGGGGGTCCGTTCGTGACAAGGGAGCGTAACGTACAGAGTTTTGACCGGACATATTTAACCTGTATTCCCTATATGCACACGCGATGTTTGAAGCAACCTTTTCACGTCGCAATTCCTCTAATGCCTGTTTATCACTTTTCCGAGCCTCTTTCTGTAATCTAGCCTGAGCCCTTCTCACCCTCTCAGTCCCTTCCTTTTTCCACTGACCCAAGGCATCAAACATTGCTTGTCGGGACCTCCTCCTATGAAGTTGTGCCTCTACGGCCTCAAGCTTCTGGGGTTCGAAAGAGCCGTACATAGGCCATTGAGTCTCTGTATCCTTAGACGTGTATTTATGCCATAATGAGTTATACAATATGGGAGAAATACCGTACTTTATGTACATGTCCTTACTAGGGGTACCTTCCGGAGGAGCCGGCTGACTATCCTCCAGCACCCTTGATCGAGATGTGCAACAACAAAACCATCGTGCAAATTTACCACACACGGGCATGCTTGTCTATGTTATCTTACCAAGCGTCTCCACAAGTTTCTAAGCCGGACAAAAAGTCCACATTACCCGTTTACCTTCACTTTTTGCAAAGAGTGAACAAAAACCAGATAACCAAAACCAAACAAACAAAAGGTATCGCCAACCGGCGATCCTACCAGAATCCTGTGTCTCGTTCTCTTTACTGCAAAGCTCGTCCAAGTCTATCGGGGGCCCCAGTCAGGACCGGTACCACTTGCGGGGGTCTTTTCAGATGCAGCGACGGTCGGCTGGTGGCTACGAAGACGAGGGTCTCTTTCGCGTAGGTATACTCCACCACCGTCCGTTCAAACTTCCTCGTAGGGACCCCTCGACCGGGCAGCCGCGTCACTGTTGGGGACCTCGTTTTGGGCGCCAATTGTGGATTTGGGGGTCTCCTTGGAAGACCACCCAAAGGTGCAGGGTCCACCCTTCGTCCACGGGTCCGGGATACAAACTGAGACCAACACTGGAGCGCCGAGAGAAAGGATATTTATTACAATCTCATGAGATGGAGAGAGAGAGCATCAGCAACAGACACCCGCAGCTTATCTGAGGAGGCAATCTGCCAAGCACTTTGGTCCCACGTCTTATATACCCTTCATCCCCACCCTATGCGTGTATAGTAAAGAAAGAACACCATGATTATGAAAAGGGGGGATGTATACAGAAAACAATGAACACCATAATTATACAGGCAGAGGTCAATCTGATAAGTTAGCAGATGGTCACTGTTGGGCCCCTGCAGGGCATAGGTGAAACCCATAATTACACAACAAGCAGAGGTCAATCTGATAAGCTAGCAGATGGTCACTGTTGGGCCCCTGCAGGGAGTAGGTGAAACCCATAATTACACAACAAGCAGAGGTCAATCTGATAAGCTAGCAGATGGTCACTGTTGGGCCCCTGCAGGGTGTAGGTGAAACCCATAATTACACAACAAGCAGAGGACAATCTGATAAGTCCGAAGATGGTAGCTGTCAAGCCTTGTAGGGCGAAGGGCAGGGTGAGGACAGTAAGCGCAGGTGAACAGTCCTGTTCAACTGGGGTTAGCAAGAGTTCAGTCAGATTGTGGCAAACAAGGGCACGGACAGTCCTGCTCGGCTGGTTTAGCATGAGTTCAGGCAGGTGGCGGCAGGTCAGGTCAGGAACAGGGCGTTGGTGGCAGTGCAGAGGTGAGGTGAATCAAGATGTGAAGCCACAGAGCATTTGTGACCCCTGTAGAGAGGTCGCAATGGAGGATGAAGCGCAAAATGGCTGAGCTAATGGCAAGACAACAGACATACTTTTCCACAACTAGCTTTTTAATAGCACCTACACCTATCTTGTCCTATAACTTATCTCTCTATCATTCCCCTACACCAAACCCCTCTTCTATGCGCATTCATCTCCCATAACTACCTCTCACTCTTACCTTTCATTTAGTAAGTGACTTTCTACGTGGATCCTCTCTGGGTAACTGGTTTATGCTAACATTTAATGTTCATAATTTTTCTCCACTTTCATTATAAGGAGTTTTCCATTCTTCGATGTTATTTTACTTGTAAAGCACACTGGCACTGTGCTTGCATTGAGTTACGCAATAGAAAAATGTGAAATAAATACATAGCTGTCATACCGGCTCAAGGATTAGGAGAGTTGAGGTCTTTAGTTATTTCTCCTCCCTATGTAAGAATTGTTCTGAGCCTAGTGATTCTAAGGTCAAGACCGTGGTTTCTCCCAAAGTTTCCTTCCTAAGGTTATCTTTCTCTAGAGATAATTTCCAAGTTTGTCCTGAAGGCGGAAGTAGTTGACCACATCCTTTAGATGTTCACAGGGCTATTTCAATCTACTTAGAAAAGGCAAAAGAATATTTTTTTCTGAATCATTTTTATTTGTTTTGGTGGACCTAGTAAAGTGACAGAACTTCAATATCTACCCTAAGTAGGTCGGTTAGATGAGCTATTTTACAGGTTTATGTGGCTATAGATAAAGAGGTATCTAAAATTATTTAAAGCAGAGATACAAAAGGTGTTGCTTCCTCTTAGACGGACGTTAGTGGAGATTCTCTACAAGAGATATGCAAAGCTGTGACAGGCTCTTTCCAATCCTTTTGCTTCTCATCATCATTTGTGTGTGTCTCAATCGGCAGATTTTTTTCAACTGAAGTTCTGAAAGTTCCTTCATTATAAAAATCTGTTTCAATAATTGTAATTATATAAATGTATATCTGGACTTCCTATTTAGGCCTTCACTTTTGCCTTTCTTATATCCCCATGAATATAAACACTAGGAAGAGGAAGACGGACAGGGAGATAATGTGCTGAATACTTACCTAGACTTGGACAGGACATTATCTTGCTGTCCAAGTCTTCTGTGTCCTGGTACTCTTACCTCCAAACTGCCCTTCCTTCTTTATGAAACTTTAAGAGCAAAATGTATTGTTTCTTGGCTTTGGTGGTCATGTCTGAAAGGTGGAATTGGAGATAAAAGCAGTGTCAGGGGGAAGGATAGGATGAAGATTCTATAGTTATGGAAAAGCACTTTATTCCTGAATAACTTAGTTAAGAGTAATCTCTCTCTGAGAGGCTTGCAACTTCATAAATGTAAAGACTGAGACAAGGAAGTCCTGGTCAAAGAGTAATGAAGATTACCGCTATCTAATGTATTCAGGACATTACCCTACATTCACCGCACCTTGGCAAATGCAAGAAGATATGAGTGAAAAAGATGTACAGGGAAGGCCCATAGCAAAGCAAAAGTGGGGGTATAAGAGGGGCATGAAACGAGAAAGAAAATTAAAATGGAAGCAAATTAAACATTGAAGAACCAATTAGGCAACTGGCAAATCCACCTTCTTTCAACGAAAACAAAACAGTTCTGGGAAAGGGTTCTACTTACAAAAAAGTACCTGGGGCGAGGGTGGGGAAATGGTCCTTCACAAGGTAACGTTTACTGCAGGAAAGTGGCTCATGTATTGGGTGTGTCAGGGACTTACCCACTGTGAGAATTTCATGAACCTTTCTTGCTGTCTGCTCTTATACTGCCATACTCGCTGTTCTATTCCTTTGTGTAACCTGTCAAATGCTGTCTTTTTTATGTGATGCGCAAGAGTATACATTCACACATTATAGCTACCTATTTAAACAAACATGTAGATAACTCTAATTTAGAATTCTTTTTTGGGTAGTAATAGAGCTTGGTCAGTAATTTGCCTAGCCCCAGAATGTTATAGGAAAATGTGCATGCTAACTATCTCACTTTTATGTTCCATTTTTTAATTTTACCTAATTTAACAAAAACCAGGAATGCGCTTACCTAAAATAGGCTAACATTGTAGCTAAAGCAGGGATGGAGTTAAGACAGTTATCTTACCAGTCCCAGAATTTGAGGGGACAAAGAAAGTGCTAACTACCTCGCTTCCGTGGGGATCTTAACCACATTTCTTACAATTACAAGTGCATTTAAATAATTCTGTATACTGTCCGAGGCATAGGCTTCAACAGGAAACAGAACATTTTGGACCAAGCATTTAGGAAACTCTAAAAGTAAGATGGATCGAGAATATTATTGGGTTAGTTTTGTATCTTCTCTGCAAGAAAGGAAAATAAGTCAAAAGACAAAATCTCGCTAGCCTGCCCACATAGGTGATGCGTGATTATGTGATGTTGACAGTCATAATCAGGATGTGTTGCAGACATTTTTATAACTACGTGGAAAAATATGTTCTAATGCTACTATGCAACAACGACCCTGCTAGAAAGTGAGAATGAATAATGTCAGAAATATTAACAATTGCAGCAGGTAATGTTTCGCAGCTAGCTGGATATTACTTTTTAACATCTGGGACTGTAATACACTTAGGGCCCACTGTGCCCGTTTGTGCCACAGTGCACCTTTAATGAGGTACGCCAGGTGCTAATAGGGACAATGTGCCTTAGCACTTAAAATGTGTTGCCCTAAGGACAGCAACAAAGTCACAGCTGCCCTAAGGGCAGCGCATCAGTGTAAGACAGAGCATCTGTTTGAAGCAGCTGCTGTGTCCTTCACTTTGCAAGTGGCAGCTGGCGTGCTCTTCAAAGAGGGGGCAGAAATACTCCTGCAGGCGGGTGCTTTGAGTGACTGCACACACCTGCAGGGGGACCTCTAGTGGGTCCACTGAACCGCCCGCTGCCCCCTTTCAGAGAGTGCCCTAGGGGTTTGACCGACTGTGCACAAACTCTTTGTGATGCACAGTTAGTGCTCCTCCTGAAAGTCTCTTTGCATCTGTACCCACGCCCACAATACGGCGCAAGAGCAGAGGCAAAGTGTCTGTCTCTTTAGCACTGAGCCAAACCCCCGTGTTAATGAGGGTACCACACTTAAGATAACACCAGTGGTAAAGGTATGCTGGCACTAACTGTGTTACAGTAGGGGCAGCACAAAGCATCTGTTGCCCTTTCTTTAATATTACAGAGCTTGGGAGGTGCAGATGCCCATGCACCCCCTGGCACTGTATGAAATACGGTCCTAATCTGTATTCTAAAAGCAATGTTTAATTGGTAAAAGAATAAGTGCCAGGCCCAAATTTTCGCTCAGAAGCACCAACAAATGGTGGGGAGCTGAATACCAAGGCTGCTTAGTCTTGATTCATCTCATGACTCTCATCCACCAACAGGCACTCGCTGCCTCATTATCTCACTCTTGCAGGTTGTTTTTCATACCTGATTTCTCCTTCTGTCATCTTTTTCACTCTTTCACTTTCTTTCCCCATGATTTCCTCTTTCTCTCTATAGATCAAATTTTGTTGAGGAAAAATAAGTGCTGGCCCCCAACAATGAATGCCCTACCACCCCCACCCCCACCGTAACTATCAGCTCAAATTAAGCAATGCCTTCAAGGCCTCCAAAATGCAGCTCATGTCTTAACTGGGCCCAGATTGAGGGCACTAACGTACACACTGTTAGTCCGTCCTCTTTTCTCTTACATAATACATGTGGATTCAAGCATGGCGCCCGCACAGAATGCTGAACGCCGAGGGTCATGCCATGATTGGAAGCTTAGAGGTGAGCACACTTTAGCCGGGGTTAGTAACCCTTTTTCTACTTACACCGCTTAATTTTGCGCAACTCTAGCATATATATTTTTAGGTCTCGCCGTGCATAGGAAAAAAGACCTTTTGCCATCGCTTCGGCTTTTCAGCCAAAAACGTGCACGCGTTCCATTGCCTTCAATGGCAACGCGTGCACGTTTGGCGATTCACTTGCGGGAGCGAGCAGCTGGCGCCATATGGTAGCAATTATCGCTCCTGGCGCCGCTCGCTCCCGCAAGTGAATCGCGCAGGCCCCCTCCTTTCCCCCCTCCCCCTGCTGCCGTGCGAGGCGCGCGCGCTTGTTTCTCTTGTGTCTAGGTTTACAGGAAATAGCAATGCTTTGTGGATAGTTTGTCCCCCGAGGGCTTCCTTACTGCACTCCGTCAACAAAGCCGATTGGCAGTGTATAGAGATCACTTCCTAAATCTACTTTAGTATGTGAAGGGGAATTTTGTAGAAACGAGTTGGCTAAACCTTATGTGAATCAATTGTGAAAAGGGGCAAAGCGGGCAGAAAAGAAAATGAATATCTGTAACTTTAGTACACATCACAATACTTGGATTAAGCAGGCGTCACTGTCGTTATTCACAGTATAAACATGAGTCAAGAAGGCCTAAGTCGTGTCAATAAAATAGAAAAGCCTGTGTAACGTCATTATGACACCGAAGTGCAGCTGCCCTGCTATCCCTCGACTCGTTATCTCTTTATTAGTCTGTTGAATTTAAAAGCGTTATTTCAGTAGAAGCAATAAGACACGTTTCGAGCGTGATGTATGCCTGTAGTGCATTCGAGGATCTATCTTTCGGTTAACAGGAGGCTGAATACGTATCATTGTTTACAAAGCTGCATTATGGTCGAGGGAGGGATGGAGAGGGAAAGGGGCAGTGCCACAGATTGGCTGTGGCTCTGCGCTTCAGTGGTACCCGAGCCAGACACTTGGCGTGACCCACGCTTCAACCTTTCTTTGCTCACCCACTTATATTGTTCACCAGCGTGTAGAGACATAGGTCGTTGAGCGCCTGGGTAGGTGGATAGGAAGAGGTTGGATGGTATCGTGACTGGGTCTTTGGGAATAAGGCTTGTTGGGTGGACAGAGGAAGTTGGTCGGCGTCAGCCTTGGATGGAGGTTTGTATCAATATCCAGATATGAGAAGCTGAAGTGGGCTGACAAGGAGAGGGCACGGTGTAACTGCAAGGGATGGGGCTGACCTGAGGGCATCGTCTTATTTTGGGGCCAAAGCAGTGCCCAGCATGTTGCAGAGGATGTGTTTAGTACCTTGTTGAGGCGGAGGGAAAGGGTGATGCCAGGTTAAGTCAGTAGCTGAAGTGGGCGTTGGTATTGAAGATGCTCTTTGGTACCACTGTTGGCACATGGACTGCACAAACATGTATTTGAGTGGAGACTTGTGAAACTTCTTTATGATGCGATTGTTTGGAAATCAGAATCCAAGAGAATTAATAGAGGTAGGATGCAGCAGCATAACCCCTAGCCTGGGTTGGCATCAGCATGATAGGCATGTGCCAGGTGGTTGTGGTGGCACTGTCCTAGAGGCAGATGTGGTGGACAGCCTACACCAGGGTAACCTGAAAAGGCCAATAGCCACGTTTTATATAGACTGGTGCGGTGAACATTTGGACTTGTGCCGCTTCGGCTCAAGAATGGGTGCAGCTCTTTTCTTATAAGAAAGTGAGCTGAAAATATATTTATTGTTTTCTGTTTTATCCATTTAAAGCTAAAACAAAAGTTACTTCCATTGTCCCTTTGTGAATCTGTTCGGGCCTTCAGTAATGCTATCTTTTTTAAGTTCCTCTAGTGAGCCTTTTCTCAAACATTAATAATTGAGTGGACACTGGTTCATGAACCGTGGGGTTCTTCAGCAAAGTCGCTTTTTTTCTGAAAAGCAGCCAAGCAACCTGACATCGTATTTGGAGCTTGTTCTTTCTGGTTCATTGAATGCCTATGCGCAGTGTGACATGGACTGACTGTAAGGGATTTAGCATAGAGTGTCAGTCCTCCACAGTTCTGGTCGTAAACACCATTCATTCCTATAGACTGCGTTTAATGAATCATAATCAGTGACATTATTATTGTGTGGTCTTGATAGTACATTCATTAGTTCATTTAAGAACTCAAAGTGCTACCTGTCATAATAATGGTAGAGTAAAAATCACTTCTTTTAGTGTAATATTAGCATGCCTTCGTATATTTTGGAATTGAAAGGAAGAGCATCAAAATACGTGCCTGCAATTATGTCTATATGTCCCTTCGTTTTTATGGTTGGCATTTAGTACAGGGACTTTTTAGATAGGTACCTGTGGCTTAACGAGGCAGCAATTTGCCTTTGATGATTAGAAATGTGGTCAAGTTGCAAAACCACGATTAGATTTCTTATGTTCTGCTTTTATGGTCATCAACATTATGACCATGTCTGCATACCATATTAATGCTTTCTAAATCTACCCTAAATGTTAACATGTTTCGTCGCTGAATATTTTTAAGCTTCCGAGCCTTCTTAGAAACAAGATGATCATTTGCTCACCATTGTACAATTGTCATTTTATATCCACTCCCCAAAAATATGAACTGTGTGTTAAGTTGGCTTTTAAAATGGAGGACATGTTTTGATAAACACTGTTCGCAATTCTTCATAGATATGCTGGTGTTGTGCCTAACCATTTATTTGCCCTTGTATTTTGTGGCGAGGCAAGTATCTGTCATCTCGTTGAAAGCTGAACTCTCTCCAGAAAGACTGCTAAAAGCCACTTTCCTTTACAGCAGAATCTAAAACTGTAGTTGGGTCTCACTACAGATGTTTTTTTGTTTCTTCAGGTTTACATCCACAGATTCATGCTATCTCAAAAAAAAAACTCCACTCAATATATGCTTAAAATCCTGCATGGAAAATTGACCTTGACTTATACTTTAAAATGTTCCTCCTTTATTTGTTTTGAATGGCCCTCTTCTTCCCTTCTACCTGCCTCCTGCGCATTAATACATGCCTGTCTGCCTTAACTGGCTTTCTTTGAATCCACATCCCTGCAACCCAACAGTATATTAATTCCATCATTCCATTATAGGTGTGGGCTGTGTCAAGATGGCTCAGCGAGTTAAGCACTCGCTGTTGACATTGCATGTGATCAGTGTGTCCGGAGCTTCAAGCCCAGCAGACTTCATCCTTCTGAAGTTGGTGAACTAAGTGCTGTCAAATTTGCTCGTTTCACCACTTAAGTATGAAAACCCAGTTGTTATCTTAGAACGGCATGGAGGTTTAAATAGGGTAGGCACATATTCATTAGAATTCCAAAGCTTGTATAGTGTGTTCTAGTTACAGCCTTTTAAAGAGAGGTGGCATGCTGTGGAACATTTACTACAGATTGCAGAGGTGAATGTAAATGTTCAGGTTTGAGGTTAACCTCTGTATTTGTACATGCCTTCCTCATTTGTGCATATAGGAATTGAGTCAGAGTGACTTGTAGAGAATTGCCCAGGCTCACACAGTTGGTCACGTGGCCTAGCTGGAACTAAGCCTTTGCACAATTGGCACTGGTTGCCCCTCGGTGTTGAGTTCGTGGTACTGAGGGAGACCCAAAGAGGTTCCTCTCTCTGCCTGATCCAATTGGTCATCAGATCACTATTTTGTGTGGGGGAGGGGTGCGGTCCACGAATAACAAAAACCGGATACTGATACTAGTGAGATAAACACCTGACCCGGCCCGCAGCTCTCTTTACAGTTTCCATCGGAAGGACGGTCGCCAATGCTGAAATATAGACAGTTCATTGTATGTTTCAGGAGCACACCGAGCCGCGCCAAAGTGCCTGGCCTGCACGATAAGCAGCAGACACGGCTGCAGGGAGTTGCACGCCGCACACAGCTCTCCCACTGCATCTCAGATCTGTCCCTCACGCTGTACATAGCTCTCCCAATGCACCTCAGGTCTGTCCACACTGCACACACCTCTCCCAGTGCATCTCAGATCTGTCTCTCACGCTGCACACCGTTGTCCCAATGCATCCTAGATCTATCCCTCACGCTGCACACAGCTCTGCCAATGCATCTCAGATCTGTCCCTTACGCCACACACAGCTCTCCCAGTGCACCTCAGATCTGTCCCTTACGCTGCACACACCTCGTTGTGCACCTCACATTTGTTCCTCATGCTGCACACAGCTCTTCCATTGCACTTCAGGTCTGTCCTTCACACTGCACACAACTCTCCCAGAAAACACACAAAACAAACATTAGGAAATGGACACTAAACATCCTGGCATTTCATTTAAAACAAAGCACCACATAATTATATGCTACATAATTACACTCCACATAATACCACTCAGTGACATATAATTACACGCCACATACTTACACTCTACTCAATGCAACATAAATACACTCCACATAATACCACATAGTGCCACATGATTATATGCTACACTGCACTCAATGCAACATACACTCCAAATACCACTCAGTGCCACATAATTACATGCCACATAATTACACTCTACTGAATGCTACATACACTCCACACAATACCACTCAGTGCCACATCATTATATGCTACATAATTACACTGCACTCAATGCAACATACACTCCAAATAATACCACTCAGTGCCACATAATTACACACCACATAATTACACTCCACTGAATACAACATACACTCCCCATAATACCACTCAGTGCCACATAATTACACGCCACATAATTACACTGTACTCAATGCAACATAAATACACTCCACATACCACTCAGTGCCATATAATTACACGCCACATACTTACACTCTACTCAATGCAACATTAATACACTCCACATAATACCACACAGTGCCACATAATTATATGCTACATAATTACACTGCACTCAATGCAACATACACTCCAAATACCACTCAGTGCCACATAATTACACACCACATAATTACACTCTACTGAATGCAACATACACTCCACACAATACCACTCAGTGCCACATAATTATATGCTACATAATTACACTGCACTCAATGCAACATACACTCCAAATACCACTCAGTGCCACATAATTACACACCACATAATTACACTGTACTGAATGCAACATACACTCCACACAATACCACTCAGTGCCACATAGTTATATGCTATATAATTACACTGCACTCAATGCAACATACACTCCAAATACCACTCAGTGCCACATAATTACACACCACATAATTACACCATAATTACACTCTACTGAATGCAACATACACTCCACACAATACAACTCAGTGCCACATAATTATATGCTACATAATTACACTGCATTCAATGCAACATACACTCCAAATAATACCACTCAGTGCCACATAATTACATGCCACATAATTGCACTCTACTCAATCCAACATAAATACACTCCACATAATACCACTCAGTGCCATATAATTACACGCCACATACTTACTCTACTCAATGCAACATAAATACACTCCACATACCACACAGTGCCACATAATTATATGCTACATAATTACACTGCACTCAATGCAACATACTCTCCAAATACCACTCAGTGCCACATAATTACACACCACATAATTACACTCTACTGAATGCAACATACACTCCACCCAGTACCACTCAGTGCCACATAATTATATGCTATATAATTACACTGCACTCAATGCAACATACACTCCAAATAATACCACTCAGTGCCACATAATTACACACCACATAATTACACTCTACTGAATGCAACATACACTCCACACAATACCAGTCACTGCCACATAATTATATGCTACATAATTACACTGCACTCAATGCAACATACACTCCAAATACCACTCAGTGCCACATAATTACATGCCACATAATTACACCATAATTACACTCTACTAAATGCAACATACACTCCACACAATACCACTCAGTGCCACATAATTATATGCTACATAATTACACTGCACTCAATGCAACATACACTCCAAATAATACCACTCAGTGCCACATAATTACACGCCACATAATTACACTCTACTCAATCCAACATAAATACACTCCACATAATACCACTTAGTGCCATATAATTACATGCCACATACTTACACTCTACTCAATGCAACATAAATACACTCCACATACCACACAGTGCCACATAATTATATGCTACATAATTACACTGCACTCAATGCAACATACACTCCAAATACCACTCAGTGCCACATAATTACACACCACATAATTACACTCTACTGAATGCAACATACACTCCACACAATACCACTCAGTGCCACATAATTATATGCTATATAATTACACTGCACTCAATGCAACATACACTCCAAATAATACCACTCAATGCCACATAAATACACACCACATAATTACACTGTACTAAATGCAACATAAATGCTCTCCACATAATACCACTCACTGTGACATAGTTACACGCCACATAATTACACTCTACTCAATGTAACAAATACACCCCACATACAACTCTGTACCACATAATTACAAGCCACATAATTACACTCTACTCAATGCAACATAAATACACTGCATTGAATACCACTCAGTGCCACATTATAACACTCTACTCAATGCAACATAAATACACTCCACATAATTGCACTGTACTCAATGCAACATAAACACACTCCACATAAATGCACTCTATACCACATACCACCAATCAACATAAATGCACTCCACACCATGACACAATTTCACTAAGCATAATTTCACTCAACACCAGTTACAGGCCACACGATTCAACTACACACATTTCCAATACACACCGCATAATTACACACCAAACAACCTATTTCAACTCCACAATACACAACGTACCTCCAATCCACCCCATATAGTGTTACCACCTGAGCACCAAACATCATTAACCACCACCATTTTGCATCAGCGCACCACCTAAGCATCACGTCAGTCTGCCCTTGGAATCTGGCATCTGTTGATTCTCCCCTAGTGTCCGTCCGCTGCTCGTGTTCTAATTAAATTACTGTTTTACAACCTCCACTCCCCGTTATTTATGTCCCGCTCCCCATAACAATTTTTTTTTAAACAAACAAGCATGAAAACAGGCAGGAAGAAGTTGCCAGCAGTGCAAGTACAAAACAAGCATTGGCATAGCCAATAGGTCTCGCCTTTGGGACCTTATAAGTATTTAGTTATGCAGCACAATATCCTTGGTGCAACAACATCAACTGTTGCATGGCTAAACACTTATAAGGTCCCAAAGGCGAGACCTATTGGCTATGCCAATGCTTGTTTAATATTGTAGGGACCGTACTCGGACTCTCGTGCCTCATTGGTTTCATCTCCACTTGGAGACGACGGAATCACGGTACACGCCAGGACCGTCTGCACCAGTAATCTTAGGTGAGATGTTGTACTGACTTGGTTGTTAATTCTGCCTGAGCGAACTAGACGCGGTAGTAATTATTACAAATCTCTTCAATTTACTCCTTCTTTATTTTTATTTTTATTTCAAGACCCTGATGCTACTGTTTGGCTTAGTTCGTACCCTCGGATTGTTCTTCCTAAAATATATATATCATTACGATGACTACAAGGGATACAATTGTGGTGAGTCCCTTACTAATTTTTGGCATCTGTGTTCAACGCGTGATATTAGAATACAGACAATCATATGGATGATATTCCTGGTGAGTCCCACAGGCTCAACTTTTTAATTAATTAACTTAAGTTTTATACTTGGCATGAGACCAATCTCTAGGAGCACACCATTGTGGGATGGACTTACTAATAGGTTCTTGCGCTCAGTTAACTATAGAGGGATATATTGTTGGGACCTAAATACACATCGGGAGCTCCATTGTGTTTTATTTTGTTCTAATTAACGCAGACCATGTATTCTTGGGATTTGTCGTACTTATTCTATCACCAGTCTCTGTTAAATTACTGAGACACCTGTGATCTAACCTAGGTTATAACCTCTACTGATAGCTAGTAGAAAGACAACGCGATCTTTTCACCACATCAGATGACGCTACTCTAATTGATTCCCACAGATTATTACAAATTGATTGCTCACTAGTATCTACCCATTTGGGGCGGCAGAAATATATTCTATTTGGCTTCCTGACCTCCTATTTAGCTTGCCCTTCACCAGGTCGTGCGCTACAAATAACAGGTACTTGACCAGTTAATACTTACATATACAACGATTAACGCACAGGGCTATAAGGTTCTATATAAGCTTTATTTCCTTGTAATTTTTCTATGTGCAATACTCCCTTTTAATACTCTACTGCACCTGAATATTCCTTCACGAATAGCTTTACGAAATGCTGTAATACCGAAATAGCACAACTGTGCATGCCGATTACCGTGGTTTTTTAAGACCTAGATAAACATGGACAATTTCTTATATTCTTTGCTGTCATGTAAATCCTAGAAATGTTACATGAATTGACCACCATGTTGCACCTATGCCTATATATATTGGCTATGCATATGCCAATTATACACACAAGATGAACCACTTTTTCACGATAATTGGTGATGGTGCTGGATTTGCCTAAATGTTTTAGGCTTATGTTTTGGGAGATTCTGTATCCCTGAATTTTATCTTTTACTTGTTGTAGCCCTGACGAAGTTGCCAAACCGACGAAACATGTGTTGGCTACATGAACTGTGAACAAGGTCTACAAATAAAAGATCTTTGCTGACGTCAAAGAATTGGACGATTGCATTATTCACTTGAAACAAACTTTCTTCTTTATGCCAATGTGTTATCAACAACAACTACTGTACGGAAAATTACCATTTGTATATAAAGTGGGGGCCCAAGGTTCACTAACCATGTCAGATCCAGACAGATTATAGCCCCTTCACTTAAGAAGCCATCTTGCATCCTAGAGTGAAGTATTACACTTTGGTAGCCTTGACTGGACTAACGGAAACTAGGTGAGCACAAAGGAATGGTCCGCAGCATCTCGTGAATCGCTACTCCTTGAGCCCCGACACATCAGCCCTGTCAGAAGTCAGAGGAACTAGCACAATCAAAAGCTCTAACTCCTGCTATCACACTCTTTACCTAGGGGTCAGAGAAAAGGATCCCCCGGGTAGAGACAACTACCTATGGTCAGCTTGCAGACACCGCTACCCTCGGTTTGACAACAGGCTGCATAGTCAACAAAGATAGCGGCCCTGTGCGGGTGCCCATGTGCATGTAATTTCCATCCCATGGACGATGTGCATATACTTCAACTGAGAAGTTGCTTAATCAATCAGTTAAGCCCTCCGGCCTTATCTCTCAGACTCCAAATCATAGATTAACAGGTCAATGAATAAGAAGTAGCCATCAACTCAAGAAATGTAAGAATGCAATACTCATAACATATCATCATAAGCCATATCAGATTCCAGTCTGCTTGGAAGTCTGTGGTTGACGTCAAAAGGCACTCCTGGACTGATGAAAATGCTACAGCGCACATCATTGGCAGACTGTGCACTGTCAAAATACCATTCACTTAGCATGTAGCTGTCCCACACAAAGGCTAAAATAGTGCTGACACCACAAACTATGCATTTAGGAGATTGCCTTTAGGAGATTGTTTTATGGGTTAAAGATCTATTATTTTAATGATGCGATGTATATGAGGAGACTGATAGGAATGGGGTGGGGTGTTCCACAGGCTTGGCTCCCTTTTAATGATCCTTGCAGAGTTACATGAAGGGCGTGAAGCCAGCCTAGGCTGATAGTAAACATCATTCATCCATACGCTGCAGCGTTAGATAAAATACGTTTAGTTTGCAAATGGATAGAAAGCGTGAGCAGATTTAAATATTAGGCTTGGGCGACATTTTTGTAATTTCCTTTGTGGAAATTGCCCCCAAAAATTTGCGAATTTAAGCGAAAGGCTGACTTTGGGAGTTTGCACTATTTTTGGTACGGAATTTGTTCTTGTGTCTGTTTTTGGCATAAGGAGGCATTTCGTGCTAAAAATAAAGGCAAAATTGTGCACAACAAACACTCACCTTCAGTTCGTTCACGTTCTTTCCATGATCCCACAATAAGAATTTTACCCGAAAGAAGTCTCAAACTTGTGACGTGGCATCATGGCTTAATCTTAAGCATTTCACATAACAATAGTAACACGAAATGCTGGAAATACACACAATTAATTACACGGCATAAATGAAATTTCACCTGGGAATATTAAAAAGGCCACTCTTTAGCACCTTAATTTAGAAGCTTAAACCTGTGGTGTCTAACATATACCAATATCTTCACACAGGCTCACAAGATCAGTGTATAAGGACAACTGATCGGGTAGTGTGGAACTGCTGCAAGCGTGATCTATGCTCTATGGTTAGGTCTCAATCGCATATGTGTACGTGCATTATGTATACATAGAAGTTTCAGGGCATGCCCGAGATCCCAGTTCTCTATCCTCAAAGGACTGTGCACACTGAAATATGTATGAGATGAAAGTGGTGGTATGTACAGTAAAAGACTAATGAGCTCCTGCGTTAAAGGAATTCAAATTGATGCAAGGACTTTTTCATTCACAAGTGAATTAAACATGCTCATGTATTCAAATCAGGTTCTGATTGCATTTTCATTTTAAAAATTCTAATAAGCTCCAATTAAAGCACAGCTATGCAGTATTTTTACTTTTGCTAATGTGGTACAGATCACACCGTGTATGAGAATATCTTCCTTGAAATGTTGAAGTTCCCCTTTGTTCCTTGTTCCTGGGAGACTCAGGACCCTTGAATTAGCAGCTGAACAGGTGCTCGTATGTCTTTACTATGGGTGAGGTTCAGTGGAACATTCACTGTTACTGTGACAGTTCTCCTGAAGGATGTTTATTTATTTAATTAGTAGTTTTATATGGTGCCTGGTCACTGAAAAGTATTCGAATGCTTTACATGACCTGTATACAAACAAATGTCTGTGCATAACAGTGGAACTTAGGGGGTAGGGTAGATCAAAGGGAGAGGGGATACAGGGGAAGGGTGCTCCTGCAGGGTTGCTGGAGGCCCTCATACTGCTTTCTAGAGAGATAATTTTAATGCCGTTCTTGATAATATGCCCCATAGTTCGCTATTTTGCATGTTTTTATCACTACCCTTATCGTTTCAGTGGAGATCTCCATGGCTACCACTGATGCCTACAACTTGACTTATTTCCAGTTAAGGGATTAACACAATATCTCTCTGCCATTTGCTGTTTTCTCCTCTTTTGTGTGTATAGTCTGCACTCCAGTTATCCGCACATGTATTGAGGAAATGAATGAATATATCAGTTATTACAGGCGACTGTATATTTTACTGATAATCATACTGTCACAATGCCCCTTCTATCCGAACAAGAGAGAGCCCGTAGGGGTAAATATAGAAACCGACCCAGACATATAAAATACTCTTTAGACTATGTTGAAAGACCAGGAGGTTCAACTCTTGTGTTGGGAAGGAATAGAGAGTTGGGAGCTGATCCAAGAACAGGTTTCCTACCCATCTACAATGTTTTTCTTTCTTTGGCTTTATTGAATGTTGGCACCCACAAAGGATCAATGTCAGCTAATTTCAGAATACATGTTGTAGATGTATCCTGATCGCTATGGCCAAAACCAGAGGTATACGATCATTGCTGAAATTCAAGGCCGTTTGGCACAGATTAATCAGGGATGAATAACATAATGTGATTTTCCTGCAATATCTTATATTCTACATCATTTATCTTATATTTTGGATTGGTCTATGTAAATTATTTGTTTGTGAAGCTACTTTGTCTTACCTATTGTGAATTTCTGTATGAATTATGATGATCTCCTTTGCGCTTTTAAAAATTATTATTAAAAAAAAGATGTATCCTGACCGCTTGCACACATGCACAAAGGTTTCTATTGTATGTGGTCTATGCACTTTGTGATGTTTACTTAATCCTTTGAGTCCTTTCCTATGTGGATGTACATTTGGGAGTTGTTATTATACATCTTCACGTGGATTTATTATTATTCTAGCAGGTGGGAGAGAGGTCACATGTAACCGAACAGTAGCGGAGAGAGTGATGCTCCTGTGGGGGATGCCACAAAGTGACTTGCAAGAGGGCAATTCTGTACATCGAATGCTTACTTGGTGTCTGTTCTTGCTGAAGTAAAAGCTGATCGAGGTTTGGGCTTTTCCTGCTATCCTGATCCAATTTTTTAGTCCGGTCAGGATAGTGTTATAATTTACAGTGACATTAACATCATAGAGATCTCAAAGGGCCCGAGCAGGGTGTTGGCCTTCATTAAGCATGGAGTGGCATTATTTTGTAATATTGAACAAGTCAGATTCAGTCCCTCTGAAAGGTCAGAATGCACATTGAAAATCATAAAGCAATTGATTGTAGTCTATATATTCTGGTAGTTGTTCTGTACATTTACTCGATATTTGATTGGTCTAGTGGATTAGACATTGGTTTGTGGATAGTCAACATCTTGTCATAGGCTTTTCAGTAGCGCGAAAATGATTGAGTATTTGAATTGAGAGAATAAGGAGCCAATCATCTCACAAGAAACTTGAAGGGGTATTGAAGGCCCTTTATATGGCAGCTTGTGGGGAAGCACTGCATAAAAAGCATATATGTATCACTTTAGGTGAGCAACTAGGTGCCTGTCTTGGAGTTCAGAAAGATCTCGTACACATCCTAACTCTAGGTGATACTCTAGTAATAAGGAAACTTAGAAGTGAATGACCATTCAAATATTGAAACATAATCATTTCTTAAAATTTGATATGAGCTCAATTAATCCTTTCATTTTTTTTTTTTTTTTAAATATCTTTATTGCATTTTTTATTTTTAATAACATAGATTGTTATTGCGTATTACAGGGATACATGAATCTTTTGGGATCACAGATTAACATACCTTTTCCGACAGTATATTAGAGATCACAAAGTATAGGCTTCCAGGACAATGTTTGTAACAAAACATGCCAGGGACAGTGATCATACATCAGAATAAGTGACGCATTTGTTCTTATCAACCAGTGTTTCTCATCGTGCTTTGTAAATCCTGAGCGAGTATGCCCCTGCAGCTCATTCTAATATAGAGCATGGTTGTGGTCCCAATGGTTATATGCATCACTGCGTTCCTTATCCGGTATAAAAAGGAAATGTATGGCCCACGAGGGGTCACTCCCATGCGTAATCATATGGACAGCTAGGAATGCAAGCCTGAGATATCTATTGATATTTTTAACTGAAAGTAACTAACTAATAGTGTCGTCCTTAACGTTTTACAGCTGGGGCAAGGTACCCGTTACGTGGGCCTGAGTGGTTTTTGGCTCGCTGGGACAAGTCAGAAATGCTTTCATACATCAAGGGACTTAAAACATCAGGTGTTGAGTAAATGGCTAAGGTATTACATATATTACTGGAGTGCAGATAATGCGCCAGAGGGGTGCCTAAAACTGGTTCTGGCTGCGGGGGTGCCGTAGGTCTACACCTGGGTGGTCTCGTTACTTTCATGAGCGTCATGTGAGGAAGTATCGCTATCTTCCCCGTTACCGTGTTTGAAGTCAGTGAGGATCGTGTCCCAATATTGTGCTATTGGATATTTGCGTAGCCCCGCAGTTTCTTCCTTGTGTAGTGTTGTGCTCTCTGCTAGTGCCCACACCAAGAGGGACTTTCTCCAACTGTCCACTACTGGAGGGGTGGTGTGTTTCCATCTTTTGGTTATGAGGCGCTTCGCTACAATCAGCCCCAGATCCCTGAATCTAGAGGTGACTTTGTTTTTTTTCGTTCTGGGGAATAGGCCTAGGATGCAGACTTCCCACGTATATGACAGTGACTCCTCAGTGCAAGCTGTGAGTGCTGCGTGTATTGTATGCCAGTAAGTGCGGAGAGAAGTGCAGGACCATAACATATGAAGGAGATCCTCGTCTGCCTGTTGGCATCGTGGGCACACTGAAGTGGCAATGTTAAAGTATCTATTTATTTTGTCAGGTGAAAGGTATGCCCTCTGCGTTATGTAGGTTTGTATGAGTTTGAATTTAGAGCTTCTCGGTATGTGTGTGGAGCTGGCTAAAATCGCGTCCCATTCTTTCTCCGTCCAAGGATGTCCTCTGTCCGTTTCCCAGCGTTCTCGAAGAGTTGACATAGGCTTTAACGTGTGGGTAAGTAACGCTTCTGCCAGCCAATGCACTATGTGTGATCCTCGCCCCATTATGTGTAAGTATTGCATTAAAAGGTGTGTTTTTGGTTCTGTCGTCAAGTCTCCCCATGCCGATGTAAGAGGCCTCAAAATAGAGCTATAGAGAAGAAATGGACCTGCGGGCAGGTCGTATTCTGTTGTTAGTGTCTCAAAAGACAGCAGGGCACCGTCGGTATACAAGTCACCGAGCGTATCTAGTCCGGCCTCATGCCAACATCGAAGTGCCCTGTCTGAAGTGCCTGTTCCTCCTCTAGGCGTTCCTGCAAGCTGTAGGGATGGGGCATAGGGGAGCACTTCCCTAGTGAGGTATAGCCTTCTCTTGTAGCATTTGTGTGCCAGTTGTAAATGAATTTGGGAGGGGCGTGGGGGTCTAGCGTTAGGGTGGAATAAATGATAAATCTGAGTTTGGGACCATGGCTGCTGCGTGGTTGCTGTATCTTCTAATCCTATGCCTGCTAGCCATCGTGTTACCCACTGTAGCTGCGCTGCTAAATAGTACAGCTCCATGTTTGGGACAGCCAGCCCGCCCTTGCTGGTAGGCGCATATAATTTCCATAATGCTATCCGGGGTCTGCCCTTATTCCAGATTAAATCACGGATCAGTTGTTCCAAGTCGCGGAATATCGAGGCTGGAACGTAGACTGGAATATTTGAAAAATAATATAACAGTTTTGGCAGTATGACCATCTTTGTTAATGTTATGCGGCCCATAACACTTAATGGGAGAGTCTTCCAAAAGTGCGTTTGAGCTCGGATCGCAGAAATGGCTCTGAGTAAATTCCCTTCTAATATATCTGCAGGGGTCCGATATATAAAGATACCGAGGTAGCGAAATGTATTTGGATACCATTTGAGGGTAGAGTCATTAATTAGCACCTCTGTCTCCATGGTGTTATCACTAAAGGGGTATGCCCCCGATTTCGCCCAATTCACCCGGAGACCCGATACTTCTTCGAAGTCTCTAAGTGTGTCCGCTACGGTAGTGGGGATATCATGTAGGTCTTGTACATATAGCAGTAGATCGTCTGCATATAAAGAGACGGCGTGTATTCTGTCTCCCAATTGGATGCCCCATCTCTCCCCATCCCTGCGGAGGAGCATTGCCAGCGGTTCCATAGCTAGGGAGAAAAGTAACGGAGATAAAGGGCATCCCTGTCGTGTACCCCGTTTCACTTGAATGTCCTCCGATATGAGCCTGCCTGTTCGAACTCTGACTGAGGGGCTACGATAAAGTAATTGAACCATTTGCAGTTAGCGGTCTCCCAATTCATATTTGCGTAAAACTTCAAATAGGTAAGGCCACTCCAGAGAGTCGAAAGCCTTCTCCAAGTCCAGTACAAGGCAGCCAGAACGTGGCCAGTGTTCCAGTGCATATTTTTGTACTTTAAACAATCTGCGTACATTAAGTGAAGTGTTCCTAGTAGGGACAAAACCATTCTGGTCTGGGTGTACCAATGTTTTTACCAGTGGAGCGAGGCGGGCCGCCACAATGGAAGCAAATATTTTATAGTCGGTGTTCAAGAGGGCTAGCGGTCGGTAAGAGCCAAGGGATTCTGGATCTCTACCAGGTTTGGGGAGCAAGATCAGCAGTGCCTTATTTTGTGTGTCAGAAAGGGTGGAGTCATCTATAGCGGCTTCATATACCTTTAGTAGCTGGGGCGCCAGTGTCTGCGTGTAAGCTTTGTAAAATTCTGCCGGTAGGCCATCCGGCCCTGGTGCCTTGCCGTTTGATAACGAAGATATGCTCGCCCCAACCTCCTCCAAAAGGAAAGGATCATTCAAATCTGATCGTTGCTCTTGTGTGGGGCATGGTAAGGCTATGCCTTCAAGATAGCCACGGATGTCTGCTGGGGTGGCCAGCGTGTGCGATTTATATAGTGAGGTGTAATGAGCGGTGAATGCAATATGTATTTCCTGCTGTGTATGCACCGTAGTGCCCTGCTCTGTGCGTACTGATGCCACTGGGGATGTGTTGTCATCTTGTCGTATTAGCCAGGCTAGGAGTCTGCCCGCCTTGTCACCGATGTGGTGCATCCTTGCTGAGTGTGCTGGGTAGTTAAGGCACCTAAGCCGTTCTAGCAATCGCGCGAGTTCCTCCCTATCGCGTGTTAGTCATCTGTCTGAGCCCTCAATCGCTTCTTGTTCATGTGACGCCAGCTTTCTCTCTATAGCAGTAAGGTCTTTCTCCAGCTGAACCCGCATGCCAGCTTGTGTGCCTAGGCACTGTCCCCTGGTAACTACCTTAAAGGTGTCCCACTCTATTAGTGGGGTCGAGGCTGTGCCCGCATTGTCTTCGAAGTATTGTACTACATTGGCGGCCAGAAGATCTCGGAATGGTGCGTCCAGTATGGTGTCCGGCTGTAGGCGCCAGGTCGGGATCGGTGGCGTGGCTCTGACCTTATGGTCTGAGTGCGTCCTGCCCAGGTAGTGTGTCGCCGTGACATTAGTTAGTAGGTCTTGCAAGAGCATGAAGCGGTCCAAACGCACATGGAGTCCATGCGCTCCTGAGTAGAAGGAATATACCCTGTCATGTGGGTTCCTATGTCTCCATATGTCTGTTAAATGCCATTGTGTTGCCCAATTATTTAATTCCTTCATTGCAGCATATGTGGACGTGCTAGTAAGGACGTGCTAGTAAGACACCGTTATAATCTCCTCCCAGTATCATTGGGACCTCGTGCCAGTGTGCCAGCTCAACAGTCAGATGTTCCAGAAAGGTGGTCTGATCAGAGTTTGGTGCATAGATAGACGCAATGACTATTGGCCTGCCATCTAGTGTACCCTTCGCTCTAACGTATCGACCTTCAGCATCTATTAAGGTGTCTGTTATTCGAAATGGGGTCCCTGGTCATACCCAGATCAAGGCCCCTCTGGCATATGCTGAGTAACCTGTTGCGTATAATTGTCCCCTCCATCTCCTCTGCAAGTGAGTTACTTCTGACTTCGACAAGTGAGTCTCCTGTAGGAGGGCTATTTGTATATGATGACGCTTGAGGTATGAGTAGATAAGATATCTTCGTGATGGGCTGTGTATGCCGCGCACGTTCCAAGTACCTATTTTAATTGGTGCCATTAGTGGTAGTGAATGTTAGCATGTAGGATTGTGTCAAATCAGTAGCCTTGTGAGTCTGGCGCGTAATATATAGGAGAGACGTCTGTTGTCGTTTCCCCAGCGAGCCTTCATACAAATCTTCACGTCCCAGCATGTAAAAAACGACAAAACAAATATAAATCAAAATAGAGAATACCAGTAGGGCGAGTGTGTAACAGGCAATCATCCAAACGAGAAATAAGAAGAACATTTAAACAATGTCTAGGGGGGTTGCTGTTCGCAGCAAAATGTGGATGTTAACCAAGAAAGATAGTGGCTCGGTGGCTCCCCAGTTACCAGTCAAGTGTGCGTGATCCAGGGCCTTGCCATAGGAGTCATTTATACTCTACCTTGGGGGGGGAGGAAAAGGAATATCCCTGTGGGACAACATTTGAATACACTGTGCCCTTGGCGCCCGCTCCCACCCACCCCCAGGACCCCAATAGCATTTCAGCACATCTTTACATTCTGTCAAGTGGTATCATTACACAACAGTTACATAATCTTATTATACTTGCGTATATGGTGCCCTTTCTCACTTGTACCAGGTAGAGAGTCCAGATCATATATTCAGGCAATGTCATCTGAAGTCTGAGGAGTGACCTGCGGCAATTCACTCGAATCTTGTGAGTTCGGGAAACCGTCTGAAAGTTCCTCGTCGCTGGCTTGTTCCTGTAGACTGGAAGTCGAGGCTGTTTCATCCGGCGTCCCACTGATGTCAGCAACCGCCTGAAGAGCTCTACGTTGATCGTATAACACCTGTGCTGGGTCTGGTCCAACTGTTTGAGTGGCTTGAAGCTTCTTGCGCCTCTTTTCTCGACGTCGACGACCAGAGGGGGCACCGGCAGCAGTGTCCCCTGTGCCAGCAGTCAGGGCGCTGGGTCTTGCTGGAACATAAGTGTCAAGCCATTCCCCCGCCCCTTCCGGAGTATTGAAGAAATGTACTTTTCCGTCTGCAACCACTCTCAGTCGAGCCGGGAACATCAGGGAATATTTCAGGTCTTGTTGCCTAAGTCGCCTCTTCACTGCTAGGTAGGAGTAGCGTTGCCTCTGGACTAGTAATGTGAAATCCGGAAAGAACATGATTTTGTGATTGTCGACTTGCACATTTTGCAGTTTTCTGGTTTCCCGCAGTATGGCGTCCCTGTCTCTGTAATTTAGCAGACGAATTAAAAGTGTTCTTGGGATGGAGCCTGGGGGTGGGGGTCTGGCCGGCACCCTATGCGCTCTCTCAACAACAAAGTAGGGGGAGAGGGTATCCTCGGGCAGCAGCGTGTGGAGCCAGGACTCAATGTATGCCACAGGATCTCTACCCTCCGTCCCTTCCGGGAGGCCCACCACGCGAATATTGTTGCCCTCCAGGAATTCCATGCGTTGGAGCAGGTCTTTAATATTCCTCTCCGCTGTTGTCACTTGTGGGGAAATGTCTGCTATGGTGGTCTCCACCATGGACGTTCTGTCCGCTAGTTTACGGTGGTCCGCTCGGAGTAGATTTAGGTCTTTGGCCACCTTATCTATTTTACTCTCCAAAGAAGTGCGGATTTGGTGTAGGGATTCGCCTATCTTCACCACCGCCACCAGTACAGCATCCAGCTTGCTGGACGTGAGGTCAGTCGCTCCCTCCTCGGCCATCTTGTCAGCTTGGGCGCGGGTCAGCGGGGGTGGGGCGTGTGTGCCCCCGACACCAGTTCTGGTGTGTCCGCCACGCGACATAAGTTTCTGGGCGTCCGGGCTCGTAGCAGGGCCGTGGGTGGCGTGATAGTTCAGCAACTGTTAGTGGTCAGCGGCATAGGCAGTTATTTGGTTCAGGCGCACAGGGCGCAGCAGTGCAGGACAACCGCCAGGTGACCTCCAGGCTGCACCCAATCACAGTCAGGCACTGTACGCAGCACGGGGGAGCTCCTGGACAGCAGTATCAGCATGGTGGCAGTTCAGAAGTTATGCCTACTTATTGTCAGGGATCTCCATGTGGCTCTGTGCTGGGTGCTCTATATAGGCTCAGTCGCGTTTGTTCCCAGTACCGGGCATCAGAGGCACGACCCACCGTCCTGCAATGTCTGCCAGAGTGTGACAGGGAGGCCAGAAAGTCATGCTCCCACCGCTGCCAGCAATGGTCCTAGGTGTCAAAAGACACAACAATTGATGGACGGAATGCAGAACAAATCAAAACATTCACCCCCAGTCAAGAGATCTGGGTTAAATCCATCATTCTTTTGCTCACCATGCCACCCCAGTTTGGACCTGGCCATATGCAAATCAGTCTTAACCCTGTGCCTCATGGGAACAGTCCAGCCCGAACTGCCAAGCCAGGTCCTCCCTGGACCGGAAACAAGCATCCTAGGACCGGTTTCGGGGTTTCACCCTCTTCAGCCAGGATAGCTTGATTCCAGTGGCACAGTGAGCCCAGGACCCACGTCTGGGCATACCTGGCGCACTTAGGGCGAGAAAGCAAAAGACACACAATTGATGGACGGAATGCAGAACAAATCAAAACATTCACCCCCAGTCAAGAGATCTGGGTTAAATCCATCATTCTTTTGCTCACCATGCCACCCCAGTTTGGACCTGGCCATATGCAAATCAGTCTTGACCCTGTGCCTCATGGGAACAGTCCAGCCCGAATTGCCAAGCCAGGTCCTCCCTGGACCAGAAACAAGCATCCTAGGACCGGTTTCGGGGTTTCACCCCTCTTCAGCCAGCATAGCTTGATTCCAGTGGCACAGTGAGCCCAGGACCCACGTCTGGGCATACCTGGCGCACTTAGGGCGAGTAAGCAAAAGGCACACAATTGATGGACGGAATGCAGAACAAATCAAAACATTCACCCCCAGTCAAGCGATCTGGGTTAAATCCATCATTCTTTTGCTCACCATGCCACCCCAGTTTGGACCTCGCCATATGCAAATCAGTCTTGACCCTGTGCCTCATGGGAACAGTCCAGCCCGAACTGCCAAGCCAGGTCCTCCCTGGACCGGAAACAAGCATCCTAGGACCGGTTTCGGGGTTTCACCCCTCTTCAGCCAGGATAGCTTGATTTCAGTGGCACAGTGAGCCCAGGACCCACGTCTGGGCATACCTGGCACACTTAGGGCGAGAAAGCAAAAGACACACAATTGATGGACGGAATGCAGAACAAATCAAAACATTCACCCTCAGTCAAGAAATCTGGGTTAAATCCATCATTCTTTTGCTCACCATGCCACCCCAGTTTGGACCTGGTCATATGCAAATCAGTCTTGACCCTGTGCCTCATGGGAACAGTCCAGCCCGAACTGCCAAGCCAGGTCCTCTCCCTGGACCGGAAACAAGCATCCTAGGACCGGTTTCGGGGTTTCACCCCTCTTCAGCCAGGATAGCTTGATTCCAGTGGCACAGTGAGCCCAGGACCCACGTCTGGGCATACCTGGCGCACTTAGGGCGAGAAAGCAAAAGACACACAATTGATGGACGGAATGCAGAACAAATCAAAACATTCACCCCCAGTCAAGAGATCTGGGTTAAATCCATCATTCTTTTGCTCACCATGCCACCCCAGTTTGGACCTGGCCATATGCAAATCAGTCTTGACCCTGTGCCTCATGGGAACAGTCCAGCCCGAACTGCCAAGCCAGGTCCTCCCTGGACCGGAAACAAGCATCCTAGGACCGGTTTCGGGGTTTCACCCCTCTTCAGCCAGGATAGCTTGATTCCAGTGGCACAGTGAGCCCAGGACCCACATGGTGCAGGGATATGTAGGGGCACCATAGGTGCCCCCCAGGTCCCATGTCTGGGGGCCAGAGGGCCATGAAAGGGCCGGCGGAAAGGAACATTGTAATGCCTACGGTGGTGCCTGGTAGGCACCGCCACCATTGGAGGCATTACAGACGGTCCGTCAGATTGCTGTCGGAAGGTCTTTCCACCCCCCAACCATCCTCCCGCCATCATAATATGGCGGGCGGTAAACATGCACACGATAGTGGTGAGACCGCCACCGACAGGCTGTCGGTGGTGGTCTCACCATCATTGTAATCGGCCCCTTAGCCTCTGGACATTTATTAGAGCTATACGTTCACTTTTCCTTCAAAGCAAAGATGTCTAATAAACTCTAGCTCATTCAATATCTGCCCGCAATAAACGTTTACATAGCATTACCCCCGCATACAATTCATCTTGAGATGTACAAGCTGAACCTATACAGCTCCTTCTGCTGAAACACTGACTACATTATCTTAATACAGAATTTACTTTGTTAGGAGGGGAATAAAAATGTATGTATGATGAGAAGAAGCACCAAAAACTCAACAGCGCATCATCACAGGACATGGAGTGGATGAATTTATATCCATTTATAGACATGTGATACTAGAATGCTATGAGACAGTTTAGCGGATTATCTGGATAGTACACTTTCTGTTTTGTTTAATTTAATAGTGGTGAAAGCTATGGGCACAACTTCAGATGCACATACGTTACGTTTTGTTGTGATTACAATTATTGACAAAATATAATAATTTGGAACTTTCTGAGTGTGATTTTCAAGATATTATATAATTATGGCGGTTTGTACATTTGTTGATATACTATGTACTTTGATTGTTTCAAATTGAAAAATGTAGGAGACAGATGTGATTATTATTTATGCTCCCAGGCACAATGCTGATTGGTTAATAAGAAGCTTTAGATAGATAACATTTATGCAAGGAAAGGAATAAATAAACCCAATATGTGGTTTAAAAAATGTGTATGTTTCAGTAGTTTTAAGGATGCTAAGTAGACACACTCCTAAATTATGGACTAGCACAAGGAAGAGAAGGAGTTTATGTAATGAATAAAAAAGATACATAATCAGGGTATTAAATATTTAGTATGTAGGGCTACTAGAGATCTTTTTAATGAGTTTTACGTCGTTCCAAATAAACTATTCACTAAACTATTAGAAAGAGGTTTAAGAAGGTTTCATTGATATTTTAAATGTTTAAGTGGCACTTGTTTTGTTCACCTGGGAACTCTTTGTTCTGCCTCTAGCAGAAAGCATTACAATGTCAAAACTTATCTGTATTATGATGTAAAACGTGGACATCTGCAATCTCTCTATAAATATCTGTTCCAAGTAGTCCAGTTGTGAGATCACCAGTCACCTATAATAAGAAAATGACTTTGCAACTAAACTGCAATAAGTTGTAACAGTTGGGTTGTGATATCACACACAGTGCCCTCTGTAGTAGACATTGTGAAATGCAGAAACACATAAAATCATTTGAACAGTTAACAAAAAGGTATGCTCTTCTGACTCATTTCTACTAATCTTTCCATCATGAAAATTTACAATCATAGCAGTTTACGGTGAAATGTTAATTGGACCACTGTGCTTCAATGTCAGACCACACTAATTTACACACATTATAAAATGATTCTATAGTAGTTTTGATACTGATTTACATTAAAAGGCTCAAGTACAGGAGAAAATTAAAACCTGTTTATTGATGTATTTAATTTCCACATTTAGTACATATCTTCTGCAGGCAGCAGATTTATTTGATCAGAAACAACAGGAGTCCCAATATTTAATTGGAGTCTTAGAAGATGGAAATTTTTGTGACTGTGTAAAAGAAATCTATTGTATGTTAAAAAGATATTGTAAATCAAATTAGAGTTCTATGATTCTGCCTTCATCCTCATTCCTCCAATTAGTCACAGAACTCATGAGTGACATGCAATGTCTTTATAACGTACGTAGGAGGAACTTTGTTCCGTGCATTGCAGGCCATGTCTGATGCTAGAACTTAGTAGTATTACTTATGCGGGATACTTCTCACATCATCAGTCTATGGCTATATCTCTACTCTATCTCTGACCCATTAATTAACATGTTCACATTTCAGACTTATAGCCCATTGTTAAACTCACCTATCGGCATTCATATGTGTTGCCCTTTGATCATGTGAAACCGATTCAGGTTCAAGAACTTAAGGTCTGATTACGATGCCGGTTGGACCACCCATCTGACTGATGCGGCCGCCGTCCAATTCCAACCGCTGAGTCTTGGAATGCTCTGCCCGCCGTATTGCGATGCAACCGCGGCTACTGCAGAGGTCTCATCATTGGGGGTGCCCAGTTCCCCAGACATGCTGCTGCAAGTGGGTGCAATGCACAGGAAACATGTGAAGTTGTACACACATGCATGGCACATGTGGGGACATGCCTTGTGCACCATGTACCCCATTGCTGGAGTGTGGTGATATGTGCACAGTCCAGTCAATGGGGATACATGCCACATGTGGACTTACCTAGATTCCGCCGCTCACAGGACCATCCACTTCAGGGTGCAGCTGCTGAAGTTTAGGGGGGACCTGGAGGAAGGGATCCATGCCACAGTCTGCAAGAGAGAAGGGGAATCGGCTGAATAATTCATGCCTTTTCCTTCATTTCTGAAGACTCGAGGCAGATGGTCGGACTGCCACGGTCGGGTCGCAGGAAACCCACATCGTAATTCGGATGGCGGTCAGATCTCCCTGTACTGCCCTATGGCTGCTGTCCCACTCCGATCACCAACTTGGCGGTTGGAGGAAGGCTGCCGGAATCGGCGGTCTGTCAGCGGTCAGTCAGAGTACAGGCTGGATGCATCGTAATCTGGCTGTTGGACCGACCACTTCTGACGAGACCTTCGGTGGTCCGATCACATCTGACAGGGCCGTGGAATGCAGTCGTCCGGCATCGAAATCAGGCTCATACATATTATCTAAACAATCTGGGATACATCTTATTTTTCATGTTTCACAGTGCCCTGTAAAACACAATATCCACAATAGATTTTTTTTAACTTGTAGATTTTCTTTACCCAAAAAATAATTTATATGTTCTTCCATAACAACAATCTTGCAATCACATTGGTTGCATTACTTTTTTTAGGTCTCACCTACCAGAAAGCACAAGCTATCTGGTGATAGACCTATTGTGAAGTTACAGCGGGCTTATAGCCCTCTCATTGCTTGCCTTTGGTTGGCATTATTGTCACTCTAATTTGCTTACATCATATTTGATTGCCTGTGTGTGTAACACCCCTAGAGCACAGCCACTTTATGATCCTTTTGGTCGGCTGTCTTGTATCCTTCCACTGCTCACATTTAGGGAACTGTTATTTTTCGTTCACCACCTCAGAGTCCATGTGTTTTCTAGCTCTCTACCGTGTGTGCTGCTTCCCCTCTCAATTAACTGCCAGCTGTGCTGTGTTGCTTTGCACCTCTCGCAGATTGTCTGAAAAAGCACACCTACATGGGTATGTTTATGGGGAATGGTGAAACAAAAGGCTTTTTAGGATTGTTTTTGTTTTATCTCCTGAATTCCATATATTGAATGAAAGCATAAGCTTTTGTATACCTTTGCTTCTATATAACTAAGGAAGCGCCAAATGCTGCACTCTCTCAGCTGGCCTCTGAGGCAGAAGGTGTAGTTAGTGTGGCAATTCTCCTGGAGGTCTACCAGGATTTTCAAATGCTTTTCTTTTACTTTCTTTTTACACAGTACTTTATAGACAAACATCGGGAAGTCAATAGCTCGCCACTTGCATTATAAAGGTGAGACCTATTGGCTTTGTCACTGCTTCTTATAGTGATTGCTTAGAGTCATAGGAGAGAAAATAGATAGAATACTGTAATTAAGATTGAAAAGGCTGTTTTAAAATCACAAGTTAGAACAATGGATTCATATTATACATTAATACATAGCATAACATAGCATGTCATAACGCTCCTAAGTATGATGGGGCTACCAGTACTGAAACCCAGTGGCCCTATGGCAGATAGACCACTGAGTAAAAGGTTTCCGACAACGAATCCACAGCCATTTTATATAATTGCTCCCAACCTCACTATACCCAAAATTACCCCCTAAATGTCATTCCGACTGGCAGATTTATCTTTGTTTTTGCAATAGGCAAGCCTTTAAATATTGGTGCAGCTAGACTTTGTCATAGAACTGCTTTGATGTTCAATGTAAAGTTAGGAGCATTTCACACATGGCAAAACCTTTGGCTTTGCTATGTTCGCCCTAAGTTGGCAGGGTATGCCCAGACGGGGGTCCCTTGCTCACTTTGCCACTGGATTCAAGATAGCCTGGCTGATGACGGCTGTAAGCCAGAGACCGGTCCCAGGATGCTTGTTTCCGGTCCAGGGAAGACATGGCTTGGCAGTTCGGGCTGGACTGTTCCCATGAGGCACAGGGTCAGACTGATTTGCATATGGCCATGTCTGAACTGGGGTGGCGGAGTGAGCTAAAGAATGATGATGGATTAAACCCAGATCAGTTGACTGGGGGTGAGTGCTTGCAATGTTCAACACTCCGTCCATCATCCCCTTTGGTTTTGCTATGTTTGCCCTAAGTTGGCAGGGTATGCCCAGACGTGGGTCCCTTGCTCACTTTGCCACTGGATTCAAGATAGCCTGGCTGATGATGGCTGTAAGCCAGAAACCGGTCCCAGGATGCTTATTTCCGGTCCAGGGAAGACATGGCTTGGCAGTTCGGGCTGGACTGTTCCCATGAGGCACAGGGTCAGACTGATTTGCATATGGCCATGTCTGAACTGGGGTGGCAGAGTGAGCTAAAGAATGATGATGGATTAAACCCAGATCAGTTGGCTGGGGGTGAGTGCTTGCAATGTTCAACACTCCGTCCATCATCCCCTTTGGTTTTGCATTTCGCACATGACCATGGACCCAAAAGCAATTTGTTTTACCAAATGTCTGTAATTTAATACTTTTGTCCAATTAATTTAATTGGGGAAAACCAGTAATACAACTTTCAAAATGCATTACGATGTTAAATTTCTTTATTTTCACTTACACCCAGTATGTATAACTTGCGTTCTTGCATGCTAACTGTACAATCTTACAGTTGCTTACATCCCCCAAACCACACATACCCTCAAAGAACTCACCTTTGTTAACTGAAAGGCAAGAAGAGACACACAATTGAAAAATGGAAGGACTGGGAAAAAGGATATGGAGTGTGGTCGGAAAAAAAGCAAACGTGTAGCAATTGGGAGAGGATCACATGAAACAGAAACTGGGGAAGTGTGAGAGATTGAAAAGGGATATGGAGAAGAATTGTTAGAAGGGTGCTGCAAAGCTGGAGTGAGAGAAGAAATAAGGTAGATATAAGGCAAGAGTGAAGGAGAGTTTGATCAGAGGTGCGCAAGAGAGGTGATTGGATGGGCAGTGAAAGAAGGAACAGGGGAAACTGAGGTAATGGGAAATGGACATGGTTTGGCCTGAGATGGGGATTGTTCTAGGGACTGGGAGGAAAGTGAGCCTAGGATGGCAGCAGGGACAGTATTTTCACAGGGTCTCCTCTTTGTAATCTGTGTTCATGGGGATCGCACATCTCTGAACAGGGATACAAAATGCAAGAAAGTTGCATGAGATGTTGCACCGGCGATAACACTGAAGACGTCTAATTTGATTTGAGCTGTGAGGGGACTGCCCCATGTGGCAAATATTTTTGGCATATGTCACCCACTGAAAGAAATGCATTCACAGCTTCTACCTAAGAACACCTAGAGCTAGGCTGAACTAGACAATACATGTGTGACACTGTAATTGCAGTTCAACAGTCTGGACTGTGGGTTGAATTGAAGCAGTTTTAACACCACCCATGCTGAACAGGCAAAGTTCAGGAAATCTGGAGTCACATCCAAGGTAGTGGGCAACGACAGATACACTAGTGGTAAAAGCACAGCCATCTTCTGAAATGCAGCACCTCAGGTAATGTATCACTAGCAAGTACCTGGTGTCGCTGCACTCAATGAACAGGCATTATTGAAAATAACTCCCTTTGGAGTTATGGAACATTTTAGCCACCTCCCAGTTTCAGAAGAAATTGAAGACATTGCTTTTTAATCAGGCTTAATGGGTAGGTCTCTCTATCAGTCAACACGTGAGGTGCATAGCGCCAGGACACTCCCTGGAGTAACAGAGTGCTTTACAAATGCCCTTTACATTACATTACAACTCACAGTTCTGTTAATGAAAAGAGACACAAGCTTGGTTTTAAAGAATTAGCTACCTAATTGGACAAAGCCCTTACTGGGCTACTCACCCATCATGTCAACATCCCTTATGTCAATGATCAATCTTTGCAGCTTGACAAAAAACAGCAATTGGGTAAAATAATAACAGTGTTAACTAAAGTCTGAGGTTGGCTGTTGGGCAATCCTCATAGTGAACCCTGTCTTCAAGCCTCTGTCTTTGACTAAGAAAGTTCCTGCCCGCAGATAGAGGGAAAGGAGCTTGCTTGGTATAACCCAGTAGTCTTCAAATCAGTATAGGATGAAGGCAAAAGAAAGCTTGTATGCATCTGCTGTGCTGAACAATTGCTTCTCTGTGACTTTTTTGAGGTAGTTCTGGCATTTCCATCACATTTTATGTTACTGAGTGTCCGACGTGTTATGTCTATGTTGGGCATAGCATTTTTAATAAGGGATAAACCTTTAGAAAACATGACGTCTTCATTCTTTACTTTGCCACAGTGCTCACAGCTTTAAATGTGTCCACGCTGCCATGATGTGCACCCTGACAACAAACAAAAACTTTAATCCTACCTGACTGTCCTTAAATGGCTCCCCCCGTCTAGAGACTGTCCCACCTGGGAGCTCCTCAAAGACCTTTCTTAACGTAATCTTGAAGGATTGCAGTGGTTTGCCTTTCTTATGAACCATAAATGTTGGTTCAGGAACTACTGTCTTTGCTGATTCTCTTTCAATAAAGATCTTATATTTTAGTTGTGCATGTACAAGGAGCTGTTATCTACCAGATAGTTTATTCTAACTGAGCTTCTCTTTGCAGCATATCCAAAACTGCTTTATTCACCTTCTGTTACCTCGTTGGGAAGGCTGGAGTGAGTCTCTCACTCAAAAGGCACTTAGCTGCCACGGATCACTTACATAATATCAATGCATGCAATATATAAACACAAAAATATCAGAAATTAAATATTGATAACAAAAATATCAGCTTCCTATACTTAGCCAGTAAAACCACAAATATCGAGAACACAAATATCATTGTTAAAAATATTAATTTGTTGGCTATATTGAAAACAAAAATATCAGAAACAAAAATATTGTTACCTTGAAAGAAACATATATGTTAAAAATATCAATCACACAATATTAACTACAATATTATCACCCAAATAATTAAATAATCATGAATAAATATTTTAAAAAACACTATTTACATAAAATAATTGCTTTAAATAATCCCAAAACATTTCTTACACATATTTTAATTAATTGAAAATATGCTACAACAGCAAAATATTTATCATACACCTCAATAAATGATATAATTAAAATATTAACAATACAATACACCCAAAAATTTGCATTAACTACAAACATTTAGGGGAGCGTGGCCAAGCCGAGCTGCAAAATGGCCGCTTGGTAAAGGGGCTCTGCCGGCCGAGCACACAATCCGACATATATCCTGCCAAAAACCACTTATCCTGGATGTGCTGTGCTGAATCTGTGCGTCTAACATCTAGCCGCTCACAATTGTATGCTTTCCGGTGCAAAAATCGACGTGGAAGTGACCGAACTGCAATCGGAAGCTGGCGGCCTGAATAAGAGTGGTGAGAAGCCGAGCATGGTGCTGCAGCGACGCCGGGCCTGAAGAGAGCTGGGTGCCGCGAAGGCGCGTTCACCACCCAACTGCTGCGCCCATAACTAAAGTGAATCTGGTGAGCCTGCGAAACTACCGCTGTGTTCAGGGGAGATATTATTGGAGCTCAGCCCGGCCCTGGCGGCGCTGCCGGTACTTGCCGCGGCTGGGACGCAGACAGCGTTGGGAAGGCCTGCAGCGGAGTGGGAAGAAGGTAGGCCTGAGCGCGCCACTCGCGCGGCGGGGAGGCGCACGGGAACGGGAGGGTGGCTGCTCTCTGAAATAAGGGACACACTAGCCGGAACATTGCTGGAACCCCCCGCGGCTGCCTGGAAATACCGCGCTGCCGTCCCGCGGGCCGCTAGAGTCGCTGCGCGGGGAAGCGCAGACGGTCATCGAGGAGTACCTGCGATGTAGATCCCCCCTGACATTGACTTTGGTGCAGGCCGGGGCGCGTTCAAGGTCCGGTTTCGGCACACACTAGCTAACGCACTGGTGCCGGGGAGGGTCCCAGACGCATAAAACCCGTGGCCTGCACTCCTGCTGTTAACGCGCTGTATCTCACAAGATGGCGGACATTGACGACCTCACTTCTGACTGCCTCACATAGAACTTGTCACAGGCCGCATGTAGCCCCCTCAAGTAAGATAGATGCTTCGTAATCACGAAATTGAAGGGGTCGCGGAGCACTGGGGACAATATCCGAGGCGGAGATAAGCATTTGGCCCTCACGGTGCTGGAAACAGGGCCCGGTCAACACCCCGCATCGGTCTCCGTGCCCCATTTTGCTTGCCAGGACTGCAGCGACGGTGAGGCGCTTAAACCACATCACTAACACCCGGCCCCATTCTGCGCCTGCATCTTGTCAACCTGCTCACCACAGATGGTATTACCACAGCGCAAATCTACAATGGGGAAGGGCGATAATAATCAGCCGAAACTCAATTTCGACAAACGCACTACCCGACAGGAGGACGGTGATATGACGTCGCAAACGGTGGTACCGGAAACACAACTGGAACAAGACCAAGACGAGGACATAAAAACTTTACTACGCAAAGTAAAGGGCTGCCTCAAAGAAATCGACGCAAAAATTGACTCGCTTGCAGCCCGCATGGACCACGTCTCGAACAAAGTGGACAAACACGAGGCGAGGCTAAATGAGCTGGAAACAAGAGTCTCGGATACGGACGATTGCCAAGTCGAGGCACACGACCACCTTCTGCGTATGGACAAGGTACTGGAGGTCATCAAGGCACGGAATGAAGATCTCGAAGCCCGCTCGAGAAGGAACAACGTTCACATAACGGGTGTGCCAGAGTCCACACACATATACAACATGGAGAAATATGTGGAGGGTCTTCTCCAGGACCTGTTCGGGACCGACCTTTCAGCCATGTTCTTGGTGGAGCGGGCTCACCGCACCTTGGGACCCCGGCCGTCGCCGGGCACCCCCCGAGACCGATATTGGCCCGACTGCTCAATTACAGGGACAGAGACACGGTCCTCCGACTGGCCCGAGAATGTGGAGAGCTCCAATACCAGAACAACGTCATTTCATTGTATCCTGATTTTTCACAGACGGTTCAGGCTGCGAGGAGGGAGTTTATAGCGGCAAAGAAACTGCTGCAGAAAGCCTGAATCAAATATGCCATGCTCTACCCTGCGAAACTCCGTGTTCAGGCAAACGGCAAGCCCTCTTTCTTCACGGAAGCTAGCGCCGCAATGAAATTCGCCAAGCAACAGGCACGGCAGCAAAGAGACAAAGAGCGAGACAAGGACAATCAGTCACAGAATCAGCTAAGTGACAACGACTAATATCACTGTCCTGCTATAGAGCTATATGCGGATGTGTCCTCATTTATGCTTTCATATGGAAGGAAAAATCTAGTATTATGCATTATCTGTTTTTAAATATGAGCGGGGATTGTATTTTGCTGGTGGTTCATGACGCTCGGCCACCCTGTTACGATGTGACGGGGCAGTATGCCGGCAACCTCACGCCCCCTCTGGGATGATTCCCTTACTTGCCAAATTTCAGGGTTGTTAGAATCTGTGGGGAGGTTAGTTCTGAGACTCAACCTGATTGGGGGGTTGGAGTGGGTGGAGGGTGGGAAGGGACTGTTTTCAATTGTTTGTTGTTCATTGCAATGTGCTTCATATCTCCTCTCTGACACGACTATCACTAGACATATCACACACTACCTCAAAGTCCTTATTATACATTGGGAGTTACTCCTCATCGCATCGTCAGGGGTACGTCATGTGGCGACATCGACAATAATAGGGGACAGACATTCCTTCACATCCCTCTGTCTAATCTAACGTGTCTCACATGGAACGTACGCGGTCTAAACGACCACAGAAAGACACGCCTAATACAGTCCCACCTTTCGAGACATTTGGCTGCGATATGCCTTCTCCAGGAGACTCACCTTAGAGTCACGGCCTGCGATAGGCTAAGATCTAACAGATGGAGCGAAGTGTTTACCTCATGCTACTCCAACTACTCCCATGGGGTTGACACGTTAATTAAAAAAGGTACCCCCTGGAGAACCCAGAAAGTAATCAGTGATACGGAAGGGCGGTATGTGCTGGCTCTGGGGATGCTGTTTCACAAGAAGGTCCTAATTGCCAATGTCTACGGGCCAAACGTGGATGACCCCTCCTTCTTCCAGCAGCTGTGGCATGCCGTACAATCCATGGGAGATGCGGCACTGATATGGGGGGGGTGATTTTAACACGGTAATGTCCCTCGGGGAGGACAGGGTGGGAACCTCACGCACACACCACCCACAAGCAGCAGCAGTCTTAAAACAACTAGTGGAAGACTACTGTCTGGTGGACACCTGGCGCAGCCTTCACCCTCTAGCCCTTGAGGGTACTTGCATCACATATCAACATAATGCATGGTCACGCCTGGACTTTTGGCTCACCTCCCCTGACTTGCACTCCTGGGTGTCGGACTCGTCTCATCACGCCTGTACGCTCTCTGACCACTCTCCAGTTACTCTGACCCTTCAGATACCCCGGCCATACCGACAGCCTTTCGCATGGCGCCTGCCCCCTAACGCTTTGCTAGACTCTGCATTCAAAGAGGAACTACACACACACATTAAAGAATACTTTGATAAGAACACAGGATCTGTGGACTCGGTCGGGACTCTGTGGGAGGCTTTTAAGGTGGTTGTACGTGGACATTGTATAGCGGGGCAAAACAGGGTGCTCAGGGATATTAGAGGCAGTCTTGAATGCCTAGAATCGGAGCTGCACGCACTCGAACGACAATATTACGTGACGCCATCAGCGGAGATATTGGGGCAAATTCGCGGCAAATTGACTGCCTACCAGGAGGAGGCGGACAGGGAGGTAAAGTTTCTTCACAAGTATGCGACTGCGAGGAAATATGGCAAAGGTGACAGGCCCGGGAAGACACTTGCGAACCTACTGAAGCCACCGCGGGGGGCTGAATTTATCACTGCACTCACAACCACAACTAATGAACTAGTACACTCCCCCCTGACATTTTAAATACTATGCGTGATTTCTACTCACAGCTATACAGATCCCACATGACACCCACGACCTCGGCACTAGAGGAGTACTTTGACTCCATAGCGCTGGTATGGTTCAACAATGTGCACCGGGAATATCTTGGTATACCATTTACGGTTGAGGATGTGCGGTGGGTCATTGGCGGCATGAGAGCAGACAGGGCGCCGGGGGCAGATGGTCTCACCGCGCACTTTTACAAAGAATATTCTGAGGAGCTTGCCCCCCGCCTCCTCAAGGTGTATCAAGAGGCGCTACAGAGCGGAATCCTCCCTGAATCAATGAGAGAGGCGATTATTATCGCCCTCCTCAAACCAGACAAGGACCCCCAGCGTAGTGAATCTTATCGTCCACTTTCACTGATTAATCTGGACGCCCAGATCTTTGCAAAGCTCTTGGCTACTAAACTCCAACCGCTGCTCCCGAGGATAGTCCTATCGGACCAATCTGGCTTCGTACCGGGCAGAGCAACTTCGCATAATATCAGAACCTTATTTGGGCTACTGCACTATTTAGCGCCAAACCTACCTGCAACTGCAGCGCTTTTGGATGCCTCAAAGGCATTTGATTTGTTGGAGTGGGGGTTTCTCTTTCCTCTGCTTAACAGGATAGGATTAAGCCCGATCTTCATAAAGCAGATTCAACTCCTTTACACACAACCAACAGCGCGTCTAAAGGTGAACGCGCTGATATCGGAACTGATAGCCATAACTCGAGGCACCAGGCAGGGGTGTCCTTTGTCACCGTTACTGTTTGCGATCGTGACGGAACCCCTAGCCGCGCGCCTGCGCCAACACCACGCAAACAGGGGAATTGGCTTCACCACCAGGGCCCTCACAGTGTCTATGTATGCGGACAATATCACGCTGTTTATGGTACATCCCAAAGACAACCTGGCCTCCATGACCAGGGAGGTGGTCCGTTTTGGTGGGCTCTCCGGAGTAAACATCAATTGGAGTAAGTCTGTGATCCTCCCACTCACGTCTGGTACACAGAAATTCGATACTGAATATCCGGTGACGTGGGCTTCAGAACCCGTCCGATACCTAGGGGTGTGGCTAACCAATGACTTACATGAAATATGGATGGCTAACTATGGGAAAGTAGTTGCGTGGATTGAAGATAGGGTCAAGAGATGGAAGACACTTCCCCTCTCGCTGGCTGGCTGAATAGCAGTAGCTAAAATGATAATATTGCCCAAACTACTTTACCTTTTCGTGAATCTGCCGCTCCCACTCCCACTGCACTTCTTTAGACGATTAAGGTCGCTAATGATCGAACTTGTGTGGGCGGGGGGTCAACCAAGGATAGCCTGGGAAATTTTGACACTACCGCAGGAACAGGGGGGGCTGGCAGCCCCGGATTTTGCGCTGTATGCTTACAGTGCACAGGCGCAATTTTTACATTTCTGGGCCCACCCCGCGCCCTACCAACCACACGTGGCCATAGAAATAGATCGCGCCGCTCCCCTACCACTATCGACAGCGCTATTTCAGCCATATAAGCGCCCGCGCGGGGAAATAGACACTGTACAAGTTATGAGATGGGCATGGGAAGGTATTCGTAAAAGAGCACGCCTAGAGATACGATATGCACCATCCATACCACTTCTCAACAACCCCATGTTTCCCCCTCTAATGGAACGGAAGGCCCAGGAACGCGCGAACGCACATAACATAGCAGTAGGCGGCGCTCTCTACCCTAATGACACTTTCTTCACACTTCCACACGTGTTCCCCTGCTGATCCCATCAGCACTTGACATGCTGCTGTATTACCAGCTCCGCACGTCCTGCAGGAGTAGACTTCCCACATTTCCAGCGCCTCCGCCCTCCTTGCCGGTGCTTGAAAACCTGTTGGCGGTGGAGTCGGGACGGAAACTCATATCACGCATTTACAGACATACTCAAAAGGCCTCCCCAGTGATAGTCCCCCCCTCCCGGGCGGCTTGGGATGAGGAGTTAGGTATACCCCTCACAGACGCACAATGGAAGCTGAGCTGCCAACAGCTGGAGCGCCTGTCGCCCAATTACCGCCTCCGGCTCATACACTTTAAATACCTACATCGCCTCTATCGCACTCCCATACACCTGCACAAAATGGGACTAAGAGAGGATGACTGTTGCTGGAAGTGCGCCTCCCCACTCGCAACCTTTACACACTTAGGGGTCGATTCCGATCTCGGCCGGAAGCACACCTAACACTATTCGTCTGGAAAAAAACCAAGCCGAACGCGTGTTTCCCGACCGATTCGAACATTTGTACGAAACGAGCAAGTACGATGCGCATAACTGCCCAGATCCCGACCCAGCCATACGTACCCATTCCAGCTCCTGTTCCCCGCCCGAGCCGGATCCGTAAACACAGAATCGAGTCGCACGGAAGCAAAATACAGCACCTTCCGGCCGGACTAGTACGATGCGCCTTCCGTACGCGCCGAACCCGTCGCCTACGTCCGGCACGTCAGAGCATCCGGGAGAGCCGCACATAAGCTCCGATTCGCGCCACAAGACGATCCACGGCTACGAGACGAACAAGCCAGCGACGAGTACGAGTCGAAGCAACGAGAAACCCGAACGAGACGAACCAACCATGAATCCCATCGCGCAGGTCCTACCAATACTCTACATCTATTACCGGAACAGGTACGGACGCGTATGGCGCAGACGGTAAGTCAAACACCCACTACACAAACAAACGACACGTACCCAACATATGTCACACACACATAGGGATGCAGAAATGACGTACACTAGCAACAGCATAACCATAGGGGCGGGATGGCTATCACCAATGCCATACACACCCATAGGGGCCTGGATGCCTACCACTAACACCCCCCCTACTCAGGGGGGGCTGGATGCCTACCACTACCACCACCCCTACTCATGGGTGCTGGATGCCTACCACTACCACCACCCCTACTCAGGGGGGGCTGGATGCCTGTCACTACCACCACCCCTACTCAGGGGGGGCTGGATGCCTGTCACTACTACCATCCCCACACATAGGGGGATGGATGCCTACCACCAACACCACCCCTACTCATGGGGGCTGGATGCCTACCACTACCACCACCCCTACTCAGGGGGCTGGATGCCTACCACTACCACCACCCCTACTCAGGGGGCTGGATGCCTACCACTACCACCAACCCTACTCAGGGGGGGCTGGATGCCGGTCACTACCACCACCCCTACTCAGGGGGTGCTGGATGCCTACCACTACCACCACCCCTACTCAGGGGGGGCTGGATGCCTACCACTACCACCACCCCTACTCAGAGGGGGCTGGATGCCTACCACTACCACCACCCCTACTCAGGGCGGATGGATGCCTACCACTGCCACCACCCCTACTCAGGGGGGCCTGGATGCCTGTCACTACTACCATCCCCACTCATAGGGGGATGGATGCCTACCACCAACACCACCCCTACTCATGGGGGGCTGGATGCCTACCACTGCCACCACCCCTACTCAGGGGGTGCTGGATGCCTACCACTACCACCACCCCTACTCAGGGGGGCTGGATGCCTACCACTACCACCACCCCTACTCATGGGTGCTGGATGCCTGTCACTACTACCATCCCCACTCATAGGGGGATGGATGCCTACCACCAACACCACCCCTACTCATGGGGGGCTGGATGCCTACCACTACCACCACCCCTACTCATGGGTGCTGGATGCCTACCACTACCACCACCCCTACTCAGGGGGGGCTGGATGCCTGTCACTACCACCACCCCTACTCAGGGGGGGGCTGGATGCCTGTCACTACTACCATCCCCACACATAGGGGGATGGATGCCTACCACCAACACCACCCCTACTCATGGAGGGCTGGATGCCTACCACTACCACCACCCCTACTCAGGGGGGGCTGGATGCCTACCACTACCACCACCCCTACTCAGGGGGGGCTAGATGCCTACCACTACCACCACCCCTACTCAGGGGGCTGGATGCCTGTCACTACCACCACCCCTACTCAGGGGTGCTGGATGCCTACCACTACCACCACCCCTACTCAGGGGGCTGGATGCCTACCACTACCACCACCCCTACTCAGGGGGGCTGGATGCCTACCACTACCACCACCCCTACTCAGGGGGCCTGGATGCCTGTCACTACTACCATCCCCACTCATAGGGGGATGGATGCCTACCACCAACACCACCCCTACTCATGGGGGGCTGGATGCCTACCACTACCACCACCCCTACTCAGGGAGTGCTGGATGCCTACCACTACCACCACCCCTACTCAGGGGGGGGCTGGATGCCTACCACTACCACCACCCCTACTCAGGGGGGGGCTGGATGCCTGTCCTACCACCACCCCTACTCATGGGGGCCTGGATGCCTGTCACTACTACCATCCCCACTCATAGGGGGATGGATGCCTACCACCAACACCACCCCTACTCATGGGGGGCTGGATGCCTACCACTACCACCACCCCTACTCAGGGGGGGCTGGATGCCTACCACTACCACCACCCCTACTCAGGGGGGTCTGGATGCCTACCACTACCACCACCCCTACTCAGGGGGTGCTGGATGCCTACCACTACCACCACCCCTACTCAGGGGGGGCTGGATGCCTACCACTACCACCACCCCTACTCATGGGTGCTGGATGCCTGTCACTACTACCATCCCCACTCATAGGGGGATGGATGCCTACCACTAACACCACCCCTACTTGTGGGGGGCTGGATGCCTACCACTACCACCACCCCTACTCATGGGGGCTGGATGCCTACCACTACCACCACCCCTACTCAGGGGGGGCTGGATGCCTACCACCACCCCCACCCCTACTCAGGGGGGGCCTGGATGCCTGTCACTACCACCACCCCTACTCATAGGACGGGTAATGCATGACACAACCAGCATACTCCAACATAAGGAATGTCAGAAAAACACATCCCCCCAACACCATGACAAGCGTGTGTAGTCTGTGTCAAATGCCTACAACACTGAACATGACATTGAACATACAATGTGACCCCCTATCACATGTGTCACACATAAATGTGTGTGGCCTCCACAATGCAAGCAGACCATGACCACTGTGGCAATGGGGTCTAACACCCCATCATCACAGTGACCAAAAGGTAAGTGTGGGGTCCATAGCTGAAGCACATTTTGAACATTGTGGCAATGGGGTCTAACCCCCATCATCACAGTGACCAAAAGGTAAGTGTGGGGTCCATAGCTGAAGCACATTTTGAACATTGTGGCAATGGGGTCTAACCCCCATCATCACAGTGACCAAAAGGTAAGTGCGGGGTCCATAGCTGAAGCACATTTTGAACATTGTGGCAATGGGGTCCAAACCCCCATCATCACAGTGACCAAAAGGTAAGTGTGGGGTCCTTAGCTGAAGCACTTTTGAACATTGTGGCAATGGGGTCTAAACCCCATCATCACAGTGACCAAAATGTAAGTGTGGGGTCCATAGCTGAAGCACATTTTGAACATTGTGGCAATGGGGTCTAAACCCCCATCATCACAGTGACCAAAAGGTAAGTGTGGGGTCCATAGCTGAAGCACTTTTTGAACATTGTGGCAATGGGGTCTAAACCCCCATCATCACAGTGACCAAAATGTAAGTGTGGGGTCCATAGCTGAAGCACATTTTGAACATTGTGCCAATGGGGTCTAAACCTCCATCATCACAGTGACCAAAATGTAAGTGTTGTCATGGAAAAAGCTGCAAATGCCAAACAGCATGGATGATTCCTGGTCACAGAACAACAAACACATCAGTGGCATAGTAGTGCTTGTGTCCCATAGCAACATAGATTTGGTGAGGCAAACAGTGCAGTGCAAATAAGACATACCTTTGGCCATGTGCAGACAAACATCACCCATGGGGGCTGACATTGTCAACATTCATCATTAACACAATGACAGAAGTGACCATCATAATGCAGACCCACATATCTGCACCAATGGACACACAAATGTAGATATCCTGTGGAGACTGTATATGTGAGGTGAACAAATACCATACCATGGCAGCAATGGGACATACAAACCATGATCATTGTGCTGACTGATGACCTAGGAGTCCCAGGGACAGCAGGGGAAACCCACCAAACAACATACAGCCAATGGCACACTAAAGATATGCCAATGCAGTGGTGCAGATGCACAAACAGGCAGCCTCACACTGCATATGAAACACAACAGGTGATGGGGGGTGTGCCAGTGTCCCCAGGCAACCACACAACACATGAGGAGGCCTGAATCCCAATTACACAGATGTATATACAGTGCCACACAAAAGTAACTCATGGATCGGATTCCCTATGTGGGCAATCAGGCATTGTTAGATGAGAGGGAGCCCAAATTACACATGTCACACAAGCTTGTAGGAACAGCAACTAACACAGCAAGAGACAGACCCACCACAGCACTACCCCCAGGGACCCCACATTGTGGTGACACTAGCCTGCATGATAATCCCACTGTGATGACAAAGGTAGATGTCGTTCACACCGTGAACCACAGCCATGTGTCCTGAGCAACAAACTACCATCACACCTACACAAGCACAAATCAATCAGCACGGCCTGTCAGCCAAGGCCAATATGGAGGTAGGGGTCTAGCCGTGCAACAACTCACATTTGGACACACTCAACACCACACACCTTGATCTCCACCAATGTGCATCAGTGAAGCTCACATGGACTGGTGACATTGCACATGCACCCATGACAATCCCAGGGGTGGTGGTGGGAACTAAGATGCAGAAACCCATCACACATGGCCAGTCAACAAGACTCGTGAATGTCTGACACACTGCACAGTACGCCGTACATGGGCATGACGTCAAATCCACACCAACCAATGGGATCACGGCCACAGTCACACACCAATGAAGAAGCCAAGGTCACCCACAAAGAACACACATAGACAACTTCCAACATTGCAGCTCTGACCCTGAGGAGTGGCAGCAGTCACACACACAACGTGTCACAATCACTGAAAGCTACCACAAACTGTAAATTACATGACTTGTGTAACCAAAAAGTGCCAAGGGGAATCCTGATCAGTGTCTCATCTGCGTTTGCCCACAAACTCAGCCCTGACAGCAAACACACCTATGGATGACACCCTGATGACCAGTAATGTGCCATGCACCCACATCCCAGAGAACCCAGTGCGAAGATTTTGGGGGAACATAGGTCAACTCAGCAAGCATCACAAACAGGAACATCACTAGGGATCCCAGCCTGCGTAGCAAAATGGAAGTGAACACACACAGACATGCTCACACAACACACACCTTGGGCTCAGGCAATGTCACGGAATTACACACTGCCATGAGGGGACTCCACTCCTGTGTAAGGAAAGCTGTGCCATATGTTGTCTCTGCAGGGCTCTATCATGTCAGCAGAACACTTGGTCACTCAGTCAACAATTAGCACAAAATGAAGGCTCTCGTCACATCAGCCTGGTCATGGGAGTGACACCGAAATCATCTGCACAGATCCAACACACATGTATAGCAAGTTGCACTGATAACACAGATGAGTCCTACCCCATTGATGCCCAAACTTGCATGTCCAGTGGAGATGGTCACACGGTCAGGGAAATAGACAAATTGAACAATGGCAAGCACAACAGATGTGCAGGGGTGTAAGCCACAGATGTGATATTGCAAATAAAAGTAGGAAATCCCATTGGCAAATATTGAAAACATGACACCCTCATATTGCTGCAAAGGATGACATGGATACACACCAGGATAGGACACATTCCCCTGGACCACATGGGGTCCTGCACAGTAACACTTCATTTTCCTGATATCAAAAATCACCATCACTGCAGCAAGGGCATGGATAGCATCATCAACATCATGTACATCTGAAGCAAAACCACTAGAGAACAGAAAGTAGCTTTATTCAGCATATGTGGGTGTAAAATTGAAAGTCCTGAAAAAACACAAAGGCCAATGGCCAGTCCATCAGTAAAGTCCGAACAGGGTGACAGTGGCAGATGTCACCCTTGCTTGCCTGCACTGCTACGGACCAGGGACATTCCCCTCGGAGGGGCATACGGGGGGCAGCCCAGGCACCGCAGGGACAGGATCAGGGCTCACCAGAAGGAGGCAGGGAAAGGGTGGTGGGTGCTGGAGAGTCACTGACAACTGCAGTGGAGGTGTCTGACATGGTGTGTGCCGGCACAACTGGGGGGCATGAGTCAGATGGTGTGGGTGCCGGCACGACTGCAGTGTACAAAATGAAATGGTATCAAGGAAACAATACTAAACAATTTTTTGAGCAGAGCACATTTAATTACCCTCTCTAAAATTATTAATCACAATGAATATATCAAAATCTTTTTATAATATCACAAACAATGACGCCTATTCAAAGGAGAGAAAAACCAACAAATGACATATATCACAATACATTATGCATCAAAAATGAAAAGCAAACAAAAGCATATAACAATAACCCAAAAACAAATATACATATAGTGTCCCCTATACTTCTGGGTGAACCACTGGGAGATAGTCAAAGTGAAACACTATTAGGCTTGTATACTAATTGGCCTAGCTCTAGTGTGACACCACACAATTACAAGAGATCACTATAAATCCAATGACTCCTCCTTAAAAGTGTCGACGTGACCACGTTTCAGCCTTTTCTTCTTAGGCCTCTTCAGGACAGGGGTTATATAATACTAAAATAACATAATGAAATAATAATAATGATAAAATACAATACCAGAGCATAACTCTAATCCTTCACTAAGTGTGGAGCATGCTGGCTGGAAGTAGTGACTGCCCATTCTACAAAATAAATATGCACCCGTGTTACACAAAACTACCAAAGAAAACAAAAAATCAAGAGCATAGGCCATCTCACACTTAAACCATAAATCTTTCAAAGAGTGCCATGCTCAACTGAGAAAGACCCGTGGGTCAACTACCACTCAAACCCTGTGCAAATGAAAATAAGTGAAACCTTAACACCCCAATGCACAAGAGAGTGCTCAAAACTTGTCAAACCATACAGAGTCCACATCGACTACTTACATGATCCTATAAACCAAGGTAGAGGGATCTCTCGCGCTATATCTATTCCAATAACCCAAGAGCAGTACCTATAAGTAATGAAGGGGTGGAATGCGTGAGATACCCATTTCTCCTAGCAAAACCAAGTTCCACTACATGTAGCTGTTCAAAGGGAAGCGCTTACCTCCCTATCCATAGGGTGAAACACCCACTCCTTGTAGCACTTTAATGAATCTCCATCCTCGTGTTTTTGTCTGAACATATAAATCCCGATTAAATCCTGCATCAGGATGACAGAACAGAAAACAGCACTCAGCTCCTAGTCAATTCGGGAGACAAACTATCCCCTCACTAGCACGCCCCAAACTCGGGGGAGAAAAATACTTACGGTTACGGTTACTGCAACAGCTCACTAATTCAGCCGGCAATCCCTCACTCTGTCTCCATTCTCCACGACCGACAAAATGCGTCTGCTGGAAATCTAAGGCGCACGCGGGAATATACGGGAAGTTTCACTTCCCTGTACAGCGTCATCACGTACAGCGTGAGCAAGCGGCATCGAAAAGGGGACTACACTCCTAGATGTCGACTCAAAAGTCCACTCTCCCTAATAGTGAATCCGCCACAACACAAAGCGTTCCCATATTACGATTCTCCCAAACAATGTTCCAGAAGAAAGAAAATAAAAATAAAAATAATTGGGCAGTCACAACAAGTCATGCCAGCTACCTCCTACCACGCGAAAGGTTGCACAATATATCTCAACAACATATAAAATATATAATATATACACTATATACACATATCCACATAAACACAATATATTATACATGGTGGCTAAACCTGTATCCATAAAACTAAATAACCAACATTTTTTCAAGATATACAATGATTTTAAATAAAAACATCCTGTCTTATTTGCATTCCTGGCTCAATTGCCCTTCTCTCCTACTACCTTATGAGGGGCAAAAGACCTGCATATGTCCTGTACGAATATCTCATACAATCTACAGATGTTAAATTAAAGCCCAAATCTCATCTCGATCATTCAGTCCTGTACTTGACGTTTGATATCTTTCTATCATACGTGCTTCTAGATGGTTCAAACTGCTTTGCAGTGCTGTTTTATTAGTTGCTCTCACCACCACCAGGATAGACCACTTCAATTCATTCTCGTCATGACCTTTTCGATATAATGTTGGACCATGGGAGCCCCCAAAGTCTTACATCGTATGCGGGACTTATGCTGTAATATCCGCATCTTGACAGCTTGTGTCGTCTGCCCAATATATGTTTTATCACATGGGCAGGTCACGCAATACACTACGGGGCATATTATCAACGAGGCAATAAACAATTATCGCCGCTTTTGCGTCCGTTTTCGGACGAAAAGCGGCGATAATTTTATCGCCTAATCAGCAAGGTCACGCTATCGCGTGAATCCTTGCATTATCGCCCTTTCCCCAATGCCCATCTTTTCATCTCTAATGAGATGCAAAGTGGGCGTACTCCGGATGGACTACGTTGCAAATATCGCTGATGTTCACATCGCGATATTTATAAGGCAGCCCACATGATTTTAGCAGAGGTTAGTATTCGGCGAAAACTGTAGTTTTCGCCAAAATCTAACGTCTGCTAAAATCCTGACTTAGCCATCCCTAACATAGGGGGTGGATTCTGCTGATACGACCACAGGGTCGTATCAGCAAGGTTATCGCCGTTTTGCAGAGAACATCGCTGGAAAACCAGCGATGTTTCCTGCAAAACGGCGATAACCTCGCTATCTCTGGAATTTTTATCGCCCTGGAGAAGCGCGTTGTTAATAACGCGCTACCAGGGCGATAAATTCCAGAGATAGCCTGCGATAGGGAATCTGTCGCTAAGCACGGCCAGCGATAATTATCGCTGGCCGTTGATAATATGCCCCTACATTTTTAGTGTTGCAATTCGAAAAACACAGGGGCATATTAGCAAGACCCACGTTAAAATTATCGCAGTTTTAGCGGCAGGAAACTGCCGCTAAAACGGCGATAATGGGCTTGATAATATGCGTTATAGAATTCCAATAGAAGCCCAGGTTAGATGTGCAGGACATCTAACCTGGGCTTCTATTGGAATTCCATAACGCATATTAGCAAGCCCATTATCGCCGTTTTAGCGGCAGTTTCCTGCCGCTAAAACGGCGATAATTTTAACGTGGGACTTGCTAATATTCCCCACAGTTGTTTATGTTGTTTCTTATTTATCTCCACAAATTTAGAAACTTTTGTCTGTGGACATGCAGCGCAACTATTACACCTATAATGCCCAATAACCGCTGGTAACCCTAAGAGACCTCTCACATCTGTTGGGTTAGTTTGTTGGCGAATGGCTTTTACCAGATAGTTTCTCAAATTTCTACCCCGTCGAAAGGTGAACAAGGGCTTAGGAATATTCAGATGTTCTATTAACCTCAAATTCCTTAGTATAATCTGTTTCACTTTATTCGCCTTGGGGTTGAAGGTGAGAACACATACCAATTGTTCAGATTCTTGTTTGCTTTTAGGGGTAAGTAAGGTTTCCCGGGGTGTACAAGCTCTTTTAAAGCCCTCTTACCAATCTTTTAGGATACCCTCTTGCTGTCAATTTCTCTTGCAAAATTTTTGCATTTTTAAAGTAATCACTTTTATCGGTACAATTGCGGCGCACCCTCAAAAACTGCCCATAGGGCAAATTATCCCTGAGGTTGCGCGGATGACCAGACGTGTAATCTAAAAGAGTATTACGGTCGGTCGACTTGGTATACAAGTCTATCTCCAACCTGCCTTCTTTATCCATGATCCATACATCCAAAAAATTGATTTGTGTATTACTAGCAACCCTGGGCGTAGTTTGCGTAGTAGCATTTCACGTAGCTTCGTGAAGTACATTTTGAACTACACGTAGCTATGCAAATTGCATAGCTGTGTGCTTGACTGCACTGTACAATAATTGCCAAAGGCATCTTGCACAGTGCAAGTTAAGATAAAATAAGTATCTCTGTCTTTATATGCTAAAATGCATATAGCATTTCACAAAAGTGAAATTTATAAATTAACAAGCAGTGAGAGAGGTGATGATTTTGGTATCCTCCCTAACCTAGGGAGAGAACCAAGCAGATGCCTTGAAAATAAAAAGCACATCTTTTGAACAATTCAGTGGTGGTCCCATCCTCTTAGGACCACCCCAAGCACAGTTATTGGCAAAAATACAATCCCAACCAAAGGCCCTGCAAAGCATTATGGGACGAGATTAGCAGTGGGCAGTGAATATTATAGTATCCAATATCAAAATAATTCTACAAAGAGCTGCAGTTCCACTAGTCGTTACTAGATGTCCCTCACGAGTCAAATGCAAAAGCTTCATGAAAGGGTTTCAATGCTTTTGCATTTGACTCGTGAGGGACATCTAGTAACGACTAGTGGAACTGCAGCTTGATGTATTAATAATTTCAATGCTTTTGCATTTGACTCGTGAGGGACATCTAGTAACGACTAGTTGAACTGCAGCTCTTTGTAGAATTATTTTGATATTGGACACTATAATATTCGCTGCCCACTGCTAATCTCGTCCCATAATGCTTTGCAGGGCCTTTGGTTGGGATTGTATTTTTGCCCATAACTCTAGCTTGGGGTGGTCCTAGGAGGAAGGGACCACCACTGAATCGTTCACATGATATGCTTTTTGTGTTCAAGGCATCTGCTTGGTCCTCCCCCTAGGTTAGGGGGAACCCAAAATCATCACCTCTCTCATTGCTTGATATTTTCATTGTCAAAGTTCACTTTTGTGAATTTGTTATATGCTTTTTAGCATAGAAAATTGCTTTAACAAAGCATTTGTATGTGTTTATATACTGCTGCTACGCTACGTTGATTAGCAAAGTTTTTTTTACTCTGCTATGTGCAATTTGCGTAGTGCGTAGTAACACAAACTTTGCATGCTCCGTGAGCGTAGCAAAGTATTATGCCCAGGGTTAATTACTAGCTGTTTTAGTAAATTTAAGGTCAGTCGTCCGAGTATTAAGCCATAAGTGAAATTGTTCCAGTTCTTCTTGTGTACTTTCCATATTATGAATATATCATCGATAAAGCTAAACCCATTCAGAATGTGCTCTTTGAATGGGGTCCCTTCATGGAAGACATATCTCATTTCGAGTGGTCCATCACTAAATTCGCTATTTCAGGGCAAGCAACATCCAATCCCTACCTTTGACTTGCAAAAACAGATCAGTTTTGAAGGCAAAAAGTTAATTTTTCAAACAAATGTGGGCCAAGGAAAGCAAAAACTCAGTTGGAACCTGGTGGGGTCTAGGGGGCATATTAGCAAGACCGGCGATAAAATTATCGCCGTTTTAGCGGCAGGAAACTGCCGCTAAAGCGGCGATAATGGGCTTGGCTAATATGCGTTGTAGAATCTCAATAGAAGCCCAGGTTAGATGTGCAGGACATCTAACCTGGGCTTCTATTGAATTTCTATAACGCATATTATCAAGCCCATTATCGCCGTTTTAGCGGCAGTTTCCTGCCGCTAAAACGACGATAATTTTATCGCCGGTCTTGCTAATATGCCCCTAGGTCTTTTGTCCAGCACCATAGTCATGACCATCAGTGCTTCATCCTGAGGTATGTTCGTGTATAAACTCTCGATGTCGAAGGAAACCAACAACTGTTGGCCTCCTCGAACACCGAGAATTCTATTTTGGAAATGAAATCCATCGTATCTCTGATCATAGGCCTTAGTTTGAGCTACAAAGGCTTCAAAAATACATCTATATATTTAGCCAATGGTTCCAAAATAGATCCACAGGAGCAATAATTGGCCTACCTGGGGTTGAAATACATCTTTATGCACCTTTGGCAATACATATATGTTAGGTACCCTTTGTTCTGTAAAATTCAAATATTCATGCTCTTTTTGCACAAATATCCTAACTCCATAGCCTCTGTAGTAAGATGTAATATCTGAGCTCTTAGTCTGGCTGTTGGATTATCAGTAATGGGACGATAGTGTTCTCTATTACTTAATTGGCGCAAAATTTCCTCATCATATTTTTCATTGTCCCATAAAACCCCTCAGGGAGAATAGTTTTATGGGACAATGAAAATATGATGAGGAAATTTTGCGCCAATTAAGTAATAGAGAACACTATCGCCCATTACTGATAATCCAACAGCCAGACTAAGAGCTCAGATATTACATCTTACTACAGAGGCTATGGAGTCAGGATATTTGTGCAAAAGAGCATGAATATTTGAATTTTACAGAACAAAGGGTACCTAACATATATGTATTGCCAAAGGTGCATAAAGATGTATTTCAACCCCCAGGTAGGCCAATTATTGCTTCCTGTGGATCTATTTTGGAACCATTGACTAAATATATAGATGTATTTTGAAGCCTTTTGTAGCTCAAACTAAGGCCTATATTAGAGATACGATGGATTTCATTTCCAAAATAGAATTCTCGGTGTTCGAGGGAGGCCAACAGTTGTTGGTTTCTTCGACATCGAGAGTTTATACACGAACATACCTCAGGATGAAGCACTGATGGTCATGACTATGGTGCTGGACAAAAGACCTAGACCCCACCAGGTTCCAACTGAGTTTTTGCTTCCTTGGCCCACATTTGTTTGAAAATAACTTTTGCCTTCAAAACTGATCTGTTTTCGCAAGTCAAAGGTGTAGGGATGGGATGTTGCTTGCCCCTGAAATAGCGAATTTAGTGATGGACCACTTCGAAATGAGATATGTCTTCCATGAAGGGACCCCATTCAAAGAGCACATTCTGAATGGGTTCGCTTCATCGATGATATATTCATGATATGGAAAGGTACACAAGAAGAACTGGAACAATTCCACTTATGGCTTAATACTCGGACGACTGACCTTAAATTTACTAAAACAGCTAGTAATACACAAATCAATTTTTTGGAGGTATGGATCATGGATAAAGACGGCAGGTTGGAGGTAGACTTGTATACCAAGTCGACCGACCGTAATACTCTTTTAGATTACACGTCTGGTCATCCGCGCAACCTCAGGGATAATTTGCCCTATGGGCAGTTTTTGAGGGTGGGCCGCAATTGTACCGATAAAAGTGATTACTTTAAAAATGCAAAAATTTTGCAAGAGAAATTGACAGCAAGAGGGTATCCTAAAAGATTGGTAAGAGGGGCTTTAAAATGAGCTTGGTACACCCCCCGGGAAACCTTACTTACCCCTAAAAGCAAACAAGAATCTGAACAATTGGTATGTGTTCTCACCTTCAACCCCAAGGCAAATAAAGTGAAACAGATTATACTAAGGAATTTGAGGTTAATAGAACATCTGAATATTCCTAAGCCCTTGTTCGCCTTTCGACGGGGTAGAAATTTGAGAAACTATCTGGTAAAAGCCATTCGCCAACAAACTAACCCAACAGATGTGAGAGGTCTCTTAGGGTTACCAGCGGTTATTGGGCATTATAGGTGTAATAGTTGCGCTGCATGTCCACAGACAAAAGATTCTAAATTTGTGGAGATAAATAAGAAACAACATAAACAACTGTGGGGCATATTAGCAAGACCCACGTTAAAATTATCGCCGCTTTAGCGGCAGGAAACTGCACGCTAAAGCGGCGATAATGGACTTGCTAATATGCGTTATAGAATTCCAATAGAAGCCCATGTTAGATGTGCAGGACATCTAACCTGGGCTTCTATTGGAATTCAATAACGCATATTAGCAAGCCCATTATCGCCGTTTTAGCGGCAGGAAACGGCGATAATTTTAACGTGGGTCTTGCTAATATGCCCCTGTGTTTTTCGAATTGCAACACTAAAAATGTAGTGTATTGCGTGACCTGCCCATGTGATAAAACATATATTGGGCAGACGACACAAGCTGTCAAGATGCGGATATTACAGCATAAGTCCCGCATACGATGTAAGACTTTAGGGGCTCCTATGGTCCAACATTATATCAAAAAGGTCATGACGAGAATGAATTGAAGTGGTCTATCCTGGTGGTGGTGAGAGCAACTAATAAAACAGCACTGCAAAAGCAGTTTGAACCATCTAGAAGCACGTATGATAGAAAGATATCAAACGTCAAGTACAGGACTGAATGATCGAGATGAGATTTGGGCTTTAATTTAACATCTGTAGATTGTATGAGATATTCGTACAGGACATATGCAGGTCTTTTGCCCCTCATAAGGTAGTAGGAGAGAAGGGCAATTGAGCCAGGAATGCAAATAAGACAGGATGTTTTTATTTAAAATCATTGTATATCTTGAAAAAATGTTGGTTATTTAGTTTTATGGATACAGGTTTAGCCACCATGTATAATATATTGTGTTTATGTGGATATGTGTATATAGTGTATATATTATATATTTATATGTTGTTGAGACATATTGCGCAACCTTTCGCGTGGTAGGAGGTAGCTGGCATGACTTGTTGTGACTGCCCAATTATTTTTATTTTTATTTTCTTTCTTCTGGAACATTGTTTGGGAGAAGCGTAATATGGGAACGCTTTGTGTTGTGGCGGATTCACTATTAGGGAGAGTGGACTTTTGAGTCGACATCTAGGAGTGTAGTCCCCTTTCGATGCCGCTTGCTCACGCTGTACGTGATGACGCTGTACAGGAAGTGAAACTTCCCATATAGTCCAGCGTGCGCCATAGATTTCCAGCAGACGCATTTTTGTCGGTCATGGAGAATGGAGACAGAGTGAGGGATTGCCGGCTGAATTAGTGAGCTGTTGCAGTAACCGTAATCGTAAGTATTTTCTCCCCGAGTTTGGGGCATGCTAGTGAGGGGATAGTTTGTCTCCCGAATTGACTAGGAGCTGAGTGCTGTTTTCTGTTGTGTCATCCTGATGCAGGATTTAATCGGGATTTATATGTTCAGACAAAAACACGAGGATGGAGATTCATTAAAGTGCTACAAGGAGTGGGTGTTTCACCCTATGGATAGGGAGGTAAGCGCTTCCTTTGAACAGCTACATGTAGTGGAACTTGGTTTTGCTAGGAGAAATGGGTATCTCACGCATTCCACCCCTTCATTACTTATAGGTACTGCTCTTGGGTTATTGGAATAGATATAGCGCGAGAGATTCCTCTACCTTGGTTTATAGGATCATGTAAGTAGTCGATGTGGACTCTGTATGGTTTGACAAGTTTTGAGCACTCTCTTGTGCATTGGGGTGTTAAGGTTTCACTTATTTTCATTTGCACAGGGTTTGAGTGGTAGTTTACCCACGGGTCTTTCTCAGTTGAGCATGGCACTCTTTGAAAGATTTATGGTTTAAGTGTGAGATGGCCTATGCTCTTGATTTTTTGTTTTCTTTGGTAGTTTTGTGTAACACGGGTGCATATTTATTTTGTAGAATGGGCAGTCGCTACTTCCAGCCAGCATGCTCCACACTTAGTGAAGGATTAGAGTTATGCTCTGGTATTGTATTTTATCATTATTATTATTTCATTATGTTATTTTAGTATTATATAACCCCTGTCCTGAAGAGGCCTAAGAAGAAAAGGCTGAAACGTGGTCACGTCGACACTTTTAAGGAGGAGTCATTGGATTTATAGTGATCTCTTGTAATTGTGTGGTGTCACACTAGAGCTAGGCCAATTAGTATACAAGCCTAATAGTGTTTCACTTTGACTATCTCCCAGTGGTTCACCCAGAAGTATAGGGGGACACTATATGTATATTTGTTTGTGGGTGTTGGACTTGGCCCTTTTGCCCTGAATTTTTTCGCTTGTGTGACAATAAAATATGGTGTGTCTGAACAGAACATAACAAATGCTGTGTAATATGGTACACACTGTTAGCGCCGCCATTTTAGAAAAGCACTGTGGAAAAATGTCACTGTTAAAATGGACGCCATGCCTGCCTGCCCATGTGACGCCTGACTGAGGTGGGTTGGCAGCCTAGTGGTTTGTCCCCCAGCGCCCCCTGCTTTTGGAGGGAAGCGTCGCACCGAGGGTGCTCTGCTCCTCCCCTGAACCAGTTAGAACCGGTTCCAGAGAGAACCTTCTAGCTGCCATGTGAGGAGACTGAGGCAGTGCAGAGCCTGGACTGAAGGGGAAGGGACCTTCTGCCAGGGGAGACCGCCACATTGGGCCTGTGTGCTGGCCCCTGTGCCCATCTACACTCCCCTGTTGGCCCCAGGGCCAATGAAGAGACATTGCCGGAGTGGAGGCTGCTGTGCTGGCAGGATTGCCCCCTACCGGAGGATGACCGTTCTGAGGAGCTGCTGCTTCGGGACTGGGGAGCCGCCCTCCTAGCCACTGATCTCGCCCTGCATTACATGTCTCTTGGCCTCTAGCGCCTGGGGAGCGCTATATCTGCGGTGCCAGAAGAAGGGAGAGGGTGCCTGCAGCGCTGGATTGCCAGAGCGCTACTTATCCTGGGGGACCCTGGAGGTGGGAGCGCTGCCTGTGCCAGCCTGCATGAAGAGGAGGGCTGATGCCTGCACCCTAGCGCTGTGCCCTGGAGTCTGGAGAGCGCTGTAACCCCCTGAAGACACCGTCTGCAAAGCGCTGTGGGGGACTGTGTAGCGCTAAAAGGGGAGCGCTGCTCATGTGCTGCTGAGGGGAGCCGATTCCTCCAAGTGGCGGGTGCCCACCCCGCTGGTGTGCTTATACTAGGAGGAGCCTACCCTCTGTGAGGAAAAGAGGTGTGTGGCTGAAGAAACGGGTGCCCACCCCGTAATTGCCTGCTTCGAGGCAGCGGGTGCCTACCCCGAAACTGGTCCTTGTTGGAAGGCGGGGCCCACCCCGCGCTCTAACGTGCCCAGGATCACCGCCGCGGCCGTGAGGGGAAGCGCTGACAAGGAGCGCGTGTGGCCGTGAAGAAGGGCGGCTTATTGGGAAGTGCCGCGGAGCCTACCCCGCGCCTTCCTGCCTTGAGAAACCCGAGCGGGAGCCCACCCCGCACTACGGGATCTGCGGAGGGGCCGCCGCTCTGCCTGCGGCAACCCCGGAAGAAGACAGACCTCGGCCGAGGTCTGCCGGAAGAAGGTGGGGGCTCCCCTGAGCTGAGGAGAGCCCCGCGTGAGGAGAGAGGCGCCGGAAGTAGGATCCAGGCGGGAGCCCACCCCGCGCTGGCCAACGCCGCCAGAGACTTCGCTCCGGAAGAGAGGGAGGTCCGGAGCCTCGCGGGCTCCGCATCAACGTCCTGGGTCCCAGGAGGGGGCCCGGGTGAAGGACGGAGGAGAGTGGGACGAGGCGGGAGCCTACCCCGCATCGTGTGAGGACGCCGGTGCCGGAGTGAAGAGGAGTGCTGTCAGGAGCCTCGCGGGCTCCGTGCTGAAGCCCCGGGCCCCACGAGGGGAGGCCCGGGTGAAGAGGAGGAGAGCCAGCGCGCAGCAGTAGCCGTCCGGTAGGAGGGTCCTGAGAAGGAGGGGCTTGATCGGAGCCTTGCAGGCGCCCATGCTGCCCACGTGGACCCGAGGAGCAGAGTCCCCGCAGGATAGCCGGTGAGTGGGGCCAAGTCTGCTGGTGGTTGGGGGTGACGTCGGGGCACATTGTCGGTGCCCACCTCCCCCCTGGTTGCTCAGAGGGCACCGGTGTGCCCGCGCTGACTTCACAGCTGCCCCGTATAACAGTGGGCAGCTGCAACGTGTTGGGGCATAACTTTACACCCTGAGTCCCGGAGGGGGGGGCTCATAGAGAATTGCGGGTGCCAGGAGGGCCTCCAGGAGGGCCCGTGTGAACGTCCTGCACAGCTGCCCCGCCTGCCAGTGGGCAGCTGCCTGGAAGGAACCTGTAGCAGCAGGGAGGGGGCTACGGGGCACATTGCCGGTGCCCGCCCCCGGTGTTGGGCGAATCCGTACAGCTGCCCCGTCTGACAGTGGGCAGCTGCGGACGTAGGAGGCGCATTAGGCTTAGGGGTCCCAGAGGCACCGAAAGTGCCAGTGACCCTTGGGGGACACACAGCGGCACCGCAGTAGCGAGTCGCTGCAACGATTGGGCATATTTACCCTGCCCTTGACTTGGTCGGGGGGTGGTGTCGGGGCACATTGTCGGTGCCCGCCTTCCCCCCTGTGTTGCACTGTCTATACAGCTGCCCGGATCACAGTGGGCAGCTGCAACGTTCGTTGAGGGACATTGTCTTGCCAGGGGCCCGGGAGTCGGGCTCCCCCGTGTGAAGTGGCGCGCAGGCTAATCTGCAGCGAGGGGTTATGCCAGGCTTGTAAGGCCTTTACTAAATGGAATAGGGGCCTAAGCACAACTGCTGTATGACTTACCTGCATTAGGACTTTCACCAAATTGAATGTACCTACCTGAATTGAACCTGATTCATCCCCTGCTTTTGTTAATGCTGGCAGCGGCCCGATTGGCGCTGCCCTGTACATAGTCCCCACTGTTTTATGTATACCGGGTGCCGGTTGGCACCGTGTTACCAATGTGGTTTACCATCTGCTAGGCTGTTGCCCAATACAGATGCTATTTTTCTTACTCCAACTGGTGTAGTCTCCTTTTTGTAGTGTGCCTGGTGTGTCGCCTGTGTGTGCTGCGCGGATGCTTTACACATTTCCTCTGGAGTTTGGCCTGCCCGCTCTGCACCACGCTACCCGTTTCCAACAGTGGGTTATTGTTATATGCTTTTGTTGGCTTTTCATTTTTGATGCATAATGTATTGTGATATATGTCATTTGTTGGTTTTTCTCCCCTTTGAATAGGCGTCATTGTTTGTGATATTATAAAAAGATTTTGATATATTCATTGTGATTAATAATTTTAGAGAGGGTAATTAAATGTGCTCTACTCAAAAAATTGTTTAGTATTGTTTCCTTGATACCATTTCCTTTTGTACATAATTACGTCTTATACCCAGGTATTTTAGGGTTATTAGGGTATACCCCTGTTGTTTATTTCTGGCACGACTGCAGTGGGCTGGCCAGATGGAGTGGACAGGTTCCCCACTGCAGTGCCCAAGTCTGACGGGGTGGTAGTGGACTCCACTGCAGTGCCTATCTCCAGGGGAGTAGAATGGGGTTCAGGTAAGGTGGGCAGGACAGAGGGGGAGGACACGGTCTCCACACCAGTGGCACAAACACGCGCAGCGGGGGTGTGGGGCTGGAAGAACAAGTGGTAGGGGGAGAAGGCTGGATCATTTTGGGGATGGTGTATCTGTGGGTGGGGGAACCTGGGGCAGGGTGTGGTGGGGGAACCTGTGTTGTGGGGGCCTGAGGGATGGAGGAAGGAGACTGTGTGGTTGAGCTGCAGGGCGGTTGCGGGTCTTGCTCTTCCGGGTCCGGGGGGACTTGCGGGTGGGGGCCTCAGTTTGTCTGTGCCTGGGGGAGGGTGTCCGGGTGAGGGGCACTCCCTCTGTGTGAGTGGACTTCCTCTTCCCCATGTATGCTGGATCAGCTGGATCGGAGGGGAAGAGGCCGCGGTCACAGAGGAAGAGCTGCTTTGTAGGTGGGGTTGCAGGTGAGGCAAGGGAAGGGGTCTTGGAGGGAGAGGTATCGGAGGACTGCGGAGTGACTGTGGATGCCTGTGTGTGTGTCTGTTCCCCATCCCCTGTGGGTGTGGTATCAGTCCCCTGAGGATGCTTGCGTGCACGTTTTGACTTTGTTTTGGGTGTTTCTGTGCTGCTCGTGTCTGTGTGTTTGGGTGATTGTGCAGGTGTGCTTGTGCTTGGGACAGGTAGGGTGCCAGGAAGTGTGTATGGGGCAGAGGTAGGAGGGGTGAGGGACTGTTGGAGGAGGGACACTGCTGCCATCAGGGACGAGGCCATGGACTTATTGCTCCTCTGTAGGGCAGACATGCCCGATGAGATGCCCTCCATGAACGACACCAGCTGTGTCAACAGAGTGGTGTGTGCATGGAGGACACTCAGCATTGATGTCTGCCCTACATGGAGCTGGCGAAGTAATTACACAGACTCCTCACTCAGGGCAGCAGGGGACACAGGGGCAGGGGGTGCGGTGCCTGGCACAAAGGAGACACGCTCCCGAACACAGGAGCCTCCACGGACCTCTGGAATGGGAGCCGATGGGAGGGCGGTGGTGGTGGCGGGGCCAGCCATACTAGCTGGGGTGTGGTGGCTGCTGACACCCGCCACCACAAGGGAGTTATCCTCCGAGCTGCTGTGGTCCTCAGCTGAGGTGGATGGTGCTGAGGACTCCTCGGTGTGGCTCCCCTCGCCCTCCGTGCCACTGGGTCCCTCTGACCACTCATCGGCTGCTGACCCAGTCTGGCTCTACAGCTCCTCCTGGTCCATGGAGCTGTCCCCTCCTGTGGCCGTGGATGTATCTGCAAACAATTAGGGAAACAGACAAACATCAGTCACCTGCACTGACCGCACACACCACAGTAAGTACAGCACATTACAGAGCAAGCCCTGGCATCCTTAGTTGAACATTGCCAAAAGTGCTCACACAGATTAGGAGAAGCCAATTGTCAGTCTGATGGTCAACCATGGCACTCACATCCCTCCTGGCCTTGCACCCATCTGTCTGGTGCCTGTCGGATGGTACTACCCCAGTGTGGACACATGCACCACCTACACAGTTGTTGGACATTGCAGAGAACACGGTGAAGTATGTGAACATGCACACATCACATCTCTTGCCACTGAGTCAGTACAGGTGTCCGGATAAAGGGATGGCCAGAGTCTAATTTGAAATGCATGTAATGCATACCAGCACCAGACACCATGATGCACCCATGTCCTGATAGTCAATGCCACAATGGGGTGCATGTAGCACATGTCACTCCCCTGCAGGATCACTCTTAGTAAGTTTAATGCCATGGCACAGGCATGCCTGCAAAGTCATACATCACTGTCTCCAGTCACAGGGGCAGGGCAGCCAGCCAACAACAGTCTGCACTGTGTCACAATCCTAGGTCATGGGGAATGCAAGTTCTGTAGCTGACAAGTGCACATGTCCATCCCCCACAAACCACATCATCTGAACTCTAATTTGTCCACGTCATACCAATTGGACATATGGGGGACATGAAACACAACTCTCTGAACCTGAGCACCTCACAGTCTGCTGTGAATGAAAAACAGCTGCCTGAACTTCACAGTCGCATACACCAGTCTGCACAGTCAAGTGATCAAACACCTTGCTGCTGTCTGGCCTTCAGCTGCCCATCCAGGTCCAGGAAGACCACCGCCAGAATCCTGAGCATATGGGGGGTCAGGGTCCGGTGTCCGCCCCTCCTGCGAGGAGGCGACAGCTTCAGCTGGACCCTTGCGATCCTCCGGGTCCAGCCCCAAAGGTCCTGCCACCTCTTCTGGCAGTTGCGGATCCGGCGCTTGTAGACCCCCACGGATCTTACTGCTCGGGCGATGGTCAGCCAGATTTCCTGCTTCTGGTGGGCATCAACCTGTGAGGATGACAAAGTGAAAAGGCCATTACTACACATGCAACATTTCCGTGCATCACACAGTTGGATATACATGTCTCAATCACAGGGGCATATGATGTACACAGGCAGTGCAACTATGGCTATGAACAGTTTGCCAGCAGTTACCAAATGGTATCATTGCCTGGGAAGTCAAACCTTGTTGGAATGCACTGTTACTGCACTATACCTGTTCAGTGCATGTAACTACACACTTTGGGGGTGCCAAGTACTCAGTGAGCATGCTAGCCACTGGTGTGCACACTGTAAGTCTTGCTAGTCAGACAACATGCACATTTAGTAAGGCAGTGGACAGCACACTCACCTGCTCCCCTGGTTTTCCATACAGCTTGCTGTACTGTGGAAGGAGGCTGTCCAGCAGGGCCTGGTTCTCCTCAGTGCTGAAGGCTGGGGCTCTCTCCACAGTACGTGCCATTGCAGTAGCCAGAGGATGCAGATACAGCAGCAGTGGTGGTGGCAGATGTCGTCCTGGAGCATGTAGTGCAGGCAAGTGAGCTCTCAGGGGAACAGCCAGCATTATATGTGTGCTGCAGAGGCAGATACTGTCCCATGTGTCCAAAGTGATAGGTCCAAGTCGTTTGCATCTTCTGAATCTGGCCAATCCATGGAATTGCACCACTTATACACGCCCACAGCATCCTTCAAAAGTTCAACTTCATGACACCCATGAATTTGCAACATTGTTGTGGGTGGCCAACTGAATTCACTGCATCAGACTCGTTAAAGCTTCGAAAACGCGTCCGTTGCCATGCCATGCCATAGCCAATGCGTGCGCACCGATCGGTCCATTGCTGTACAACGCGTATTTCTGTCCACATCATATGCAATGGCCAATGCGTGCACACCGATCGGTCCATTGCTGTACAACGCGTATTTCTGTCCACATCATATGCAATGGCCAATGCGTGCACACCGATCGGTCCATTGCTGTACAACGCGTATTTCTGTCCACATCATATGCAATGGCCAATGCGTGCACACCGATCGGTCCATTGCTGTACAACGCGTATTTCGAATAACAACACGCATCCATCCACATCATATGCAATGGCCAATGCGTGCACACCGATCGGTCCATTGCTGTACAACGCGTATTTCTGTCCACATCATATGCAATGGCCAATGCGTGCACACCGATCGGTCCATTGCTGTACAACGTGTATTTCTGTCCACATCATATGCAATGGCCAATGCGTGCACACCGATCGGTCCATTGCTGTACAACGCGTATTTCAAATAACAACACGCATCCGTCCACATCATATGCAATGGCCAATGCGTGCACACCGATCGGTCCATTGCTGTACAACGCGTATTTCGAATAACAACACGCATCCAAATCGGTCCATTGCTGTACAACGCGTATTTCTGTCCACATCATATGCAATGGCCAATGCGTGCACACCGATCGGTCCATAGCTGTACAACACGTATTTCTGTCCACATCATATGCAATGGCCAATGCGTGCACACCGATCGGTCCATTGCTGTACAACGCGTATTTCGAATAACAACACGCATCCGTCCACATCATATGCAATGGCCAATGCGTGCACACCGATCGGTCCATTGCTGTACAACGCGTATTTCTGTCCACATCATATGCAATGGCCAATGCGTGCACACCGATCGGTCCATTGCTGTACAACGCGTATTTCTGTCCACATCATATGCAATGGCCAATGCTTGTGCACCGATCGGTCCATTGCTGTACAACGCGTCCCTGTACAAATCACTCGCATATGTCACCATGGTTGTCACTGGTGGACGTATGCCAGCCACAATTACTTGCCAGGGACTCAGGGGCACACCTACAACACCACAGCCTGTCCACACTGTATCCTAAGGCATGTAAGGCTGCATTACCTGTGTGTGTATGGGGGTCAACATGTGTTTTTTTTGGTGGCACTTGGGGGCAGCCACTCCCAGGCTGTGCACGTGTTCATGGGGACAGAATCCTTTGTGTGTTGTGCACATGACCACTGTGATGTGCAACTGTTCAGTTCAGGGCATGTGGCATGGTCACATTTCCAGGTTGTGTATGTGTATGTCATGTCACATACACCCTGAGTCCCATGTGGGAAGGTATGTACGTCACAGGGTGACCCATTGCCACAATAGTGATGGCCCTCCACAGTCTGTGTGCATGTTGTGTTTCAGATGTCTCTGATTCAATGTGCACAATGGAGACAGTCTCCACATCCACGTTGTTTGTGCATCGACTTTGATGTTGTGCGTGTGTATGTCACAGACGTCCATGTCTGTCCTGCAGAGGCAACAGGGGCCACTACCTGTGGGAGTCATGGTTGTTTTGCTGACGTGTACATGATACGCCATGTCATGCCACTGTCCATGTGGCAATACAGGGTCCCTGGGTATCTACCTGTCAATGAGCTGTGATGCCTGTGGCACATCTGTCCTCACTTGTCACTGTGGTGTGTGTTTGGAACGTGACAGCAGTACATGGGTACTGTGACACAGCCTAATGATTTCCCATAGCACGACCTGGAACTTGTTGTCAACACATGTTGAACTGTGATGTTAGATGTTGGCCATGTAGGTGCCATATATCTCCATACAGAACGGCACACACATCAAGTACTTGTGTCTTGTAATGATGTATCATGTGATATTGAGTATGGTCAATGCCACATATGTGGGGTGACTGACAATCTTTCTTTGTTCACCTATGCACTGCAGGGCACCAGCTGTCCATAGACCATTCCCTGACCTTGCAACCATGGTGGAACGTGACTGCATCCGACGGTACTGCTTCAACAGGCCGCTGATTGAGGAATTGACGGTGCGGTTGGCCCCACATTTGCAACCGGGCCGGACATACCCTACAGCGCTGACCCCCAAGGTGAAGGTGATGGCAGCCCTACACTTCTTTGCCACCGGTACCTTTCAACACACTGTGGCATCTGCTGGTGGGATGTCACAGACCATGTTCAGCCGTGTGCTACGCGATGTTTTGGAGGCAATGTTGAGATACCTGAACCAGTACATCTATTTCCCTAAACGTCAACAACTCACTGACGTCAAGAGTGACTTCTATGCCCTGGGAAGGATGCCACATGTCATTGGCTCCATTGATGGGACACATGTGGCTTTGGTACCACCACAGGCACATGAGCAGGCATACAGGAACAGGAAACATTACCATTCTATCAATGCTCTGGTGGTATGTCTTGCAGATATGACCATCTCACATGTGTGTGCACGTTTCCCCGGTTCTGCACACAATGCCTACGTGATGAGGAGTAGTCGCATCCCAAGGATGATGTCACAGATGCAGAACCAGCGTGCCTGGCTTGTCGGTGTGTACTGACTTTTTACCATTGTGTGTGTTCTGCAATGTTGTATTCCACCCTCTTTACCCAACTCAGCTAATGTGCAATTGTCTGTATGTAGGTGACTCCGGATACCCCAACATGCCGTGGTTGCTGACACCCCTCAGGAACCCTGTGACACCAGCCCAGATGCGCTACAATGAGGCACATGGTCGGACCAGGAGAGTGATCGAGCGGACATTTGGTCTCCTGAAGAGCCGCTTTCGCTGCCTGGACAAGACAGGAGGGGCCCTCCCATATGCCCCAGCAAAGGTGTGCAAGATTGTCATCGTCTGCTGCATGCTACACAACCTGGCAGTGCGGAAGGAGTTGCCTCTCATCCTGGATGATGATGACCAACATCCGCCACCTGTGGAGGATCCTGGCCTGGGCCACGATGCCAGTGATGATGATGATGGTGATGTCCGCACACAGCTCATCACCAACTTCTTCAGCTGAATGTGAGTATCCAGAGATGTCATGTCAATGATTTGAGTTTGCATGATATGTGTTGGTGGTGCTCTGTTGCTGTTTGAGTGTGGCCATGTGCTACTTGACTGGATGCGTGCAGCAATGTGTCCTTACAGGTAGTCTGTACTCCCCAACAGTGTTGACATGCTAACTTGGTTTTGTGTAGGTATCTTGTGACATGTATTGGGCATGAGTATTGCAGTTCTGTCCTGTTCTTCAGTGCTTTTGACTGTGTGTCATGTCTGTCCTTCACAGGGTGCTTTCAGAGTTGTTTGGTCAACTCGGATCCCCCGACACCATGATTCAACTTCCAGGGTGGAAGCAGTCGTTTCCCTACACCCCTGGATGTGCCCCACACCCCTGGACTTTATTTCTTCTACAATTGTTGACTGTGTGGCCACTGCCACGTGGGATTACCTTGCATCTGTAGTGGAAACAACATGTTGCAAATGTGTAATAAACCTGTGGTTCACTTTGGGATGTGCGTTGTCTGTGGTCACACATCTGACTGACATTTGCTTACTGCACCTGTGGTCTAGTTAACACAGACTGTGAATAGGTGTGGTGTCTGTGCATTCCACTGTATTTCCTGGCAACATCAGTGTAGGCGATGAGTCAGATGGCCCTGGTGTGTATGTGTTGTGTTGCCCTAGTGGTGTGTCTCCCTCATATGTGTCACGTCTCCATGACTCACATGACGGTGTTGAACTTGCTGTAGCAGTTAGCATGCACAGTGTCATTTAGCAGATCATCATCTCCATGACAAAAACAACGTTGGAATCACAACAGAGGCAAGTATGGTGTATTAGTGAGTTTATTTACATACATGTGTGAGGATAGTGCACAGGATGGTGGGTGCTGTACATTGGGATTGGAATCCAAAGTTCCCAGATGAGTTGGAAGTGTTGGTAGCAGAAATGTCCTGAGTAAAGTCCACAGTCATCTGATGCATTAGTCCAACTTAAACTCCCCATGTCATGTGGGAGAGTTGTGTTGCATTTGACAGGGTGAACAGTTTGCACACAAAGGAGAATTTCCAGAACAGGTGATGGGTTCCTGGGGGATGTACATGGCCATCGGCCTCTCAGTTGTCCTTCCTCGGACGGCCCCTCTTCTTTCTGGGGGGACCCTCACGTGCAGGCCGCTGCAGTGCAGAGGACTCTCCACCAGAGTCATCCTCCCTCCCTGTGGCAGTTGCAGTTGTTGCAGCACCAGATGTTGTGGGCACACAGGGAGGTGTGGCCATGTTGGTGCTAATCTGGCGGAGGCATGTCAATATGTCCCTCTGCACCGCTGTCAGTTCTTCCAATGTGTCCCACTTGGACTCCATGCGAGACATGTGTGTCTCCACACGGGACATGTGGGAGTCCAAGCAGGCATGATGGGCAGCCTGCTGCTGTTGAATGTCCTTGAGAATCCCCACTACCTGGCTGACCTCTCCGGTGCTATTCTGGTACGCATCAGCAATGCGTACCAGTTGTGGGTCATCATGCAGTCCAGACCCCTCTGCAAACAGCGACCTCTGCCTACCACCCCTCCCACCACCCCTGGCCACACGTGCGGGACCTGTGGTGGCACGCACAGGTGACCCTAGGCCCCCTTGGGGGTTGGTACTGGGGTTGTTGTCCGTTGCTTCACGGTGGGCCGGGGTCCCTGTGCTGTTGTCATTGGTGGTCCTTGGTCTGTCCGTGTCGGCGGGGGTGGTCTGTCTGTTGGCAGTTGTTGGAGGAGTGGGTGCAGGGGGTGCAGATGGTGGTCCTGCTGGTGCTGCATGATGACTCACACCGGAGGGGCCAGGTAGGTCTTCGCCATCTGAGGAGGGCAGAGGCTGTTCCACACCAGAGAGCTCAGGGTCCCCCGGAGCCTGGGACAGGGACTCCTCATCGTCTGCTGCTGTGTCCCCATCATCACCTGTTTTTGGAAGAGAGACACAATGTATGTTATGTTTCTACAGGCATCAATGGTTCAAACACCTGACAGTTGTGACTGTACCTCTGGATGCGGGCCTGTACATTGCATTGTCCTAAGTTGTCACAGCCAGAGGTTGATATTGGTGTAGCACATTATCCTGCCAACATGAAGCATTTCAATGTGAATGTTGAGGTGTGTGCATGGCCAGCATTGGTGGTATTTGGTTGACATCCGGACCTCCTTCTCCCTCCAGCCCAGTTATCCCACCATGAAGCATGCCACCCTTGCAGTGGGTGCAGGTTGACTCTCAGGATGTCAGTCAGTGGTGTCCTGCTGTTGGTTGGTGCCCAGTTCCCAGCAGGGCCTTGTGCTCCCCACAACAGAGCACCATTTTCAGACATCTTTGAAGTGGCTTTTCACTCCCTGTGAGGTGTGCATGCTTCAGTGTGAGTTTGCCAGGCCATGTGGGTGGGGGATGTTGAGCTGTGACTACCACTCCCATCATGCTATTGCCTACACCCCCCTTCCCAGCATGCCCATACTTCCTTCCTTTTGAGTCGACTTCACTGTGTGTGAGTGTGACAGCAATGGCAAGATGGCTGTCAGTGGTGTCCTGTTGTTTGTTGGTGCCCAGTTCCCAGCAGGGCCTTGTGCTCCCCACAACAGAGCACCAGTGTCAGACATCTTTGAAGTGGCTTTTCACTCCCTGTGAGGTGTGCATGCTTCAGTGTGAGCTTGCTGGGCCATGTGGGTGGGGGATGTTGAGCTGTGACTACCACTCCCATCATGCTATTGCCTACACCCCCTTCCCAGCATGCCCATACTTCTTTCCTTTTGAGTCGACTTCACTGTGTGTGAGTGTGACAGCAATGGCAAGATGGCTGTCAGTGGTGTCCTGTTGTTTGTTGGTGCCCAGTTCCCAGCAGGGCCTTGTGCTCCCCACAACAGAGCACCAGTGTCAGACATCTTTGAAGTGGCTTTTCACTCCCTGTGAGGTGTGCATGCTTCAGTGTGAGCTTGTTGGGCCATGTGGGTGGGGGATGTTGAGCTGTGACTACCACTCCCATCATGCTATTGCCTACACCCCCCTTCCCAGCATGCCCATACTTCCTTCCTTTTGACTCTGCTTCCCTGTGGGGTAGTGTGCCTGTGCTGACAGGATGGCTGACAGTGTTGTCCTGGCGTTAGTTTGGCTACAAGTCCCAGAAGTGTCCCTGTGCTTCACACAGCATAACCCAGGGTGGTGGTTCTTTGTGGGATATTTAATTAGAGTGTGAGGCAATGCATTATCCCAGGTGAGTTGTGTCGAGTTTGTGTTAAGGGTGTGTGTGAGAACAGCTGCTGGTGACTATGGTCAGTGCTGTCAGTCCTCCTTCCCACCCAGCCAGATATCCCACCATGGAACGTGCTTCCATTGCAGGGAGTGCAAGTTTGCTTTCAGGATGTCAGTCAGTGGTGTCCTGCTGTTGGTTGGTGCACAGTTCCCAGCAGGGCCTTGTGCTCCCCACAGCAGTACCCAGTGTCAGCCATCTTGTCAGTTCTTTTCCATTCCCTGTGATGTGAGCATGGTTCAGAGTGGTGTTGATGGGCCAATTGTGAGGGTGAGCAATATCTGTGACTACAACTCCCATTATGCTATTGGCTACACTGACTTCACCAGCATACACAGAATTCCTTCCTTTCAGTGAGCTTCCCTGTGAGGTGGTGTTCTAGTGGTGGCAAAATGTCTGACAGTGTTTGTTGGTTAGATTTGTGCCGCTGCCTTGCTCTATTTGTTGTTGGGTTTGTACATGTCATGACACAGTTACATATCACTATGGGATGGCAGGTATTGTGTTTGTCTAACTAACATACACATCTTGGGATGATTATGTTTTGGTTACTGTGGCTTTGCTAACGGTGCATGGTTTGACTATCCCCTTGACAGTGATGTGTGTGTATTGTCACACAATATTGGGTATATTGGTTGTGTACTCACCAGGCTCTGAGATGTTTGATAGTCCATGTACGCTCTCTGGTGGTAGGATGGCCCGCACCTTCTCCTCCCAGGGCCTGAGGTAGACTGGTTTGGCAGGAGGGCCACTGCCGGTGTGATGGCTCAAGGTGTAATCCTTCTTGAGTAGGGCCTTGACCCTCCTGCGCACACCATACCACCTGTTCTGGATGTCTTCCTTTGTGCGCAAACATGGTGATTGTGCGTTCACCCTGTCGATGATCCTCTCCCACATCTTGGTTTTCTGCGACATGGGGGTCTGTTGGACCAGTGTACCAAACAAGTGTGGCTCTACCCTGAGGATTTCATCTACCAGCACTTCCAATTCACTGTCTAGGAACTTTGGATTCTTCTTTGGGGGCATGGTGATGGGTGGTGGTGGGGATTGGTGTGTGTGAGTGTGCAAGTGAGGGTAGGTGAGTGTCAGTTTTGCTGGGTGTATGTGAGGGTGCTATTAGGGAGGTGCTAATGGTGTGTGGCTTGTGTGATGGATGAGTTGTGGGTGTGTCTGTGGTTGCTGTCTGATGGTGTTCTGTGCTGGCAGGTCAGTTGAATTGGCAAAGGATCATGGTAGGGATTTGTGGCCTTTATATGGGTGGAGTTATGGGTGTGTCTTTGTTCCATTTCCCCCCCCCCAGTATTTATTGACTTTGTCATTGCTGGTTTGGCCCGTTTTTTTGTATTTTTTCCTTTGTAGTTTTGGGGCATGTAGGAGACGTTCTTCTGACCGAGTAGGACGCTGCAGTTGGCTCGTGCGAGCTTCTTCGAGTCTTTCAAGCTGTGTTTCTGCTGTGTTTTATGTGCGGCGTACGCGTCGGTCGCGGAGTATTGGGTTGCTTCAGCTTGGTTTTGTATGCGTGTCGGTCGTACGGCTTGGGCTCCGTGCGACTCGGTCTGGTTTTACACGCATTGCATCGTACTGCGCGGGTCAGAGTTAGCGGGTACGTTTCTGTCGGGTTCATTCCTGGTGCGTGTCGGTCGGTTCGATTCGCGTGGTTTTCCGGCCGGATAGCTGGTTTCCGTGCGGTTCGGTCGTTCGGCTTGTGTTCCGTACGAGTCGGTCGTGATTCACATGCATTGCATCGTACTGGGCGGATCGGGCAGCGCCGGTACGTGTCAGGTCGGACTAAATTCCAGTACCGAGTCGGTCGGTATGTTTTCCGGCCCGAATCGGAATCGGCCCCATAGCCTGGAGCTGCAGGCCCATTGCAACTTTCTGGCTGGAGGTCTATAAACACATTAAAGTCATAACTGGCCTGGATCTCACCCTCACGCCCCTCACGTCCCTGCTTGGAGTGCTAGAGACAGTGCCCCCTAAATCGCGCAAACTACCCGCACTGCTCCTACTGATGGCTAAACGGCAGATAGCTCTACACTGGGGGGCAGCGCGACCCCCGTTAGTTAAAGACTGGGTCACACAAGTCACTTATTGCAGGACACAACTCTCCACCTATTGGGAGCTCCAGCCAACCAGATCCCGACCTAAGGATATCTGGGAACCATGTGTAACTTGGTTAAATTCCAGAAATGTGGATGTTTAATGTACTGATATCATGCTCTGTATTCCCAATGAGACATCCCTTGGATTGGATTGTATAGCTTTGCCGTGGGGTAGCGGTGCCGAAATGCTCCATTGAGGATTTGTATTTAATAGTGTTTCATGCTGTAGATAACACTTTGCGGACCTCACAATGGGTGAGAGTAAGTGTAATATAGATATGTCGGATCAAATCATTACAGTACAGCACTGCAATGTCTGTTCTGTTTTTTGTTGTTTTTGTTATAAAAATGAAAATAAAAAACAATAAAAAAAAAAAAAATGGGGCTCCCTGAAAGAGATTGTTAGTGACTGATATTATATGAATAGTGTCTTTAACATGCTTAGAGATACTTGATAAGTGGGCACTGACAAATGTACACTGACTTCTGAGGTATACTTTGTGGCCAGACACTGGCATTTTTTGATTTTTGGAGCAGCAAAATCGACTACTTTCACAGAGAAACCTATACTTCCATAAACATGCTGGGCTGTCCTTCGTTACATTGGCGAAGGAAGAACATTCACAATGGTTTACTGATTTACCTGCACCCATACTCTAACTCATTGTGAGTTCCATGTGCCAGAGTTGTATCCCATAGCTAGGCCTATGTTATGTTACAGTGTTTTTGCTCAGCTTAGCATATACAGTGGATACATTGCCTCCTTATGCTGTTTCAGTCACGGTTTGTTCCTATGTGGTAGGGGAGATATTTCTGGTCAAAACCCAAGTGTATGTGTCCTTTGCCACTGCTAGGAAAACATTCCAAAGTCTTGTTTTGCCTGACATATTTGATGTTTTGTAATGTTGTTCACACTTGTATCACAATAAAGTGAATTTCTTTGGCATTACCCTCTTCCCTGCATTACTGGGCAGCTGCCAACTTTTCTAATACAACCACTATAGTAATGAAGATTTAGCTCTCTTACAGACGCTCTACATTGAGAGACTAAGGAATGTTACCTTATGTTAACTTATCAGCATTTGTTTATCTCACTGCTGCTACTTGTATGGCTTTGTAGCTCTCGCAGCAGTCGGAAGGTACATTTACTATCATTAAGGCCTTTGTCGCTAACCGATGTCACAATGGCTTGATTTCATATTGTTTAGTCCATGCAGTGATGGGTCTATTTTTTGTTGTGTTTAATGACGCTTCTATTAGTTTAGGAGGAATAAAAGTAAATTGCACCACTCTGGGAAAAAAAAAAAAAACTACAAACATTTAAACCCCAACCTAAATATCAATAAAAATATATATATAAATACATGTACATAAAAAAAGGAACAAATTATATATCATACATCAAAAATAAAACCTTAGTTAGGGCCTGATTCTGAGTTTGGCAGTCTGAGCACTTCCAAACCCAGGGTGGCGCAGTGGTGGCGGTTCACATCGGCGGTCCGGCGACCGTATTCTGAGTTTGACAGTCGGACTGCCATTGGACCTCTGCAACCGCTGGGGATCCATGATCCCACGACAGTGGATCTGCGGTCTGAGGATCACAATATTCTGGCTTTGCCACTGCAGCACTGCCAAGCATATTACGACTTTCCTCACTGCTGCCCTTTTCATGAGCCTGCCATAAAAAGGGTGGCAGTGAGGAAACTAAGGGGACCCTACATGGCCCCCTGTTGCCTCAGGGCCTGGGGATACCTGCAGGGGGGCACATGTTGTGCCAACCTGTGTGCATGCACCCCAGTTCCTGCACAGCATGGACTGCAAAGTCCATGCCGTGCAGGAACCTGCTTTGGCGCTCCTTCTGCGCTGCAGTTCCTAAAACCTAGAAAGTTAAAAACAAACTCAATTCATCACATAAAATATTTACAACACATAAACCAAACAATTCCACATAACAATCACGTAATGCTTACACAAACAATATAATATCACATTTCCCACCCAAAAGAAAATAAATAAATGCAACTTATTGTTTTGTAGTTGCAGACTTTTCTCTGTGTCCATGTAAAAAAACTAGAAATCTACCAAAAATGTAAAAAATATTGTACAAAAGCCCAAATTAATGCAAAACTAAAACCAATCCAATAGAAATCCCTCGAAGCAATCCAAAGTATCTAGGAAACATAAAAAACCTGAAAAAGTGTTTGAAAAAATAGAAACACTCCGGGAAATCCAAAAAAAGGAAATCAAGGTGAAAAGCATTAGTTTATTAAAAACCAAAAATGATTTCCTTAAAAAGAAAGTCAACTTTCAATGCCCATAGGACACGCTCGTAGACAAAAACCTGTAAAGTAAAATAAAATACCCACTGGCAAAGCCCATTACATTTCCAAAAATACATATTGTTTATAGTTAATCATCAAAATATAACTAACATAACACAATTTACATAACATAGCGATACATTACTGAAATAGTGTACAAAAAGCCAAAATGAAAACTAGTGAAAAACAGTAACACTAATGCATATAAATATAGAAACAACCCACAAACAACACTATAACTAACTTGTAGGCCTCCCCCCAGACTCCCCTTCCCTCTAAACCCTTAAAAAAGAACTTACCTGTTCCAAAAAATAGCAGCACCTTACTGCGACCTGGTTCCAGGAAAATATAGTAAAATAACACAAATAGGTTACAAAATAGAAGGTAGAGGTAAAAAAAAAATAATAATAAAATGCTGCTAAATGAAATTTAAAAATAGACTATCTCTCCGTAGAAATGAATGGGAAATATTTCCAACAATGTTGAATAATGTATAAAACAATGGAAAAAAATTATTAAACATCAAAATCATGTCAAAAAATGTTGTGATAAAATGTAAAAAAATGTATAGTATACATTAAATAATAGTATAAAATATGTACAATCATGTACTATTTACTGAACAATTGTTTATTATAATAAATAATGTTGAAAACATGTATATATAAAAAAAGTTAAGAATATGTTATAAAATTGTTAAACAATGGAAAATACAAGTTGAAAATATACAACATACACTAATATTGAAGTATAATTTATATGTTTTCTATCAATAAAAAATAAAATAAAAATGTATTTACTGAACTTTATATAAATGTTTACTTCTAAATTGAAGTATATATACAATAAATCAACATTGGAAACGTAAATAAAATTCAAAGTATGTGTCACATGTCTTTATTACACCAAAAAATGTAATTAATAATATTATTTGCTACAAACATACCACAATGTTTTATTATATTTTTGATCACCAACAATACTACTAAAATAATAGAAACTATTTCTACTACATACAAACAAAAGTAAAAATAAAATATTTCAGCAAAATCTAAACTTAGATAATCACTCTCCAACATAAATCATTAAAAAAAATTGTTAGACAACAAAGGGGTGACATTTAATACTCCTCTTCAATCAAATCGATTTGGGGAAGGTGTTGGGCGCTAAAAGGGTGACATTTACTATTTCCACTCAAATCTAAACCAATTTAAGGGAGGGTTGGACACTATAGGGGTGACATTTACTATTCCCACTCCAATCATAATCAATTTAAGGAAGAAGTTGGACACAAAAGTGGTGTAATTTACTATTCCTACTCCAATCTAAACCAGTGTGGGGAAGGCGTTGGACACTAAAGGGTTGACATTAACTATTCCCACTCCAATCTAAACCAATTTGGGGAAAGCATTGGACACTAAAGGGGTGATAGTTACTATTCCCACTACAATTGAAACCAATTTGAGGAAGGTGTTGGACGCTAAAGGGATGACATTTACTGTTTCCAGTCCAATCTACACCAATTTGGGGAAGGTGTTGGACACTGAAGGGGGTGACATTTACTATTCCCACTCCAATCTAAAACAATTTGGGGAAGGTGTTGGACACTAAAGGGGTGACATTTACTATTTCCACTCCAATCTAAACCATATTGGGAGAAGGTGTTGGACACTAAAGGGTGACATTTACTATATCTACTGCAAAATATAACATTTAACAAAAGATAATACAAATTAAACATTTTAAAATACCCAATAAATACTCCACACTCACACACGTTTTTTTCTCTATAAACTTTAAAGAAAAATTATCTGAAAATCCACTAACCAAAACTACACACACACATATATATATATATATACATACACATATATATATATATTTAAATTAGTATTAAAATATAACAAATATTTTAATTACTAATAATAATTAATATAATTTTCTAAATATTTACTATCATTCATAAAGTTTTAACCATAGCATGACAAATAAAATCATAACACTAAATTAACAATCATAAACAAAAAAAATATTTGAATAAAGATTATAATTTAAAAAAAAACTATTTATTTGAATAAAATTAAATTTTTAAAATCAAAAAAAGTAAAATATTTCTACAAGGTTTAAAAATGTGTTACAAAATATTTAAAATTTTAAAATGTGACATAACAATATGTCTAAATACTTAACGTTATTAAAGGTTTGTTATATATTTTTACATTTTATACTATTTAATGAAAAGAAATATTTAGCACCATTATTGTATATAAGGTGGGTGCTTGGTCACTCTTCCATCTCTTTTGCTTAGTCAGTGCCAGGGTGTTGTGAACCCTTGGGTAAGTCCCTGTCTGGAATCTTTGGATTTAAAGCAAACAGTACAAACAACAGCTTTCCGTATCTGCAGATATAAGGGAACAGATGCATTGATGGCTCATCTTGAAGCCCCTTCGACTCTGCCTGTGATTCCAATCAGAGATAAAGCCAAATTCAGCTTCTTTAGGGGATCTTACAATCCAGGGTTGTTGTACCCTTCAGATATGACCTATTCTTTAAAGTGTAAGCAGGTCGCCATTGGAGAATATAGTTTTACAGATGATGTTTTGGGCAGAGGAACAATTCTTATTCTTGACCACCATTCACATTAGAGAAGTGGATAATATAGTTTCAGATTGCTTGAGTTTCCAGCTCTCACAGCTACTTCAGCTGTCCAAGTATGTATTTCGTGAATTGTGGGTTGGGCACACTATGTTTCCACCATCAACTCTCAGCTTCCTATCTCTCGTTTTCAAGGGACTTTAATGCTCTGTGCAGATCATGATGCATATTCTCCACGGGACTTCATTCCACAGTTGGTGGCTCTGAATATAGAATTGCAATGAATATTGGGTGTTCTAGTTCCTTCAAGATTAATTCCATGTGGGTCAGGATACTTCTTGACCAAGCCTTCAGAGGGCACCCACTAGAGTCATCAGGAACCTATGGTTGCTTTATGGGTCCTGGGGTGATTTTTCTTTATACTACTATGTGGCTCTGTTTGGTTATGCAATCTATCTCTATGGTGTTACTACTCTTAATAAAGACTTCATTGCAGGAAGCATCCTTGGAGCATTTGGTTCCTGCTTCTGTCCAGCCGGTTAGCACTTATTTTTCACTGACACTCAGGGGGATATTCTCAAGGACTTATCGCCGAGTTAGTGGCACTTTATCGCAGCCAAAGTGGTGATAAATACATCGCACAATTCACAAGCTGGTGCTAACAGCCGATATCACCAGTTTTCCTGCGGTAGCAGCCGCAAAAAACATCGCCACAAATGATACCGGCAACTAACGCTAATGATATGCAGAGTAGGCGTTCCCATGCAAAAAGCCGCGAAAACACCACTTCGCAACATTCTCAACGACCAGCCAGATCGGCGATAAGATCACAAAACATGCGATAAGGCGCGTTAGCAGCAGGGATTTAACACCTGCTCTTACCTGGTGTTAAGTCGGACGACAACCTGCACCATAAAAGGGAGCCCAGCCCACAGCCACACCAGAAGAACAACAGATGCCATGGAGCTACTGATCATGCAGCTCGGAGCCCCAAGAGGGCCACAACACCCACCACCACCACCCCCAGGACCCCCCCTGGGGCCCAACCCGGGCACCCCCCCGGACAAAGATATTTCACATCAACCTTACAAATTCATGAACACAACAATTCGCCTGATGTCGCACAATTACAACAATTAACATCCATGTGTGGTCAGAAAAAGGAAAAACATTCATACATCTTTGAATTTCCCCAAAAATTATTTTATTCAAATTTAACTCAATACTACTATTTGGAAGAGTCATGGCGGGTCTTCTCTGGACAATCTGTAAGTCACAGCCTGCAAGACAAAATTGAAGATAAGAAGGTGTGTCATGCGCTCCTCAAAGGACAGAGAGAGAGAGAAAGAGAGAGAGAAAGAAATGGAGAGAGAGAGAGTGAAAGAGAGTGAGGGAGAGAAAGAGAGAGAAAGGGGGAGAGAGGGAGAAGGAGAGAGAGAGTAACAGAGGGAGAGAGAGACAGTGAAAGGAAGAGAGGGAGAGACAGTGCCGACACTGCGCACCCAGGCCTCACTGCTCACCTGCTGCTACTGGTGTGTCTCCACCCACGTGCCGGTATACACTGCAGTCCACCAGGTCCCTTATCTGAAACAGAGTCCAGAGCTAATGATGGCAGAGTTCATATCATTGCACACGGCAACATCGCTTGCCCGCCCCTGCGCACACAGGCTGCTGCACCCCAGCCCCTCCTGCCGCCCAGCGGGGATTGCCCGCCCCTGCGCACACAGGCTGCTGCACCCCAGCCCCTCCTGCCGCCCAGCAGGGATTGCCAGCCCCTGCGCACCCAGGCCTCACTGCTCACCTTCCGCCACCGGCGTGTCTCCAAGAGGGCCCACCACGTGCGATTGCAAGCTCCAAGTCCGGGGCCCGCGACCTTGGCAGCCTCCACATCATGCAGCCCCGAACCGCGGTCCACCAGGTCACACACTTGATTCTGGGTCTTGATTTTGCAATGGCAGAGATCATATCAGTGCACACGGCATCATCGCAGGCTGCACACCCGCTCAGCTCTATAAGTGCCACTAACTCTGTGAACCGCGAGGCAACGCCACGTGGCGGTAGGCCCACGCTGCCCGCTGGCTCAGGCCTACACTGCGGTCCACCAGGTCGCACACTTGATTCTGGGTCTTGATATTGCCATGGCAGAGGCCATATCAGTGCACACGGCATCATCGGAGGCTGCACACCCGCTCAGCACTTTAGGTGCCCCTACCTCAGTGCACCGAAAGTCACCGTCCCGTGGCGGTAGGCCCGTGCCGGCCGCAGTGTATCTGGTGCCACCGACTCTGTGCAACGCAAGTCATGGACCCCCTCTGATTGAGTCTCGTGATATGCCAGGCGGACGCAGCCATGTCACCTCAGGCAGTGGGGAAGAACAGGGACACATAGCATCGTCGTCGTAGTCCCCTTTATACGTAAGCCGAGTGGGCTGGCTCGGCGTACGCCAGGGCAGCGTAGGGGTGTGAATAATTATCCCTGGCCTCTGGGCGTGGTTCATATCTGGGCTGCACAGGAAACCAACTGATGCGTGTGTCTCTGTTGCAGTGTCGGCGCCACACGGCCCGCAATCGACAATGTTGCAATGTTGCATGCACCCGGAGGGCGGCCGCGCACAAAGGGATTGTACAAGGAGCGCAAGGTTGCTCGGGGTCTTGGCTCATACATGCCAACTGTTGTGTGTGTATCGCTCTTGGTGCACCATAAGCCCAAGGCCTAGCCTCAATTGCAGCGCGAAAGCCACATCACATTTCCAGGATTTAAGCAGTAGTCAGACTAACATTAGGGATGAAAGCTCCTTTGTCTCAATACAGAAGGCGGAAGGACATCTGCACCTCCGACCTTGGTTTTGCATGCGGCAGGCACCCCCTGAGAGGTACTATAGCAGATGATGACGACTCCCACACTACGCACAGCGCTAATGATAGACCAACGTATCCACACCCCACACACAGAAGTCCGTGCTCGAGGTACTCTTGCATGGAATGCCCTTGACACTTACGCACACAACAACCCACACGTCCAAACGTTGCACACTCATACGACTCATTGCTCCGAACAGTGGCATATCATCCACCTAACTGATGCAGGTCAGAAGAGTACCGGTTCTACGAGAGCCACCAATGCAATGGCAGAACATCCCGGCCACATGCACAACCCCTGTCACGTGGAACTGTACCATGCACGTATGCTGCATTTACTGGGGGCACTGCCATTGGGAGTGCTGCGGATCAGTTACCGGCTAAGCTTCCGCCCTGCCAATGTCACCTGCGTTCAGCCTGTGTTGCATTGTCGATCGTGCATATTCCAGTGGTCCATGGATGTCTGCCTATCCAACAGGACGGTAGCTGAACTGGATCTTGACATGTGTGTGCGCCCCCTGTTGGCCCACGACCAGGAGTGTCACCGTGATACCCGTTCATGGGATGCCTTGATACTTGTTATATATGCTGGCAGCCGGACATGGGAGATTGCACAACTCCTCGTGTGCAGTGACCACATTGAACCACTCCCCTATTGGGCTGTAATGCATATTGGTGAAAGGGGGTGGACGCAGCACTCCTGTCCGGTCCTGCTAATGGATTAGCTCGCCGTCCTGTTCGCTGAAGACGACAACGAGCTCATGTTGGAAATGATAGCCTACGAAGCTGCAATCGTCTTCATGGATGAGTAACTACGTACCTGGAGCCACAACATATTGTAAGCCATTGCACAGGTCTCAACACCTTGTTGCATCTTGGAGAACTGGTCACATATCCCACGACAACAGTGGACATGGCTGCATTCGCCTGGACTCCGAATACATGAGCGGCCCACAACGCGGGTTGACACACACCTGTGCAAGGTGAGTGGACAGTGGCGCTTGGCAACGTTCCTCAATCTGACATACTGCTGGAGGGAGAGTACACACATGTAGGTATGCGGAGAGATGTTCTGTTGTCACATGTGATGGGGGACACTACTTTAGGCCTGCCAACGACTTTGACATTTCAAACACAACCCTATTTCAAACATTACGTGGGTCAAAGTTGTGAAATTGCGCAATTGTTGTTTCAGAGCAATGAGGCCACAGCTAGTGCACACCTTCCCAGTCATCTCATGGGCCATGTGGGTCATGGACAAACATGCGCATTGCTTTCATTTCCCCGGGTGTACCTTTTTGTGCAATCAATGTCCCTACATTCATACATACTTTCATACTTGATCGATCATGGACATGACACATCTGTGTGATTTTGGAATGTTTTATTCACATTCGGTGGAGTGTCGGAGCTGGAGCAGTACATGGTCATGCAAACCCCACATTACATTGTAGCCCAGTGGAGGGCCAGCCAGAGCCATTTAGGGATTGACAAGTACATCGGAAGAGGAAGAGTACAGTCCGCAGTCTGATTGCTGTGTCATTGGTAAGCAAAACAAATATGGCAGTCCATGTCGAGGTCCAAGGTGAGTGTCGCAGAGTGTTTCGGGGGACAGTGGGAGGTGTTGTTACAGGCATGATGCAGAGGGCAGAACCAAGCTGACACAGGGCACATAGCGGAGATGAATGCTACTGGCTCCTTCTTAATACAAAGGTGGAATCACCCGCATCTTCGTCCTCTGTGTCATCTGGCTGACATGTGGGTGCTGTTGTTTGGTCTGCAGTACTGTGTGCCACTGACACATCAGGGGCCGCAGGTGATATGGCTGCAGCACTGTGTGCCACTGACACATCAGGGGCCGCAGGTGGTATGGCTGCAGCACTGTGTGCAACTGACACATCAGGGGCCGGAGATGTGTGTGTAGCAGTACCAGCAGCATTCATCAGCGACTGCCTTAGTGGCAGCAATGCGATGATGAGGATCTGCAGGGCATAGAAGATCCCAACAAGTTTTCGCTGGTGTGCATCCGTGGCAGCCATTCTTTCCGCATGCATCCGCTCCATGTTCTCCATTATCCTCAGCATCTGTGCCAACTCTCGGGTGACATCGCTGAGGCCACTCTGACCAGACAGTTGTTCTCGTCTCAGAATCATGACTCCAGCGATGTCGGCATGGATTGTTGGACATCATGGAGCGAACTGTGGGTGTCCGTTAGGGAGTGTAAGTGGTTCCTGATGGGACTTAGACACCCACGTATGTCATCTAGTTTGGCGGCCATGAGGTCGAACCCCACCCGCACCTGTTCAGCCACCTCCTTCTGGCAGTCTAACACCTGGGCTCGGAATGCGATGTGTTCTTCGGTGAGGTGCTGGGAGCCAGCCGTGGTGGTGGGTGATTCCTGCTGTGTGGTCTATGCCGGGGGTGGGGTCTCCTGGATGCAGCTGGGCTGCCCTGCTCCTGGAGGTGGGTTGCCGTAGCTGTCCATGAGCTGTTGTAGGGCGTCGGTGTCGAAGGAGTGGAGGTCCTCTTCATCATCACTGATGTGTTGTCTGGTCTGCTCTGCAGGAGGTGTTGATTGTCCCTATGCAATGTGAAGGGGAGATGCATTTTAACATTGTGTTCACATGTATGTTGACGCATTGTTCACATTTACATACAGACTGCATGACAATGTACATTGTGACTGTTTGGGAGGAGCTGACTATTTGATGGGGACAGTGGACATTTGAACTACATGACGGATGTGAGGTTGTACACGTACATTATCATCTCACAGTTTCCTGCTATGCCAGATGTGATTGGCCAGTTTCTACGCACAAGCGGCACCAGTTGTGTCCTCTGTTCTGTAGTGAAAGTGTTGCACTTTGTACCACATTGTCGTCAATGTTGATGTGCTGTGTTTGCTATGTGTGTGTGCTGCATTGTGGGCGAGTCGCCCCTGCAGCTGTGATTTTGCTGCCCCTTATCCCTTTGAGGCGGTGTGCCTTTGACTTCTGAGCTTCTACAGTGCTGAGATGTTGCAGACTTGGCTACTTTTGGCTCTTGTTCGTATTTTGGACTCTTGTGCATGGTTTATCCGCAGATGTGTTGTTGACGTCAGGGGTTGTTTGTGCAGGTGGATGTGTCAGAGTGTGACCTGCTCCTTTCCGGATGTGTTCCACACTCAGCCACCTCAGTGTCGTGGCGTGCACCATGTCATAATCATTGTACTGCAGCCATGCTATTCGTCATGCAGTGTCACTTGCATTGTCAGTGTGGCTCACAGACACGCAGCTTTGCTGGTTTTGCCACGTGTGCATGGGTTGGTTGGGAAATTGGTGCTGTGTGGGGAGGGACCCCTTTGTGCCCATAGTGGACGGGGTCCTACTTGGTGTTTGTATGTGTGCTGCAGTGTGCCTAGGGGATCAGGGACATGATCCAGAGTCATTGTGGGTGTGCAGTGTGCTCCACTTAATTGTGCATGTGTGCCATTGTGCCCATCTCCCCCCGTCCCCCCAGTCCCTGTTGGGTACTCACCCTGGTGCTGTTGTGTACAGTCATGTGGAGCAGTGTCCGGACCCCCAACCCCTGCCACCGTCTCCCCACTGATGACTGTGGCCACCATTTCCTCCATCTCATCTAGCTCCTGGTGTTCCGCTGGACTGCCACCTCCAGTCTGCATTGCTGCCTGATGGTTGTCAGCGAGTTTCTTCTTGGTTTTGCGCTTCGCATCATTCCAGCGCCTCTTGACCTCTCCAATTGTCCTCCTCCTCACTCCGACTGCATTCACCTTATCCAGGATGGACTGCCAGATTGCATTTTTATTTGCCAATGACACGTTGGGGGTGACGAACAGTTGTTGGTGGTGTTCTATCACATCTGTGATGATGATCCTGTTTTCCTGCGGACTGAACCTCGTCTTCCTCGTCTTCTTCTCCTTGCCCTTCCGTGACCCCGAGGTCCCAGGCTGGTCCTCCTGGGGGCTTGTGGGGGTCTGGTCGTCCTCTGTACTTGCTCCGGGTTCCTCCATGGTGCTACGCAGTTACATTTGTTTTGTTTGTTTTTTTCGGTGCTTTTATAGTGCATTTTCCCGCATGACGCGTGGGAATTGCAGGCCTGTCGCTGGTTATCGCTGATTTTTGTATCGCGATTTGGGACATCGCAACTTTTTTCGCGTTCGTGTTTCGCATTTTTCCGGTGTCGCGTTAATTTTAACGCGGTCATTTGGCGCGTTAGCGTGAGACTATCGCATGGTGCCGCAGAGTTGAGAATACAACGTTAACACAGTGTTATTTTCCCGCGATAGACTGCGATGTGAGAAGTTGCGTTAAGCTAATTTTGCGATAGTTAACACACGTTCTTGAGAATATCCCCCTCAGAGTCTTCATTTTCAGGACTTCCTCTCGGTGCACTGCCAAGGACTGCATATTCATATACCTTGGTCCTGGATTTTTGCCCAAAGGTGACTTCCAAATATGGAAGAGGATATTGTATGTTTTTCCCTTCTACTATTTTTCCAGGCATTTGCTCTTTACTCACTAGATGCTTGTGTGGTGGGCCCCTGTTAGGTAAACAAAATGGAGTTTGTTAGTCAGGCAGATTGTCCGTTTGTTAATGTTAGTCCTTACCACAAAAAATTCATCCATATAGATTTACTCTCAGTCACTTTATTATACCAGTGACTTTCATTATGTATAGTTTGTCAGGCAGAGAGATTCTCGGTAGTTTTGAGGATTGTCCTGCATGAGACTTCAAGGACAAAAGAGCTTGAAGTTTGTCTGCAAGATATTGTATGGGCAGCCACTCAGTTGCCTGCTTCCTCATTTGCTAACAATTGCTTATTGGGGATGCAAAACGCCAGGTTGCTGGTATTTGGACATAAGTTCTCGACTAATGTTAAGCTGGCTTGCGCTAATGCAAAAAAACCAAAATTGGGTGTTTGAATTTTCAAAAAATTGTTTCTCAAAGCATGCAAGAGTATCAATCTTTTCACAACACTTTTCTACTTGTTTACTAGTACCTTCTGAGATAGGATAAATGATGAAGCAGTAATGTTTTCATTTTTTGCGGGTAAGTCTGCTCCTTTTCCTTGTTCCTGGACTTAAGACAGGCTTCTGCAGCGTCAGTATGTGCAGGAGAGTAGCCAGGATGCCATTGGTACTAGTGCATGCAAGGGAAATGTCCCCTGTGACTGTTGGGGAAGTAAAATACAACATTGTCAGGGTTCAATTTGCCCTTCGGTGCTCTGGGCCCATCTGCTACTGCTCCTGCTGCACCAGTGGTAGCTACGTCCTTGGATATGTGGCTTGACAAATCATGACAGAAGAAGAGCAGGAGTGCACAGCCTTTATAGACAGGTAGGGTTGGATTAAAGTATTATTGCAGAAGAGTGTCTGTCATGGAGGTGTCGACACCTCATGTTGTAAGTACTGAGACGAAGAAAAGGACTCAGAGCCAAGAGATTGCCGAGAAATAATTAGGATATCCGTCTAAAAGAAAGCAAATGCTAAGAAAGCCCTTCCCAAATGTTAAAAAAAAGAATCTTATGCAGAATAATTACAATATACATATTTAGGCCTTATTTAGAGCTTGGCGGATGAGAAACTCCATCACCGCATTAAAAGTGCACTATATCATATGGCACTTGTAATAGGGCAGACAGAATGCCCGCCAAGTTTTGATGGAGTATCCCTTCAGCTCTAAACAAGGCCCTTAGAATTAAGAACATTTTCTCAAAATAACTTTATTTTTACTACGTTTCTACTCATTCCACCAAACTGCCTCTATAAATTGCCTCTGGTTGTCAAATGTTGTCACCCTGGGTACTTCTATTTATATTTTTGTAACATGTTCTGCTGAAGCTGTCAGCTACAACATCCCATTTATTGGTAAATCTAAAACTTGAGCCTAGTGCTCCTCTAATGAACAGGCTGTCTAACAAGCCTTGGTGCCAAGCAGTACATGGGGGACAGGTTATCACCCTGTGGATGTTGCATCACACCTTGACTTTACAATCGAAGACAGACTTCATCTCGTTATGTAGCCTCCCTAGGGTCACCCATTGTTGAGGCCTCGTGCATGCGAGGTAATCTGAGGTATGGAATGCCAACAATCAGACACCTGCAGCACAGAGCAAATATGCCCTTTGGATTGCACACTACTTGAATGAAATCGTTCGCTTTTATTTTTTATATTTTCAATCCAGTCTCGATTCAATTAGGGTCAGCATTTACATTTTAAAACAATAAACGGAAAAATAGAACTATTAATAAAAATGATTTATGCCATGCTGGTGAAAATAAATGTGGCCAAATAAATCATGTTATTGGAAATAAGTACTACTAATAATCATGCATTCAAACAATAATTGCTACTGCGCAGAGGTCAAATTGGACGTTTTTGCTGCAGTGGAGCCTAACTGGAGAAACCAAGCTTACTATATGTGACAGATGTCATATGACAAACGCTTTACTGAGGAAAACAACTGATCGAATGCCCACAAGGTCTAATAAAAATGAGATTTTTCATTACTTCAAGGATTTAACCACTTGTAGCCTGGTTCTGGTTAAATATCTTTAAATGCAACTAGAATACAAAACATAGTATAAGGAATACTTGCTGATGTGCATACTGCAGTACGCCATTTATCTAGATTTTTTCGTCAACCTGCTAATTATAAAATCAGTATTTCTTCCAGCAACCAGACATCTAATGCAGATTAAGTCTTGGACCACTCACAGTTACTACACTTAACACCTGTAGACACTGACGCCCCTATATCGCACCATACGCACTCATCTTCGTCCCATTCTCCAAGACCAATGCCTCAAAAAAATTCACCATCACTGTTATCAAACAACAGCTTAAAATGAATCGTTTAACCCATTATAAACACTCACTCAGAGGAGTACATGAACCAAATCTCCCCTCTTTCTCCACAATAGTACTTCAACCCATTCCTCAACCTTCATTGGGAACCACTAACAAACTGACTACATGCAAAAAATCATTGATCCATCGTCCCACCCCTCATACATCCAGGCCCCCACCACTGCCACTGACATGAGCATTAAGCTCTGTACTTTTCATACCCAACTTAATACCCTTAGATCTACCCGGAAACACCCTCCGTACCTCAACTACTCTTGACAGAAGTACCTCATGAACCTCCTAACCATTGGCAATGATAATGACAAACCAGGTCTCACCGTAAATTGGTTGCTTCAGCGATGAATATGTTCTGATTTTCAATGACTTCTAACTGCCAATTCAAAATAATGAATGAAAATACGGACAAAAAAGGAGGAGGGTTCTATTGATCTACTTTGATGCTAGGACCTGTGTGGAAAACACATTTATCTACTCTTCATTTGTTTACTTGTTTGTCAATTACATTGTTCTTCATCAAGCCACAGAGGTTCGTGTTAGGCTAGTTGCAATCTTTTAGTACTCGTCAACAGCAAATATGAAACCTAATAATAACACTTGAATAAAAACTACAACACCAATGAATGCGGTAGTTGGCTGTAGTACACATAGACAAACTCTTCACCAATCAACAGCCACATAGTCCACAATCTCACTGATGAGCTGCATCTCTTCCGCTTTTCTTTGGTGCTTGTCAGTGAGTTAAGTGCTCCTTTCAATCCTTTACTTTGGGTTCATTAATTTTACCATAATTGGTCATTGCGTTTAACAGGCATTTCCCATATTCTAGCATGGCATTTGATAGTGTTATATATTCTGTACATATACCTGTAGTCCGCATAGGCTCAACATTGTGCCATAAGTGGAGGTCTTTTGAGACTGCAGAGCATGGATGATTGACCTGTGAGCAGGTCATTTAAGCACCCAGCCTACCATCTGACAGGGTTTTACGCCTTAAGCAGAAGCAGGCCCTAGGTGACCTCAGAGTGCAGGCCATTGATCTGATGGCCTATAGACCAAGGTGCCCTCAGGTCGTTATACACACAGCACAACCATCCACTGCTGCTCACTTTCCTGCATTTGGGGACTCATGCACCTTGGGTCTTGTGCCGACCTCATGACCTGCAACTTTAAGAGTGATAGCCCTCCCAAGACAGACGCTGAGGCAGAACCCTCAAGTCTCGCGGGAGAATGCTGACACATGTGGCTCTTCTGATTAAGGGCTGAGTCAACAATTAGCTAACGTGAGTCGTTTTTTACCAGCACCATTCCTGGGCAAGCGATAAACCTATAAGAGAGATACCACCATAAGCGGGTCAGATATACTCCGATCCTCAATGCTGAGCCCACTAGCAAGGGCAGCATCATCGCACAGAGCAAGTGGCTAGCTTTAATTAATCTAAAATTACTCATCAGCATTTTCCATGGCCAGAGTTTTTCTTGGCAGAATAGATGGGGGTGGAATATGTTCATGGTGATCATCAGCCAGATCTTCAGGAATTGGAATCTGATGAATGTGACTCTCCGCTAACCCGGAGTTACAAATGGGTCATGGGAGCCTCAGTAGCCGACACAGTACCCCGGCTCGTGTTAGAGGCATTGAAACTTATCAACGACCTGCCCAAGCATCATTTGCATCAAATGTCTCAATCTTTGATTCTTTCTTGGAGAGTACCCAGGCAGAATCAAGCAGGAGAAGGAGAGAGTAGTGTGTGCAATAATCAGGGGAAATGCCCAAACAAGGAGGCACAGAATTATTGAAGGTCCCACCCTGAAGAGTTAAAGTCACATCACAAGCCTTTCGAAGAAACCTACACAGAGGGGCTGATAACGATTTGGAGATTTCACCCCCCCCCCCCCCATGGAGAAAGATCCCTTTTATAATTTAAGAGAAATATTCATGAGAGGCATTTCAGAGCTGCGTGATGAGTGTTCCACCAGTCGTGGAAGTGGGAGAAGCTTGAAGGTGACAATGGCACATCCAAAGTTAACTCACAAGGCACAGATGATGACTATAATGTAGCCTCTACAGGACTGAAATCTGATACAGAGTCCAGTTGGGACATATTACTTCAATTAAAGATGTGCAAACATGAGTCCCCACAAGTGCCAAAGCAGGTGACTCCCTCGACGATGAGAAAGTGGTTGTGGGAGAGGATAATGATTTCATTCTGGAGAACATTATTCATCTGATGTCTTTGAAATGCACCACTTCCAAGAAGGTAGAGCAATACCTCCTTAAGAGGCTTAAAAAGTAACTCGATAGGGAGGTAAAGAACAAGCTTGGAGCTGAATGTCCTCAGCCGGATATCGCAGCATGGTGGCTGTAACGTCCAGGGTAGGTGCAAATTTGTTGATGTTTAAGTTGAAGTGTGCCAAGGACTTCAAAAAGTTGTCAGGATTGTTTACTAGGTGTCAGTAGTCTCCTAGACAAAATATTAAATATGGCAGAGGAAGCTAAAGAGAGAGGCAAAGAGAGAGTCCCCCCCCCCGGTATACCCAGATGATCTCAAAGGAAGGGCTCAGAGAAAAGTCTGCTTTCTGGGAAACTCCAGTTTCGCTCTCTCAGCCGAGTGGCACAAAGATTTTCTGCTTAAAATTCACCCTAAGCTGGGAGATTTAGCATCTACAGAAGCCGGACCGTAGGCTCAGGCTCAATTATTTGGGGGAGCTTTTTATTAAAGAGATCAAGTTTGTAGAAACTTATATCGCTCTTGAGAAGGCCAAATTATTTCTCAAGATTGTTTTTAGATGTAAGGTTTTTGGTAAGTACAGTCAAGGTAGGGGCCATTTGGCTGCCTGCGGTGCCGCAGCAAACAGGCCCAAGGAGGTTGTAACTCACATCAAAGGTAAGATGCTTGACAAGCATCCCCATTCCTCCATCCAGAGCTAGGGGAAGCCAGAGAGGGCCTGGAGAGGAGGCCAGAAGTATGCTCCTGACTTTTACACAGGTGAGGTCCAAGCCACAGGCGGTTCAATGGTTAGCAAGGGATATGGCTGACTTCTTTCATAACTGGCAGAAGATTTCCCAAGATGCCTGTGTTTTACTAATGATAAGGTAGTTCCATCTGGAATTTCTCAGTACTCCTTTCCAAGGTCACAAACAGATACTGATCTCTTGTCACAAGGCCATGGTCAATTGGTGAAGTTAGCAGAGAAAGGCGCAATAGTGGCAGCAAAGATGAGTGTTGAAAAATATTTCTTAGTGTCCAAAACAGACTCTTTGAAGATACAGGCAGTCATAAAGTTAGGAGAGTTAAATGGTTTGTATATCATCATTTCAAAATGAAGCAGATACACCTCATTTGAGATGTTCTCTGACAAGGAGAGTAGATGACACTATTGGATTTGAAGGATGCTTACCTTTTGGTTCTAATATGGGTACACCACCACAGGTTTCTATCATTTGAATGAGTAGGTCACACATGGGAGTTTGCCTGCCAGCCTATTGATTGTCTTCTCCCCCATTGTGCTTTACAACATTATATATTGGGCGGGTTCTGTAGAGCAAGGGTAATAGAATGATCTTCTATCTGGACATGATTTTTATGTCACAGGATGTGAACATGGCAAGTGTCATGTGGAGATGGCATTATCACTTCGAGATGTGGGATTAGGGATTAATTCCTAACATGGAAAAGAAGATAAAGTTCTTGTGGTTCTCAGTAGACTCTGTGCATGCAATAATGCAGTTACCCAAGAAATAGTTGGATACTGCAGAAGGAAATAATTCAGATGCTAAAATAGAGATTTTCCTGATGACCTTATCTGGATAGTAGATCACCTTTCTTCATTGATACACCCTATACTTTCTGGATTTTACCTTACAGGACCCTTCAAAGGATGAAAATCTTTCATTTGTGACATGGCCTGTCTTATGCAGATCAAGTGCCTTGGTCACAGGATGCAGAGACGGAATTAGTATGGTGTATGACAGATATGAAGGCTGGAATGGCTGAGCCATCTCTGGAACTCAACCAGACATTGTGATGGATTCTAAAGGCAGTGATATAGGCTAGGGAGCTTGGTGTGGACCTTTGGCAATAGGAGGTCTTCAGCCGGGCAAAAAATTGTAATGTCATATAGATTGTTTGAGTTGCTTGCTGGGTCCTTCATGATAAAAGCCTTTCAAGACATGGGGCAATCTTTTGTTCTTCTACAGCATATTAATAATATGTTACGTCAATCACTTGGAGGGTTTGAAGTCAAATACACCAGCAGAGTTAGCAAAGGGTTCCTCAAGTTTTTGCCTGGATTGTGGGAATACAGTAGTAGCAGAATGTTGGGAAGTCGGTTATTAGTAGTGGTTGATGGAGGCTGTTGAAATCTGGGTCACCTCTGGACCCGGCCCCTCCAAAAATTCTGCAACTAGGGCAGAAAATTATTGCCCCTGTTCTCACTTTGCTACTGAACCTGTCCTTTAGCACGGGGCAGGTTGCTAGCAATTGGAAACATGCCATGGTGGTCCCATTGTTGAAGAAACCCTCATTGGACCCCGCTTTCCCTGAAAATTTAAGACCTATATCTCTACTCCCCTATGTAGCAAAAATTGCAGAGAAACATCTGAACGGTTGTTAGACTTGGCATCTTTTGGCGTGTTTCCCCTGACTTTTTGCTTTCTGACCTCCCGGTTTTGACTCTGTTTTTGCTGGTGTAATGATTCTGCGCACTTTCCTCACTGCTGTCCAGTGGGAAAGTGCAAGTGCTCCTGTATAAAATGTGTTACGGATTGGCGTTTCCTTGATTGGCCTATTTGGTTTATGTGTCAGTCCCTTGTAAAGTGCACTGCGAGTGCCAGGGCCTATAGACCAAATGCTGTTGGTGGGCTGCAGCACTGGATTGTGCCACCCACGCAAACAGCCCGTAAAGTGTAACTCGGGCCTGCCATTGCAGAGCCTGTGCGCAGCCTGGGGCTGCCATGTCGACTTGGCAAGTGCGCACACTTGCAAGTCCCTAAACCTTCCCTTTTCTACATGTTAGTCACCCCTAAGGTAGGCCCAAGGTACCCCTGTGGGCAGGGTGCGTTGTATGCGAAAGGTAGGACATGCCCTGGTGTGTGTGGCATGTCCTGATAGTGAATTACAGCCTAGTTCGTTTTTCACTATTGCAAGGCTATCTGTTCCCCACAGGCCAGAACGGGCAGTTTTGATTATTACAGCTTATAATCCTAACTGACCCCGGGAACATGGTAGAAATTCGAGTTTGGTATGCCTGGACTCAGAATGATAAAATGCATCTTTTAGTGAAGTTGGTTTTAACATTCTGTGTTTGAAAATACCACTTTTAGAAAATGGGTATTTTCTTGTCTAACCATTCAAGCCTGCCTCTGCGAGGTTGTGTATTCCTTGTCTGGAGTGTGAGTGACAGGGGCTGGGGGATGCCAGGAGACAGGGTGAGTCAGCACAGGGCTGAATAGCAAGATCTACATGTAGATGGGTGGGAGGAGTTGCACCTGGGCCCTGAATAGGACAGTGCCTTCCCTCCACAATGCTGGCTCCTCCTCCTGTGGTGCGTCTGATGTCCCTGGCCTACTCTCTGAAAGAAGGGACGGAGACTTGTCAACAAAGTGCTCCAGAACTGGTTTGGACTAGGCAAAGGCCTCTCTGCCTTCAGAGAACAAAGGAATTTGGGATATAAATATTGGGGCCCTGACCCCATGAATTTAGATCTCGCTGGAATCAAGGAACCTGCCAAGACGAAGAGCTGGAAGAGCTGCCAGGAGGAGTACTGCCCCTTTGCTGTGTTGTTGCTTTGTTGGGTTGGCCTGCAGCTGCTGCTTCTGCCTTGGGCAGTGAAAGGAAGGAACTTTCTACAAACTTGTGCTGAGTATCTCCAAGGGCCTGGAACCGAGCTGGCCTCCTGTTAAGAAGTCTCAGGGACTACAAAGACTTCACAAGCCTCTGGGTACCGCTTCTGGAACGCTGTTTCAGTTGCCACAGAGGAAGGGAACCGCAACCGACTCCGTCAACCAAATCCATCCCTGACCGGTGACCTGTTTGCACCGCAGACCGCATCGCCCCGCTTCGCACCGCAACCCTGGTCTCACCGTAGGCGACGTCCGACGCCGTCAACACCGAGCCGCTGCTTGCACCGTGACCTGTGGGCACCGCAGTTCGCATCGCATCGCTTCACTGAACCAGCCGGACCCGACCGACGCGGTCGCTGCAACTGGCTCAACAGTCGTGACCGCATCGCATTTGGGGCACCGCTCGCATGTTTGCAACGCACCGCTCCGACTCGCACCGCTGTCCGACGCCAGCGTCCGCACTCCGGCTTGGTCGCCTGCATCGCAACCTGTCAGCACCGCATCGAGCATCGTCTCACCCTGCATCGCACGCCTTGGACTCACCGACTCCGTCTTCACGACGCTCATCGAGCCGCTGCCTGCACCGCATCGAGGGACACCGCACCTTGCATCGCTCCGTCTTGCACCGCAACCGCGACGAACGCCGACCGGCTCGTACACTCCGTACCAGCCACAACGAGAAAAGGTACTGTGACCGAGTCTGTTCACGACTCTGCTGGCCCGTATCGACGCGGTCGGCTGGAACTGTTAGACTCTGTGGTTTTCAGCATCGCGGTAGGCTCGGACGGAGCTACCGACTCGTACGAACTTTGTTTTTGAACTATTCCTGCAAAGAAGAAGTTACCTTATCAAGCATTCATTTTTAAAGTATAGTATTGTGGATTTTTGTCGTAATTGGTCTTGTCTTGAGTATATAAAAATATTGGTTATTTTTCTAAAACTGGTGTGGTGTCCGTTTGTAGTGCTTACACTGTATTACTGTTGGCTATGTGCAAATGCTTTACACACTGCCTCTGAATTAAGCCTGACTGCTCGTGCCAAGCTACCACGAGGGTGAGCAGGGGTTACTTCATGAGTGTAACACCCTTACCCTGACTAGGAAGAAGGGTCCCTACTTGGACAAAGGTGCAAGCCCTTGCCAACTAGAGATCCCATTTCTAACATTGGTTGTCAGCGGTGAGGATAGGACTTGTGTTTGCACTTGACTTACAGTGATTGGTGTGCACTACTACCATATCGCAGACCATTACGTACCACATACTGGTTCTTTTTCGTTTGGCCTATTTTTGATCTTGCCAGTTTTCAACTCACTACTTTTGTCATGCCTGACTCAGCTGCATCATCCGTTGCATCTCTGGAAGTTATCTTTGAGAAGGATAGGTTGGAAACCTACGCCGTAAAGGAACTACGAGCAATTTGTAAAAACCTGAAAGTCCAAATTAAAGGCCTCACAAGGAAGGAGGAGCTACAGAAGGCGCTGAGGGCCTGGGTAGCAGCCAGACATGCCAGTGGGCAGCCTGGTAATCTCAGTGAGGAGGTGGAGGAGCCTATTTCCAGGGTGGATGTGCTTTTGGGTGGGGGGAACCCGCCAGGTCAGGCAGCAGCAGTCTGTCCCCAGAGGAGCTGGAGGACAGGCGAGAGGCAAGGCAGTTTGAGCTGCAGAAGCTCAGGCTGGAGGGTGAGCGGGAGGAGAAGAGATTGGCCATGGAGGAGAAGAAGATGCTCTTAGAGCATGAGAGAGAACTGAAGGAGCTAGAACTTAGGAGTAAGTCAGGCTCAGATGGTGGCAGCAATACGTCCAGAAAGGCAGACAGGATTGTGCACATTCCCAAGAATGTAGGCAAGGAGTTCAAGAAGGGGGATGACATACAAAGGTGGTTTCAGGGTTATGAGGCAGCCATACACATGAATGGGGTCCCTGAGGAGAATTGGGGAGCAGGATTGTGGCCACTTTTCCCTGAAGATGCAAGGGATGCTCTGATAGCTTTGGGTAAGGGGTATCACCTCACCTATGCTGACATGAAGGATGCCCTTCTCACTAAGTATGGTCTTACTCCTGAAAAGTACAGGGATCAGTTCAGGTCCAGTAAGAAGTCTGATGCCAACACTTGGTTGGAATGTGTGGATGTGTTCTGCAGGTCGCTGGATGGTTGGGTGAAGGGCAGTAGTGTAACAGATTTTCAGGGGCTCTACAACTTGATTGCATGGAAGCACTTGTCTAGTCTATGTTTTGCAGATCTGCACCAGCACCTAGTGGATAGTAAGCTAACTGACCCCAGGAAGCTTGCTATGGAAGCGGACCGCTGGGTGAGTACCAGGGTCCACAAGAAAGCGTTTGAGGGAGACTCAGCCAAAGGTGGGCAGGGTCCCCAGCAGAAAGGTGGGGGGACAAGGGTAAAGCACAGGAGTTCTCTAAAGGGCCCCAAACTAGTACCCAGGGTAAAGGTTCCCAGCCCCCAGGTGATAAGAAGAAAGGGGTCTCTACAGGGAAGCCTGTTGAGACCGGCCCCCGCAAGTGTTATGCATGTGACCAGGTAGGTCACTTTAAGGGGGACCCCAAGTGCCCAAAGGGGACACAGCCACCCACCGGTGGACAGTCCAAAGTGTTGGCTAGTGTAGCGCTTGGGGAGGAGGGGTGCCCACAGGATGGTGGGGATCCCGCAGAAATGACCCTTGTCTCACTAGGGGACAGTGAGATAGTCCCAGGAAACCAGGTGCCCCCTAACACAAAGAAATATAGCACCTGGGTGACCATCAATGGGAACAGGGTAAAGGCTCTCAGAGACACTGGAGCCAGTGTGACCTCAGTCCGGTGTCACCTGGTGTCTGAGAAGCAAGTAGTCCCCAGAGTATTCCACCAAGTAGTTGCTGTAGACAACTCAGAGCGCCAATGTATGGTGGCGCAGGTTCCCTTTGAATGGGGGGGTCTCAGGTCCCTTGAGGGTGGTTGTGAGCCCTACCATGCCTGTAGATTGTCTGCTAGGAAATGACCTGGAGCAGTCCTTATGGAAGGAGGTTGAGCTCAGGTCTCACTTGGAGATGCTTGGGTTGCCAGAGTGGGCATGCGTGTCTACTCGGTCAATGGCAGCCAGAAAGGGTGATCAAGAGGACTTGTAGCCTGGAACAGTGGCCCAAGTCCCTGCCAAGAGAAAGGGGAGGGGCGCGGGAAACCGGCCCCCGAAGTTCCCACGGACCGGGAGGAGGCGGACCTCGGGGGGACGCCCGGTGCCTACAGGGGAGCAGGTAGCCGAACTGGGAGACATCTCTGAGCTGACCCATTGGCAGCAAGAAGGGGGTCCCACCAGGGAGGAGTTCTGCAGGGAGCAGAACGAGTGCCCTACTCTGGAGGGTCTGCGGCGGCAGGCTGCAGACCAGGCAGCTGGTAATCAGTCCGGGTCACATCTGATCTACTGGGAGAGTGGTCTCCTATACAGTGAGCCTAAGGTTGCTGAGCCTGGGTCAGCCCGTGTGCTGGTGGTACCCCAGCGCTTCAGGACCTTCCTACTGGGTCTGGCTCATGACGTGCCTTTGGCAGGACATTTGGGGCAGGACAAGACCTTTGACAGGCTTGTCACCCACTTCTTTTGGCCCCAAATGCGAAGGCAGTCAGATGCACACTGTAGGTCTTGCCAAACTTGCCAGGCAAGTGGTAAGAGTGGGAGGAAGGTCAAAGCTCCTCTCCAACCTTTTCCTGTTGTTGGTACACCCTTTGAAAGGGTAGGGATGGATATTGTGGGGCCACTGGATCCCAAGACAGCCATGGGCAACAGGTACATCCTGGTCTTGGTGGACCATGCCACCCGGTACCCGGAGGCAATCCCTCTCAGGACAACGACGGTGCCAGTGGTGGGCCGGGCGTTAATGGGGATCTTTTCCCGTGTGGGATTCCCCAGAGAGGTGGTTTCTGATAGGGGGACCAATTTCATATCCAAGTATATGACATCCCTGTGGAAGGAGTGTGGTGTAACCTACAAGTTCACCACTCCTTAACACCCACAAGGAAACGGTCTGGTGGAGAGATTCAACCAGACCTTGAAAGGCATGATCAAGGGTCTAACAGAACCCATGAGGCGTAAGTGGGACGTCCTCTTGCCATGCCTACTCTTTGCATACAGGGAGGTGCCTCAGAAGTCTCTTGGGTACAGCCCCTTTGAGCTCCTGTATGGCCACCCTGTCAGAGGACCTCTGAGTTTGGTAAAGGAAGGCTGGGAGGCAGGTCCCAGGAAAACTCCCCAGGATGTATTTAGCTACATGCTGGCCTTTAGAAACCAAACTGCCCGCTTCAGGAAACTCGCTCAGGCGAACCTAGAAGCAAGCCAGGAAGAAATGAAGAGATGGTATGACCAGAATGCCACTCTGGTCGAATTTCAACTTGGGCAAAAAGTGTGGGTCATGGTCCCAGTGGCACCTTGTGCCTTGCAGGACAAGTGGACTGGGCCATATGAGGTGGTGGAGCGCAAATGTGACGTCACCTACCTGGTGGATTTGCAAGCTCCAAGGAACCCTTTGAGGGTCCTTCACGTGAACCGCCTCAAGCCCCACTTCGAGAGGTCCGAAGTGAGTATGCTCTTGGCGACAGATGATGGGGTGGAAGAGGAGAGTGAGCCTCTCCCTGACCTCCTGTCTACCAAGGAGCATGATGGGTCAGTAGAAGGTGTGATCCTCTCCCCTACTCTGACTCAGGAGCAGCAGGGGGACTGTCACCAGTTGTTGGGACAGTTCGCCCCACTGTTCTCTCTGACTCCCGGTGTTACTCACTGGTGTACACATGACGTGGACACTGGTGACAGCCCTCCTGTGAAGCACAAGATTTACAGGTTGACTGACCGGGTCAGAGCCAGCATCAAGGAGGAGGTCTCTAAGATGTTGGCGTTAGGGGTGATTGAGCCCTCCCACAGTCCTTGGGCCAGCCCAGTGGTCTTGGTCCCAAAGGCTGCTGCACCCGGTGCCACACCAGAACTCCGGTTTTGTGTGGACTACCGTGGGCTCAATGCCGTCACCAGGTCTGACGCGCACCCCATCCCCAGAGCTGATGAGCTCATTGATCGGTTGGGAGCTGCCCAGTTCCTCAGCACGTTTGATTTGACGTCTGGGTACTGGCAGATTGCCTTAACCGATGGGGCCAAGGAGAGATCAGCATTCTCAACCCCAGAAGGTCATTACCAATTCCGGGTGATGCCCTTTGGGTTGAAGAATGCCCCTGCCACCTTTCAGAGGTTGGTCAATCAGGTGTTGGCTGGGCTGGAGGATTTCAGTGCCGCCTACCTGGATGACATTGCTGTGTTCAGTTCCAGCTGGGAAGAACATTTACAGCACCTTGAGAAAGTGTTGAGGGCTCTGCAAGGTGCAGGCCTCACGATCAAGGCCAGTAAGTGCCAGATCGGGCAGGGTTCTGTGGTGTACTTGGGACACCAGGTAGGAAGCGGCCAGGTGGCGCCCCTACAACCCAAGATTGACACCATTCTGGCTTGGGAGCCCCCAAGACCCAGACAGAGGTGAGAGCCTTCTTAGGTCTCACCGGCTACTATAGGAGATTTGTTAAGGCCTATGGCACCATCGTTGCCCCCTTAACAGAGCTGACTTCTAAGAAGCAGCCCAGGAAAGTGATCTGGACTGAGTCCTGCCAGAAAGCTTTTGATGCCCTGAAGGCAGCCATGTGCACGGCGCCTGTGCTCAAGGCACCTGACTTCTCCAAGGAATTTGTCGTGCAGACTGACGCTTCAGAGCATGGTGTGGGAGCGGTGCTCTCACAACTGAACGAAGAGGGCCTGGATCAGCCTGTAGTCTTCCTTAGCAGGAGACTACTCCCCAGGGAACAGAGGTGGAGTGCCATAGAAAGGGAAGCTTTTGCTGTGGTCTGGGCGCTGAAGAAGTTGAGACCATACCTGTTTGGGACTCACTTCCGAGTTCAGACAGACCACAGGCCCCTCAGATGGTTGATGCAAATGAGGGGTGAGAATCCAAAACTGCTGAGGTGGTCCATCTCCCTACAGGGAATGGACTTTACGGTGGCACACCGTCCTGGTACAGAACACGCCAACGCAGATGGTCTGTCCAGGTTCTTCCGCCTTAGTGAAGAGAACTCCAATGGGGTTGGGTAGTTCTCCCTACTTTCAGCTGGAGGGGACATGTGTTAGACTTGGCATCTTTTGGCGTGTTTCCCCTGACTTTTTGCTTTCTGACCTCCCGGTTTTGACTCTGTTTTTGCTGGTGTAATGATTCTGCGCACTTTCCTCACTGCTGTCCAGTGGGAAAGTGCAAGTGCTCCTGTATAAAATGTGTTACGGATTGGCGTTTCCATGATTGGCCTATTTGGTTTATGTGTCAGTCCCTTGTAAAGTGCACTGCGAGTGCCAGGGCCTATAGACCAAATGCTGTTGGTGGGCTGCAGCACTGGATTGTGCCACCCACGCAAACAGCCCGTAAAGTGTAACTCGGGCCTGCCATTGCAGAGCCTGTGCGCAGCCTGGGGCTGCCATGTCGACTTGGCAAGTGCGCACACTTGCAAGTCCCTAAACCTTCCCTTTTCTACATGTTAGTCACCCCTAAGGTAGGCCCAAGGTACCCCTGTGGGCAGGGTGCGTTGTATGCGAAAGGTAGGACATGCCCTGGTGTGTGTGGCATGTCCTGATAGTGAATTACAGCCTAGTTCGTTTTTCACTATTGCAAGGCTACCTGTTCCCCATAGGCCAGAACGGGCAGTTTTGATTATTACAGCTTATAATCCTAACTGACCCCGGGAACATGGTAGAAATTCGAGTTTAGTATGCCTGGACTCAGAATGATAAAATGCATCTTTTAGTGAAGTTGGTTTTAACATTCTGTGTTTGAAAATACCACTTTTAGAAAGTGGGTATTTTCTTGTCTAACCATCCAAGCCTGCCTCTGCAAGGTTGTGTATTCCTTGTCTGGAGTGTGAGTGACAGGGGCTGGGGGATGCCAGGAGACAGGGTGAGTCAGCACAGGGCTGAATAGCAAGATCTACATGTAGATGGGTGGGAGGAGTTGCACCTGGGCCCTGAATAGGACAGTGCCTTCCCTCCACAATGCTGGCTCCACCTCCTGTGGTGCGTCTGATGTCCCTGGCCTACTCTCTGAAAGAAGGGACGGAGACTTGTCAACAAAGTGCTCCAGAACTGGTTTGGACTAGGCAAAGGCCTCTCTGCCTTCAGAGAACAAAGGAATTTGGGATATAAATATTGGGGCCCTGACCCCATGAATTTAGATCTCGCTGGAATCAAGGAACCTGCCAAGACGAAGAGCTGGAAGAGCTGCCAGGAGGAGTACTGCCCCTTTGCTGTGTTGTTGCTTTGTTGGGTTGGCCTGCAGCTGCTGCTTCTGCCTTGGGCAGTGAAAGGAAGGAACTTTCTACAAACTTGTGCTGAGTATCTCCAAGGGCCTGGAACCGAGCTGGCCTCCTTCTAAGAAGTCTCAGGGACTACAAAGACTTCACAAGCCTCTGGGTACCGCTTCTGGAACGCTGTTTCAGTTGCCACAGAGGAAGGGAACCGCAACCGACTCCGTCAACCGAATCCATCCCTGACCGGTGACCTGTTTGCACCGCAGACCGCATCGCCCCGCTTCGCACCGCAACCCTGGTCTCACCGTAGGCGACGTCCGACGCCGTCAACACCGAGCCGCTGCTTGCACCGTGACCTGTGGGCACCGCAGTTCGCATCGCATCGCTTCACTGAACCAGCCGGACCCGACCGACGCGGTCGCTGCAACTGGCTCAACAGTCGTGACCGCATCGCATTTGGGGCACCGCTCGCACGTTTGCGACGCACCGCTCCGACTTGCACCGCTGTCCGACGCCAGCTCCCGCACTCTGGCTTGGTCGCCTGCATCGCAACCTGTCAGCACCGCATCGAGCATCGTCTCACCCTGCATCGCACGCCTTGGACTCACCGACTCCGTCTGCACGACGCTCATCGAGCCGCTGCCTGCACCGCATCGAGGGACACCGCACCTTGCATCGCTCCGTCTTGCACCGCAACCGCGACGAACGCCGACCGGCTCGTACACTCCGTACCAGCCACAACGAGAAAAGGTACTGTGACCGAGTCTGTTCACGACTCTGCTGGCCCGTATCGACGCGGTCGCTTGGAACTGTTAGACTCTGTGGTTTTCAGCATCGCGGTAGGCTCGGACGGAGCTACCGACTCGTACGAACGTTGTTTTTGAACTATTCCTGCAAAGAAGAAGTTACCTTATCAAGCATTCATTTTTAAAGTATAGTATTGTGGATTTTTGTCGTAATTGGTCTTGTCTTGAGTATATAAAAATATTGGTTATTTTTCTAAAACTGGTGTGGTGTCCGTTTGTAGTGCTTACACTGTATTACTGTTGGTTATGTGCAAATGCTTTACACACTGCCTCTGAATTAATCCTGACTGCTCGTGCCAAGCTACCACGAGGGTGAGCAGGGGTTACTTCACGAGTGTAACACCCTTACCCTGACTAGGAAGAAGGGTCCCAACTTGGACAAAGGTGCAAGCCCTTGCCAACTAGAGATCCCATTTCTAACAACGGTCAACTCTCGAGGTTTATGGAAGAGAGGCGGGTTCTTCATGACACTCAGTCCGGATTTAGGCCTATGCATAGTACAGAGTCCGCTCTCCTCCTAGCAACCGAAGTGTTGAGGATTGCTGTCGATGAGGGTAGGACTACAGCCTTGATTCTGCTGGACCTAAGCGCCACGTTTGACACGGTGTCCCACGGCCTCCTGCTTGAGAGGTTGCGGGAGGCCGGGGTCGGAGGTGACGCGTGGGTCTGGCTGAAGAACTTTCTGGAGAATAGATCCTTCCAGGTCCTGCAACATCCATTTAAGTCCAGAGTCTGTCCTCTGAACCAGGGGGTGCCGCAGGGATCAGCTCTTAGCCCCACCCTGTTTAATATCTATATGCGCCCGCTTGCAAATATTATTCTGAGGCATGGAATTAAGCTGGTGTCATATGCTGATGACACTCAGCTGGTTGTGACCCTGGAACAAAAAGAATCTGGAAGGGCTGCCGATTTCAAGATTTGCCTGGGGGAGCTTATGGACTGGATGAGATTGAGTTGCCTCCAGTTGAATGCAGGGAAGACATAGGTGTTGGCTGTTGGAAAACAGCCCTCTCTCTGGTCGCAGCATTGGTGGCCTGAGGAACTAGGACCTAGTCCGGTACCGAAAGCCAAGGTGAAAAATTTGGGAGTGTGGTTCGATGAAAATCTGTCCTTCTCTGAGCAAATTTCGGCTGTGGCCGGTACATGCTCCGGCATTCTTAAAATGCTACGTAAAATTTTGGACCTCCTCCCCCTAGATACTAAAAGAACTATTGTGCAGGCTCTTGTTACATCTCGCCTTGATTATTGCAATATACTGTATCTAGGGGTAACTGCAAAAAACCTGAACATCTTGCAGAAGGTCCAAAATGCCGCAGCCCGGCTCATCTTGAATATCCCGAGGAGGGCCTCGGTGGGGGAAGCTTTGACAAAACTGCATTGGCTCCCAAGAGTCACCGTTAAGGCCTTATGCTTTAGTCATAGGATCCTTAGGCAAAGGGGGCCGCGTTTTTTGCTCCCCCCTCCTGACAGTCTACCAGCCCGTCCGGGATTTGAGATCACTCGGCTGTGCTAGAATGACTGTCCCCAGGGTGCGGAAGGCTCGGGCCGGCTGGAGATCTTTTGGTTTCCTGGCAGCCAAGGCATGGAATGAGCTCCCTGCTGATCTGATCGGAGTCTCTGTTCCGCAAGAAATTGAAAACCTGGCTCTTCCGTCACCCTTTGGGAGGTCCGAAGTAACTCTGCGTCTTCTCTGTTTGGAGGTTGCGTAGGAAGTTGGTTAGCGTGGGAGGGCTTGCTGGGTCTCACTGATGTCCTAGCGCGGGGACACTCCGTTGGAGTAACCATAGCGCTTTACAAGCTCCCTAATAATAATAATAATAATAATAATAAATATGCATCTACCATTGGCACTAAGGTCACCAACACAGTCTAGGGTCCAGTATAGGTCTCAATAAATGATTCCAATGTGCAACCCTTGGTAACTTGGCTGCGAGCAGTCAGGCTTAACTTAGGATACTGGTATGTAAAGAATTTAAAAACATCAATTCAGTTAATAATTAAGACACAACACACAATAAAAATTTCACAACAATTTATAACAATAGGAAACATTTTTACCTTTAAAATGACATCTAAATGAGAAAAATCCAATATAGGGAACCGGAGATATGAATTTTTAAAGATTAGACAATTTCTAGCACTTAGAAACCTATAGCGCCACTCTGGGACATCTGGTCGCACTTGACTGGGACAAAGTCAAAGTTTCAGGCCGACACACAAAGCGGGAGGCCCCGGTCAAAGTTTTACCTTCGCACTTAGAAACTTCTGCAGCTTTTTCTTCTGAGGGCCCTCGCTGCTCTTCATCAGTCTGAATTAGGTGAGGGTTCGCCTCCTTGTCTTTGAGGGCGCTTCCAGTCAAACTCTGGAAGTTGGACCTCTGGAGCTCTTCAGGGGGATGAACCTGGAATCCGGGCTGGGTTCGCGGTTGAAGGAGGCTGGCTTGGCTCTCACCGTTGAGCTGGTCACCTTATGGAGCTTTTTTCAAAATTGCTCCAAACGTCTCCAAACTTCTGGAACTTCTTCCTGAAGTTCCTCTTAAGGGTCCAAAGGGTCCAAGACACAATCCAAGCATTTGGAAGCTCCAAGATGTTCCTTGAAAGGTTGGGAACACAATTCCCTCAATGTACCCGGAGAAAACCCTTAAAAGTCCAGGCAGGGGACTCTTGATTGTGATGAAGCAGATGAGCTCTGTTAACCTATAGCTTGCAGGGAGTCCACTCTTTAATCCTTTAGAAGCAAGGTATATCCACAGGGCTTTAGTTCTAGATAGTGCATCAGGCGCAGTCAGTCAGAAGGCAATGCCTGGTGGTGCAAATCAAGTATCCAGCATTGTAATCCTTCTTCTTCTCTTTGTTTCAAGCAGCAGATCAGAGAGACTCTGCACCTCTCACATATCTATTCAGTGTTCTCTGGGGGTCAAGCACAAGATCACTCCTGTCTAATGAGGTGCAAGGCAACACCCCAGAGCATGACAACTTACTCTAACGGCCTGCTCTCTGGCTGGGTCAGAGGGTATGGGGGCAGGCAGACCCGGCATTGCCTGCCTCTCCTGTTCCTCCTTTGAAGCTTCATGCTTTACGACCCCTACCCCCTGCTCTGGCATTCTTGTGTAGCAGAGCCCTCTCCAGCAGATATCTTCTCCCCTGGTGACCCACTTATCACTTCATCAGAGCAGCCTGACTAATCCTGTTAACTCAGACCAATCAGGGAAGACTGCAGGGAGGCTAAATTTTGGCTTACAGACAAGAAGGTCTTATAACCTTTCTGGACAATTTAGGATAAATTTAACAGTGGTATATTGTTGGAATTATCAATACCATTCTCCTAAGTCTTCGTATGAATTTTATTCAATTCCTAGCAATATTTATGCGCTCATAAACTATTGTAATGTTATCCTATGTGGCCAGGCATCTACAATGGGGAAAATGAAATGTGCAATTTCTCCATCAAGGGGCAGATAAAACATATTTTATAAGGACCCTGCTTCTAGTTAAATGACCCCCCCCACCCCTGGAACACGTAGGGGAGACCTTGAGGGTCCTGAATATGCAAAAATAGTGTAGATCCTCACTCCACAGTGCTCATAGCAGCAAAGCGTTTTTGGGACGCACTTCACTACAATGGGGGAAGTGAACTGTGCAATTTCTCTGTCCCCAGGGCATATAAAACAAACATCTTTTATAAGGACTGTGCTCATAAGTACAAGACCCCTTCCACCCCTGGCACATCTAGGGGAGACCCTGGAGGTACCTAATACATAAACAATAATGTAGATTATCACTTTTTAAGTGCCCCTACCACCAAATTCGAGTTTGCAGTTAATTTACTTTTAAAAACAGTGCTGCAATGCAGGGCTGCTTTTAGAATGACCTCAGGCACTTAGCAGCACACACATGCAAGTGCAGAAAGGGCTGCTGGCCTCTAAACTGCCATGCCCTATTATATACTAGGGACTTATAGGTAGTTTGATCCCTCTGCCCTATTATCTACTAGGGACTTATAGGGTAGGTCATGCCAATTGTAAGTGCACCCTAATACATAGTGTACCCTAATGCATGTGTGTGTTTTCAACATAGCACTGGCCCTGGGCCTGTTTAGACAGAGCTGATGGACAGTCAGAGTCAGTTACCACTAGTACCAGTCAGCAAAAAAATGTGGGTGCACAGGATGACTTTGCAACACTGAATATCAGCTGGGTCTGTCGAACAAGGTGCCAGATTGGCCATCATATCATTTTGTGAGTATTATGGTGTAGAAGATGGCTCCCCCATTCTGAGGCTAGTGCACAGTAGATTTGTTTTCATCCAGGCTGGCCTGTCAGATGCAATGGTTTTGTAGCTGGAAGCTACATCCAGAACAGCTGTAACAGAGGTGTTGCTTCAGGATTGGGGACTGAAGATGAATTACCAGTTTCCCCTGATTAGTGTGATTTCGAGGATCACAATGCAGGTCAAGAATCAGTCTACAGAGCTCATTCTGGTTACTTGGTACTGAACAACTGAGGTCTGAGGTCATGATCTTCTGGAGCTGTCAAAAGCAATACAAATACTATTATCCAATCGCATGACACTGCTGATAAGTCCATTAGGCGAGACTCATCATCTGATGCAGAATGGCCTTCGAAACCTCATAGCTTTGAGAATTTTAGGAATGGATTGGGCATTAGGGGTCTTTTGATGCACACTGCGATGCTCCTCAGAGAGTCTTGGGCTGCAGAAACTCTTAAGAATTATATGAAAGATGGTCAACCTGCTATTTAGAATAGGGTTTATCTCCCTCTTCACTCCCTATGATCTGTATCCTCAATTCGTTGTTGGTGCAGGAACAATAATCTTCAATAAACCCCTACTGGGTCCTCAAAGGAGTACCATTGCCGACTCCTCCTGAGTAACGCAAGTTACGTGAAGTGAGATTTTTAAAAGAGTACGAGTCCATTTAGCATATGTGTTGGAAATGGCCTTTTCTAGAGTGCTTTCCCTCAACTTTTTGCTTTTCTCCTTCTCTGGTTTTCTGCTGATCTAGGTGCTAGACTTAGGACTTTGAGCGTGTTTGACACTGGCATTCAGTGCCAAAGCACTGTGGTTGTCATATACATACTAGTGATTGGTGTATACATGATTGGCTTATACGAGTTAGCTGTAAGTCCCTTGTCTAGGGGTAAGACATATACCTAGGACATGTACCGCGAATGCTCGTCCGTGGGCTTGCAGCACTGATTGTGCCATCCACAGAGGTAGCTCATTGATCGTGCCGCAGGTTTTCCCTGGTGGGGCCTGTGTGCGCAGGTTACTGTTACTCGGCTTGGCATTTAAAAAGCTACATGCCAAGGTTCTGCATGTCTCTTGCTATATCGGAGTTCTCCCTGGGGATAGGGTGCGGTGTTGGGAAGAGATAGGGCATGTGTTCATGTGCGTAACATGCAAGGGTCGTGAATGGCACCATATGGTGTGTTCAATACGACGGGGCATGCTTCTTGTATTGGATTAGCATGGGGGAACTTAGGGAAAGGCTATTGAGCAGGATTTCCTATGTGCAGTATAGTGTTTGATATCGATGAGTTCGTAATGGCAAATCTTCTCTGGTAGTGTGAGTGGATCTGACATTACATATGTGGAAATGTCACTTTGGAAAAGTGGGCATTTCGATGCTCATGACTCTGTGTGCCTGTCAGCCTGTCTCCAATTCACATCTGGGAGCTGGGGGGGGGCAGCTACATCTGTGCATTCCTGATAGAAGGCCATAAACTAGGGGCTCAAGGGAGACTGCAGACCTCTGACTCTGAGGCGCCGTTCTGGGATGGTTACGTGGGGGTGGAATTGGGACCTGCATTCCAAGGGGCAGGGTCTTGGTCCCACTAAAGATAGTGATCAAACCTCCCAGCGTAGGATGGCAGACAGGATCAAATTTAGAGAGGGCCAGTGCATTTCAAAGGTGCCTTTTGAACTGATTGCATCTTCAAAGGCCATTGTGGGTATAACTACTGGTGCGCTGGCCTCAGAAGTTAGAGACGCTTTTGGATTTGGAACCATACTACGCTGGTTCGATGCTGGGGCATTGACAAGAGAAATCATTAGAGCAGGAGGGACTGCAACTGGATTATCTGGCTTGGAGCTTTTCCTGCTCCAGGAAGGGGACTATCACTTGGTGAATTTTGCCTGGAAGTTGCTGGCCTGCAGCTAAGTGTCAACTGTCGTGGCCCGGGTGCCTAAGTACTCTCCTAGGGCCGGTTGGCTGGCCTCCTGTCTACGAGATCCCAGGGACACAAAGGATCTCCCCACTTCCATGAAATTGTAAGGGCCCTGCAGGGTGAAGAGGAAATGGGTGGAAGGGATTGTCAGTTGGGACAAGGACCGTCCTGACTACACCGTCATCACACTGTGTAGAGGAGTGTGCTCATAAAGATCAGCAGCCCACCTGAGGTGCTGGGATGTGAGGAGTTTGAGGAGTGCGGGGGAAGCTTGCAGAGTCTGAGGGACCTGTTCTTGCAACCAGTGGACCTGTGCTTGCTTGCACTCCGGAGTTTTTGTTGTCCAAGGGGTGTTGGGGGACCTGAGTTGGGAGCCGAGACTGTCTTCAACCTCCAGATCAGGAGGACGATAGTGCCTGACATCGTGGCCTCTATCCGAGGTTGCTGACTCCCTCTCTCTGGATCCATGCCACAAGGTACTTTGCTGTGGAGAACATCGTGACTGGGCCTGAGGGGTTTTGTTGTGCCTTGCGGGCACCAATGGCTGGCTGTCGGCAGCTACGGCAGCTCATGCCTTCACTTGAGGGGAAACATTTCTCCAGACTTGGAAGCGCACCCGCTTCGTGGGTCACAACCTTTTAGCTACAGGGGGGGATTGCGATCCCGCACTCGTGCAGGTGCCACTGGGCACCTGGAGGTCTAATCCGGATGGACAACACTAAGTAACTATTTCTTTCCTTTTTAGGTGGTTCCCACAGTCTAATCAATGTGGCGTTAGCAGGGGCAACGTGAATCGTTGGCTGGTGTAGTTGAGTGATGGAGGGGCTGAGTCATGAGGCATAGTCAAAGACCTGTGATTGCTTGACCATTGCAACTGTTGGGGGTATGCAATATTGTGGAATTTCGTGTTGGAAGAATACCTCTGATTAGGGCATATATGTTCATGCCATTCTGCTGCTAATGGGAAAGTTCAGCAATTGCATATAACTGCAAAGTGTATATACAATGTGTATCTCATTTTGATTTCAATGTGTGTGTAATACAAAGACCATTGTATTATACATATGGTGTGGAGTCTTTTTGTGGCGTACGCAGTGTGTTGCGAGGGTGATGCTGTGCCAATACTTTACACTTGGGGCCTGAGGATAAGACTGACTGCTTGGTGCCAAGCCACCCGGGGGTGAGCACAGGTTATCGGACATGTGTATCATACTCATCCTATCTAGGGCAGTGGATTCTGACTGGCTTCAATGCATCCCAGCCAGCCGGATACCGCTGGGTCTAACAATATGAATCCAGTCGGGATGAGACATTTGCTTATATCCTTGAAACCAACCCATCAAGCAGTAGTTTCTCCCAACCTGGTGCCCTCGGTGAAGTTGGTAATGCAACCAGTAAGAAAAGAAGTTTTCAGCTTTGATGCTCATTCAGTTAGAGGGGCTATGGGCCTAGAAGGCATTTCAGGCGGGTACGTTTTTGGAAGATATTATAAAGCCAACAGATTGCTCATTTTAAAGAAAGTCTAGATTCTATTAAGGACACCGAGGTTAATATTATCCCACTCCTTAGGAATCAAGTATCATGACACTATTACATAATAATGTATGCATTGTAGTTGTCATTTGTCATATAATTCTACAATGCATATGGAGTACAGAAGATACAGCTTTTTTCTGTTTAGCTCTCCCAAATAATTGACTGCTGGATTTTTTTCATTGGGAGAAATTCAGAAAGTGACGTGAACAGACCAAATTAAAAATTTGAAAGAGAGAAGAAGAGTCAAGACTAGATTCTCAATAATGATAGTATCATTCAAGTTACAGATGAACGATCGGAATTTTTCTTTGGTTGTCTCTCTGCAAAAAAAATTGAAGGAAGTGGAGCTCATCAGTGAGATTATGGACTATGAGGACTATAAATTGCTAGTGTGTTTTGCCTATGTGTATTTCAACATACAACAATATTGATGGGAGTTGTAGAATTTGTTCAAGTGTTATTGTATTTCAAGTTGTAGCTGCCAAGTAGTAAGGATTGGAACTCCCCTAATATTCGCCGCTGTGTCTTTAATAGAATCTAGACATTCTTAAATGTTGTTCAGCAAATCTTAATTAACCACAGCAGTTCCTTGATCATTGGAATGAAATACTAACCTCCTGATTGAAATCCTAAACTCTTAGAAGAAATCCTTGATTTGACCTTTATCCTGCAAACCTTTCTACCAAACATCTGCATAAATGGTGGTTTAAACGGATTGGTAAATAGAACAGACTCTAAATCTGTGTCAGATTTAATTGAAAACGTGTGCACTTGGGCCCAAATTATCATCCATATGCTTCACTTAATTTTCACCCACAACATCACATGTGCAAAATTCATATTCAACCACAGATCTGGTCAGATCGTTAACTGATTATTCTCAATCTCTGATCCCATGTTATAATCCTCATAAACATGCTATATATTGAGAAAAGACTGATCCACACTTGAGCTCTCAAAGAGATAAAAAAGCAGAATTAACTAACTGTAAAAAGTGGCAGATCCACATCCAGGTACCATAATGAGTTTGAATCGAACATAAGAGTTATATTCCAAAACACCATCTCCATCCTGAACAAGCTGACACCTCCAAAAATAACAAAACCCAAATGGGGACTTAAAGCATCCAGTGAATGGTCCAACCGTGAAATTTCTATTCTAAAAAGGCAATGCCATCTTTAGAGAGTGGCTATTGAGGGATTACCGATATGAAGTGGACAAATTGGTGTACAAGTGGCCTGATTCACAAAGCTAATTTACACTTTTGAGTAATTTACAGTTTTGAGTAAATGATTACTTATGGCTATTCTCAAAAACCAGATGTAAGTTACTAGTAAGAAAATAGCAGTAAGTCCATTACCACATATTGCCAACCACTGGTACTGCAATCAACTCATAAAAAATAATCGATGTAGGGAATTTCAAACCACGTAGTAAATAATATTAAATTAAATTAAATTATTTTAATTAGTTTTTATATTATTTAATGAGAAAACATTTGATACTGTATTTTGAAATACAAAATTCATGTAGCAATAATTGTTATTAACATATGACTAAATGAATTTTAAATAAGTCTGTACATCATTTTTAATAATGATTAATCCATTATAAAATGTCTTTAGGTGAGTGTGTCATTTAAACTTCAGAAAAATAATTGTTATTTAATTTTATATATTTCCTTTAATTTAATTAAAGATTTATTTCAAAATTAAGTTAATAGTGCCATATGATTTTCTTATTTTGTTCTACATTTAAATTAAATATATAAAATGAATTTACATTTGTATTGAATATACAAATATTTCAAATATCTATTTTTGAGTTAAATAAGATTTTTTATTTTTCTCTTTACATTACCATGTGGAAATCTCCACCCTGACTTCAGAGTCTCCCTATGGTAAAGAATACATTTTATTAATTACTGTCAACCTAGACAGAGCTCAGCCCATGAAACTCAGTCTTGGAATTGTGCATCCGGAACTGCCAGGCAAGGTCCCTTCTAGATGGGAGCACACTAGTTTTGGCTTACTTAGGTCTGGGTGGCATCCCCTCAGGGGTAAATGTGCTTTTCCATGGTAAGTTTGATGGAAACACAATGGAGGAAGCTTGAAAGATGTCTAACCTTAATGCAAGGGGTTGCATAGAGGAGAGAGAGAGCTGCAGTCGACTTTCCCATTACTTGCTCTAAGATGGAGCCGCAGTCTAGAACCACACCCTCATTGTACCTGCTTGGGCACTCTAGTTTATGGGCACCATTTGTCAGGAGCAGTTCTTCTTTGACTCCTGTGAAATCTACCATTCAGCAAACTTGCTTCCAACCTTACGCGGGAGCCTCTAAAGTTACTCAATGGTTGAAGAGTTTTTTTTGTTTTGGAACTGTGCAATCTATTTGGAAAATGCTACTGATGCAAGCATTGTCTAAGGTCTTTGAAAAACATAACCAACATTATGCCTCAACACGAGCAGCTGCACTACAGCTTCTGCTCTCCAGCATGCCAGAGCAAAGGGTCTCAGTGCACAAGAGAGAGGGAAAGAGCTCACAGGGCGGAGGCAGCTGTTGTACAAGCATATGAGATGCTCACAGGACAACAGTGTGAGAAAAAAATAACAGATTATTAACCATCAGAACTAAGTGAACTAAAAGAGAACAGAAGAAGTCCAACTTTTCAGGATAGGCCAAAGTGAGATTCTGACAACCAAGGGGACAGCATTTGTCTTCAAGTCCCACACTGCACTAGGGATAACTCCACATATGAGCCTTGATGAGACAGTGGAAGTAGGCCGTTGACACAGAAGCAGGGACCCTAATGCACTACTGGGATTCAACCAATGTCAGGAACCACTTCTGAATCCCCTGAAAAATATGAGTAAATACCTAAGTATGTGATATTGATTGTGTAATATTGTGTTGCTGGTAGAATAATGTACAAAGTACTGGCAGACATTGATTTACTGAAATCTATAAGCACTAGTTTTAGTTCTGAGTCTCTAACCTTCACAGCATCTATTGAATAAGCCCTGGATATCTCTGCATTGTTACACTGAGGATTAATATTAAGTGCTAAAAGAGTGTACTTAATGTTCAGTTTTGGGTCAAACAGTAAGTTAGGCTCTGGGACATCAGGATAAAAGTCCCAATTGGTCCCCCAATACTCCCAAACCAGTCCCCACAATATCTCAATGAAGAGATAATGAGAAGATACTGACAGCACAGTGTCTGCCACTCAGTGGGGCCGATTCCGATGTCGGACGGACTCAGGTCCGTCCGACATCGTCCAGGAGCCGTAACCGACCGACCTGCTGTCGTCGGTTACGGCCCTGCAAGTACGATGCGACCAAACCCTGTTCGGTCGCACTCGTATACTGCACAATGGGAGCATGCATTCCGAGCGGAATGCATGCTTGCATGTGAAAAGCAGAGTGCAGTTCATCCCTGCACCCTGTAGCCGGCACCCCAAGGTGCCTGCCACCGAGTGCAGGGATCAACAGAGGGCACCATAGGTGCCCCCAGGCTGCCATTCGGTGGCCTCGCACCCATGGGGGCCCTACTGGGGGCCCCCAAAGACAGTTACCGACTGCCTTTTCGTGCCGGAAAGACCGACACGAAAAGGCAGTGAAGCATCTGCCATCGTACTCCCTCGGTCGTGAAGAGGCGGCCGGGGGAGTACTGAAGGATTTCCGGACAGCGGACGGGCTCTCCGAGCCCGTCGTAAGCCATCCGGAAATCCGAGTCGGATTCCTTTCCGACCGAGCCCATCGGAATGGCTCGGTCGGAAAGGAATCCGGCCGGCACGTTCTGATTCGGTCGGAAGGGCTCCGACCATCGTTCGGTGCCCTTCCGGCCGAAATCGGAATCGGCCCCAGTATCTGTGCACTGACTTTCTGGCTCAACTTTGGAAGTGGTAAGAGTCCTCCCAGAAGAGAGTGGTCTCCAGACAGTGTCCTTTTTTAATGAGCTTCACTGGTTGATGCACTATTTATTTATTTATTTAATTTATTTATAAAGTTTTATATAGCACGAAAAAGATCCCGAGGGATATCAGAGCGCTTTACAATAGGACAGAAGGAAGGACATAAATACACAAGTGTCAACAAGTAGGGGTAAAAAAAAAAAAAAAACAGGATAATCGCAGATTCCAGGACAATTGCACCATGGGGGGTAATAAAAAAAAAAACAGGTATAAACAGGCAATGAAGGGGGTCACAGTCTGCGGTAAAGAGGAGCAGTAACAAATGATGGTACAACGGACGTAGGAAACAGTGTCTTCGAGCAGATGAGCCTAGCCCAATTAGGGTAAGAATTTATTCATAAGGAATCTTTTGGCTTCCAATTTGAACGCCGTCGTTGAGGAGATTCTGCGAACTTCCGGTGGAAGAGAGTTCCATATCTTTGGGGCAGCACCGGAGAAGGCTCTGTGACAAGTTCTCTTTTGCTGAGGATGAGTGGTTTCAAGAGGAAAGTATTGGCACTTCTTGAGGCTCTTGCACCACAAGATAGCTCAAGTTTTTGCGCAAGGTACCTGGGAGTATTGAAGTGAAGGGCTTTGTGCGCCAGAACCGCAATCTTTAACTGAATTTGTGCTTTGTAGGGCAACCACTTAAGAGATTTTAGGACTGGGGATATGTGCTCATTTCGTTTGGTGCCTGTAACCAGTCTAGCCGCTGTGTTCAATGATGCCCTTAGTGGAGCCAGGGTGTATTTGGGAAGGCCACAGAGGGTAGCGCTGCCGTAGTCAAGCCTCGGCAAGACAAGCGCTTGGACCACCTGCTTGAAATCATTTTGCGGAAGGAAAGTTTTGATATTTCTGAGTGTCCTCATCAAGTGGTTTGCTCCCTTACACACCTTGCTGATATGATTTTTCATATTTAGGTGCTTGTCCATGGAGACTCCAAGCGATTTGGCTGAATCTATGATGAGAGGGGTGCAGTTGAAGGCAGTGAGGTGACTCAACCACATGTTTATCTTGGGGATGTGGTTGGGAGGGGAGATGAGCAGGAATTCCGTTTTGGAGGTGTTGAGCAGGAGATGGTTCTCAGTTAACCAGTTTTGAGTAGACGTTAGGGTAGTGTTGAGGGAGATGATGTTTTCCGGGGAAGAGATTTTCAAATAGAGTTGCGTATCGTCCGCATACATGTGGAAGAGAATGTTAGTGGAGTTTAATGAATTTGCTAAAGGTTCCAAGAACAGGTTGAAGAGGATAGGAGATAGGGCGGACCCTTGGGGAACCCCCATGAGAACTGGAAAGGGCTGGGAGAGAGAGTGATTTGCCTTGACTCTTTGAGATCTGTGGTGAAGGAAGGACGAGAACCAGTGTAGCACCTGACCAGAGAAGCCCATCCGATTTTTCAAAATGTCAAGGAGGTTGTCATTATTAACCGTGTCGAATGCGGAGGAAAGGTCGAGGAGGATCAGGAGGCAGGATTCGTTTTGGTCAAGCATTTTTAAGATGTTGTCCATGACGTTAGTGAGCGCCGATTCAGTGCTGTGCCCTTTTCGAAATCCGGATTGATGCTAGTCAAGGAGTTGGTAATTCTCTATGTGAGCACAAAGTTGAGATTGTACGCATTTTTCTATGAGTTTCGCTAGGGTGGGGATGTTGGAGAAAGAGCGGAAGTTATTGAGATCAGCTTTGTCTGCGTTCGGTTTTTTTAGAATAGGGGAGACCTGTGCTGCTTTTAGGCAATCAGGGATCGTGCCTTGTGAAAGAGAAGCATTTACAATCCTTGTCTAGGAGGGGATGAGTACATTCTTGATTTTTTTGAAGATGGCCGGGGGCAACGGGTCACTGAAGTGGTTGGATGGGTTGATATTCTGAAGGATCTTGTTGATGTCTTTTTCACTGAATGGGGTGAAGGTACCCCATGATGCATTGTTCTTGGTGATCAGGCTGATAGATCTGCGCTTATCTAAGAGGTCAGGAGGTGCTACGACCCTGGGGGAAGGTAGAAGGGCCTTCTTAGAGGCGTGGTCAATGGAGATGAGTCTAGCTTTCTCAGTGAAGAAAGCAGCAAGCTCGTCGCAAGAGGGTGGGCTGCCACATGGGTCGGAGTGGTTTGGACCTGCAACTGATTGCTGTTTGACCAATTCGAATAGTTTCTTAGGGCGGTTTGCCGCTTGATCCAGTTGGAGTCTGAAGTAGTCAGCCTTAGCGATCTTAATTTGTTTGTTGTAGAGGCTCCTAGCCTCTCTAAGGAGTTTTAGTTGGTCAGAGGAGGGATTGGATCACCAGGAACGTTCAACTGCCCTAAGGTTGCGGCGTTCCGTGTTTAAGTTGTCATTATACCAGGGTTTGGATGTTTTTGTGGAGGCATATTTTTGTTGGATTGGAGCAATGGCATCCATGATGTTGGAGATGGTCGAATTGTAGGAGTCGGTGAGTGACTGCACCTCAACCAAGTCAGCTTGGGAGGTGAGGGCCGATTTACATTGGGCAGCAAGTTCATCAGAGTTTATTGATCTGAGATCCCTTTTCCATATCTTTGATTTCATTGGTTGAGCCTTCCTCATTGACACCTCCCTGTTAATATAAAAGAAGATGCAGTGGTGGTCGGACCAGTCACACGGGGTAATGGAGTCCAAGGAGATGGTCTGCCCTTTCGAGATGATGAGATCTAGAGTTTCTCCTTTAATATGAGTTGGCTGGTCACAGTGTTGAGTCAGTTCTTGATCATTTAAGAATGATTTAAGGCAAGAAACAGCGAGGTCGTTGGGGTTAGACCAGTGAAGGTTGAAATCACCAAGGAAGATTTGGGACACGGTTGAATCAACATTGACAGAGATGATTTCCATTAGTTGCTCGATGAAGAGGAGATTGTCTCCCGGGGGTGGTAGAAGGTGTGAAGTTTACAAACCGGTAGGTTCATACTTGAGATGCTGAGACAGAGGTATTCACAGGAGGAAGGCTTAGAGGTCTCCAAGTAAGAGATCGAGAGTGTGTTTCTATGAATACAGGCTAGGCCACCACCCAACTTCAGTACTCTGTCTATCCTAATTATGTCGTGAGTGGGAGGTACTAGTAGGTCTAGGATCGGAGTGGAAGAGGGATTTAACCAAGTTTCAGTGAGGATGATAATGTCTAAGTCATTGTGTTGGATGAGGTCGAAGATGTCGGAGGCATGTTTATTGGCTGATCGGCAATTAAGTAATACACATTTGAGTCATAACGGATTAGGGGGGGAAGGAGTCTGGGTGACCGTCACGAGTGAGGTTGTCATTATTGCTACCTCTAAGATTGTGAGGAGGTTCTCTGTACGGGTTTGAGTGGATGGATTGTATCTGTCTCGGCTGGATCATGTTGGGGTTGGACCAAGTAGAATAAGAGTTGTGAAGGTCATGGAGATCCGTAGACGCCAGGTGGGTCTCGCGTCTTCTGGGGCGGGAGGGAGCGTTAGGTAGGGGAATGGATTTCGGGAGGGAAGGGGCTAAAGGCTGACCCTTGCGATCACTATCACTAGTGGAAGCTCTGGGAACATTCGCAGAGGTGAGGAGAGAGCTGATTACGGGGAAAAGATCATTATAGAGGGCTTTCAGGTCATGTAGTTCAGAAGTGAGAAGGTGCAACTGGAGAGATATATCGTCCAGGCGTGTAGCCAAGTCTGTGTGTTGGGTGAGGGGTGGAGGGATTGTAGGGGAAGGGGAGTCTCGTTGTAAGCCCATGGGGTCCGCGTTGGAGGTGACTAGTTCCTGGGGAGGAAGTTGGTCATTAGGGACTAGGGGGTTACGTGTCCTTTTAATGGTGAGGTTGGAGCATATGCAAAGGGGGTGTGATCAGTGAACTGAGGGTTAGGTAAATTCAAAGCTGGAATGAGCGGGATTGACAGATCAAGAACAGTGATGGGCGTTTGCCCAGATTCCAAACTGGTATGAGTCGTAGGGAAAAGGCTGAGGGACGAGGGATCAGTCGTTGGAGGAAGAGCCGGTAAGTCACACGGGGGTCTCTCCAGTCGAGGATCGGGTATGATCGGATTGTCAAGCTGTGTGCCGAGTGAAAAGTCTCTCGCAATCTGAGACGAGGGTCTAGTTGGTTGGGGCACGTCAATAGGGGACAGAGTCACTCTGTGAAGATCTAGTGGCACAGGGTGGAATAGATGGGGGGAGGGCCTTCCTTGTTGGGGCACGACAACAGGGGACAGCACCACAACAGGGGACAGAGCCATTCTGTGATGATCCAGTGGCAAAGAGTGGTTTAGATGGAGTGAAGGTCTTCCCGAAGAAGAGGGGGGCGAACTCGACAGGTCCTGAGAGGTGGTGGAGTGAGTGTGGGTGTCATTGGGTTTCGCCGAAACCGCATTTTTGAATAACGGGAAGATAGTGGTTATCTTAACTAGATTGACATTGGACGCTTGGATTAAGATGATACCATTGTTATAGAGGGTGATGGTGGCATTGGCATTGAGTGTGGACGAGGGTGCTGTAGTGAGCTTGAGACCATGGGGTGTTTTTCTGGTAACTGCTATTCGGAACATGGAATAGAAGACTTTTCGCCAGCATGCTCTTTTCCTGGTGTAGAAAATAAGGTCATTAACTCTGGTGCCTTTGTTAGTACAGAAGTAGACGTCAGAGATTAACGTTTCAGGTCTGGCCCTGAGTAGGTGATGCTTGTGTTTCTTGGCAGCGTTTTTCGATAAGTTGGGTGGGTAGTTGATGATGAAAGCGTTGGATCCTGAGGGATCGGGGCTTAGCTCCATTGTGGTAGTGTGTCTACAGTCCGATGAAAATATCTTATCAGTGGAGGGAGGATGGCATTAATGTGAGTATTCATAGAACTAGTGTGTGGAGTAATGTCTTCCTGAACCAAAGGTGAGGGATAATGCCAATAAGCCCCCTCCCAGATGGCCCACAAATGCAGGGGGAGTGACAGTCCATTTCTCTTTCTATGCCCTTCCCAAGCATGAAGAAATAATGACAACAAGGACACTCCCAAATGGCCCCCAAAAAGCAGGGGGTACCCAGTCCTTTTCTCTTACTATAGCCTGTCCAGGTGAGAGAAGTAATGTTCACATGCTAATTCCAAGATGGCCTCCACAAGGAGAAAGTGGAAAACCAGCCAACTCCAAGATGGTCCCGAGAGAAAAAAAAAAAAAAGCGGGGGGTGTAGCCAGTCCTTTTCACTTACTATGGCCTGCCCGGGTGTGAGAGATAAGGTGCAACTGCCCAATCCAAGATGGCCCCCACCAGGAGATGGTGGAGCAGGCCCATTTCTATTTATATGCCCAGCCGAAGAAATAGGGATCGGGGAGGGGGGTGTATCCAGCTGCAGATTTGAGCCCAGAAAACAAAATGGAAGCTGGAGAGCATCCCTAGGGCTGGACAAACAAAATGGGTGCCCTTGATGTAACCTCAGAGCTCGGGGAAGTTCCCATCTCACAATGAGCCTGAAGTCAGACAGGCCAGTGCGAAACCTGTTTCACTGAAGGGAGCGGGGAGAAAAAGGCACCGGGAGAGCACTCAGGGGGAAGCGGGAGTGGCAACGGGTATGGAAGCAGTCCCTCACGGCATCAATAGGATAACAGGGCCGGGCAGGAGGGCTCAGAGGTTACCAGAATAACGGAACATAATGGGACTGGCTGGGCGAGATAAGGAGAAAGGCATAGTAAACAAGAGGGGGCCTCGTGTGTGGTCCGGCCGGTAGAAACTCACCATCGGGGTAGAACAAAGTCCATGCCCAAGTCTGAGAATGGAGAGGCGAGGCAGTCTCATTACCGCTAGTGACAGACTTCTGCAGCCGTGTCGGGGAGGGGGGCAGCGGAGTCAAAGATCCGGCGGGGGAAGTGGTGGCTCAAAAGAGGTGGATGCGATGAGCTGGCTTAAGGTGAGATCGCCGAGTCAAGGGAGGCCTGTATTACGTTCAGAGGGAAAGAATGATGGAGTCGATCTCCGCGGTGCCGGCCCAGGGTGGGTGGGAGGGCGGGCGGTCGGGAGGCGCTGTGCAGAAATTGGTGGAAGTGGAATCACCGCAACAAGGGAGGCCCAAGTCCCGCTCAGAGGGGATGGATGTCAGCATCAATCCATTTGGTGCCAGGCCCGTGATGGGTGGGCAAGCGACCGGGGCCTAGTCAATATGGAGGGCAGGCAGACCCCCCAATTGCACGAAGGGTCGCCCGGGATCTGACGAGCACACACCCAATCCACGGCAGCGAGTCCTTGTCTCGAGGGGGCCTGCTCCGGTCAGAGTGCAGGCTGCTCCTGACGAGGTACGGAGGTCGGGTTCTGGATGATGACCCCCTCTGTTTGTGGCTCACAGGTGGGAATCGGCCGCAACACGGGGAAGCGAAGCGGGTGAGGAAGGAGGGTCAGCTCCGTCCAAGTAGGGGCCGTCACTCCTCGTGGCTCTGTCAATGCAGAGGCAATCTCAGCCCATGACTTGGCGAAGTGCAGAGAGGAAGGCACTTCGGAGCCATTAGGACTTGACTGAGTCGTCGGATCGTCGGGGAAACCCTTCTGTGGCGGAGAGGTCAGCGAGGGGTCCAGCTTCGAGGATCCCGAGGGCCGAATCCTGCCGAGATCGTCGATGGATCCTGGGAGATCGTTTCAGCAGGTAGGCGCTGCGAAAGTCGCAGTTTCAGAGGATTGCAAGTTGATTGAAGTAGAGGAGTAAGAGTTGTTGTTGGATGGCTGGGTTAAAGCAGGGATATCTACCGATAAGGTAATACCCAACCCTAAGCTCTAGAGCAGAGCTCTTACTCGGCGGCCATCTTATGTGATGTGTGAGTATGTGTTACTTCCTGGGGGCGAATATTAAGCCAGGCTCTTCTGTGTCTTTTCGTCTGTGCTCATGCTTGCTTAAAATGGCACATGTGCACTGGTGCAGAGACTCCATGTCCCCATTCAAATGAGGAGGAGTCATACTTGGATTGCGTACCCACAGATTGTACTTTGTAGAATGAGCTGCCCCTTCTTGTGATGCCAATCTTCACCTTCTGCAGGGAAAATAGCCCAAATAGCGTTTGCAGAGATGACCAGTTTTTCAGGGCATGAGTAGCTCTTCCAGTCCAGGTTTTTCTTTGCATTCTGCTTTCTTGCATGCCTGATTTTTTCTTCATGAGATAAACCTGACCATAAATCCCAGGATGCAATAGCAACAAAGAATTGAATGTGAAACTCACGAAGGGCCTGATTATGAGTTTGGAGGTGCGGGAGCAGACCGCCACGCCGGCGGCCCGCTCCCGCACCACCAAACCCGTGGTTGCACCTCCTGCCAGATGACAATTTTCCTCGTGTCTGGTGAGCTGCTTTTGCTGGTCCCACAGTAGTGCCTCTGAAAATGGGCACTGCCAAAAACAGTTCCTGAACGGCATGGACTGTAAAATCCATGCTGTGCAGGAACTGGGGTGCATGCACACAGGGGGGCATATGTTGTGCCCCCTTTCATGCATCACCATGCACATGGGCAACAGGGGGCCCTATAAGGCCCCCTTTTTTTCAGGACTGACAGCCTTTTCATGGAGGAATGACAACGCTGGTGGTCCTGAAACTCGCAATTTGCATGGTGGTGCTGCAGCAGCACCACCACCTGCATTTTACTGAGGCCCTGACTGCCGCACCACCGCCAGGGAACAGCAGTTTCCTGGCGGCTGCGGCAGTGCAATGGCGGTCTGACCGCCCAACTTGTAATGAATGGGGCAGCCGGACCACCGGTCCGGAGATGGCTGGACCGTCACCGCCGTACCCCTGCGAGTCAGGTGGTTGTCAGACTGCCGTTCTTGTAATTTGGCCCTAAGTGATCTTGAAAACCTTGGCCATCAGTAAAAATATTGATGCAATCTTTTGCCTCGAATGCAACTGCTCTGGTGTCCTTTGCAATAATTATCGCACCAAATAAAATCAGACACGAGGTGTTTGCAATTTACCGGGTGGGATAGTTATCCCGTTTCGAAATTTGCCCAAGAAATGGGGTGTATTATTTTTCCGATGTTTACTTGGCAATGTTAACATAGGAAATATCAACAGGTTTGACCTGTCAACAGTTGGCAGGGTTCAGTGTCTGCCAAAAAACTCATAATTATGATGTGTGCCGTGGTGGCGGGAGTTACTACACATAACGGAATTACCAGGAGCGCTGGTAAACGAGGCCTTTGTGTTGTAGTGCATAATCTTTCACTTGAGTCAATTTTACTAACATACCTGATATATATGGTCTGTATATATGTATGGAAAGCCCAAGCTCGCCTATATGTCATTGGGGTCACAAGGAATGATTTGAGGACTCTTGTGAGAAGTGTGTTAGCGAAATATAGCGAGATCCCACTCAATTCCATTGCACTTAAATGCCCATCATACTACGAATTGTGGAAATCTTGAATACCTGGATTGACCATCGGGGATTGGCAGTGAGTGCTCATATCCAAAACTGGCACAGGCCGACAATCTTTAAGGGAGGTACCAAGTCAGGTTTTCAGCATAACTAATAAATATGCACGTAACTCCTCATCCAGACTTATTGGGTTTAAATATATCTCATGAATATTCATTGAGAAAACGACTGGATTCATCCCTCGCGCATCGTGAATGAGTAACCTCCGCCTTGATGAGCCCTGCACGTGACACCTGTGCTGAGAGAGAGAGAGGGGGGGGCACGAAACAGGAGCAGAGAGACACTGTTGGACGGAAAATTAGGCGGAAAACACAGACGGGAAGACACAGAAACTGAAACCGTGAGAGGCGCAGAAACTGCAGGTAAAAATAAAGCAGATAAAACCCAGGTGGAATTCGAGCAAGCTGTTCTCATCAACACTGCTGCTCCCTCCTGTCAGCGGGACTGTCAAACAGGCAGTGCTCGTAATGAAAGGAAAAATATTTTATTCAGATTTATTAATTTGAAAATGAAGCAGGCCTGTCGAGAGGGGGACAGTTCTTCTCAATCTGTCATCGTTGAACCACCCGCCGCTGACACCGGGATTCATTTGTCTTGTCGGCTCTGACAGTCGGATTTTCCCAGAGCTCTTCCTAGCGGCTCGCCCTGGGATTTTAAACCGGATAAAACACATTCCGACAAGGAACAGCCTCTTTATTAATGCAAATTACACGCGGAAAAAAATGCTAGCAGCAGCTCCAGTGTTCTTATTTCTGCGTCAGTCATTTTTTATTTACATTTATATGCATTTTTCAGTTTTAATAAAAGAAGACCAGGCCTTTCTCTGACATTTATGGACAGTTTGTTCCAAAAAATGATGCCGTCTCCATAATTGTATGCAGCCAAATCCTGATTTTTCCTTTTTTGTTGGGGTGGGGGGAGGGGAGGGGCAGTTTTTCTATAAAGAAACAAGCTCCAGCACAGGTTGCTAGTATATTGTCTTTTACACAGTCGATCAGACTAACACTGGTAGGAGCATGATTATTTATCTGTTGACAATACCATAGCGAATGTGAGGCAGAGGCACTGGTGGGAAGATTTGCTCTTTTGTTATTCTTATGGCTACTGCACTCGAATCCATCCACCCATCCATCCATCTATCCATCCATCCATCCATCCAATCCATTCATCTATCCTTATCTACATCACAGGATCACAACTCTCCTCGGCTTGCAGAAAGCATACACGCACTCTAAATATGCTTGCACCGACGTTTAATGTCAATAACCACAAAAAAGTGCAAGGATCAGTACAAAACTCCCAACGCGTTTCAACGAACAAGTCGCCTTGATCACGAATGGGTGGCTGCCTCACCCTCTATCAGTTTTGTCATCAGTGATGTCACTGACAAGTGTCAGGAGTGATGTAATATGCGAGGTGATAAGCAGTGCATTGCGGAGGCGAAAGCTATAGTTAGCTCAGGTAACTATAAATGCTGAATTTTGATGGTTTTATGTGTGTAAAATCTGAACCCAATTATAACGTACCTTTAACCTTTAGTTTTTTTAGTGAATTTCTAAGGTTTAAAAAAATGTTATTCCCCAACTATAACGTCCCTGTAACCTTTGATTATTGCAGTGAATTTCTAATGTTTTTGTAATTTTATTTTCTAACTATAACATGACTGTATCCTTTGTTTTTTTCAGTGACCATATATATAAATATGTGGATATATTATCTACTGGCGGTCGCCAGTAGATAGTTATAGTTAGGACCTATTTTCCATAGGAAATCCGCAACATTCTATTTGAAATAACTCTTGCGCCGGTTGACGAATCTTCGCGAAATTTTCAAACTTTGTGGCCCGCTCCGGTCCGCTCCTACCCTGAAAGTCTTGGGGTGATTCGTCAAGCGGGGGCCGAGAAAAAAGGGGGGTCCCAAAACGTGTTTTCCCCATTCATTTTCTCATAGGAAACTTTAGCCACGGCTACAGCCCGAACTGCTGAATGGAATTACACCAAATTTGGCAAAGAGGTAGTTCTTGGTTCAGAAAGAACTCTTTTTGTTAAATGGTGTAAATCCGTTCAGTAGTTCCTGAGAAAATCAAAAGGAAAATCACATATATATCTATGGCCGCGTCGGATTCGCGCACCCTGAGCGCACCGTCCCGATCACGAGCTGCATGCTAATTGGCTGTCAACACTCCAAATCAGGAAGTGTTGGCAGCCATTTTATGCCTCGGTAGAACCGAGGCACAGAAACAAGTGCGCAAAAGGCACAAAGGGGCAGGGTAGAAACACCCTGACCCCCTAGGTCTGCTCAGGGGGTCCCACAAGGACCCCCTGGGCAGAAAAAAGCATTAAAAAAAAAAATAAATAATAAAAAAAAAAAAACGATCGTGCCGCAGGCCCCGCCCCCTTCCTTTACCACTCTGCAAACGCGCCCCCTGGCGCGTTTGCAGAGGGGGAACGAATTCCCCTTGAATACTGGGGGTCCCTGGGGGCCAACTAGCCCACCAGGAACCTCCAGTATGCGTCAGGGGCTGCGTTGCAGAGAGGTGTACAGAGGCCACGCCCCTTTTACACCTCTCTGCAACGCAGCTCTGTGGCACTTTTTGGAGGTACATGGTGGGCTAGTTGGACTCCAGGGACCCTCAGGATTGAAGGGGACTTAATTCCCCAACTTAAAACGCGCCACGGGCGCGTTTGCACAGTGGTGAAGGGAGGGGGCGGGGCTTCAGGTGACATGTGTGCAAACAGGCCCGTTGCGCTTTAAGATGGGGAATTAAATCCCCTTCAATCCTGAGGGTCCCTGGGGGCCAACTAGCCCACCAGGTACGTCCAGAAAGCGCCACAGAGCTGCGTTGCAGAGAGGTGCAAAAAGGGGCGTGGCCTCTGAACACCTCTCTGCAACGCAGCTCTCTGGCGCATAATGGAGGTATCTGGTGGGCTACTTGGCCCCTAGGGACCCTCGGGATTGAGGAGGATTTAATTCCCCATCTTAAAACGCGCCACGGGGCCTGTTTGCAGACATGTCACCTGAAGCCCCGCCCCTCCCTTCACCACTGTGCAAATATTCCTCTAAAATCAGCCGAACTACGAATTCCGATTTACTCATCTGTTATCAGGAGAGACCTCAGTGCTGCATCTTTGAGCCCAGTACTGATCCTGAAAAGTAATTTTAACCGTACTTACCAGTAACTTGAATTTCCTTCCATAGGATATCATTGCCTGCTTTTTGCTGAAAAAGTTTCTAAGTGTCGATTTTTGAAACATACAAATCTTCCTCTAAAATCAGCAGAACTACGAATTCCGATTTACTCACCTGTTATCAGGAGAGACCTCAGTGCTGCATCTTTGAGCCCAGTACTGATCCTGAAAAGTAATTTTAACCGTACTTACCAGTAACTTGAATTTCCTTCCATAGGCTAACATTGACTGGTTTCACTTGGAAATTCTTCTAAGTGTGGAGTTTTGGAACTTTATAATATTCCTCTAAAATCAGCCGAAATACGAATTCCGATTTACTCACCTGTTATCAGGAGAGACCACAGTGCTGCATCTTTGAGCCCAGTACTGATCCCGAAAAGTAATTTTAACCGTACTTACCAGTAACTTGAATTTCCTTCCATAGGATATCATTGCCTGCTTTTTGCTGAAAAAGTTTCTAAGTGTCGATTTTTGTAACATACAAATATTCCTCTAAAATCAGCCGAACTACGAATTCCGATTTACTCACCTGTTATCAGGAGAGACCTCAGTGCTGCATCTTTGAGCCCAGTACTGATCCTGAAAAGTAATTTTAACCGTACTTACCAGTAACTTGAATTTCCTTCCATAGGCTAACATTGACTGGTTTCCCTTGGAAATTCTTCTAAGTGTGGAGTTTTGGAACTTTATAATATTCCTCTAAAATCAGCCGAACTACGAATTCCAATTTACTCACCTGTTATCAGGAGAGAACCCAGTGCTGCATCTTTGAGCCCAGCACTGACCTTGAAAAGTAATTCTAACCGTACTTACCAGTAACTTGAATTTCCTTCCATAGGCTAACATTGACTGGTTTCACTTGGAAATTCTGATGTGTGGAGTTTTGGAACTTTATAATATTCCTCTAAAATCAGCCAAACTACGAATTCCGATTTACTCACCTGTTATCAGGAGAGACCTCAGTGCTGCATCTTTGAGCCCAGTACTGATCCTGAAAAGTAATTTTAACCGTATTTACCAGTAACTTGTATTTCCTTCCATAGGAAACCATTGTCTGGTTTTCAGCAGAAAAGTTTCAAAGTGTCGATTTTCACAAACTACAAATATTCCTTAAAAATCGCCTGTATGACTTAAACGCATTATTTCAACTGTTTACAGGAGATGCACCAGTGCTGGATCCAGGATCCACCACTGAGTAAAACGATAACACTACTTACCTGCTAAGGGGCCGATTCCGGCCGGAAATCTCTCCGACCGAGCCGGACCCGGAGAGAATTCCGACCGAATCAGACCCTAGCAGTCCGACCGGACGAGTATGATGCATTCGCATGCTATCGGACTCGATTCGGTCGGACTCCCATTGAAGTCAATGGGAGCCGGTCGTACAACGCGTACGCGGGCTCCCATTGCCTCAATGGGTGCGAGGCGAACAAGGGCGCCCCCTACAGCGGGTACGCGTCCATGCGCATCGCGGCGTACATGCACAGGTAGGGGGGACCCATGGTTCCCCCCTGTGTGCGACTCGCGTGCCTACGCGTACAGGGGGGTCCGACGCGGACCCCCAAAGTCTGGCTCCAACAGCTCTTTCGAGCCGGACAGCGCGAGTCGGTCGGACTGCTCGCGGCGCGCATCGTACTTACCCGGCCGGGAAACGTCTCCATAGCGCGGTGCGTGTCGAGTCCGAGCGAGTCGGTCGGTGCGGTTCGGACCCGTGAACGAGTCGGTCGGCGATTTCGCGTGCGCTCGCATCGTACTCGCTCGGCCGGACCCGCGTACGATTCGGTCGGGAAACAGGGCTCCGAATCGGATCCGGTAAATCCGAATCCGATTCGGAGCACTACCGGCCGAGATCGGAATCGGCCCCTAAGTGAATTTCCTCCCGTAGGATAACATTGGTGATTCTATGTGAAAAAGTTTCTAAGTGTCAACTTTTAAAATACAATAATATTCCTTAAAAATCACTACTGTAACTAAAACGCTTTTACTCAACTGTTTACAGGAGATGTCCCAGGACTGAATCTAGGATCCAGTCCTGTGGTTAGAAAAGTAATCCATAAAGTAAGTAATTGCATTTAACTAGAAATTCACATTGAGCTCAATGTTGCATTGTGTTTGAAATTGTGTTGCCCATTGCAACAACTGTAACTACTGTACTTAAAAGTCTATTGCCTATTTGCAAAGTATTTAAACTAAAGTAATTCATTCTGAGAAAGTATATTTTGTAATGTAATGTATAATGTAATTATAATGTAATTTAAAAAATAAAATATCTAAAAATAAATAGTTTAAAAAATGTAGTAAATCAGTATCAAAAAGATAAATATAACAATTAATACATTTAAAAATTGTCATTTACAAAACCTTTGAAATTCACTGAAAAAAACCATAGGTTTCAGACATGTTATAGTTAGGAATTAGCATTTAAAAAACCTTTGAAATTCACTGAAAAAACCATAGGTTTCAGGCACGTTATAGTTAGAAATTAGCATTTAAAAAACCTTACAAATTCACTGAAAAAACCATAGGTTTTAGGGACAGTTATAGTTAGTTGGACATTGCACTCGTATAAAACCCGTGAAATTCCCCGTTATAGTTAGTTCAGGTAACTATAACTCGCGCCCCGCAATGCACTGCTGATGACGTCACATATTACATCACTCATGACATGGTCAGTGACATCACTGATGACATCACTGATGACATCTCAAATGACATCACTGATGACATCACTGATGACATCATCCGTGTGATAATTTGATGCATCTTCTCACACCCTAATATAACTTTTGATACACCCACTGTAAATTACAGACTGCCATTGTCAAAACCATAGACACTCCAACACCAATTACTATATACACACTCACTGATTCTTAGGTCTACAAACACACACATCTACTCACTCACCCGTACAGTCACTCATACTTATAGTCACTCAGTACAGGACTATTATATGCACTCATACACCTATATAAACACTCACACACCGCCACTCATCCATAGAGGTACTCACACACCTAGTCAGTCATGCAAAAAATTAAGCACACACCCATTTACTCACCTATACAGTTATACACACCCCAGCTCACTTACTCATACAAATACTAGCACATTCTTACGCTCTTATACAATCTCTGATACAAGCACACACTCATCCATACAGTCACTCTCACAATCACACACTCTCGCTTATAGCTATTTATATACTCCAACACACATATATACTGCCTTTCACATATGTAGTTACTCACACATGTACCACTGGGACATACATTCACTCACTAACACTCTTACACACACTTACCCACCCATTCAGTCTATCACAGATGCACTCTTGAAACCATCCACCCAGTGAATCACCCACTCACACATCTATGCACAGAGTCGCACACACCCCACCCACACAAACACTCAGGCACCCATACAGATACTCAGACAACCAATCAATAACTCATATAGACACTCATGTAGCTATTCACAAACCCATGCAGCCACTTACACAGCAACAGACAGACGGATACAGACATTAACCCAGTTTAGTCACTAACCCTTGCATTCAGTAAGATACGTTTAATCACTCACTTATAGAGTTAGTCACGCACCTACTAAATCATCCTTTCAGACACTTATACACCCACTCATTCTTCAATACGCCTTTCCCTATATATATTAAACATATTTAAACTTTACAGAAACACACAGTCACTGGATGATGTCATCAGTGATGTCATTTGAGATGTCATCAGTGATGTCATCAGTGATGTCACTGACCATGTCATGAGTGATGTAATATGTGACGTCATCAGCAGTGCATTGCGGGGGCGTGAGTTATAGTTACCTGAACTAACTATAACGGGGGAATTTCACGGGTTTTATACGAGTGCAATGTCCAACTAACTTAACTGTCCCTAAAACCTATGGGTATTTGCCACTAGGCTTACCAGCTCTGTAACCATGGCTGCTTTGTTTAAAATAGAGGATTAGTCTTAATTAATTTTTTGACTATATGAATTGTTATTTTTGCACAATGCAAGATTTTCAATAATCCTTGTTTTCTTTATCTGCGTATTGTTATTTTATAACGAATTGATAAAGTTTTTAAGTCTGTTTTCCACTTTGCACAGTATGTTTATGTCTATTGTATAACACAGGAAATGCTTAAAAGGTCACTGCCACTTCCGGGTCTTTGTATGACTTTTTGACAAAGACCGTGCTGTCGAAACGCGTCAAGTCAATAAATACTTTACTCCAATTTTGAAACCCTGAGTGCGACCTTTTCTTACGCTCTGGCAGCGCGAGAATACTTCAAAAATTACAGCGGGTCCAGCGCCCGCCGGTCAGCACCAACCCCATCAGGTGGAAGCAATCGGAAGTAAGGCTGGACTGTTCTTGCAATTTGAGTTTTCCCGATTCCCGCCGCCGTATTTTATGTTCCGGGTGCTCTTCCCGGTCAGGAACAAACAACGAGGTAATACACGAAGGAGGTCCTGACGGAGGCTTGCCGGCGCGAGCACCCCGCTCTCGGGGGGAGCGCGCCGCTCACCATCCGCTTTGGACCCTCGTTTTGAAAACCTCAGTTTCCAAGGATCTTCAAAGAACGGCAGGGGTGCCCCTGTCTCGACCAGACGCAGCTGCGAGTGGTCTTGAGCACGGGGGAGGATTTCTTTTACAAGGAGCAGACTGGGTATTGGAAAAGGCTTGGTGTTTTATGGAGCGCCGCTCCAAAATAAATACGTGGCAGCAATGTGCGAGGCAATACGTAAGAGATTGGATGTGGCCAGATCTCTATTCACCGAGGCAGATGGGGCAACCCAGGAGACCCCCATGAGCAACGATACAGGAGAAACCGGCGATCACATAACCTTAAAGCAGCAACTGTATAGGCTGGAGAAACTGTGCAGAAAAGAAATAAATCGCAGCTGGGAGGTGATATCATTGGACAACTACATCGAGGTGGGGCGTGTCCCAAGAGGATTGAGAATCTTGGTGACCCCCACTTACCAAAACCCAAATCCTAAATTATTGGAGGAATGGTCTACACTTATGGCGATGACCTGTAAGCAGATGCTTGGTCTCCTGTCAAAATATGCGGCAATAGAACTGCAACAGATCGGAGAAGAGCTGAAAGAACTTCGCGAAACATTAAGTAAAATGCCAGTCCAAGATGAGATAACCATTTTTATCAAAGACATGGAGACGAGGTTGGTTAAGTACGAGGATGGCATTAAGGCGAGAAAACGCTGGAAATTTGTGCGAGACAGAAACGACTATGCCCTAGGTCGCATTTTAACTTTCAGTAGGAAATACGACACCATTAAAAAAGATTACAAAAAGAATGAAGCACTTCGAGTACAGGAATCGGAAACTTCCGGCTCTAGTTCTGCGGCACCATCGGATGACGATGACAGGCAGATCGCACAGGGACCAGACAGAGGACCGTTCACATCCCTGCAGGAATACCATTTTGTGCAACTGAGCCTCAGCGCAAAGAAAAAACCATCGCGGGGAAGAGGAAAAGGAGGAGGCAAAGAACGAGACAAAGAAGGACCAGGAGAGGGGGTGAAGGTCAGCGACAACGTGACGCCACATGGGAGAGGCACAAGGCGGTCCAAGAGGAACAAATGATAGGTGAGCAATCTAATCTTGCTATCATTAACCTTTCCCCACACATTATTACTCCAGATGAAAGATCGGTCTTGGAGTTAGGCCTTTCGTTTTGTCCTACAGCTAATTTTGATTTTGTTAAGACTCGTATTGACCTTTTCCTCTTCATGCGCAAATTGAAACTACTGAAAATGCACACTTTGAAGCACAGTAGAGGCCTGCCTGAGGCCACACAAACTGCAAATGTGTCTGATCCCACGGATGTAACACTATCCGTGAGGGATATTGAGACACTTGCGACCTTAAGGGAACTCCAACTAGGAACAAGAGATTGGGAAACTGATCGTGAGTTATTGATCAGTATGAACATGGAAGTCAGCAAGAGCTTTAGAAATGACTTCAAACCCAAATCGAAATTTAACCCGATAACATTACATGATGGTCTCGATACTTTTCACGAGACCATCTTACGGGATTTGTTGGTGCTATGGAAAAACAGGGGAACAATTTTGCCAAAAACCTTACAACATCACAAAGAGCAGGATTGCACTCTTTAAAACAAGTAACCACATTTGTGATCAAACCCTCCGATAAGGGGGCAATGTGGTCTTATGGGACATTAACAAATATCGAATTGAGGCGAAGCGTCAGCTTGAATTTTCAGGAAGCTATTTGAGGCCCGGTTTGGCAAGGTACAATAAAACCATACAGGAATATCATAGCCTATTGCATGATTGGCGTGAAAATGACATGTTGAGTCAAAATGAGTTCCTGTTTTTGCTGGTGCAGAAACCAGTGACTCCTGTCTTTTATATGTTGCCAAAAGTGCATAAACACCCCACAGATCCACCTGGCAGACCAATCATCTCGGCCAATAACAGTCTTCTTGAAAATACTTCTATGTACTTGGACTATTTCCTCTGTCCATATGTTCTAAACCTACCCTCTTACTGTAGAGATACCATGGACTTTCTGTCTAAAATCCAGGAGATTCCATGGAATGAGACTTACATCTTGGCAACAATAGATGTTGTTGCTCTGTACACATGCATAGACCATGATTTGGGTTTGGAAGCATGTAAATATTATCTGAGAGACAGACCTTTGAATATGTATGACCCACCATGCTTTTAATACGGATGTTGCAATTTTGCCTATATAACAACTGTTTTCTATTTCAGGATGAGTGGTATGAACAGTACACTGGTACGGCCATGGGAAGTTGCTTCGCTCCAAGCTACGCCTGTTTGTTCATGGGGTGGTGGGAGGCGGAGCATTTGTGGCATGATGGTAACAACACTTATATGAATAATGTCATCCTGTGGACCCGCTACATTGACGATATTTTTCTGATATGGGATGGTCCACAGGAAGCCCTTGACATTTTTATTCAGGGCCTTTCAGATAACATCCTGAACCTAAAATTCACCAGTAAAACTGACCCTTCCACCATTGAATTTCTAGATATTTTTGTTGAGGTGAAACATGGGACATTACATACAAGCCTTTTTAGGAAGCCGACATCTAGCAATAGTATCCTACATGCGGACAGCCATCATCCAATGGCTTTGAAGAGGAGTATTCCCTATGGGGAGCTTCTTAGAGCGAAGTGCAACTGTAGTTCCCCGGATGCCTATGAGAAAGAAGCCAAAATCATGAGGGGTCGTTTTAGGAATAGGGGCTATACTGTGAGGCATATTAAAAATGCAACTGAAAAGGTGGCCATCAAGAACAGAAACATGTTACTGATTCCAAAAGAGAAAGATAGTGGGAAACATGAAGTGAGACTTATCACCACTTTCAATCATGCCTCACAGCAAGTTCATAAGATAGTGCGCAAACATTGGCACATAGTTAAGAACGATGCTGTAATCGGCAATCTGGTTAGTCCATCACCACATATCACCTATAGGAAATGTCAGTCTTTGAAGGACATGCTAGTGCACAGTCACCTATCCGCCAAAAACAAGTCAAGGGGCACCTGGTTGAGGGATCTCCCGGGTTTCCACAAGTGCGGGAGGTGTAAAGCGTGTAGCAGCAGTACAAATGTGAACGTTTTTAAACAGCCTAATGGAAAAAGTGGGAAGATTTACAATTTCATCAATTGCAATTCTGACTATGTTGTTTATGTTTTAACCTGTATTTGTGGCTTGTGTTATGTTGGTAGCACAATTTTCCCGGTGAAGAAACGCATTTTAGAGCATTTGCGCGCCCTCAGGAATGGTGATATGTCATATGCCATAGCAAAGCACTGTGCATTAGTGCATTCAGATGTCAGCGACATCAGCTCTAAAATCTCTTATTTTGGCATTGACAGGGTCCCTGCATCAGTGAGAGGAGGAGATCGGGAACGTCATCTGCGACGCCTGGAATCTGAATATATAGTGAGACTACAAAGCAAGACCCCGGGAGGCCTCAACCATGAGGAGGACCTCCATGTGCATTTAGGCTAGTGTAATAAGACTACACATCATCTTTGCTTTGTTAGAATTGCCAACCGTACACTATTTAGTTTCTCAATACATCCTAGCGTCACTTCCCAATGTCAGTTCATTACACCTCTTAGCGCATTTTCTGACCATGTTATTAGAGCGGCTGCTCTGTAGATCTGTATAGATCTGCCCCCCTTCCTGTTTAGGTCACATTATTATTTTTCTTTTTCCACCTTATTGCCTTTTTCAATAGTACCTTAAAATTTTGTCTTTTTGAGATTGGACCCATAGTGGGCTTAACCCAGTATCCTATGATTTAAGCAGATCCTGACATATATTTTTTAGAAAGTATGGATACCAAAAATAAAGGGCACTCGCCCGTTTATTTCTTCAAGCACATGCAAGTGCAATATCAGTGGTATTTGCCACTAGGCTTACCAGCTCTGTAACCATGGCTGCTTTGTTTAAAATAGAGGATTAGTCTTAATTAATTTTTTGACTATATGAATTGTTATTTTTGCACAATGCAAGATTTTCAATAATCCTTGTTTTCTTTATCTACGTATTGTTATTTTATAACGAATTGATAAAGTTTTTAAGTCTGTTTTCCACTTTGCACAGTATGTTTATGTCTATTGTATAACACAGGAAATGCTTAAAAGGTCACTGCCACTTCCGGGTCTTTGTATGACTTTTTGACAAAGACCGTGCTGTCGAAACGCGTCAAGTCAATAAATACTTTACTCCAATTTTGAAACCCTGAGTGCGACCTTTTCTTACGCTCTGGCAGCGCGAGAATACTTCAAAAATATATATATATATATATATATATATTTGTAATAAGTGAACAAAATCAACATCACCTCTTTCAAAGCTACAAGTGGCCACTGATTCCAAGTTCACACACAGATCAATGCTCTAAGTTTCCTTTAATTTGGCATCAGAAAAAATGCCCAGAAAACACAAGTTGAAATCCATGTACCAATATGTGCAGGTCCCTGCACTAATCACGGAGCACTGCACCGCTATTAAATAAAAAAAGCGATCTTTTGCTGCGCTTAGCTCCAGGAGTAATGTTTAACTAATCCATCAAGGTGTAGTTAAAATAAACGGACACTTTTAAAGGGTGGTCATCGGGAGGCAGTGCCTCCCACTGCTCGTAATAAGGATTGGGGCGAGGAATGCTGGGCGAGGTGGTAATGCAGGTTTCTAAGTTTATATGACACTGAGTGGTGAGATAGGATCCCAGCTTCACTGCTTGGCTAAATTGTGTGTTCCTAGGAAAATATTTTTTTCTTCATTATCATACATGCGAACAGCTTGAAATATGCGGGTTCAGGATGTGTGCTGTTCAAAACCCTCGTATTTGACTTGATATTGCTCCAGCGTTAAGAATCTAGGTCACATATAGGGTATATATGACAATTGCCTTTTCTCTTGATTCCCCAATGGCATTGTCATCAGGGAAAGGGCAGGAATATTTTAAGTTCATGTTTTAAAACTATCATTTCTAATAATTAAGTCTCAATACAGTGATATTAAGGTGAAACTAATGTGCATGTTAAGGAATGAACCTTTTTGAATTTTGAAGAGACCTTAATATTAATGTATGAAGTTGATTGTGTGACTTGGCTCATGCACAGGCCAGTGGCTTAGCTCTCCCTGTGAACTTGCAGGCTCGCTCACCTTTCCTCTACACTGAAGCAGTCGCTACTGTACAATATAGTGCTTTGTTTTCAGGATAGAGGCTGTTCACTGTGAGGTTATGAGGCCTGGAGCCCACAGGATGTGACATCCTCCTGGCTGGGGGTGCAGCAGAAGCCTTCTGAATTCTATGGTATATTGTTTGCAGTAGCAGCGCCCCACTCCCTTCCCCCGTCACTCATGTCTCCTGTGTTCCATGAAGTTCTCAAGCACCCTGTATTTGTGTCTGCAGAATCTGTCCACGGCAGAATGATCCTGCTTTATGAATGCTTTATTGCTGTTCCAATACTTTGTGTTCAGTTCCCCGAACTTCGTGTCGGTGACATAGTACCAAGGTGGCTATCGAAGTGCACGAACTGCTGCCAGTTGTAGGACAAGTGCCACAGGTACCGAACCTGCTGAGAGCCGCTCAGGTAGTGACAGTCAGACTTACCCTGTGCCAAGAAGTCCACTGTGGATAGAAAAAGACACTCGGTATCCGTGAGGGGAGACGTGAGCACATGAGTGATGGATCAGGAAGGGGGGCATGAGTTCATAGGAGGAACAAAAACACTCTGAAGGCTTAGAAATACATAGAGGAGGGATTCTATGGGAGGAGATCGTGGGTGCGTGAGTGAGTGTGTTAGTGCTTGTATGGGGGAGTGAGTGGCTGTATTGAAAGGCTGTATGGGTAAGTGAGTGGGTGTGTGAGTGACTCTAGGTAAATAAGTGGGTGTGTGAGTAGCTGTATGGGAGAGTGTGTGGCTATGTGACTGGCTACCTGAGTGAGTGACTGGTTGCATGAGTGGCTGTAAGGGTGAGTGAATGGTTTGGTGAGTGGCTGTACAAGTGAGTGGGTGTGTGAGTAGCTCAATGGAGGAGTGAGTGGGTGTGTGAGTACTAGTATGGGTCTGTGAATGGGTATGTGAGTGGTTGTGTGGATGTGTGAGTGGGTGTACCAGAGGATGTATGGGGGTGTGAGTGGTTCTGTGGATGATGTCATCAGTGATGTCACTTACTGGAGGTAACAGGAGGGCTTGTTGGCCTCCAAGGATCCTCAGGAGCGAAGGGGACTTCAACCACCAACTAGAAGTGCACCAGGAGACGCATTTGCAGAGTGGGGGTGAAAGGGGGCAGGGCCTCCGCTGACTTGCCGGCTGTCTTTTTTTATCACATTTATTGGTTTTATTGGGGATTTCGGCCCCAGGGACTCCATCCTCCAGGGCCAGGCCAGGCCTTTTTAGAATGGGGAGGGGGGCTGGTCGGCCCCTATACTAGGCTGGTTCCAGGGGACACCATCCCCCAGCCTTTTTTTTTGTCCCCCCCTTCTCGGGTCGATTCCACCCCCAGGGCCCAGCCTTTCCTTTTTAACATTTTTGAAGGGGAGGGGACTATGTGGCCCCCCTCCCCAGGCCTATTTTGGCCCTGGGAACCCCATCCCCGGGGCCCAGCACCTCCGTTTGGGACCGCGAGGGAAGCCTGCATGCCCCCACGGTCCCTACCGGCTCCCTGCCTCCTGCGGGACCCGTCATTGCTTTGACACACAGGGAGCTGCTAAACACGCAGCATGTGTGAAGGTTACATTTAAGAAATATTGTAAACATATACCATAAAAAAAGAAAAAATAACAAAATGAAAAATGAAAATGAAAATCTGCTACTGTCTAAATGTGGTGGGCATATGCATGAAATAAAGTATTAATATTTTTAAATTAAAAAAATCATCATTGCATATATTTTTAATTCAGGAGCCAAGGGGACTTCATCCCCCAACTAGAAGTGCACCAGGAGGCGCGTTTGCAGAGTGGTGGTGAAAGGGGGTGAAAGCTTTTAATTCAAAAGTACTGGGTCATACAAACAGAGCAGGTGTAGAAACCACTTTTATTTTTGATGCACATCAGAGAAACGTGTTATCCTTATTCGCACAAACAAACAATGCAGTTTGCTTTGAATTATTGTAACAAAAAGGCACAGTTAAAGGACACACACAGCTCAAAAGAAATAGAAAGGAAAACCTAACTTAGGGGTCGATTAGGATGGCGGTCGGAAAAGCATTCCGACCGCCGTGGTAGCAGAAATTAACCGTCCGCATGTACCGCGGCAAAACCGGCGGTCAGATTAGGATGCACTGCCAGAAAAATCAGACCGCAGCGGACGGATTCCACAAAACTCCGCCAGGAACGTCCGGAAAAGCTGAAAATCCATCCGCTGCGGTCGGATTTGGTGCGGAAAGACCAAAAACCGCAGTTCGACCAGCGGAATGACCGCAAGTGAAATTACGATACGATGGCAGTGCCAGCGGAATGATCAGTTGCTTCCGACCGCCACGATAGCAACAAATGATGAATGGGAGAGCCGGCGGAAGGACTATTGCATTCCGACCGCCGCGGTCGCTCGGAAAGAGTAATGGCGGTCGAAAGCAAACACACCAGAAGGATACCAAGTGTGGCTGTATATCTGGCTCAGCCTCAAAAAACATCTAACACACCCCAATGACACATCCCCATGGCAAGTAAAAAATACAAATCTGAGGTCAACCCAGACAACACACCTGACATGAATACTCCATTTTGACCCACCCACATAGCTGAGTATAAAACCAGCCCCTTCCCTGCCCAGAATCCTTTGCACAACTCCAGAACTGAAGGGCCCAACCCCAGAGCACAAAGGAGAGGCAAATCAGCACACATCACATCATTACAACCACACACACCACACACATCACCACCACCACCTTCACACCTGCACCTTTCACCCATTTGCACATCACACACCATGTCACAGAAGAAGATGCCCAAATTCACTGACAATGAGTTGTCAGTGATGGTAGATGAGATAATCAGAGTAGAACCACATTTGTTTGGAAGCATGGTCCAACAGACACCAGTAGCCAGAAAAAATCAAATGTGGGAAAGGATAGTCAACAAAGTCAATGCAGTAGGGACCACCCCGTGCACCCTGAAGGACATCAAGAGGAGGTGGCATGACCTCAACAGCAGGGTGAAAGAGCTTGCCTACAAGAACTATGAGCTGGCTCAGAGGACTGGCGGTGGCCCTCCCATTCCACCACTAACACTCACCGAATGGGAGGAGAAGGTGCTTGCAATACTGCATCCAGAGAGTCTCATAGGAATACCCGGGGAAGTGGAGGCTGGAAAGTACCAACAAATGTCTCCCATTACAATGCTATGTACTGTCTTGCACAACTAGAAAGCTACACTTCCTAAACACAAATGCACTTACGTACAACACACTCTTCCCAACACATGTCTCACAGATCTAACATTTCCTTCCTCTGAATCACCCCAAAGGTAGCCAGCAATATTTACATGGGGGCATGTGTACAGGCTGCCAGCACTACAACTCCCACCAGGCCCCCTTGTCCCACAGCTGAGCAGGATGGTACACTCCTCCCACTCATAACCATGTGGTAGCCATTTCATTGCACTCCTCAAACTAACAGGTAGGTAGCCTTCTCATGCCCTCCTGTCTCACCCCTGAGCAGGATGGAACACTCCCCCCATCCAAGAGCTATGTGTAACCTATTCCCTTTCTCTGCTCTACTTCACAGCTAGGTAGCCTTCTGAACAGGGAGGGGTGTGTGTGGGAAGGAAGCCATCACTACAACTCCCCCCAGGCCCACTTGTCCCACAGCTGAGCAGGATGGACACTCCCCCCACCCACAACCATGTGGCAGCCATTGCATTGCTCACCTTCACCTAACAGGTAGGTAGCCTTCTTAACAGGGAGGGGTGTTTATGGGTGGGAAGCCATCACTATAACTCCCACCAGGCCCCCTTGTCCCACAGCTGAGCAGGATGGAGCACTCCCCCCACCCACAACCATGTGGCAGCCATTGCATTGCTCACCTTCACCTAACAGGTATGTAGCCTTCTTAACAGGGAGGGGTGTTTGTGGGTGGGAAGCCATCACTACAACTCTCCCCAGGCCCCCTTGTCCCAGAGCTGAGCAGGATGGAGCACTCCCCCCACCCACAACCATGTGGTAGCCATTTCATTGCACTCATCAAACTTACAGGTAGGTAGCTATTGGGATAACTTTCCCTCTTGAAAATTTCTTCTAAGAACTTTATTACGCTAGCCGAAGAAATATCTCTGACCGAGCTAACTTCAATCCATCTTGAATAAAGATCCAAGACAACAATTAAATAAGGGGTATCACTCACACCATGCAAAGGTCCAACAATATCGATAGCAATTTAATCCCAGGGATATTTTGGTAACTCTCTGCAGACCATGGGCATCTGCTTGGTTTTCAAAATGTTGTCACTTGCACAACACTCCAGGCAATCCCGGACCATCCTCTCAACTTCTTCATCCATCCCCGGCCACCAAATTTGCATCCTCAAATACTCCTTCGTTTTTACTATGCCTAGATGACCAACATGTGCAAGATCGAGAAGTTTACTCTGCACACCCAACGGTGGAATAAGTTTAGTACCACGAAGAAGCACACCATCCATGACAGATAACTCCTCACAAACCATGGACCAAGGTTTCTCAAGATGTCTGTTCTTTCCTAACGACAGCAACTCAATCACTTTAGAAATTTCTACATCCTTGGTAACCTCAGTTCTCCACTCCGTCTCGTCAACAGCCCCCAACGCAACCTCACAGACATTTATCACTTCATCCACAACACTCTCCTCATCTAGATCAAACTCTTTGACACCTACTAGTCGAGATAAACAATCGGCAGAGTTGTTAACCACACCTGGAATATAATCAACATCAAAGTCATACTCTTGAAGAGCAATGATCCACTTACTTATCCTTGATGAGATTGAATCTAGTCCTTTCTTAGAAAAAACTTCCTTTAGGGGCTTATGGTCTGAGAGTACCTTTGCCTTAGTACCCCAAATCAAATTCCTGAATTTCCTCAAAGCCCAAAAGATGGCCATGGCCTCTTTCTCGATTACCGAGTAATTCAGTTCTGAGCCCCTCAAACTTCTCGAAGCACAAGCTATCAAACGTTCTACTCCACAACTCTTCTGAAGCAACACTGCTCCTATGCCCTTTGCACTAGCATCAGTCAAAATGTGAGTCTCATCACCAGGTACAAAAGCCTATAAAGAGGGGGCTTTCCTCAAATCCTCCTTGATGGAAACAAATTCCCTTGCACACTCCGAACTCCATTCAAAGACCACATTTTTACCCTTCAATCTCCTGAGACTTTGCGTCTTGTCAGCATAACCTGGAATGAATTTGCAGTAAAATTCGACCATCCCCAGAAAAGAAAGTAACTCCTCCTTGTTACACGGTTCATTCAATTTCACAATGGTGTCAACTAGATCTTTCTTGGGGAAGACACCTTGCCCAGTGATGCAATGGCCCAGATAATATACCTCCTCGACAGCAAACTTGCACTTCTCCTTCTTAAGCGTCAAACCTGCTTTCCTCAGTCTTTCCAACACAGCACAAACCCTTGAAAAATGTTCAGCCTTAGTGCTACCATAAATCAATAAATCATCCTGATAGCATTTTACCCCAGAAACACCTTTAAGCACATTCGACATGATCCGCTGAAAAACAGACACTGCTGATACAAGCCCAAATGGCATCCTAAGGAATTTAAAGGTTCCCATGGGTGTCACAAACGCTGTCAGATCTTGCAAAGCCTTATCCAACTCCACCTGATGGTAGGCGGAAGCTAAATATAGAGTAGTGAAGAATTTGGCACCTGCTAAGGTGCTGACAATCTCGTCAATGTTTGGTAGGGGAAATCTGACAACAACAACTTCCTTGTTGAGTGCGCGCAAATCAATGCAAAGGCGAATCTCGCCACTGGCTTTCTTCGCAACAACGATCAGAGCCAACCATTCAGTTGCCTCAACAGGCTCAATGACTCCCATATCAACCAGTTGCTCAATCTCCTTCTGCACACTGGCTTGCTCATTCAACGGCACCCTCCTTACCTTGGCAACAATGGGGACAGCACGCTCTTTCAGTTTTATATGATGTTTGTACCCCTTCAAACATCCCAACTTATCTTGGAAAACATCAGCAAACTGTTCTCCTAAAACAGCAACGGGATTGTCAACAACCTGTACTTGAACTTGCGGCACAGCATTCAGGTTAAGAAGAACCCCAAGCAAACGTTGGTGAGGCCACCCTAAGAGTGCATCTCCTTTCCTGGCAACATACACCTTGCCAGCAGTCATTCGCCCACTCAACTCAATACAAGCCAGGAAATAGCCCAGCATATTTATCGGCAACCCACCATAATCAACGGGTGAGACATCATTTTTTAGGAGTGTAACCTTGTCTCTACTATGATCTTCAAATATGTCCATGCTAATCACAGTGAGATGTGAACAAGAGTCAAACTTCATCTCAAGCTCAATTCCCTCAATGACGACTATATGTGACAGATGTTTTGTTTTACAGACATCTACTTGATAGATAATTTCTTTAACCTGTGGTTGTTCCCTCCTTTTCACCTTGCTCTTACAACATTTTGCAAAGTGACCTTTCCTCCCACAGGCATTGCAAATGACTTGCAACACTGGACAGAAAGGGGCATTCGCTCTATGTCCTGACCTGCCACATCTAAAACAGATAGCTCTGTTGTCTTGTGAACTGGTTCCTTCTACGGCACGAGAAGGCTTTTCTGACTCTATCTCAACAGATGTCTTGTTTTTTACTTGACAGACAACTTCATCAACATTAGTGGACAGAGCATTCGTCTTATTTTTTGCATTGCCTAACTCGTCAACACATTTCATCATATGTTCAACCCTCTTGGCTATCGCCAACACTTCTTCCAAGGGGGGCTGATCTTTTAACCATAACTCCTCCCTAATTTTATCATGACAACACTTCAAAACAAATTGATCCCTAATTCTTTCCTCTAGGGCACCCCCAAACTTGCAGGAGGAAGCAAACTTTCTCAACCCCGTCACAAATTCTTCAACAGACTCATCTTTCTTCTGTTCACGTAAAATGCATGAAGGGATTCCACATAGAACCAGGAATGATGTCACAGTAGCCATCTTAAAAGGGAGGGGTGTTTGTGGGTAGGAAGCCATCACTACAACTCCCCCCAGGCCCCCTTGTCCCACAGCTGAGCAGGATGGAGCACTCCCCACACCCAGAACCATGTGGCAGCTATTGCATTGCTCACCTTCACCTAACAGGTAGGTAGCCTTCTTAACAGGGAGGGGTGTTTGTGGGTGGGAAGCCATCGCTACAACTCCCACCAGGCCCCCTTGTCCCACAGCTGAGCAGGATGGAGCACTCCCCCCACCCACAACCATGTGGCAGTCATTTCCCTCCACTGTGCCACCGAACAGGTAGGTAGTCAGTGCATGCACCCTGCCATCCTTCTCAAAATGCATGGAGCCATATGACCACACCAGCACTCACATGTCAGCCAACTTGGCATAGATCCAAAAGACACATCCAGTGTGCAGATAGCTAAACACACGTAACTGTCACAGAAATTAAACTTTGACTCACCAAGTCACATGTGAAAGTAATTCATGGCACAATCTTGCACAGCACAGAATGCAATGTGTGAGTGCCATGGTGTCAGAGCATGAAGGCCCATATGAACACAAAACATGCATGGTCAATCTGACAAACAAAGTAAAGTACATGATATGAAAAAGGTATGTATAACATTACAATGGCTAGTTCTTGCTTAGCTGAAATTGATTCCATGAAGAGCAAACAAAAAAGACGCATTACATAAAGTTGATGTGCCGCAAGTTGTCAGATGATGACATGTCCTTGTAAACACACAATCTGTACGTGGCACATGGTTTCAATTTACATGTCACACCATGGACAAGTAATGTATGTACCTCAACATCATGTCATGATGCTCAGTATCTTGCAGCCATACCAAGTGATTGCAATGTAAAGTGTTTGGTGTATCAAATGTAACATCCAAAAGTCTAACACCAAGCTTGTGGAGTGCACTTCAATGACCATTTAACCTCTGTTCAACAGGAGATCCACAAGCAACTGCAGCAGAAAACACCACCAACCTGCAGAGCCTGTCTCCCCCCCCTCCGGGAACATGAACTCTCAGATGCAGACTCCCTACGTTTCTCGGATGAGGAGCAACAACCTGGCCCATCCGGACTGCCAGGGTGCACTACGTCTCAGGCCGTCATTGTCCCCACCACCACTACCACCACAGCAACAGCAAAAGCGCTGACCCCTGCTACGACGACCTGTGCAGCCACAACCACCACCATCACCACTGCTGCCTGCAACACTCTCCCTGCCTCAGTGGTTACCAACACCACAACACAATCAGAGGATACCAGGGAGAGTGTGCGGGTGCGTCGAGTGCCAAGGCCACAGGTCTGTGTCAGCAGGGCAGGTGGGAGGGCAACTAGGGGACAAATACAGGAGGACACTGAGACCGAAGCCCTGGCCACCATCGCATGAGTCCTTGGGGCATATGAACAGAACCAGGGACAGATGGGCCAGGTTGTGGAAGAAGTGCGTGAGCTCTGCCTGCTGCTGAGGTCCATGGACACACATATGGGCCAACTTGTGGACCTCATGGGCCAGCTTGTGGGTGTTCTGAGGGACAGACATGCGGCCCAAATGACGGCTCAACCCCCCTCCAGTGGCCCGCCTACTGATAATCCCACCACCTCAGCTGTGGCCACAGAGAGGGGTGAGTTGCAACAAAATAACTCCTCAGACACTGCTGAGCCTGCAGCAGAGGCCCCCCCTGTCAAAAGCACAAGGGGCCGTCCGAGAAACACCAGGGGAGGATCACGTGGCAATGCACCATACAAACGCAAGTCGCTGAGCCAGCCATGATGGCACCTGTGTTCCCCTTGACATTGACTTTGTTAACTATCCTTACCCACATTGCCATGTTGATGACAGGAGTCTGTTGGACTGTGTGACTACATCAATGTGGTGACTACTCTATTTGTCTCATTTACCATCACTGACAACTCCTAAATTCACTTTGCACAATTTTGTAAATAATCACTTCTCTGTCACAAATACTTATTGTAAATAAACACTCTTTACACACCTATGTCTTTGTGTCAGTTCCATGTTTATCACAGTATGTACAATGTCAACTCAGATTCCAATGTACTACAAGCTCTGATTGTGACAAGGCATTGAGAGGGTGAAGGAACCTAGAAAGACACAAGAGAATGACATTTACTTGTCAGGTGATGCCATTACAGCTAAAACACACCACTAGTCATCAATGTACAAAAACCAGCACACATAACAATGAGCAACAACATCAACATAGACATGAGGTACCTGGATAAAAATACCCTGTGCCACACACATCAGTCATTAGCACAGAGCCAACAACAGCCAGCAGTCAAAAAGATCATCTATGCCTTGCCACAACCATCAAAGACAACAGACAATGTCACTGTTGTACAATGTCACTTACACTCAAGGGAAGTAGTTGTCGATGAGCTGTTGACGCAGGTCAACACCTTCCTCTTCTCCACTATCGTCATCACTGGGCATGTGTGAGTTTGCAGGGGGGGGCATCTGCTGCTCATCATCCTCTAGGAGCAGGGGAATCTCTTTGCGCAAGGCCAGGTTATGGAGCATGCAGCATGAAACTATGATCTGACACACCTTTTGGGGAGAGTAGAGTAGTGCACCTCCGTTCTTGTCCAGACACCGGAATCTAGACTTCAGAAGCCCAAAAGTACGCTCCACCCATGTCCTCCCATGTGCATCATTGTAGCAGACTTCACTCGGGGTCCTTGGATTCCTCAGTGGGCTCAGCAACCAAGGCCGGTTGGGATACGCAGAGTCACCTAGGTGTGAGATACAGAGAGCAATTTACTAATATAGACAGTATCTGAGAACAGCATGTCACACATACAGCACACTACTTGACTCTGCATACTCACCAACAAGCCACGCACGCTCCGGATGCAGATTTGCCATCAATTGTGGGATGATGCTGTTACACAGTATGTAGGAGTCATGTGAAGACCCGGGGAATTTGGCACAGACATGGGAGATACTCATATACGCTTGGCATGCCACTTGCACATTAATGGAATTGAAATGTTTCCTGTTCCGGTAGATGTGCTCACGTGCCTGTGGTGGAACTAGGCCAACATGTGTGCAGTCAATGGCGCCAACAACATTAGGTATGTGTCCAAGATCATAAAAATCACCCTTCACACCTGCCAATTCATGTCTCTTTGGGGAGTGGATGTAGCGGTCCTTGTATGTCATCATTGCGGACAGGACAACATGTAGCACCATGCTGAACATAGCTTGAGACATCCCACCGGCAATGGTCACCGTGTACTGAAATGAACCAGTTGCAAAGAAATGCAGGGCCGCCATCACCTTAACTGATGGTGTCAAAGCAGTCCGATAGGTTCTGTGAGGCCTCAGATGGGGCTCCTACTGACCACATAGGTCTTGAAGGGTAAGGCGATCCAGACGGAATTTCCTTATGATGTCCTCATCCTCCATGTTGGCCAGCACTGGGAATGGATGATGCACATTTGGTCGTCTCCTACATAATATGAAAGGGGACACATGTCAATTTAATTCCCCTATGAGATGTGTCAAACATCTTCCATCTTGACTGACCCAGCGCCAACAATGACTGGACTGTAACAACACCTTAATGCACAAGTCACATGCAGAGACACCTTGATCTCATGTAGTCGTACATGTGGTCAGTATGTACATACTGACTACCTCCAAAAGAGAATCTGACTAGGTGAATGGTAAATGGTACACTCCTACATCTTGTGTCCCCAGCCCTGGGAGCAGTTGACACAGCACATGTTGGAAACAGCAACACTGCTGACTTCTACGTAGCTGCTGTACCTGCCACACCTTCTTGCTTAAGTTGCACAGAGCACAACTTTTCTACACAATGAGCACAGTGTGTGTAAGCTGATCAACTATCAAAATCAATACAGCAATGTGCACAGTGAAATAGGCACATTATGTGGTCAGTCCATCATTACTGTGGGTTGATTAGCCATCTCACACATTGACATGTTCACAAATATGAGACTCCATTACACACCAAATCTGTGTACATGCACACAAATATCATATGTGACATGTGAGTAAGTACATGCCAATGCATGTAATCATGTGCACTGACATGGCATGTGTACGCATCAGTGAGTTGAATGTCACACTAGCATTCAATTCTTCAAACAGGTGCTGTAATACATTGTGAAGGTATAGTGTTCAATGATGAAAATTGGCTATTGCCATTGCTAGAGCATAATGTGTCCATAGGTGCGGTAAGCGTGCTCCTCCACCGCGATCACGGTCATTGGCCACAATTGAAAGATGCAGGATTGCGGTAGCGACCGCCTGGACCCCGCGGGTGCCGCCGCCAATGCCCATGCCACTGCAACCAATGGGAACCGTGATCGCGGTAGTGAAATACAATTTTGAAACCTGCGGTAGGCGTGCTCCTCTACCGCGGGCCCGGTCATTGGCCACAATTGAAAGATGCAGGATCACGGTAGAGACCGCATGGACCCCGTGGTGAGCCACCGCCAATGCCCATGCCATTGCAGCCAATGGGAGCCGTGATCGCGGTAGTGAAATACAATTTTGAAACCCGCGGTAGGCGTGCTCTGCTACCGCGGGCCCGGTCATTAGTTACAATTGAAAGATGCCAAATAGCAGTAGAGCCCGCCTGGCCCCTGCGGTGTGACACCGCCTATGCCAATGCCATTGCAGCCAATGGGAACCGCGATCGCAGTAGTGAAATACAATTTTGAAACTCGCGGTAGGCGTGCTCCGCTTCCACGGTCCCGGTTATTGGATACCATTAAAAAATGCTAACCAGGCAGACCAATTGCAGCAGCTGAGTACCACTGAAACAACCCCAGGGGCCTATAAATCTCTGTGAGAGAGCAACACATTTCACTTGCATTCAGACACTGCTGCCTGCCATTCTTCACCACCAACTGCTGCGGTTCCTGTATTCTGGACCCAGTGATGGCGAGAACTGAGAACATCAGGGCCCGTCCCTTCACCACAGAGGAGCTGGAGGTCCTGGTGGATGAGGTCCTTGCACAGTATGGGAGGCTGTATGGTGCGCCAGATGTACTGGTAAGTGTTTCAGAATAAAAGTTTGAGAGTGCTCAGAATGCTCACATGATGTTGCTCTGCAGTAGTATGTGCCTGTGAGTGCAAGTCAATGTGCATGCATCCATATTTTTCCTATAGTATGCTTCATACATGGTCTATTAAGAATTGCATTTGAGTATGTGGGGAGGATGGCAACATGGACACTTCTACAGCCCTTCTTCATCAAAAAACAACAAATGTTGGTCTGAGACTGGCTAATGTAAATGTGTGATACACTGCCTAGCATGCTGACTTCATGTCAATGGGGTGTGTAGCCTTATTTCAACAGATCCATGACTGCATTGAAGGATGGGAGTGACATGCAGTGTTTTTGCAGCCATACAGTTACACTGCTGGTTTGAGACAGTCGAAGTCTGAACAAACATTGCCTGTGCTATGTGATGTCATAGTCCTTTAAGTCTTCACATGCTCATTTGTGACATTACAAATGTATTTTGTCCAGAGGGTACTGAATGATCTGTGTACAGTTCTCAAATTGCCCCTATGGTGATGTGTGCATTATGCACAAGAGTACAATGCCTGAGTGTAACACTCTAGGTGGTAATTCACCTATGAAACATCAGATAAATGTAATTTGGAGATGTCATCCTTCTATTGATTTCATTATGTGTTCAGTCTTGCATGATTAGGCATTGTTTACCCTCTCATATTGTACATGCATGTGATTTCTCTGATGGCCCACGTTTAACCTCAGTGTGAGTCCCTCTGGCCTGCACAGAAACTGCCCAATGTTACAAGGACCCATCACTAAATGGACTGAGTGAAACATATGTGTTGTCCACCACCCTATTTCTCAATGAGCTATCTTAGGCCTGAGGATTGCACAAGACAGGACTACACCTTGTGAGAAGAAGTGTGAGAATGTAAGATCATGGCCCTAAATGTGACCACCATTACACATGTAGCCATTCACTGGTCAAGGACATTGAGGGGTGTGTAGTGTTGGACACAGTGAGTCAGCCCCGACACATCATTTCCAATGTACTGTATGTCATGCTCACTCACATACTGCATCACAGATGAGGGTCATTTTCACATTGGTTGCTGTGCTGACACTCTGCATGTGTATGAGATGGCCATGTACTGTGTCCATCATCATACATGTATACATTTCTATGGGATTATTCGATGCAAGTGTACTACGTGTCATGCTGTATGGCCTCTGCTCAACATTTATGTATTAGTGTGCTATGTATTTTCATGCTCCTGTACTGACACACAGTGGTACATAAAACAGTGTCACTGAAACTTCCTCTTCTTGTCTCCCATGCCTGCAGCTTAAGGTCCACCAGCGTAAGGGGATAAGGAGGGCCATTGCACGCAAGGTGCAGGCTCTGGGTGTCTCCAACTGACGGCACACACACTGTCACAAGAGGTGGGATGACATCTGCCGGCTGAGCAAAAACGTGGCAGAGATGATGCTGGGGATGCTCCCTCGGAGTGGCAGGTTGGCGCGCAGGAGCATGACACCACTAATGGCCCGCATCTTGGCAGTGGCACAGCCAGAGCTGGATGGACGCTTGAGGGCCCATCAGCAGCAAGTTGGGGGTGAGTATTCAGCTAAGTGTGACTTTTGGTGTGAGTGACTGCATCAATCCCAACCGTGAGTCAGTGGGAAGCTCTGTGATGTCTCTAGTGTGATGCAATGGCTTCTAAGTGGCCTCAGTGTTGAGTGCAGCTGTTCTGCATTTGTACAACATGTGGTTTCTCATGTGTTTAAAACCATGACCCTTGTCATTGACAGATGAGATGTGGCCTTGTGACATATGCTGCAGTATGAGTGTCATAGACATCCCCTGGCAGTGAACAGCAGTGAGCATCATGTGAGTGTGCATTCATAGATGTGTGCTGTGCATAATAGATAATTTGTGACATCTACACAGCTGACACCAATGTACAACTGTAGTTGTGCTTCGAAGCACAACATGGTGGATATCAGGAGCTTGTAGTCATTGCAAAAGGACATTTTGGAGTTAGTATCTGTGGTGTTCCCTTAAAGAGACTCCATATGTGACAGAGACAACATGTTTTGATGTATAGCTATCTCACCTACAGGCACGTAGGTATGCTTACAGAGAATAGTATGTGTGGTTACAGGGAGGCACAGGGCCAGCTATTTGGCTGTGTCAATGCCACATGGAGCATTACTATCAACTATGCATGTTTCCATGCATCTTCTGATGATTGCATAAATGTAGCACATGCTGAATGTACATGGAGGAGTCCAACATGGGAGTATCATTTTAAAGTTTTGTGCTTTGCTTGCATATGATGTTTGTGAGTATGGCACTATACTGAACCTATGTCTCTGTCTCTTGCAACATCTACTGATGGCAGGGAAGGATGGGGGACGGACACCAGTGGGGAAGCTTCTGGCACGACTGCTACACATGAGTAACCCTGGGCAAAGCACTACGCTACGCTCGCGTAGTTTGCAAAGTTTGCGCTACTTCGCACAACGCGAATTGCACGTAGCACAGTGCAAACACGCGTAGCGTAGTGCAGCGGTCATTTTTGCTTGCTCGCGGTCCTCAACGCTAGTTGGCGACCGCGAGCAAGCAAAATGACATCCTGGCGAGACTTTTCTCGCTCGCGATCAGCAACATCAAGTTGCTGATCGCGAGCGTGGAAAATAAACCTCCCGGCGAGATTCTCAACGCTGGGAGGTCAGGTTTCTCATTGCGAGTGGTCGCGTATGCTCGCGACCGCTCGCGATGAGAAACTACCAGTCCGCGTTGAGAAAGCTGCCGCTTGAGTAAAAATCTACTTGAGCGGCAGTAAAAGACAGCTCGCACTGTGCAAGATGCCGCTTCAATGATTGCACAGTGCGGACAAGCATCCGGCACTGTGCAATCATTGCGAACAGTGCACTACGCAGTTCGCGGTGAGTGCTACGCGTAGCTCGCGTAGTGCGAACTGCACTTTGCGCAGCTCGCGTAGCGCTACTTCGCGAACTACGCCCAGGCTTACACATGAGTTCACTGACACTGATGTGACCAGCGCCTCGGAGGGGGACAGGAGTGCCCTGGATGATTCACGCCCAGAAACACCAACCTCCACATCTTCAGACTCCAGTGGTGACTCCTCGAAGTTGACGGGCACAGGAAGTTCCAGATCTGCCTCTTCTTCCACCACACATTGTCCAGTGCCCACCCTCCCGGGATGCTCCCACAAGTGCTGTCCGTGCACACAGCCCTAGGAAGGGTAGAGTCTCCTTCCCCCCAGGCACAGCTGCCCCTGCCCCTGTCTCCCCTTCTGCCCTCAGTGTGGAGGCAGTAGACCTTTTGCGCCAGCTGTGTGTGGGTCAGACTGCTCTCCTGAATGCCTTACAGGATCATGACAAGAAGTTGGCACAGGTAGTTGCCTTCATGGAGGGCATTCATTCTGACGTGGGTGGCCTACACCGAACTGTCCAGTCTTTGTCCTCCACAGTGACGGCAGCCATTCAGCAGTCGCAGGCTCCCAGGCAGCTCCTGTCCCTTCAGCAACCACCCTGCCAGTGGCACCACCTGACCAGAGTGCCCACATGCCAGAGCCCTCAAGTACAAAGTCCTCCACACACAGCACACAACAGCAGCACTCAAAGCGTACCAAACCACAGACACCATCACCACAACACAAAACGGGCACACATGAGCGCAAAACCAAAAGCCCATCACGTGACACTCAGGGGCATCAGGCCAAGAAGCAGGCATCAACATCACATTCATCAAAATCACCACCATCCAAGGGCACTCCCATCCCCACACCTGCTCCCAAAGACCCACAAACACTTGCCCTGTCTGCTGTGAACCTGGTGCCTGCAACGACTAAACCCAAACACATTTTAAAGGCAGATTCACCCACAACATCAACTCCCACCCACACCCCTGTGAAGCAGGGACAAGAGAGCAAAGTGCGGGGTTTACCTCGACAACAGGGGATGCAGGGGAAGAGGCAAGGCCACCCCAAGCGTACCACCAGGTCCAGCAAATCCTCACGGGGAGAGCCACCTGCACATGATACACCTTTGGTTGAGAGTGAGGCTGTTGTGCCCACCTCACTTCCCACTCCGGCCAAGGCACTTGTGGGCTATCAAATCCCCAAACAGTTGAGACCCAGCCCTCAACATTCACCCTCAACCACAGTGCCTCCACGCAGCATGTCTCCACCTCCCCGTGCCACCACTCCACCCGGTCCAAGCAGCCCTCAGGCTCCCACAGCCACGGATGCCTCTACCTCAGCTGGTTCTCTCTCTCCCAGGTCCAGTCCTCCAACTGGCCCCGACAATCAGCCCCTCCTAGTTCAACTTAAAGCCAAATATTTAAGCCAAGTCCTCCTCCCCACACCATTTCTCCAACAGCGGTGCCTGGACTGCCCATATGTAGCCCCTGAGCTGTGATGATTCCCATGGCAGTGGACGGTGTTACCCATTTGATGTGCACGTCCTCATGCACACATGTGCGGACTAGAAATATGGACTGGCCAATGGCCTTGCTGTTTGTTACTTTTGATGCCCATTTCCTGTGCAGTTTCTCATGCACACATGTGCGGACTAGAAATATGGACTGGCCAATGGCCTTGCTGTTTGTTACTTTTGATGCCCATTTCCTGTGCAGTTTCTCATGCACACATGCGCAGACTAGAAATATGGACTGGCCAATGGCCTTGCTGTTTGTTACTTTTGTTGCCCATTTCGTGTGCAGTTTCTCATGCACACATGTGCGGACTAGAAATATGGACTGGCCAATGGCCTTGCTGTTTGTTACTTTTGATGCCCATTTCCTGTGCAGTTTGTCATGCACACATGTGCATACTAGGAATTTGTACTGGCCAAAGGCCTTGCTGTTTTGTACTTTTGATGCCCATTTCCTGTGCAGTTTGTCATGCACACATGTGCATACTAGGAATTTGTACTGGCCAATGGCCTTGCTGTTTTGTACTTTTGATGCCCATTTCCTGTGCAGTTTGTCATGCACACATCTGCATACTAGGAATTTGTACTGGCCAATGGCCTTGATGGTTTGCACTTTTGCTACCTATCTGGATATTATATAATAAAGACTGTTACTCATGTCGTCTGCTTTGTCGCTGCCCTTGCTAAATAAAAAGTTTTATGTATGGGTATAGGTTCATGTAACACATGCTCTGTATGCCACTTTCACATTGGCAATTACTTGATTTACTTTTTCAGAGGTTGCCAGAGGTGACAGGCACTTTTGTTCTTCTTGACTCTGAGGCTTGAGGGTGCAATGATGGTTTTTTGTGATGATCTACTCTTATCCTAATCATTCTATGGTCAGGTTTGCTAAATTGTACACATGTCATATTAGGATGCAATACCACAACAGAGGTGAATTCTATCCACAGGATTACTTGCGGGGTGGCCAGGGTCCGTCATATCTGTGGGACCATGCCATTGCAGCCAATGGGAGCCGTGATCGCGGTAGTGAAATACAATTTTGAAACCCGCGGTAGGCGTGCTCTGCTACCGCGGGCCCGGTCATTAGTTACAATTGAAAGATGCCAAATAGCAGTAGAGACCGCCTGGCCCCTGCGGTGTGACACCGCCTATGCCAATGCCATTGCAGCCAATGGGAACCGCGATCGCAGTAGTGAAATACAATTTTGAAACTCGCGGTAGGCGTGCTCCGCTCCACGGTCCCGGTTATTGGATACCATTAAAAAATGCTAACCAGGCAGACCAATTGCAGCAGCTGAGTACCACTGAAACAACCCCAGGGGCCTATAAATCTCTGTGAGAGAGCAACACATTTCACTTGCATTCAGACACTGCTGCCTGCCATTCTTCACCACCAACTGCTGCGGTTCCTGTATTCTGGACCCAGTGATGGCGAGAACTGAGAACATCAGGGCCCGTCCCTTCACCACAGAGGAGCTGGAGGTCCTGGTGGATGAGGTCCTTGCACAGTATGGGAGGCTGTATGGTGCGCCAGATGTACTGGTAAGTGTTTCAGAATAAAAGTTTGAGAGTGCTCAGAATGCTCACATGATGTTGCTCTGCAGTAGTATGTGCCTGTGAGTGCAAGTCAATGTGCATGCATCCATATTTTTCCTATAGCATGCTTCATACATGGTCTATTAAGAATTGCATTTGAGTATGTGGGGAGGATGGCAACATGGACACTTCTACAGCCCTTCTTCATCAAAAAACAACAAATGTTGGTCTGAGACTGGCTAATGTAAATGTGTGATACACTGCCTAGCATGCTGACTTCATGTCAATGGGGTGTGTAGCCTTATTTCAACAGATCCATGACTGCATTGAAGGATGGGAGTGACATGCAGTGTTTTTGCAGCCATACAGTTACACTGCTGGTTTGAGACAGTCGAAGTCTGAACAAACATTGCCTGTGCTATGTGATGTCATAGTCCTTTAAGTCTTCACATGCTCATTTGTGACATTACAAATGTATTTTGTCCAGAGGGTACTGAATGATCTGTGTACAGTTCTCAAATTGCCCCTATGGTGATGTGTGCATTATGCACAAGAGTACAATGCCTGAGTGTAACACTCTAGGTGGTAATTCACCTATGAAACATCAGATAAATGTAATTTGGAGATGTCATCCTTCTATTGATTTCATTATGTGTTCAGTCTTGCATGATTAGGCATTGTTTACCCTCTCATATTGTACATGCATGTGATTTCTCTGATGGCCCACGTTTAACCTCAGTGTGAGTCCCTCTGGCCTGCACAGAAACTGCCCAATGTTACAAGGACCCATCACTAAATGGACTGAGTGAAACATATGTGTTGTCCACCACCCTATTTCTCAATGAGCTATCTTAGGCCTGAGGATTGCACAAGACAGGACTACACCTTGTGAGAAGAAGTGTGAGAATGTAAGATCATGGCCCTAAATGTGACCACCATTACACATGTAGCCATTCACTGGTCAAGGACATTGAGGGGTGTGTAGTGTTGGACACAGTGAGTCAGCCCCGACACATCATTTCCAATGTACTGTATGTCATGCTCACTCACATACTGCATCACAGATGAGGGTCATTTTCACATTGGTTGCTGTGCTGACACTCTGCATGTGTATGAGATGGCCATGTACTGTGTCCATCATCATACATGTATACATTTCTATGGGATTATTCGATGCAAGTGTACTACGTGTCATGCTGTATGGCCTCTGCTCAACATTTATGTATTAGTGTGCTATGTATTTTCATGCTCCTGTACTGACACACAGTGGTACATAAAACAGTGTCACTGAAACTTCCTCTTCTTGTCTCCCATGCCTGCAGCTTAAGGTCCACCAGCGTAAGGGGATAAGGAGGGCCATTGCACGCAAGGTGCAGGCTCTGGGTATCTCCAACTGACGGCACACACACTGTCACAAGAGGTGGGATGACATCTGCCGGCTGAGCAAAAAGGTGGCAGAGATGATGCTGGGGATGCTCCCTCGGAGTGGCAGGTTGGCGCGCAGGAGCATGACACCACTAATGGCCCGCATCTTGGCAGTGGCACAGCCAGAGCTGGATGGACGCTTGAGGGCCCATCAGCAGCAAGTTGGGGGTGAGTATTCAGCTAAGTGTGACTTTTGGTGTGAGTGACTGCATCAATCCCAACCGTGAGTCAGTGGGAAGCTCTGTGATGTCTCTAGTGTGATGCAATGGCTTCTAAGTGGCCTCAGTGTTGAGTGCAGCTGTTCTGCATTTGTACAACATGTGGTTTCTCATGTGTTTAAAACCATGACCCTTGTCATTGACAGATGAGATGTGGCCTTGTGACATATGCTGCAGTATGAGTGTCATAGACATCCCCTGGCAGTGAACAGCAGTGAGCATCATGTGAGTGTGCATTCATAGATGTGTGCTGTGCATAACAGATAATTTGTGACATCTACACAGCTGACACCAATGTACAACTGTAGTTGTGCTTCAAGCACAACATGGTGGATATCAGGAGCTTGTAGTCATTGCAAAAGGACATTTTGGAGTTAGTATCTGTGGTGTTCCCTTAAAGAGACTCCATATGTGACAGAGACAACATGTTTTGATGTATAGCTATCTCACCTACAGGCACGTAGGTATGCTTACAGAGAATAGTATGTGTGGTTACAGGGAGGCACAGGGCCAGCTATTTGGCTGTGTCAATGCCACATGGAGCATTACTATCAACTATGCATGTTTCCATGCATCTTCTGATGATTGCATAAATGTAGCACATGCTGAATGTACATGGAGGAGTCCAACATGGGAGTATCATTTTAAAGTTTTGTGCTTTGCTTGCATATGATGTTTGTGAGTATGGCACTATACTGAACCTATGTCTCTGTCTCTTGCAACATCTACTGATGGCAGGGAAGGATGGGGGACGGACACCAGTGGGGAAGCTTCTGGCACGACTGCTACACATGGGTAACCCTGGGCAAAGCACTACGCTACGCTCGCGTAGTTTGCGAAGTTTGCGCTACTTCGCACAACGCGAATTGCACGTAGCACAGTGCAAACACGCGTATCGTAGCGTAGCGTAGTGGTCATTTTTTGCTTGCTCGCGGTCCTCAACGTCAAGTTGGCGACCGCGAGCAAGCAAAATGACATTCCGGCGAGACTTTTTCCTCGTTCGCGATCAGCAACATCAAGTTGCTGATCGCGAGCGTGGAAAATAAACCTCCCGGCGAGATTCTCAATGCGGGGAGGTCAGGTTTCTCATTGCGAGTGGTTGCGTATGCTCGCGACCGCTCGCGATGAGAAACTACCAGTCCGCGTTGAGAAAGCTGCCGCTTGAGTAAAAATCTACTTGAGCGGCAGTAAAAGACAGCTCGCACTGTGCAAGATGCCGTTTTCAATGATTGCACAGTGCGGACAAGCATCCGGCACTGTGCAATCATTGCGAACAGTGCACTACGCAGTTCGCGTAGTGCTACGCGTAGCTCGCGTAGTGCGAACTGCACTTTGCGTAGCTTCGCGTAGCGCTACTTCGCGAACTACGCCCAGGCTTACACATGAGTTCACTGACACTGATGTGACCAGCGCCTCGGAGGGGGACAGGAGTGCCCTGGATGATTCACGCCCGGAAACACCAACCTCCACATCTTCAGACTCCAGTGGTGACTCCTCGAAGTTGACGGGCACAGGAAGTTCCAGATCTGCCTCTTCTTCCACCACACATTGTCCAGTGCCCACCCTCCCGGATGCTCCCACAAGTGCTGTCCGTGCACACAGCCCTAGGAAGGGTAGAGTCTCCTTCCCCCCAGGCACAGCTGCCCCTGCCCCTGTCTCCCCTTCTGCCCTCAGTGTGGAGGCAGTAGACCTTTTGCGCCAGCTGTGTGTGGGTCAGACTGCTCTCCTGAATGCCTTACAGGATCATGACAAGAAGTTGGCACAGGTAGTTGCCTTCATGGAGGGCATTCATTCTGACGTGGGTGGCCTACACCGAACTGTCCAGTCTTTGTCCTCCACAGTGACGGCAGCCATTCAGCAGTCGCAGGCTCCCAGGCAGCTCCTGTCCCTTCAGCAACCACCCTGCCAGTGGCACCACCTGACCAGAGTGCCCACATGCCAGAGCCCTCAAGTACAAAGTCCTCCACACACAGCACACAACATCAGCACTCAAAGCGTACCAAACCACAGACACCATCACCACAACACAAAACGGGCACACATGAGCGCAAAACCAAAAGCCCATCACGTGACACTCAGGGGCATCAGGCCAAGAAGCAGGCATCAACATCACATTCATCAAAATCACCACCATCCAAGGGCACTCCCATCCCCACACCTGCTCCCAAAGACCCACAAACACTTGCCCTGTCTGCTGTGAACCTGGTGCCTGCAACGACTAAACCCAAACACATTTTAAAGGCAGATTCACCCACAACATCAACTCCCACCCACACCCCTGTGAAGCAGGGACAAGAGAGCAAAGTGGGGGATTTACCTCGACAACAGGGGATGCAGGGGAAGAGGCAAGGCCACCCCAAGCGTACCACCAGGTCCAGCAAATCCTCACGGGGAGAGCCACCTGCACATGATACACCTTTGGTTGAGAGTGAGGCTGTTGTGCCCACCTCACTTCCCACTCCGGCCAAGGCACTTGTGGGCTATCAAATCCCCAAACAGTTGAGACCCAGCCCTCAACATTCACCCTCAACCACTGTGCCTCCACGCAGCATGTCTCCACCTCCCCGTGCCACCACTCCACCCGGTCCAAGCAGCCCTCAGGCTCCCACAGCCACGGATGCCTCTACCTCAGCTGGTTCTCTCTCTCCCAGGTCCAGTCCTCCAACTGGCCCCGACAATCAGCCCCCTCCTAGTTCAACTTAAAGCCAAATATTTAAGCCAAGTCCTCCTCCCCACACCATTTCTCCAACAGCGGTGCCTGGACTGCCCATATGTAGCCCCTGAGCTGTGATGATTCCCATGGCAGTGGACGGTGTTACCCATTTGATGTGCACGTCCTCATGCACACATGTGCGGACTAGAAATATGGACTGGCCAATGGCCTTGCTGTTTGTTACTTTTGATGCCCATTTCCTGTGCAGTTTCTCATGCACACATGTGCGGACTAGAAATATGGACTGGCCAATGGCCTTGCTGTTTGTTACTTTTGATGCCCATTTCCTGTGCAGTTTCTCATGCACACATGCGCAGACTAGAAATATGGACTGGCCAATGGCCTTGCTGTTTGTTACTTTTGTTGCCCATTTCGTGTGCAGTTTCTCATGCACACATGTGCGGACTAGAAATATGGACTGGCCAATGGCCTTGCTGTTTGTTACTTTTGATGCCCATTTCCTGTGCAGTTTGTCATGCACACATGTGCATACTAGGAATTTGTACTGGCCAAAGGCCTTGCTGTTTTGTACTTTTGATGCCCATTTCCTGTGCAGTTTGTCATGCACACATGTGCATACTAGAAATTTGTACTGGCCAATGGCCTTGCTGTTTTGTACTTTTGATGCCCATTTCCTGTGCAGTTTGTCATGCACACATCTGCATACTAGGAATTTGTACTGGCCAATGGCCTTGATGGTTTGCACTTTTGCTACCTATCTGGATATTATATAATAAAGACTGTTACTCATGTCGTCTGCTTTGTCGCTGCCCTTGCTAAATAAAAGTTTTATGTATGGGTATAGGTTCATGTAACACATGCTCTGTATGCCACTTTCACATTGGCAATTACTTGATTTACTTTTTCAGAGGTTGCCAGAGGTGACAGGCACTTTTGTTCTTCTTGACTCTGAGGCTTGAGGGTGCAATGATGGTTTTTTGTGATGATCTACTCTTATCCTAATCATTCTATGGTCAGGTTTGCTAAATTGTACACATGTCATATTAGGATGCAATACCACAACAGAGGTGAATTCTATCCACAGGATTACTTGCGGGGTGGCCAGGGTCCGTCATATCTGTGGGATCTTTCTTGATGTGTGAACAGCAATGTTGATGTGTAGTCATCTTGTTTAGGCCTGTCTTCATAGTCACATGGGTACATTTGAATGTGTGCACTTGAGTAGTCATACAGTGTGATTGGCCTGTCATTGTCAGTAGTGTTGAGGTGTATGTGCCCCTGCACATGCCAACTACACACATGTATGATCCAGGTAATGAGTGCCTGTTTGTTTACATTGTCAGACATGTGCTTCAGATTGTGGACACACTGTGGAGTTGTAGGTTGAGCACTGTGCAGTGTGTCGTTGTGTCCTTGCACTCCTGGGGGACACCTACTTGTTGTCGCTGTCAGTTGTGAGTATGCAGAGTGTCACTGCAAAGTCTGTGTTGTGTTTTTTTGATCAGCTATAGGTCTTGTTTAAGTTTGTGCTCACTATGCTGACCTGCTCAGCCACACTGACATTATTTGTGAGTTTTCTCATGCATTGCTGTCACTTGACACATTTTTGGGACAAGTATAGTATGTGGTATGAGGAGTTATACCATCCCCTATAGGTGCTTCTGATGCTTACACATTGTGAGTTACCTCTCTATGTGTTTTTGCACTGTACACTCCTCACCTGTCCAAAACTGATATACACACCACTTCAGTCTCATGTCTTCCACCCCATGCCTTGCCAGTGTGTGACCCTCCCCAACACTTCATAGTGTGACACTATACTGTGGGAGGATGATCTGTGTACAGGACCAATGTGCCACTCAGGACAGTTTCACACTTAGTTATGTGTTATTTTCTTCTACTTGGTTGCAGTCATGGTTGCTCATGTGCAGTGCATATGTTTGAGCAGCACAGTCCTCTAGTCATGTTGTTTGCATCTGGGTTTTCCTGAGTTGTGCAGCTGTGGGTGATGGCTAAGCTGTATGTCTGTTTGCTGAGGTACTGCTACCCTTCCTGAGTGTGATGTAATCTGTGTGCTGTGATGATTTGTGGTGTGGAAGTTCATGGCGGGGCACTCAGATATGTGTGCTATTGGTTTTGTTGGTGTTTACACACTGCTTACTGTGCATGCAGTGCTGTCAGTGTATGTTGCCTTGTACTTGCCTGGTGTGCATCCCCCTGATGTCCAGCTGAGTTGACTATGTGATTAATTGTTTTTTGCATATGTTGTGTTTTTGTTGTTGATGAATGCAGTGTTTGGCCTGTGTTGGCTCTTTCTACTGACAGGTGCATGTGTGTTTGATGTTCTATTTGCATGACATTGTGTGAGAGTAGTTTGTGCATTGTAATACATTCAGATGTGTGTTGAATGTGTAGTGTGCATTTCTTGTGTGAATGTCACATGCAGCAATGTGGAGTCTTGTTCATGAGCATGTTTTGAGTGCACAATAGGGCTATGTCCTCCTATATTTGACCTGTCACTTGTCAGGATTGTGCATGTGCATGCTTGTGGTACACATTGACACCATGCTCACTTGATAACTGGTGTGGTGTCTATGCCTGTGTTAGCTGATTTGTCCCATTGATCACAGTTGGTGTTCATGATTGGCATTTGATAATGCAATTTTTGATAGGGTTGGGGTATGGTGTCTGTGCATTTGTCCAGAGTGAAAATGTTGTGTATTCCTGTTCTGTCTAGGGTCAAATTGCCTATCCACTGTTTGCCTGCACATGGCTGAGCTTGTTGGACTTCTTTGGATGTTGTTTGTGAGATTTGTGTTTGGCTATTGTTTTTTGATCAGCATTGGTTCAGACATCCCTGAGTGGGAGTCTGCCATTTGTAGATACACACCAGGGTGTGTGATTGTTTTTTTTTTTTTTAGAGTTTTATATAGCGCGAACTAGACCCGAAGATATCGGGTATCAGAGCGCTTTACATAGCACCAGTTTCGTTACATGAGAACACATTCATTTTTGTTAGGCACAGGGAGAATCACAGGATGTTGAGCATCGTTGCCGAGACTCGAACCCGGTTCCCCAGCATCGACCTCGACCGCTCTAGCCGTAAGGCTACATCCTCTCCCTATTTGGTGGAAAACTCACAGGACCTTATTTGCACCTTTATGTGTGTTTCTCACAGGTGTTGAGATTTGCAGGTGTGAGATGGGTAGATGAGGGGTATGTGTGAAGGTCCTACTTGGGTTTGACAGTCAGGGAGTGTGACAATGAGCCATGTGTGTTGTGCTGGTGGCATACACATGTCAAGGTAGTTGACACAGATGTGGGGCTGGTCACTGTATGGCTTCTGACACTTCCTATCATTCCTGTGCCTATGCATAGCTTGCATTGCTGTATCCCAGAGATATTGCACAGATATCACTTTGGTTTAATTTCAATCACTGTGCCACCCATGTCTGATTTGATGGCCTAAGAGTAGTGTGATATGTTCCTCCTCTTGCATGTCATGTACAAATGCTGTGTGGCTTGCTCCATGGTTTTCCAGCACTGTGCACTCCACTTTGGGATAGTCCATTTATTGTCATACATTGCTGCTGACCTATGGTGTGTGTATGTGGCAGAGTGTCAGTGTGGGATCTGTCTGAGGGACTTGACATGCAGTGTGAACAGTTCAGTGGTTGTTAATATGCAGAGTGAGTCTTCATTTCTTAATTAACTCAGTTTGATTCACATGAGTGGAAGGCAGGTGTGAGGAGGAGGGTTGTCCAGCCCCTGACCTTCTGTGAAGGGTGTTCATCTTCACCCCCACCTTCCCAGTCAATCTACCTTGCCCTTTGATGTGTGAGGTGCGAGGACGAGCCACACCTGGCTGCTAAATAGTGCATTGAGGGGGGGGCACAAGAGGGACACACAGCATGTGCAGAAATGGATTGGGAAGCGTGCTGTGGGCTGTGGCCAACTGATGCGGCCCACCATGTGGGTAGGGTGAAGGTGGAGCCCTGGGAAACTGCCCAGACTGCCCATGCCTGGCGCCGGCCCTGCCTACTACATTGTGCGCAGGTTTTCCCGCGTCTTCACCACTGCGGTGACGTGACCGGGACATTGCAGTGATTTCGATGTTGATGGGTGACCCCGATGCGGAGGTGTGGATTTCTAGCAAGCAGGACATGTGTGAGTACACTGGGGGAAATGTTCCTGTCTCCACCAGAGTGTCTGATGTGGACAGGAACTGTATTTCAGCACAGGAGTTGTGTGTTGTGGTTGTATGCGGAGATGTGTTATTTACGTACCTGCGGTGTTGACCGCGGCGACGTCTTATATGCTGTTAGTGGATCAGGTACAGCAGCGGAAGGGCTTGAAGAGCTGGATCCATAGCGGTCAGGAACGCGTGGAGGTGCCCGGGATTCGAGTTTCGATCTCCGCAGTAGTGCTTCCACCGTCTCCGAGTGGCTAGTTTCTCCGCTGCGTTGTGATGGGCTGTTTGAGGCATCATGATTTGTCCGGCAGTCGTAACGTCATTCCCCACGGTGGTCTTTCTCTATTAGCTCCCTCCGCCACCATTGCGGAAGGAAATTCCTGGCGGATCCCGAAACTCCGCAACGGATGGGAAATTGGCTATCTTTGCCCATTGTAATATGGCGGACGCGAGGACCGCCGCTGGAGTGCGGAAAAGGATGTTTTCCGCCAGCACCGCGGATGTGCCAAACACCGCCATCCTAATGAGCCCCTTAGTGCAGTGCGTGTGCTTGTTTTTGGGTAAATGCCTCCAGTAGCTTTTGAGAAATTAATAATTGAAAAGTTTATAGGTGGGCTTGAAAAGTTAGAAATTTCTGGAATGTTAGTCAATGTGTGTTAGAACCGGGGTCACCGATTCCGACACTGTAGCTTGGCGCGAGGCAGGAAGGCACCCGAAGGCACTGTGTTAAGCAGTTGTGCAGCACACACTCACACTGACTCAGTAACGCGCACACAAAAAGGAGACACCACACCAGGCTGTTAGGTAAAAACAAGATTCTTTAATTTAAATCAGCGGTAGATGAGGCAGATAATCTCAGGGCAACATTTCAATTCATTTAGCTTCCTAAAACCAGTGCGTAAATTCATTCAAGCACATCATAACAGTAAAACTTTACGCCATTAAAAAGGCAGTAGCAATAACCTCCTGGAAAAACAGGTAACACTGTATGTCATAGCTTGCAGGTAAAAACATAGGCCCAATACATTCAGGTTCATTTCATTAGTGAGTAATTAACTGCGGGTTTCCACTCAACATTGTAGGTGCTGCAGAGCCTGTGGCAACTTAGGCCTAACCACATTCAGGACAGTGGGTGTCTCAAGGAAGGTCAGCATTCAATCTAAGCACCTTTAAATCAGAGCGATGACCTGGATTACCGTGGATGATCAGGCTTTAGCCTAAAGGCATCATTACACATAAATGTCTCACTTAGAGGCAGTTGTCAGGCCTATACATATACTCTAGAACATTACATTTTGAGGGGGCCGGTATCAAGGCCCAGGAACAATCCTTTGTGGGACTCTCCCAGACCTCCTCTCCTTAGTAGGCTCACTCGGGCAGTTAGCAGTGGGGGGTGAGAAGGCCAGGCCCAGTCTCTACTTCAGGGCCCAGCCCCAGGCGTAGGGGAGGCAGTCACCACGGAAGGAGGAGGGGTGCCTCCCCTCCCCGTCCACTCGGGATGTCAGGCAGGGGAGGCGCCGCTTAGGCGAGGCCTCCGTGTGGTATGGCACTCCCCCCTTCAGGCCTCCCGGGCTCACCTGGATTCCGTCCTGTCTCACGGGACGAGCGCAGCGCCGGGAACCTCCTCTCCGGCCGGTCCGCTCCTCTCTAATGCGGGGACCTGACGGGGGAGGCAAGTCGGCGAAGTTCCCAGAAAGGAAGGCCTTGGTTGTTGGGAAGACGGGGGCCGGCAAGGCTCCTCTCCGGCCCCCGATGCGGGTGAATGCGCTCGGCCGCAGGCCTCTGGCTCCTTTCTCAGCTCCTGTCAGGGAGCCAATCGGTGTGCGGCTTCTCGGGGGCGTGGCCTCTGACGCGGCGGCGCCCCGGTTGCCTAGCGACGCCTTCTCCTCGCGCTCCCAGGCCTGGCGCGGCCTCGGCAGGGCCACGGCGGTGATCTTAGGCGCAAGGCAGCGCTCTTCTCTGGCACAGCGCCCCGGGCTCGCGGCGATGACTCTCACTTCTCTGACAGCGCCCACGGCCCGCGACGGTGATTGCAGGTAATAGTCAGCGCTCTCCTCCGGCACAGCGCTCAGGGCTCGCGGGGGCGATCTGATGTGCACAACTTCTGGCAAGGCAGTGCCGGGGAGCACGCGGCGCTTGGGGGCAAGGAGGCTGATTCAGCGCTGGAGCGCTTTTCAGGCACAGCGCTCCAGCAGGCAACAACAGTACTTGGGGGATCAGCGCCAGCACGGGCTGGCAGAGAGTCGACGGCCAGCACTCCTATAGAGCACAGCGCCAGGGCTGAACAGCGCTTACAGCAGGACACCCGGGGTGAAGGTCCAGCGCTTAGGGCACGGTGCTTTACCTGGTGATCCCCAGCAGTAGCATGTATAAGTTGAATTGGCTTGGTTGCAGTTTCTTGGTCGTTTCAGCAGTTGGCTTGTGGTTGCTTGGTTGCAGTAACTTGGGGGGGAAGGGGGGGTTGAGTTGGTGGGCACAAGAGGCAGATAGGTGCCCTGCAGGCACACTGGGGGTGGTTCCCTGGGTCCCCTCACGCTGGGCAAGGTCAGCAGGTGGAAGGTGTTCCTCAGCTATCTTAGCACAGCAGTGCCTCAGCCCAGTCAGTACCAGTAGTGTAGGTCTCCCTCCTAGGCCCAACAGCCTGTACTCCGGCAGAGGTTCCCCCAGGTCCAGTGGTGCCCCAACTGCCGGCTAGGTTTCCCTCCAAACCTCTTATACCCCTAGGTCTGGGGACCCTCCTGAGAGGCGGCAAAGCATAACTCCTCCCTGGGCTGGAAGGTTCTAGAAGCTTCCATCATGTCTGTCTATGAGGCCCAGAGGCGGGACGGCATGGATACAGTAACATTATGTCCCAGCCTGATCCTGACTACTAGTATGTGCGTGTGCAATGGCCACTCCGCAGTAGCAGGGGCCTGTGGCAGCCATCTTATTAGGAGAGAGCACCTGCACCTCAGCACTGTTTGGCAGTGGTAAGGCGCCCAGAGACCTAGGTCCAACAAAAAAGTAGTGGCAAAAATGAGGCGCAAAGAGAAAAAAAACGGGGTAAGACCACCCTAGGGCTGACAGGTCTAACACGCGTCCCCCCATCCGAAAGTGGAGAGAGCTACCCAACCCCTAGGGAGTTCTCATCGCTAAGGCGGAAAAACCGGGAGAGACCGTCAGTGTTGGCGTGGTCTACTCCGGGTCGATGTTCCACCCGAAAGTCCATCCCCTGGAGGGAAATGGACCACCTCAACAATTTGGGGTTTTCGCCTCTCATCTGCATGTGCCAGCGAAGGGGTCGGTGGTCGGTTTGAATAAGGAAGTGAGAGCCAAAGAGGTATGGCCTCAGCTTCTTCAAAGCCCAAACCACGGCGAAGGCTTCTCGCTCTATCGTACTCCACCGCTGTTCCCGGGGGAGTAGCCTTCGAGAAATAAAGGCCACTGGCTGGTCTTGGCCCTCATCATTAAGTTGGGAGAGCACAGCTCCAATGCCATGCTCAGAGGCGTCTGTCTGCACGATGAATTCCTTCCCAAAGTCCGGAGTCCTGAGCACCGGAGCGGTGCACATCGCGTGCTTCAGAGTGTCAAACGCTTCTTGACAGGCAGCCGTCCAGATGACTTTACGTGGCTGCTTCTTGGATGTCAATTCAGTCAGGGGGCTACGATGGTCCCATAGCCCTTGACAAACCGGCGGTAGTAACCCGTGAGGCCAAGGAAAGCCCGGACCTCCGTTTGGGTTTTGGGGGGCTCCCAGGCCAAGATGGTCTCGATTTTGGCCTGGAGGGGTTGCACCTTACCCCCGCCCACCAGGTGCCCCAGGTAGACGACAGATCCCTGTCCAATCTGGCACTTGCTGGCCTTGATGGTTAGGCCAGCCTGCTGTAGAGCCTGCAGCACCTCCTGGTGATGCTCCAGATGGTCCTCCCAGCTGCTGCTGAAGACAGCTATGTCATCCAGGTAGGCAGCAGAGAAGGCCTCTAGGCCAGACAGTACCTGGTTAACCAACCGCTGGAAAGTGGCTGGAGCATTTTTCAGCCCAAAGGGCATCACCCGAAATTGAAAGTGGCCCTCGGGGGTGGAGAACGCAGTCTTCTCCTTTGCTCCGTCCGCCATGGCAATCTGCCAATATCCTGACGTCAGGTCGATTGTGCTTAAGTACCGAGCTGCTCCCAGCCGGTCAATGAGCTCATCCACCCGAGGGATCGGGTGAGCATCGGTCTTGGTCACGGAGTTCAGACCACGGTAGTCCACACAGAACCGAAGTTCTGGTGTGGTGCCCGGTGGGGCCGCTTTCGGCACCAACACCACCGGACTAGCCCAAGGGCTGCTGGAAGGCTCAATCACCCCCTGCTCCAGCATTTTGGCCACCTCACCCTGGATACTGGTCTTGACTTTGTCCGACAGCCGGTAAGACTTGGTTTTTACTGGCGGGCTGTCCCCTGTGTCCACATCATGGGTACACAGGTGCGTGGTCCCAGGAGTGAGGGAGAACAACGAGGCGTACAGCTCCAATACCTGGCGGCAGTCCCTCTGTTGCTCCGGGGTCAAGGATGGGGAGAGGACCACTCCCTCCACCGATCCATCATTCTCTTTGGCCGCCAGAAGGTCCGGAAGAGGCTCGCTCTCCTCCTCTTCACTCCCATCCGTCACCATCAGGAGAGTAAGTTCTGACCGCTCCTGGTGTGGCTTAAGGCGGTTGACGTGGAACACCCTGTGGGGCTGTCGGGGGGTCTTGAGGTCTACTACATAAGTGATCTGGCCTCTTCTCTCCAAAATTTCGTATGGTCCAGTCCACCGGTCCTGGAGGGCACTAAGCTCTCCGGGCTCCATGACCCACACCTTCTGTCCAGCGTCCAACTCCACCGTCCGAGCATTCCGGTCGTACCACTCCTTCATGGCGGCTTAACTAGCCTCCAGATTGTCTGAGGCTTCCTTCCACAGCTTGGCCATCTGGCTGCGGAATGCCAGCATGTAGCTGACCACATCACGGGGAAGCTTCTGGGAAGACTTCTCCCACCCCTCCTTCACAAGACTGAGGGGCCCCCTTACGGGGTGGCCATAGAGCAGCTCAAAGGGGCTGAAACCGACCCCCTTCTGCGGCACCTCTCGGTAGGAGAAGAGCAGACAGGGTAAGAGGACGTCCCACTTCCTTCTCAAGTCCTCGGGTAGGCTCCGGATCATCCCCTTCAGGGTCTTATTGAAGCGCTCTACGAGCCCGTTAGTCTGGGGGTGGTAAGGAGTGGAGAACCTGTAGGTCACTCCGCACTCCTTCCACATGGCCTGCATGTAGGCCGACATGAAATTCGTGCCCCTATCTGAAACCACGACCTTGGGGAATCCCACTCGGGTAAAAATCCCCATAAAGGCCCGCGCCACCGCAGGTGCAGTGATGGTCCTCAGAGGGATTGCCTCCGGGTACCGGGTGGCGCGGTCCACCAAGATGAACCTGTGTCCCGAAGAAGTCGGCGGGTCCATTGGCCCGACAATGTCAATTCCTACCCGCTCAAAAGGGGTACCGACAACCGGAAGTGGTTCCAAGGGGACCTTCAACTTAGTCCCAGTCTTGCCACTCGCCTGACAAGTTGTACAGGTCTTACAAAAGGTGTCAGAGGCAACTCGCATTCTGGGCCAGTAAAAGTGTGGTACCAATCGAGCAAATGTCTTATCCTGGCCCAGGTGTCCTGCCAGTGGTATCTCATGTGCCAATTCCAGCAGGAAGGCTCGGTAGCATTGGGGGACCACTAAGGCCCTTGATGACCCATCCACCGGAGCCTTAGGCTCACTGTAGAGGAGACCATCCTCCCAGTAGACATGGTAATTACCGGTCTCTTTACCAGTTGCTTGGGCTTCGGCCTGCTGCCGCATGCCTTCAAGCGTTGGGCACTCTCTCTGCGCCCGACAGAATTCCTCCCGGGTAGGCCCTCCTTCCACCTGCCACTCTGCAGGGGTCGGCAAGTCCCCCACGGGAACAACATCCACCTCAGCGGACTCCGGGGTCACCTCCGTGGGCTCCCCATCCATCTCGCCGGGTGCATCCTCAGAGATGTCCTCTTGTCCAGCAGTGGGCTGGGCCATTGTTTCAGGCTCCAACCCGGGTTGAGTTCCTTGCCGGGCAGCCATGGACCGCGTGACCACGCAAGTCCACCCTGGTAATCCCAGCATCTCAGCGTGGGCGCTGAACTCCACCTCCTTAGAGGCAGTATGTTCCAAATCGTTTCCGAGCAGACAGTCAACTGGCATGGCAGGGCTCACCGCAACTCTCAACAGGCCTGAGACTCCTCCCCACTCAAAGGGAACTTGGGCCACGGGGTAATGACCCAGGCTATTATCAGCCATGACAACCGGGTGGAATACTTCAGGAATCACCTGCTCTGGGGACACCAGCTGACGTCTTACCATCGTCATGCTGGCACCCGTGTCCCTCAGAGCCTCCACCTCCTCCCCGTTCACCAGGACCCTCTGCCGGTACTTGGCAGTGTTCGAGGGTACCTGAACCCGTGGGATTATCTCTCTATCCCCCAGGGAAACTAAGGTCAGGCCTGTCCACTCACCCCCTACCTAGGGACAACTCCTCCCCAAGCGCTACACTGGCCACCACGGGGCTCTTACCTCCTGTGGGGGCTGGGGTTCTCTTGCGACACTGGGGATCCCCCTTGTAGTGTCCAACCTCCCCGCACTCATAGCACCGGACAGTTCTGGGCTGCTGACTCTTGTCAGGGTAAGTGAGTTTCTGGAATCCAGATTGGGGTGGGGAACCTACCCCTCTCCCATGCGGTCTATTTTGGGGGCCTTTAAAGAACTCCTTCTTTTTATCTCCCCCCTCTCTCTTCTGGGGAAAACCCTGTCCACCTTTCGGGGGGTCTCCCCCGGATCCCTTGTGGGACACCCGAGTGCTAACCCAGGTATCCGTCTCCTCCGCAAGTTCTCGAGGATCGGTCAGCTTGCGGTCCACCAGGTGTTGGCGCAGCTCTGGAAAACATTTATCAAGAAGGTGCTCCCTTAAAAACAGATTGTACAGCCCTTCATAGTCACTCACTTCGCTGCCACGCACCCAACCCTCCAATGCCTTACGGGCATAATCAAAAAAATCCACCCAGTTCTGTGTGGGAAGCTTGTGGCTGTTGCGGAATTTCTGGCGATACTTTTCTGGAGTGAGGCCAAACCTTTTAAGCAGGGCCTCCTTCATCACAGGGTAGTTCGTCTGATCCCCTTTGTCCAAGGTCAAGAGTGTGTCCCTCGCCACCGGAGGTATGTACCTATACAGGCCTCCCCCCCCAGTAACTCTCAGGCACCCCATGGGCCACCAAAGACACCTCATACGCCGCCAACCACTTATCGATGTCATCCCCTACACTGAAACTGGCCATCACCTCCTTAGGTAGGTAAAACTTAGGCTCTCGTGGAGCCTCAGCGGGTAAGCTGCCACCATTCAAGTTGCCCTGCGCCCCCATCTGCAATGCTCGGAGCTCTAATTCTTTCAGGCTAAGCTCATGCAAAAGCTTCCTCTCTTCCATGGCTAGCCTTGCCTCTTCTCGCTCCTTGTCCATCTTAGCAAGCTCTAGCCTCAATTGCCTCTCCTCCCTCCTGTCCTCGTACTCCTCCACAGACACACTGCTCGCTGACACACTACTGCCTGCCCTGGAACGTCTCCCTGGCAACACATTCTCACTGATGTCTATTTGTAGTAGGTCTAGCTCTCCTGGAGCGTCCGGCTCCCCCCGTTCCTCGACCACTCTCCCTCCCGGGTGGGCCAATACCCATGCCCTCAAGACTTTCTGAAGCTCCTCTCTCTTGGCGCCTCGCTTGACGGGCACCCCCATCCCCCGACAGAATTCCCTCAGCTGCGCCACCGTGTACATTTCAAGGTTGGCCAGCTCGAACTCCATCCTGACAGGTGGGGCCCCAGACACTTAAGGGAAAAGACCCTAGGATGTAGGCAACAGGTTAACACAGGAGCCTGTACAGTCAGGCAATGAAGGGCGAATTGCTAGGCTTGCGTCTCACTAGGTGTTCCAATTGCGGCGCACACTGAATCCCTGTAGGGTGCTGCACAAGCACAAGTCCTAATCCCACCGCTGAACACCAATGGTAGAACCGGGGTCACCGATTCCGACACGGTAGCTTGGCGCGAGGCAGGAAGGCACCCGAAGGCACTGTGTTAAGCAGTTGTGCAGCACACACTCACACTGACTCAGTAACGCGCACACAATAAGGAGACACCACACCAGGCTGTTAGGTAAAAACAAGATTCTTTATCTAATTTAAATCAGCTGTAGATGAGGCAGATAATCTCAGGGCAACATTTCAATTCATTTAGCTTCCTAAAACCAGTGCGTAAATTCATTCAAGCACATCATAACAGTAAAACTTTACGCCATTAAAAAGGCAGTAGCAATAACCTCCTGGAAAAACAGGTAACACTGTATGTCATAGCTTGCAGGTCAAAACATAGGCCCAATACATTCAGGTTCATTTCATTAGTAAGTAATTAACTGCGGGTTTCCACTCAACATTGTAGGTGCTGCAGAGCCTGTGGCAACTTAGGCCTAACCACATTCAGGACAGTGGGTGTCTCAAGGAAGGTCAGCATTCAATCTAAGCACCTTTAAATCAGAGCGATGACCTGGATTACCGTGGATGATCAGGCTTTAGCCTAAAGGCATCATTACACATAAACATCTCACTTAGAGGCAGTTGTCAGGCCTATACATATACTCTAGAACATTACATTTTGAGGGGGCCGGTATCAAGGCCCAGGAACAATCCTTTGTGGGACTCTCCCAGACCTCCTCTCCTTAGTAGGCTCACTCGGGCAGTTAGCAGTGGGGGGTGAGCAGGCCAGGCCCAGTCTCTACTTCAGGGCCCAGCCCCAGGCGTAGGGGAGGCAGTCACCACGGAAGGATAAGGGGTGCCGCCCCTCCCCATCCACTCGGGATGTCAGGCGGGGGAGGCGCCGCTTAGGCGAGGCCTCCGTGTGGTATGTCACTCCCCCCTTCAGGCCTCCCGGGCTCACCTGGATTCCGTCCTGTCTCACGGGACGAGCGCAGTGCCGGGAACCTCCTCTCCGGCCGGTCCGCTCCTCTCTAATGCGGGGACCTGACGGGGGAGGCAAGTCGGCGAAGTTCCCATAAAGGAAGGCCTTGGTTGTTGGGAAGACGGGGGCCGGCAAGGCTCCTCTCCGGCCCCCGATGCGGGTGAATGCGCTCGGCCGCAGGCCTCTGGCTCCTTTCTCAGCTCCTGTCAGGGAGCCAATCGGTGTGCGGCTTCTCGGGGGCGCGGCCTCTGACGCGGCGGCGCCCCGGTTGCCTAGCGACGCCTTCTCCTCGCGCTCCCAGGCCTGGCGCGGCCTCGGCAGGGCCGCGGCGGTGATCTTAGGCGCAAGGCAGCGCTCTTCTCTGGCACAGCGCCCCGGGCTCGCGGCGATGACTCCCACTTCTCTGACAGCGCCCACGGCCCGTGACGGTGATTGCAGGTAATAGTCAGCGCTCTCCTCCGGCACAGCGCTCAGGGCTCGCGGGGGCGATCTGATGTGCACAACTTCTGTCAAGGCAGCACGGCGCTTGGGGGCAAGGAGGCTGATTCAGTGCTGGAGCGCTTTTCAGGCACAGCGCTCCAGCAGGCAACAACAGTACTTGGGGGATCAGCGCCAGCACGGGCTGGCAGAGAGTTGACGGCCTTCACTCCTATAGAGCACAGCGCCAGGGCTGAACAGCGCTTACAGCAGGACACCCGGGGTGAAGGTCCAGCGCTTAGGGCACGGCGCTTTACCTGGTGATCCCCAGCAGTAGCATGTATAAGTTGAATTGGCTTGGTTGCAGTTTCTTGGTCGTTTCAGCAGTTGGCTTGTGGTTGCTTGGTTGCAGTAACTTGGGGGGAAAGGGGGGGTTGAGTTGGTGGGCACAAGAGGCAGATAGGTGCCCTGCAGGCACACTGGGGGTGGTTCCCTGGGTCCCCTCACGCTGGGCAAGGTCAGCAGGTGGAAGGTGTTCCTCAGCTATCTTAGCACAGCAGTGCCTCAGCTCAGTCAGTACCAGTAGTGTAGGTCTCCCTCCTAGGCCCAACAGTCTGTACTCCGGCAGAGGTTCCCCCAGGTCCAGTGGTGCCCCAACTGCCGGCTAGGTTTCCCTCCAAAACTCTTATACCCCTAGGTCAGGTGACCCTCCTGAGAGGCGGCAAAGCATAACTCCTCCCTGGGCTGGAAGGTTCTAGAAGCTTCCATCATGTCTGTCTATGAGGCCCAGAGGCGGGACGGCATGGATACAGTAACATTATGTCCCAGCCTGATCCTGACTACTAGTATGTGCGTGTGCAATGGCCACTCCGCAGTAGCAGGGGCCTGTGGCAGCCATCTTATTAGGAGAGAGCACCTGCACCTCAGCACTGTTTGGCAGTGGTAAGGCGCCCAGAGACCTAGGTCCAACAAAAAGGTAGTGGCAAAAATGAGGCGCAAAGAGAAAAAAAACGGGGTAAGACCACCCTAGGGCTGACAGGTCTAACAATGTGTCTATCATCACAGAGTCACAAGCTGTCAGCCAATCTACATTTGAAAGTAAATGCCATCATTTGGACAAGGAAGCTTTGTTTCTGTAGTCTGCTTTGGATTCCAGGTACCAAACCCTTAAAAATGTATAAAAACAATATCAGACTACAGGCCATGTAAAATAACCAGTTTCCGCTAAGCATGTCCAAAGGCCATGCACAGCAGGAGATGGCAGTCCATGCAGGCTTTTCTGCAAGGCCTTGCATATGGCCAGACGCTATAGCCAAATCCTATTGTGCACAACCATCTGCCCTACAGTTGCCACACATGGACTGGCCGACCCAGGCTACAAATGGCACCTTCATCTTTACTCACCCCTTTCCCCTTTTTCCCCTTGTTATATCTTATAGGGGCCTGAGACCCATGTGCTGGACTTAACTAGCCAATAGCCTGTCACATACTATGCAGAGCCATTAACCAGTGCCAAAGGTATTAGCAAATGAACACTTTCTGCAACCACCTCCCGTAACTGTGACCCTTCAGATTTGCATACAACCTCCCGGTGGAGTACGCGCTATATAAATCTGCAAAAAAAAAATTAAGAGTAAGCTAAACATGCTAAAGGGCTGCCAAATTTCATAAAGGTACATGATATGGCACCAAAGATATCTGCAAATCAAATATTTATATTTTTGACCCCCGTTTAGCCTTGTCAGATCTGCCATAAATCAGTGATTCTTGCACTAGGCTTAACATTGCTAGCAGCCTGTCAAATATTATCCAATTGATTAACTATCGCCAAAGTTATTAGCAACTGAACACTTTTTTGGTCACCCAGTTTAACAGTACTCCTCATTGATGGCTTTGCATGAAACTCAAATTATCTAGAGTAAGCTAAACATACTAAGGGCCCGATTACGATGAGGCCAAGAAGGGCTCCGATCATCTGTTGGAACCTTCCTGCCTGCATCGCAATCACCCATTTGGATTCCCTTCCGACCAAGCCATTTCGATGGGCTCGGTCGGAAGGGAATCCGAATGGCTTACGACGGGCTTGGAGAGCCCATCCGCCATTTGGAAGGCCCACAGTAATCCCCCGGCCAGCTCTTTCCGGCCAAGCGATTACGATGGCAGTTTCCCCCTGCCTTTTTGTACCGGCCTTTCCGGCACAAAAAGGCATTGGGAAACGGCATTGGACCGTTAAATGGTGGCCTAGGGGGCACTGTTGATCCCTGCACGCGGTGGCAAGCACCTTGAGGTGCCTGCCTCTGAGTGCAGGAATGAATTGCACCTTATAATTTTGCTATGAGAGCATGCATTCCATTCAGAATGCATGCTCCCATAGCAAAGTATAGGATTGCGACCCAACAGGGTTCAGTCTCATCCTAATTCCTGGAATGGAACCGCGACAGGAGGTCGTTCGGTTCCAGTTCCAGAACGATGCCAGAAGGACTCGGGTCCGTCCGGCATCGTAATCGGCCCCTAAGGGTCTGTCAAATTTCATGAAGATCTGTGAACATGTACCAAAGTTATTAGCAAATCAAAGATGATTTTGACTTCCCCCTAAATGTCTTCCCCTATGATTAATCTACATTACGCGTGACATGCCTACACAAAACTGAACATGCTAAATATTTTCCAAATGTTGGGCCTCATTACAATGGCGGAGGGACTGTCACCGACATGCTGTCGGTGGCGGTCCCTCCGCCATCGCAATGCAGTTTCCCCCCGCCATATTATGATGGCAGGGGAATCGTGGCAGTCGGAAAGATTGACCACCACGGTCCAGAAGGGCGGATTAAATCCGACCACCCGTCGGACCAACTGCTAATCCCTGCATTGCAGCGGTGCCTGGTATCCTGATATCCCTTTCCCCCAGTCGTTCTGCGGCGGTCAACCTGACGCAAAACGGCTGGCAGAAATGGATTTGGGGGCCCGTAGCAGACCCTCTTAATCCCTGGGGCAGGGAAAAGTACCCTGGGGGCCACCCATGGTACCCACCTACTTATCCCTGCACCATTTGGCAGGCAACATATGGTGCCTACAAACTATAGCCAGAGGCCGGAAGGGTAGAGAGGGTCTTCCACAATGCTGGAAGAGAACAAAGGGGGATACGTCCTCCCAACTAAACACTAACCATCACAAAAGGTATCCCACCTGACTAGGCTATCTACTGGGCACTATCCTCTCTTAAAGGAGTCTCATAAGATTATTCTAGCATGAATGGGAGCAATTCTTTTTTGTTTAGTAACACTTACACACTCTAGTAGTGTCATACTTCATCATCAGGTTCACCCTGACTCCTAAAGGTCAGGGTGGGCTTGACCATATTCCAGGGAGCACTTAGAAGAATAGGCCAGCGGGATAAAGATTTAAAAATCCTCCCGAGACTCCAGGTATCCCTTTAATTTTGGAGTGACAGGGGATATTAAAAACAAGAAACAAGGGTTCTCAAGGATTTAATGGCCCTATGACCCTAACCACAATGCCAACATGTTTCAGCCTCTTAATTATGGCCACTGTGGGTCCAAGGCTTTCTTCAGGGCAAAAACAGTGATTTTCCCTCCCTGGATAAAAGTGTATTTACTTATGTGGTGCAGAAAGCTGCCCCACTGTGCCCAGCCCTTGGATATACTTATCCTGGATCCGGGAGCTCAGTTCTGGTATGTCCCACCCAACTCGGGAGGACTCCACAAGTCTATAGGAGATGCAGAGTACGGGGTAGTCCTGTAGTCAAACAACTGTCAAGGATCCTAGCCCCGCTTGTACGCCTATGAGGGTCTGCTTCTCCCGGCTTGAGAGACCGGATGGTGCCTGCCACGTAGTGCAGGGATATGTCTGCACCCTACTTTTTTGTATTGTGGTGGGGGCTGCTGACCGCATCCGCGCCACAATACAAAATATAGGTAATGCGACCGCCACGGTGGCGATCGCATCATAATTCGGATGGTGGGTAGGCCGCCTCGTAGGCGGCCGGTCCCAAATCCGATACGATGGCGGACAGACTTCAGTCCGTCCGCCATCGTAATGACCCCCTTTATGTGGAATTGTCGAATCAACCCCTACACTTTTATCTGCACATATGCAATGATGTTCCTCCCCCATGTAAAAGATTTATAAAGAAACTGGACTATATATTAATTAAAGCTCAGACACAAACCTTGCTGTACATATAAATATAAGTATAGGTATACCATGCATGTATGTATTTCTGTCTAAATCAGTCATGCACTTACTTCAACTTGCTTCCTGTGAAAACAAAGCAGTCAATGCTTTAGACAATAAGTAAGTCAACATCTAAAGCATAATCCAAGCATTTATAAACATTTAATTGTTTGTATAGTACGAATTAGTGGACAGAAGTATATACTTGATGTACAAATATAAACTTGATGAATACATGTATCGGTTAACATTGTCATCGATGTTTAAATCTAATGAGTAAGATATCAGGGATGGTATACGAAGTTAAAGGCATCCTCAGGTTGTTCGAAAAGCCTATGGGCCACATATATGAAACAATTTAGCATTCACAAACTGTGAAAATCGCAAAATTCACTCGTTTGAAAATGCAAAATAGCCTTTCATGATGTATAAAAGGCTTTGTAGTCGCAGTTTTAGGTAATCACAAAATTTGAGATTATCTAAGAGTGCGACTTTAAATAGGGAATCTCGAATTCCGATTCCCTTAGCACATGTACCATGCAGTTTCTAAATGCAAACTGTGCATTTAGGAAAATGCTATTACCATCGACTTCAAGTCGATGGTAACCATGTGCAAATTAAAACAAATGCATTTTTCAAAGTGCCATGTAGCGCACAGATGCCCCTAGAGCACGTGTGCGCTTTACATGTGCACTTTTTTTGGGGGGGGGATGCTTCAGGGGGGCCTTAGGCCCCCGGGCACCTTGGCTTTGCATTTGCTAATTTGCGATTACCAATTATGTAATCGCAAATTAGCTAATGCAAAACCGTTTGCCCCTATGGGCCTTTAGGCCTATAGGAATGAATGGAGAAGTATTACCTAATGGCGATTACCTATTTGGTAATATTAATGAATCGCTAAATCTTTGGTGATTCCTTACATGCATAGCATTTTGCGATTACCAAGTAGTGATTCAGTAAAAATCACTATTTGGTAATCGCAAAATGCTTTTTTGATACATGTGGTCCCTATGTGCCTTACACTTTTAAAAAATGTGAGCAGGTGTTGTGGTGGGTATCAATGTAACACAACAAACACTTCTCAACCTCCTTTGGCAGCCTAAAGCTAAAGGATACATTCCCCCTCTACAAATAGTGGTAGAACGCCGCACACCCCGGTCCACACTGCCTTTCCCTCACCTTTGTACAGTGGTTTATTCTGTTAAAAACTAGACATGGTTCTAAACACTGGAGAATTTGCTGCCAGTAATGGTACTAGTGCTTCAGCTATTTCGTCATAGTGATTGACCAGGTTGTTTACTGGAGCAAAGATCTCAAAGGTATTGATATTCAACAGCGACTTTACTTTTTGAAAAAGATAACACACAAGGCTATAAAATAACATTATTTTGTGATCTGTCATGTCTTGTCTTGGTGACAATTCCAAAGTGAGTTTATAGTGGAATGATGTATCTTTGAAGCAGCTATAGCATTAAAAAAATTGTGAGGTATTTTCTATTTGCTGTTGTTTACAATTATTATAAAAAGAGCAAAAACTTTGTTTTATTTAGTTTTTTAATTTATTTAGTTTTTATGTGAATGACAATGACTAATTTCAGGTTCCTATTGCACAGACTAGAGCTGTTCAGTCAAAATATGTATTTATTTCACATCGTTACAGTGGTTCCATATTCATGCATAATAATGAGATAAACACTGTTGTATCACACAGGTCATAATGTGCAGAGGGAATTGTCTCAGCATTGCACTGCATAGAACATGACATGTAGCCTATATATTCGCTTTGAAGTTGTTCACCCTTCACTTCCACTGCAGCTCTTGTAAACATGTGTCCACTCTGACATTTGGCAGCCACAAGGCTGTAACAGTGGTGTGAAGTATGGACTGTTAATACCCAATGCACTTTCCATTGTCTAGCTGAATACAGACTAATCTCCATCTAGTCAATAAGTATTTGTGCTATCAGACTTGGGGAGAATGTAATATTTTTCTGTAACCATAGTGCATGACCATCAAGCACATTATAGCGCTTTGATCAGCCCCCCTCCCCCATCCACCCCAGCATGCTGTACCTACAGGGCATGGTCCCGGTCTTGCCTAAAGCAGCAGTGGGAATAGGGAATAGATTTCGGTCACTTTCTGTAAATAGTCCTTTAATCATCTCCTCATCCCACTGGGCCACTACATGATGAGGACATATATGAATACCTCACCACCGGATCATCTAATTTGTTGCCCATGAAGACTTTTCTTTCAGTGGGTCTGTGGATCCTTTACTTCATCTTATCAATGGTCCTCTATAACCGACTGTGATGTATTGAAAATCATTTATCACAAGATGGCATTCTCATGTATAGAGTATAAGTCACATCCCATTGTGAGCTAGGAACATTGTGCATTATATAGAGTATGGTGGATGGGATACTCCATCAAAACTGGCAGATATCCTGCCTGCCGTATTACAAGTGCCATTGGCTATAATGCACTTGTAATATGGTGGACAAGATATCCACCATGTTTGTAACAGAGTATGCCTTCCATCAAACTCTACTTTTTAAATGACAACACTTAAAATTATTTATATTTTTCAGCTGATCCATCCTTTGAGAATATCTGGGTTACATATTTGTTTTTACTAGTGGGACGGAAGACCAGTCAGTCATCAGGCCATTCACTGAGGCGCTCATGAAATCACATGACCTCACAGCTATATCTAAGTATAGGCTCCAGTATTACCGATTTCCTTCTGATGTATGTGATCACAGTGAAAATATAAAAGTAGAGCATTATATAGAGAAGCACAGGATAATGTCTATGATGCACATTCTTTGATGCTTAGTGGGGGCAAACTGTTCCAATTTATCTTACGTTTGTGGATATGGATCCTATTTATCGCTTGACGGATGAAGTATATCCATCAAAAAGCTGTGGATGGCCTATCTGCAAGATTTAGAGTGTTTAGGATCTTATACAAAAGAATATTGACTTCAAAATATTGTCGAACCATAATATTGTGGTTAAAATATCAGAACTACAAAAATATTGTGGACAAATTTATCGAAAATAAGTATTTAATTTTTTTACTTTGTACAATAATATAGAAGTTTCACATATTATTCAGTACAATATAATTTTTTATTATAGTATTTTAATGTATCGGTTCATATCTTTGTTCATAAGTTCATTCTATTTTTAGTTCATTTTCATAAAATTATAGTAAAGGAAATTTATTTTTTCTTCAGTTGTTGGGTTAATTGGTGGATTGGATGGGTAGTGTTTTTTTAAACCATATATTCATTAGTGTTATTTGACTAGTAAGTTAATTATGTTTTAGTTCATTTTTGATAAAATTATAGTAAAGGAAAATTATTTTTCTCCAGTTGTTGGGTTAATTGGGGGATTGGATGGGTAGTATTTTTGTTAAACCATATATTCATTAGTGTTATTTGACTAATAAGTTAATTATGTTAGTTTAACTGATAATTGTTTAATTCTATGTTTAATTATTTCTAAATTATTTTAGTAAATTTAATTATTTCAGTTTTTGGCTTTTAACGGGTTGTTGACTGGCTAGGGTGTTAATAACAATACGTATTAATTAACATTAAATTGGTAATTGGTAATTATTTGTGTACATAATTTATTAATTTTAAGTTATTTACATTTTTTTGAGATGTTAGGTTTATTGAAGTATGGATGGTTAGTGTTTTAGAAAATATATAAATTGTCAATCACATATTTTTATTAAATTTAAAAAACATCACTTTTTATGTTTTATATTGGATTAATTAATTCATGAATGTCTTTGCATTTTTCAAAATGGGTTGAGGGTTTACTAGGTGATTGATTAGGGAGTTTTAAAACATATTAATTATTAATAATTCATTGAAATACGTAATTTCTTTAAAGTATTATTTTTATGAATTGTGTAAATATTTTAATCTTGATAGATTTTATAACTTTTTATCATATTTGTACATTTTACATAATTAATTGAATGATTTATTAAAACATTCAACATTAAATTAAAATATCGCTCTTTTAAGTCATTTAATATATTTAAAATAATGGAGAGCTCAATTTTTTGGGTGTTGTATTAGCCAATATTTTAAATAAAGTATCGTACATTTTATAGTATTTTGCTTCTTCAAATTCATTATTTTAAAATGTAAGTGACATGATATTATATTTTTAAAAATGTATTGAACTATTTACTTAAATAAGTATCATATGACAATAAGATTTAAAACTTTTTATCAAGGTTCTTCATTCAAAGCTTTTGTTTGTTATATTATTAGAGGATTTAAAATTTATATATATAGTTGCCTGTTAAACACCAGTTGGAATAGAATATATGCCCTCCATATATATATATATATATATATATATATATATATATATATATATATATATATATATATATATATATATATATATATATATATATATATATATATATATATATTATCTACTGGCGGTCGCCAGTAGATAGTTATAGTTAGGACCTATTTTCCATAGGAAATCCGCGACATTCTATTTGAAATAACTCTCTTGCCGGTTGACGAATCTTAGCGAAATTTTCAAAATTTATGGCCCGCTCCGGTCCGCTCCTACCCTGAAAGTTTCGGGTGATTCGCCAAGCGGGGGCCGAGAAAAAAGGGGGTCCCAAAGCGTGTTTTCCCCATTCATTTTCCCATAGGAAACTTTAGACACGGCTACAGCCTGAACTGCTGAACGGAATTACACCAAATTTGGCAAAGAGGTAGTTCTTGGTTCAGAAAGAACCCTTTTGTTAAATGGTGTAAATCCGTTCAGTAGTTCCAGAGAAAATCAAAAGGAAAATCACATATATATCTATGGCCGCGTCGGATTCGCGCACCCTCCCGATCACGAGCTGCATGCTAATTGGTTGTCAAGTGGCTGTCAACACTCCAAACCAGGAAGTGTTGGCAGCCATTTTGTCCCTCGGTAGAACCGAGGGACAGAAACAAGTGCGCAAAGCGCAAAGGGGGCAGGGTAGAAACACCCTGACCTCTAGGTCTGCTCAGGGGTGCCACAAGGACCCCTGGGCAGAAAAGCATTTTTTTTTAAATCGGCAGGATGCGCTTAGGGTGCGCGGATCCTGCCGATTAGAAAAAAACCAGAAGAAACAAGTGCGCAAAATGCACAAAGGGGGCAGGGTAGAAACACCCTGACCTCCTAGGTCTGCTCAGGGGTCCCTCAAGGACCCCTGGGCAGAAAACATTTAATAAAAATCGGCGGGATGCGCTCAGGTGCGCGGATCCCGCCGAGAAAACCGAGCGCGGTCTCCCGCGTCGTAGTTAATTGGCCCCCGGGTGGGCCAAGTCCCGGGGCATGCAGGGTTTCTTTAATACGTGGGGGCCTCTAAGGCCCCCAAGCCCCGGGACCGTCACCCCCGGGGCTTAAAAAATAATGGTGCGGGAGGGCTCTTGCCCTCCCGCTGCCCCCGGGACCGCCACCTCCCCGGGCTTCTTTTTTTAAATTTTTTGACCTGTGTGGGGGACTAAAGATTTGAATATGGGGGTCCGTTACGGACCCCCAAAGCCCCGGGACCACCACCTCCCCGGGGCTGTGCACTGGATGGGAGGGGGCCGCGCGGCCCCCTCCTGGAGCCCTTGATGGCCCTGGGGACCGCCACCCCCAGGGTCGGCTCCTGCAGTGTCCCGGGTGCCTACCCCCAGGACACTGTAGTTTGCTATGACAGGACCGGGAGCCTCGCGGCTCCCGTCCTGTCATAGTAAATCTTGGTTTGCATTTTGAAAGAGAGAGCAGGAAACCTGCTCTCTCTTCAAAATGCAAATCCACTGCTTTTCCACATGGGGAGCAGCATGTTAGCTGCCCCTATGTGGAAAGCAATGCCGGCTCCCGTAGGACACGGGGAGCCGGCGGGACTGTGGGGGATTGGGGACCCCCACAGTCCCCAACCAGAGGCCAGGCCCCGGGGGATGGGGTCCCCGGGCCATAGTGGTCAGGAGGGGGCCACGCAGCCCCCTCCCCAAATTATAAAAAATATTAAAAAAAAGGTCAAGGCCGGCCCCGGGGGATGGGGTCCCCGGGCATTAAATGGCCTGAGGAGGGGGCCACGCAGCCCCCTCCAAATTAAAAAAATAAAAATTGAGGGCATGCCCCGGGGATGGGGTCCCCGGGGCCAATACAGGCCCAGGGAAGGGGGCCACGCAGCCCCCTTCCCATTTTTATTTTTTAATTTAAAAATAAATAAAATGCTCAGGCCCCGGGGATGGGGTCCCCGGGCCAAAGGTGGCCAAGGGAAGGGGGCCACGCAGCCCCCTCCCAATCCCCCAAAAAAAAAAAAGACCGGCATCGTGCCGGAGGCCCCGCCCCTCCCTGCAGCAGTCTGCAAACGCGCCCTGGCGCGTTTTGAGAAGGGGAGTAATTCCCCTTGAATACTGGGGGTCCCTGGAGGCAAACTAGCCCACCAGGAACCTCCAGTATGCTAGGGGCTGCGTTGCAGAGAGGTGTACAGAGGCCACGCACCTTTTACACCTCTCTGCAACGCAGCTCTGTGGCGCTTTTGGAAGTACATGGTGGGCTAGTTGGACTCCAGGGACCCTCAGGATTCAAGGGGACTTAATCCCCCAACTTAAAAACGCGCCACGGGGCGCGTTTGCACAGTGGTGAAGGGAGGGGGCGGGGCTTCAGGTGACATGTGTGCAAACAGGCCCCGTGGCGTGTTTAGACCTAAGAATCAGTGAGTGGGTATGTACTTATTGGTATTGGAGTGTGTATGGTTTTGAGAATGGCAGTCTGTAATTTAGAGTGGGTGTATCAAAACTTATATTAGGGTGTGAGAAGATGCATTAAATTCTCACATGGATGATGTCATCAGTGATGTCATCAGTGATGTCATTTGAGATGTCATCAGTGATGTCATCAGTGATGTCACTGACCATGTCATGAGTGATGTAATATGTGACGTCATCAGCAGTGCATTGCGGGGCGCGAGTTATAGTTAGCTGAACTAACTATAACGGGGGAATTTCACGGGTTTTGTACGAGTGCAATGTCCAACTAACTATAACTGTCCCTAAAACCTTATGGTTTTTTCAGTGAATTTCTAAGGTTTTTTAAATGCTAATTTCTAACTATAACGTGCCTGAAACCTATGGTTTTTTCAGTGAATTTCAAAGGTTTTTTAAATGCTAATTTCTAACTATAACGTGTCTGAAACCTATGGTTTTTTCAGTGAATTTCAAAGGTTTTTTAAATGCTAATTCCTAACTATAACATGTCTGAAACCTACGGTTTTTTCAGTGAATTTCAAAGGTTTTGTAAATGACAATTTTTAAATGTATTAATTGTTATATTTATTTTTTTCATACTGATTTACTACATTTTTAGAAACAATTTTTTTACATATTTTATTTTTTAAATTACATTGTAATTACATTATACATTACAAAAAATACTTTCTCAGAATGAATTACTTTAGTTTAAATACTTTGCACATAGGCAATAGACATTTAAGTCCATATTTTTTATTTAAAAAAGAGGGCATGCCCCGGGGATGGGGTCCCTGGGGCCAATAGAGGCCCAGGGAAGGGGGCCACGCGCCCCTTTCCCGTTTTTTATTTTTTATTTTTTAAAATAAAACAAAAAAAATGCTCAGGCCCCGGGGATGGGGTCCCGGGCCAAAGTGGCCGAGGGAAGGGGCCACGCAGCCCCCTCCCATAAAAAAAAAAACGGCATTGTGCCGGAGGCCCCGCCCCTCCTGCAGTACTTGAACGCGTCCCTGGCGCGTTTTAAGAAGGGGAAGTACTCCTTGAATACTGGGGTCCCTGAGGCCAACTAGCTCACCAGGAACCTCCAGTATGCGCCAGGGGCTGCCTTGCAGAGAGGTGTACAGAGGCCACGCCCCTTTACACCTCTCTGCAACGCAGCTCTGTGGCGCTTAATGGAGGTAGCTGGTGGGCTAGTTGCACCCCAGGAACCCTCAGGATTCAAGGGGAGTTAATCCTCGACTTAAAACGCGCCACGGGGCGCGCTGGCACAGTGGTGAAGGGAGGGGGCGGGGCCTGAGGTGACATGTGTGAAACAGGTCCCGTGGCGCGTTTTAAGATGGGAATTAAATCCCTTCACCCTGAGGGTCTTGGGGCCAACTAGCCCAACAGGTACATCCAGAAAGCGCCACAGAGCTGCGTTGCAGAGAGGTGTAAAAGGGTGTGGTCTCTCTACACGTCTCTGCAACGCAGCCCCCTGGCGCATACTGGAGGTTCCTGGTGGGCTAGTTGGCCCCTAGGGACCCTCATGATTCAAGGGGACTTAATCCCTCAACTTAAAACGCGCCACGGGGCGCATTTGCACAGATGTCACCTCAGGCCCGACCCTCCCTTCACCATTGTGCAAATATTCCTCTAAAATCTGCCGAACTACGAATTCTGATTTACTCACCTGTTATCAGGAGAGACCTCAGTGCTGCATCTTTCAGCCCAGTACTAATCCTGAAAAGTAATTTTAACCGTACTTACCAGTAACTTGAATTTCCTTCCATAGGATATCATTGCCTGCTTTTTGCTGAAAAAGTTTCTAAGTGTTGATTTTTGAAACATACAAATATTCCTCTAAAATCAGCCGAAATACGAATTCCGATTTACTCACCTTTTATCAGGAGAGACCTCAGTGCTGTATCTTTCAGCCCAGTACTGGTCCTGAAAAGTAATTTTAACCGTACTTACCAGTAACTTGAATTTCCTTCCATAGGCTAACATTGACTGGTTTCACTTGGAAATTCTTCCAAGTGTGGAGTTTTGGAACTTTAAAATATTCCTCTAAAATCAGCCGAAAATACGAATTCCGATTTACTCACCTGTTATCAGGAGAGACCTCAGTGCTGCATCTTTCAGCCCAGTACTGATCCTCAAAAGTAATTTTAACCGTACTTACCAGTAACTTGAATTTCCTTCCATAGGATATCATTGCCTGCTTTTGCTGAAAAAGTTTCTAAGTGTAGATTTTTGAAACATACAAATATTCCTCTAAAATCAGCCGAAATACGAATTCCGATTTACTCACCTGTTATCAGGAGAGACCTCAGTGCTGCATCTTTTAGCCCAGCACTGACCCTGAAAAGTAACTTTAACCGTACTTACCAGTAACTTATATTTTCTTCCATAGGAATCCATTGTCTTGTTTTCAGCAGAAAAGTTTCAAAGTGTCGATTTTCACAAACTACAAATATTCCTTAAAAATCGCCTGTATGACTTAAACGCATTCTTTCAACTGTTTACAGGAGATGCACCAGTGCTGGATCCAGGATCCAACACTGAGTAAGAAAAGTAACGTATAACAGTTTTTACCTGCTATGAATTTCCTTCCATAGGATAACATTGGTGATTCTATGAGAAAAAGTTTCAAAGTGTCAACTTTTAAAATACAATAATATTCCTTAAAAATCACTACTGTAACCAAAACGCTTTTACTCAACTGTTTACAGGAGATGTCCCAGGACTGAATCTAGGATCCAGTCCTGTGGTTAGAAAAGTAATCCATAAAGTAACTAATTGCATTTAACTAGAAATTCACATTGAGCTGAATGTTGCATTGTGTTTGAAAATGTGTTGCCCATTGCAACAACTGTAACTACTGTACTTAAATGTCCTTGTGGGACCCCCTGAGCAGGCCTAGTGGGTTAGGTGTTTCTACCCTGCCCCTTTGTGCGTTTTGCGCACTTGTTTCTTTTTTTCTCGGCGGGATCCGCACACCCTAAGCGCATCCCGCCGATTTTTTTTAAAAATGCTTTTTCTGCCCAGGGGTCCTTGTGGGACCCCTGAGCAGACCTAGGGGTCAGGGTGTTTCTACCCTGCCCCCTTTGCGCTTTGCGCACTTAGTTTCTGTCCCTCGGTTCTACCGAGGAGCAAAATGGCTGCCAACACTTCTTGATTTGGAGTGTTGACAGATAATTAGCATGCAGCTCGTGATCGGGAGGGTACGCGGATCCGACGCGCCCATAGATATATATGTGATTTTAATTGTGAATTTCTCAGGAACTACTGAACGGATTTACACCATTTTGGCAAAAGGCACCAGTCTGAACCAAGGGCTACCTCTTTGCCAAATTTGGGGTAATTCCGTTCAGCAGTTCAGGCTGTAGCTGCGACTAAAGGTTCCTATGGAAAAATGAATGGGGAAAACGCGTTTTGGGACCCCCTTTTTCTCGGCCCCGCATGATGTATCACCCGAGACTTTCAGGGTAGGAGCGGACCGAAGCGCCCCAACAAGTTGGAAGCTGCGAAGATTCGTCAACCGGCACCAACGTTATTGCATATAGAATGTCGCAGATTTCCTATGGATAATAGGTCCTAACTATAACTATCTACTGGCGACCGCCAGTAGATAATATATATATATATATATATATATATATATATATATATATATATATATATATATATATCAAATATCAAAACTTCGTGTAGACGCGCTCTCAGAGAGGACAGACACTGTGTTACTGCATCACCGCTGTTTCCCACGTCCAGGGTTAACGGGGAATGCATCGATTTACTGCAGTGCCGTTATGTGCGCCTTGAATTGCATCGTGGTCAGTACATGCAACAGCTAGGAGCAGGTATCATCCCATCTCCTCCCTCGAGTTTCGAGCAGTCGGAATTGTACTCATGGTATGGCACAGAAAAATGTATTTGCTCTAAACTGTGGCAAGTAAAACGTCGATGGGCAGAGAGAACCTACTACTCAGTAGGGAGGGGATTGACACTGTGTTTAAAGACATTTGATTCACCGCTGGGGACAGGATGAATGAGGAAGAAGAGAGGAAATTGGCGGCACGGGTCCTGTTTGCTAGGAAGACAGGTCCCAGCACGTACATGAATGCCAACACTAAACAGGTGCAACCTAATGAGGAGAAGTTGCAAAGGTACGAAAAACTTAAAAACAGAAGTTACCAAATGGTGGGAGGCTACATCTCTACAGAACTATGTAGATCAAGAAATGGTGCCTAGAGGGCTAAGAATATTCACCACTCCCACATATGAGAAACCAAATCCACTGATGCTGGAAGAATGGGCAACTAATTCAGCGCAAAGCTCAAGGAGGATGCTAGAAATCCTCATTAAGTATGCCTGGCTGGACAGAGATGTCATTTTGGATGAAATCAAAGAGTTATTGGATGATCTCAAGAAGAACATGGAGACAGATGCACTTGACAAATCCCTGACCAACATTAAGGAGAGAATCAATAAACATGAGGAAGACATCAAATTGCGCAAACAACGGAAATTAAATCGTGATTATATGGATTACTGAAAGTGGTAGAATCCTGACATTTAGCCATAAATATGATCATCTCTATCAATCTGGACCCTCTGAATGCGAAGAACTCAACACCATTAAGGACACCACAAGAACTGAATCATCTGTCACAAGCGGGAGTGGGAGTGAATCTGACATCTCAGTGCAGAGTGAAACACCTGTGGTCACAGGAAGGAAGCAGGTGACTTTTAGACGAATATCGGACACTAAGGACAGGACGCCTAACGACGAGGGAAACACCGACACCGAAGACAAGAGGGTCAAGGGAACGTGGAAGGGGCAGAGGAAGAGGACACGGAGAAACCGTCGGGCAAGAATTAGACAACGATGGCAAAAAAGGCAGGGGACGAGGCGCAATGGGAAGCAAGACACGCGCCAGAAGAGCCTACTAATGGATGAAACAACGGTGAACAAAACCATTATTAATCTATCAGGGCGTGATATCAGTGCCACGGAGAAGAGAACTCTTTGCCTTGGCCTTTCCTTTTGTCCCTCTCACCCCTCTAACTATACAGATGTCAGGATTGATCTGTTTAAATATGTACGCAAATTAAAACTAAAAAAATGGCATCAACTCAGAGGGACTAACTTTAGTGATGCCAGCAGAGCAGGCTATACCAATGACAACAGTGAGAATGATCTCAACATCGGGGATATTGAGTTACTCACTGTACTGCATGACTTGGCTCAGGATAATGATGGGAACACACAGGGACTGACACAAACCCTTGTAGATCTTGAGATTGATACTGATGCATCAGCTAATACTAACTTTAAAGTGAAGTCTACCTTTATGCCAGCATTACCCCATGATAGTATTGACACATTTTATGAATGTACCAGTAAAGCGCTTAATGAGGCAATACATAGACACAACAGCAAGAACACACATATCCATAGGGAGTTTAATCTCACCCATAAACAGAGGCAGGGACTCAAATCTCTAATGGATGATGAGACTATCGTCATTCGTCCAGTGGACAAAGGGGGCAACATTGTCATCCTTTCCCGCGAACAATACATCAGTGAAGGGGACAAGCAATTGGCAGATAGGAATTACTATGAACCCACCGACTTCGACACATACTACACGAGCATCACTACCATCTGGGATCTCCTTACGGGTTGGAAAGACAAGGGTACACTCACGTGGGAGGAGTTTGGGTATCTCAAACGAGATTACCCAGTCCTCCCTGTGCTATACCTTCTCCCCAAAATACATAAGGACTCAGAGAAACCGCCTGGTAGGCCCATAGTGTCTTCGAGAGGCAGCGTGGCTGAGCATATCTCGAAATATATTGATTTTTTCTTGAGGGAACATGTGATCAACCTAGCCAGCTACATTAGGGATAGCATGTCAGCTGCTCCCCATGTGGAACAGCAATGCCGGCTCCCAAGGGACGTGGGGAGCCGAGCGGGACTGTGGGGGATTGGGGACCCCCACAGTCCCCAACGGAGAGGCCAGCCCGGGGGATGGGGTCCCGGGGCAAGTAGTGGCTCAGGAGGAGCCACGCGGCCCCCTCCCCAAAAAAAGAAAAAAAGAAAATTAAAAAAAAATGGAAAGGCCGGCCCCGGGGATGGGGTCCCGGGGCCTTAAATGGCCTGAGGAGGGGGCCACGCAGCCCCCTCCCAAGAAAATAAAAAAGGCCATGCCCCGGGGATGGGGTCCCCGGAGGCCAATACAGGCCCAGGGAAGGGGGCCACGCGGCCCCCTTCCCGTTTTTTTTTTTAAATTAAATTAAAAAAAGGGGTAAGGCCCTGGGGGATGGGGTCCCCAGGGCCCAAAAACAGGAAAAAGGAAGGGGCTACACAGCCCCCTTCAGGGGACAAAAAATAAAAATAAAAATAAAACGATCGGGCCCGCAGGCCCCGCCCCTTCCTTCACCACTCTGCAAGCGTCCCCTGGCGCTGCTTTGCAGAGAGGAACGAATTCCCTTGAATACTGGGGGTCCCTGGGGCCAACTAGCCCACCAGGAACCTCCAATATGCGCCAGGGGCTGCGTTGCAGAGACGTGTAGAGAGGCCACACCCTTTTTACACCTCTCTGCAACGCAGCTCTGTGGCGCTTTTTGGAGGTATATGGTGGGCTAGTTGGACCTCGGGGACCCTCAGGATTCAAGGGGACTTAATCCCCAGCTTAAAACGCGCCACGGGCGCGTTTGCACAGTGGTGAAGGGAGGGGGCGGGGCTTCCAGGTGACATGTGTGCAAACAGGCCCCGTGGCGCGTTTTAAGATGGGGAATTAAATCCCCTTCAATCCTGAGGGTCCCTGGGGCCAACTAGCCCAACAGGTACATCCAGAAAGCGCCACAGAGCTGCGTTGCAGAGAGGTGTAAAAAGGGGTGTGGCCTCTCTACACGTCTCTGCAACGCAGCCCCCTGGCGCATATTGGAGGTTCCTGGTGGGCTAGTTGGCCCCTAGGGAACATCAGGATTCAAGGGGACTTAATCCCCCAACTTAAAACGCGCCACGGGGCGCGTTTGCACAGATGTCACCTCAGGACCCGCCCCCTACCTTTACCATTGTGGAAATATTCTTCTAAAATCATCCGAAATACGAATTCCGATTTACTCACCTGTTATCAGGAGAGACCTCAGTGCTGTATCTTTCAGCCCAGTACTGGTCCTGAAAAGTAATTTTAACCGTACTTACCAGTAACTTGAATTTCCTTCCATAGGCTAACATTGACTGGTTTCACTTGGAAATTCTTCTAAGTGTGGAGTTTTGGAACTTTAAAATATTCCTCTAAAATCAGCCGAAATACGAATTCCGATTTACTCACCTGTTATCAGGAGAGACCTCAGTGCTGCATCTTTCAGCCCAGTACTGATCCTCAAAAGTAATTTTAACCGTACTTACCAGTAACTTGAATTTCCTTCCATAGGATATCATTGCCTGCTTTTTGCTGAAAAAGTTTCTAAGTGTTGATTTTTGAAACATACAAATATTCCTCTAAAATCAGCCGAAATACGAATTCCGATTTACTCACCTGTTATAAGGAGAGACCTCAGTGCTGTATCTTTCAGCCCAGTACTGGTCCTGAAAAGTAATTTTAACCGTACTTACCAGTAACTTGAATTTCCTTCCATAGGCTAACATTGACTGGTTTCACTTGGAAATTCTTCTAAGTGTGGAGTTTTGGAACTTTAAAATATTCCTCTAAAATCAGCCGAAATACGAATTCCGATTTATTCACCTGTTATCAGGAGAGACCTCAGTGCTGCATCTTTCAGCCCAGTACTAATCCTGAAAAGTAATTTTAACCGTACTTACCAGTAACTTATATTTTCTTCCATAGGAATCCATTGTCTGGTTTTCAGCAAAAAAGTTTCAAAGTGTTGATTTTTACAAACTACAAATATTCCTTAAAAATCACCTGTATGACTTAAACGCATTCTTTCAACTGTTTACAGGAGATGCACCAGTGCTGGATCCAGGATCCAACACTGAGTAAGAAAAAGTAACGATAACAGTTTTTACCTGCTAAGTGAATTTCCTTCCATAGGATAACATTGGTGATTCTATGAGAAAAAGTTTCTAAGTGTCAACTTTTAAAATACAATAATATTCCTTAAAAATCACGACTGTAACCAAAACGCTTTACTCAACTGTTTACAGGAGATGTACCAGGACTGAATCTAGGATCCAGTCCTGTGGTTAGAAAAGTCATCCATAAAGTAACTAATTGCATTTAACTAGAAATTCACATTGAGCTGAATGTTGCATTGTGTTTGAAAATGTGTTGCCCATTGCAACAACTGTAACTACTGTACTTAAAAGTCTATTGCCTATGTGCAAAGTATTTAAACTAAAGTAATTCATTCTGAGAAAGTATTTTTTGTAATGTAATGTATAATGTAATTACAATGTAATTTAAAAAATAAAATCTGTAAAAAAATTGTTTCTAAAAATGTAGTAAATCAGTATGAAAAAAATTAGTATAACAATTAATACATTTAAAAATTGTCATTTACAAAACCTTTGAAATTCACTGAAAAACCGTAGGTTTCAGGCACGTTATAGTTAGAATTTAGCATTTAAAAACCTTTGAAATTCACTGAAAAAACCATAGGTTTCAGACACGTTATAGTTACAAATTAGCATTTAAAACCTTTGAAATTCACTGAAAAACCATAGGTTTCAGACACGTTATAGTTACAAATTAGCATTTAAAAACCTTTGAAATTCACTGAAAAACCATAGGTTTTAGGGACAGTTATAGTTACTTGGACATTGCACTCGTACAAAACCCGTGAAATTCCCCGTTATAGTTAGTTCAGCTAACTATAACTTGCGCCCCGCAATGCACTGCTGATGACGTCACATATTACATCACTCATGACATGGTCAGTGACATCACTGATGACATCACTGATGACATCTCAAATGACATCACTGATGACATCATCCACGTGATAATCTGATGCACCTCCTCACACCCTAATATAATCTTTGATACACCCACTCTAAATTACAGACTGCCATTCGCAAAACCATAGACACTCCAACACCAATAACTACATACCCACTCACTGATTCTTAGGTCTACACACACACATCCACTCACTCACCCGTACAGTCACTCATACTTATGGTCACTCAGTACAGGACTATCATATGCACTCTTACTCCTATATAGACACTCAAACAACGCCACTCATCCATAGAGATACTCAGACACCTAGTCAGTCATGCAAATAATTAAACACACTGCCATTTACTCACCTATACAGTTATACACACACCAGCTCACTTACTCATACAAATAGTAGCACATTGTTACGCTCTTATACAATCACTGATACAAGCACACACTCATCCATACAGCCACTATCACAATCACTCACTCTTGCTTATAGCTATTTATATACTCCAACACACATATATACTGCCTTTCACATATGTAGTTACTCACACATGTACCACTGGGACATACATTCACTCACTAACACACTCTTACACACACTTACCCACCCATACAGTCTATCACAGATGCACTCTTGAAACCATCCACCCAGTGAATCACCCACTCACACATCTATGCACAGAGTTGCACACACCCTCCCACACAAACACTCAGGCACCCATACAGATACTCAGACAAGCATTCAATAACTCATATAGACACTCATTTAGCTATTCACAAACACATGCAGCCACTTACACAGCAACAGACAGACGGATACAGACATTCACCCAGTTTAGTCACTAACCCATGCATTCAGTAAGATACGTTAAATCACTCACTTATAGAGTCAGTCACGCACCTACTAAATCATCCATACAGACACTTACACACCCACTCATTCTTCAATACGTCTTTTCCTATATATATTAAAAATATTTAAACTTTACAGAAACACACAGTCACTGGATGATGTCATCAGTGATGTCATTTGAGATGTCATCAGTGATGTCATCAGTGATGTCACTGACCATGTCATGAGTGATGTAATATGTGACGTCATCAGCAGTGCATTGTGGGGCGCGAGTTATAGTTAGCTGAACTAACTATAACGGGGAATTTCACGGGTTTTGTACGAGTGCAATGTCCAAGTAACTATAACTGTCCCAAACCTATGGTTTTTTCAGTGAATATATATATATATATATATGTTCACTGAAAAACCATAGGTTTCAGGGGCATTATAGTTAGTTGGACATTTCACTCATACAAAACCATAGAAATTCCCCATTATAGTTAGTTCAGCTAACTATAACTCGCGCGCCCGCAATGCACTGCTGATGATGTCACATATTACATCACTCATGACATGGTCAGTGACATCACTCATGACATCACTGATGACATCTCAAATGACATCACTGATGACATCACTGATGACATCATCCTTGTGATAGAGTGGCAGACCTCCTCTCACCCTAATATAACCGTTGATACACACACTCAAAATACAAACTAACATTTTCAAAACAATGGACATACCAATACCAGTTACAACACACCTATTCAGTAATTCCAAGATCTACACACACATCCACTCATTCACCAACAGTCCCTATACAGTCACTCATACATGTACTCACTCATCATATGTACTCATACACCTATACATCCTGTTACACACCGCCACTCATCCATAGAGTTACTCACATACATAGTCACACATGCAAACAAAGTATCAAACATCCATTTACTTGCATATACAGTTATACACACACTACCACTCTTACTTCTACAGAAACTTACACATACTTACTCTCTTAAACAATCACTTATAGAAACACCTACTTATTTGTACAGGAACTCTTCCAATCTCTCACTCTCACATATACTCACTTATATACACCAATACTCACATATACTAGTTTAAAACATATGTAGTTACTCATAAAGACACTATTGAGACAGTCATTCACTCACTAACACACCCATACACATACTCATCCACCTATACAGTCCTGCACACATGCTGTCTTCAACACATACAAACAGTGAGTCACTCATTCATGCATCTATGCACTAAGTAATACCCCCACCGAACCATACAGACACTCAGACACTCATACTGATACTCAAAAAACCAACTAATAACCCATATAGACACTCATGTAGCTACTCACCAACCCATGCAGCCACTTATACACAAAGTGAGAGACTGATACAGATATTTTCATATTTAAACATTACTCACTAACCCATGTATTCACTAAGATACACTTAGGGGCCGATTCCGATTCGGGCTGGAAATCTCTCCGACCGAGCCGGACCCGGAGAGATTTCCGACCGAATCGGACCCGTGCAGCCCGACCGAACGAGTACGATGCGTCCGTATGCTGTCGGACTCAATTCGGTCGGACTCCCATTGAAGTCAATGGGAGCCTGTTGTACGACGCGTACACGGGCTCCCATTGACTCAATGGGTGCGATGCGGACAAGGGCGCCCCCACAGCGTGTACGCGGCGAAGCGATCGCCCCGTACACACACAGGTAGGGGGACCCATGGGTCCCCCCTGTGTGCGACTCCGCGCGACTACGCGTTCAGGGGTCCGACACGGACCCCCGAGTACGGCTCCGACAGCTCTTCTGAGCCGGAGTGTGCGGCTTCCGGTCGGACTGCTCGCGGCGCGCATCGTACTCACCCGGCCGGGAAACGTCTCCATTGCGCGGTGCGAGTCGAGTCCGAGCGAGTCGGTCGGTGCGGTTCGAGCCGGAACGAGTCGGTCGCGGAGCGGCCGGCGAGCTTCGCATCGTACTCGCTCGTCCGGACGCACGTACGGATCGGTCGGGAAACAGGGCTCGAATCGGATCCGGTAAAGCCGAATCCGATTCGAGCCCTACCGGCCGAGATCGGAATCGACCCCTTAGTCAGTTATACAATCAATTTTACAAAAAAATCATCCATTTAGACACTTATATACCCATTTATTCTTCCATCGACCTTGAGATATACATATATAAAACATATTTAATTTTCAGAAAAACACACATTCACTGGATGATGTCATCAGTGATGTCATTTGAGATGTCATCAGTGATGTCATGAGTGATGTCACTGACCATGTCATGAGTGATGTAATATGTGACGTCATCAGCAGTGCATTATGGATAGCACTGAGTTATAGTTAGCTGAACTAACTATAACGGGGAATTTCTATGGTTTTGTACGAGTGAAATGTACAACTAACTATAACGCCCCTGAAACCTATGGTTTTTTCAGTGAATATATATATATATATATATATATATATATATATATATATATATATATATATATATATCTATCTACTGGCGGTCGCCAGTAGATAGTTATAGTTAGGACCTATTTTCCATAGGAAATCCGCAACATTCTATTTGAAATAACGTTGGCGCCGGTTGACGAATCTTTGCGAAAGTTTCCAACTTGTTGGGATGCTCCGGTCCACTCCTATCCTGAAAGTCTCAGGGTGATTCGTCAAGCGGGGGCCAAGAAAAAAGGGGGGTCCCAAAACGCGTTTTCCCCATTCATTTTTCCATAGGAACCTTTAGTCGCAGCTACAGCCCGAACTGCTGAACGGAATTACACAAAATTTGGCAAAGAGGTAGCCCTTGGTTCAGTGTCATGCCTTTTGCTTAAATGCTGTAAATCCGTTCAGTAGTTTCGGAGAAAATCACAAATAAAATCACATATGTATCTATGGCCGAGTAGGGTCCGCGTACCCTCCCGATCACGAGCTGCATGCTAATTGGCTGTCAACACTTCAAATCAGGAAGTGTTGGCAGCCATTTTGTCCCTCAGTAGAACCGAGGGACAGAAACAAGTGCGCAAAGTGCAAAAAGGGGGCAGGGTAGAAACACCCTGACCCCTAGGTCTGCTCAGGGGTCCCACAAGGACCCCTGGGCAGAAAAAGCATTTTTTTTTTAAATCGGTGGGATGCGCTTAGGGTGCGCGGATCCCGCCAAGAAAAAAAGAAACAAGTGCGCAAAACGCACAAAGGGGGCAGGGTAGAAACACCCTGACCCCTTGGTCTGCTCAGGGGTCCCACAAGGACCCCTGGGCAGAAAAAAGCATTTTTTAAGAAAAAAATCGGCGGGATGCGCTTAGGTGCGTGAATCCCGCCGAAAAATAATCGAAGCGCGGTCTCCCGCGCTTCGATAGCTATTTTGCCCCGGGTGGGCCAAGTCCCGGGGCATGCGGGGGTGGGTTTATATTGAATTTTGGGGGCCTCGACGCCCCCAAGCCCCGGGACCGCCACCCCCGGGGCTTTAAAATAATGGTGCGGGAGGGCTCTTGGCCCTCCCGCAGCCCCGGGACCGCCACCCCCGGGCTTCTTTTATTTTTAAAACAAATTACCTGTGTGGGGGCTCGAGCCTCCCACACTCCCGGAGACCGCCACCTCCCGGGCACTAAAATTTCAATATGGGGGTCCATTACGGACCTCCAGAGCCCCGGGACCACCACCTCCCCGGGCTTTGTCGATGGAGGGAGGGGGGCCACGCGGCCCCCTCCTGGAGCCTGTAATGGCCCTGGGGACCGCCACCCCCAGGGTCGGCTCCTGCAGTGTCCCGGGTGCCTACCCCGGGACACTGTAGTTTGCTATGACAGGACGGGAGCCTCGCGGCTCCCGTCCTGTCATAGCAAACTGCTTTGGATATTGGAGCGAGAGCAGGAAACCTGCTCTCGCCTAATATCCAAGCAAATTGCTTTCCACATGGGGAGCTGCATGTTAGCAGCTACCCATGTGGAAAGCAATGCCGGCTCCCGCAGGAGGCGGGGAGCCGGCAGGGTCCGTGGGGAGTTGGGGTCCCCCACGGACCCCAAAGGATAGGGCCAGCCCCGGGGGATGGGGTCCCCGGGGCAGTAGGAGCCGGGAGGGGGCCACGCGGCCCTCCCCAAAAATAATTTAAAAAAATAAAAATAAAGGCCTGCCCCGGGGATGGGGTCCCCGGGCAAAAGGAGGCCTGAGGAGGGGGCCACGCAGCCCCCTCCATAAAAATGTATTTAAAAGTGTGGCCATGCCCCGGGGGATGGGGTCCCCAGGGCCGGATTCGCCACGGGAGGGGGCCACGCGGCCCCCTTCCCGTTTAATTTAAAAAAGAAAAAGGGGTAAGGCCCTGGGGGATGGGGTCCCCAGGGCCCAAAAATAGGAAAAAGGAAGGGGGCCACACAGCCCTCCTTCGGGAAAAAAAAGAAAAAAAAACGATCGGGCCGCAGGCCCCGCCCCTTCCTTTACCACTCTGCAAACGCACCCCTGGCGCGTTTGCAGATGGGGAACGAATTCCCTTAAATACTGGGGTCCCTGGGAGCCAACTAGCCCACCAGGAACCTCCAGTATGCGCTAGGGGCTGCGTTGCAGAGAGGTGTACAGAGGCCACGCCCCTTTTACACCTCTCTGCAACGCAGCTCTGTGGCGCTTTGGAGGTACATGGTGGGCTACTTGGACTCCAGGGACCCTCAGGATTCAAGGGGACTTAATCCCCCAACTTAAAACGCGCCACAGGGCGCGTTTGCACAGTGGTGAAGGGAGTGGGCGGGGCTTCAGGTGACATGTGTGCAAACAGGCCCCGTGGCATGTTTTAAGATGGGGAATTAAATCCTCTTCAATCCTGAGGGTCCCTGGGGGCCAACTAGCCCACCAGGTACCTCCAGTAAGCGCCACGGAGCTGCGTTGCAGAGTGTTGTAAAAGGGGCGTGGCCTCTGAACACCTCTCTGCAATGCAGCTCTCTGGCGCATACTGGAGGTACCTGGTGGGCTAGTTGGCCCCTAGAGACCCTCGGGATTGAGGAGGAATTAATTCTCCAACTTAAAACGCGCCACAGGGCGTGTTTGCAGACATGTATCCTCAGGCCCCACCCCTTTATTCACCATTGTGCAAATATTCCTCTAAAATCAGCCGAACTACGAATTCCGATTTACTCACCTGTTATCAGGAGAGACCTCAGTGCTGCATCTTTGAACCCAGTACTGATCCTGAAAAGTAATTTTAACCGTACTTACCAGTAACTTGAATTTCCTTCCATAGGATATCATTGCCTGCTTTTCGCTGGAAAAGTCTTCTAAGTGTCGATTTTTGAAACTTACAAATATTCCTCTAAAATCAGCAGAACTACGAATTCCGATTTACTCACCTGTTATCAGGAGAGAACCCAGTGCTGCATCTTTTAGCCCAGCACTGACCCTGAAAAGTAATTCTAACCGTACTTACCAGTAACTTGTATTTCCTTCCATAGACTAACATTGACTGGTTTCACTTGGAAATTCTTCTAAGTGTGGAGTTTTGGAACTTTATAATATTTCTCTAAAATCAGCCGAACTATGAATTCCGATTTACTCACCTGTTATCAGGAGAGAACCCAGTGCTGCATCTTTTAGCCCAGCACTGACCCTGAAAAGTAATTCTAACCGTACTTACCAGTAACTTGAATTTCCTTCCATAGGAATCCATTGTCTGGTTTTCAGCAGAAAAGTTTCAGTGTCGATTTTCACAAACTACAAATATTCCTTAAAAATCGCCTGTGTGACTTAAACGCATTCTTTCAACTGTTTACAGGAGATGCACCAGTGCTGGATCCAGGATCCACCACTGAGTAAGAAAAAGTAACGATAACACTACTTACCTGCTAAGTGAATTTCCTCCCATAGGATAACATTGGTGATTCTATGTGAAAAGTTTCTAAGTGTCAACTTTTAAAATACAATAATATTCCTTAAAAATCACTACTGTAACCAAAACGCTTTTACTCAACTGTTTACAGGAGATGTCCCAGGACTGAATCTAGGATCCAGTCCTGTGGTTAGAAAAGTAATCCATAAAGTAACTAATTGCATTTAACTAGAAATTCACATTGAGCTCAATGTTGCATTGTTTTTGAAATTGTGTTGCCCATTGCAACAACTGTAACTACTGTACTTAAAAGTCTATTGCCTATTTGCAAAGTATTTAAACTAAAGTAATTCATTCTGAGAAAGTATATTTTGTAATGTAATGTATAATGTAATTACAATGTAATTTAAAAAATAAAATATCTAAAAATAAATAGTTTAAAAAATGTTGTAAATCAGTATCAAAAAATAAATATAACAATTAATACATTTAAAAATTGTCATTTACAAAACCTTTGAAATTCACTGAAAAACCATAGGTTTCAGACACGTTATAGTTAGGAATTAGCATTTAAAAACCTTTGAAATTCACTGAAAAACCATAGGTTTCAGACACGTTATAGTTAGGAATTAGCATTTAAAAACCTTTGAAATTCACTGAAAAACCATAGGTTTCAGGCACGTTATAGTTAGAAATTAGCATTTAAAAACCTTAGAAATTCACTGAAAAAACCATAGGTTTTAGGGACAGTTATAGTTAGTTGGACATTGCACTCGTACAAAACCCGTGAAATTCCCCCGTTATAGTTAGTTCAGGTAACTATAACTCGCGCCCCGCAATGCACTGCTGATGACGTCACATATTACATCACTCATGACATGGTCAGTGACATCACTGATGACATCACTGATGACATCTCAAATGACATCACTGATGACATCATCCATAAGATAATTTGATGCATCTTCTCACACCCTAATATAACTTTTGATACACCCACTGTAAATTACAGACTGCCATTGTCAAAACCATAGACACTCCAACACCAATTACTATATACACACTCACTGATTCTTAGGTCTACACACACACATCTACTCACTCACCCGTACAATCACTCATACTTATAGTCACTCAGTACAGGACTATTATATGCACTCATACACCTATATAAACACTCACACACCGCCACTCATCCATAGAGGTACTCACACACCTAGTCAGTCATGCAAAAATTAAGCACACACCCATTTACTCACCTATACAGTTATACACACACCAGCTCACTTACTCATACAAATACTAGCACATTCTTACGCTCTTATACAATCTCTGATACAAGCACACACTCATCCATACAGTCACTCTCACAATCACACACTCTCGCTTATAGCTATTTATATACTCCAACACACATATATACTGCCTTTCACATATGTAGTTACTCACACATGTACCACTGGGACATACATTCACTCACTAACACACTCTTACACACACTTACCCACCCATACAGTCTATCACAGATGCACTCTTGAAACCATCCACCCAGTGAATCACCCACTCACACATCTATGCACAGAGTCGCACACACCCCACCCACACAAACACTCAGGCACACATACAGATACTCAGACAACCAATCAATAACTCATATAGACACTCATGTAGCTATTCACAAACCCATGCAGCCACTTACACAGCAACAGACAGACGGATACAGACATTCACCCAGTTTAGTCACTAACCCATGCATTCAGTAAGATACGTTTAATCACTCACTTATAGAGTTAGTCACGCACCTACTAAATCATCCTTTCAGACACTTATACACCCACTCATTCTTCAATACGCCTTTCCCTATATATATTAAACATATTTAAACTTTACAGAAACACACAGTCACTGGATGATGTCATCAGTGATGTCATTTGAGATGTCATCAGTGATGTCATCAGTGATGTCACTGACCATGTCATGAGTGATGTAATATGTGACGTCATCAGCAGTGCATTGCGGGGCGCGAGTTATAGTTACCTGAACTAACTATAACGGGGGAATTTCACGGATTTTGTACGAGTGCAATGTCCAACTAACTATAACTGTCCCTAAAACCTATGGTTTTTTCAGTGAATATATATATATATACACACTGTTCCCAATGTTATTTGGACTAGATTTAGAATTGTACACCCATCCCTCCCCCCATGTATGCACTTTCTACAACATTCGTTAGACTGGTGTTAGAATAAGCCCTCCACCCCCAAAGAATTGTAAATTTGGCACCTCAAATATAAGGCCATTCCCCAATGTTTGTAGGAATGGAGTTAGAACATAGAATATGACACCCTAACAAATGGATGCACTTTACCAATGTTTGCTGGACTAAAGTAAATATGAAGCCATAAATATATGAATTTTCTTCAATGTTTGTTGTATTGGAGTCAATCTGCCCACCCCCCCAAAAAAAACATGTCCACTTTCCTTAATGTTTGCTAGATGGGAGTAAGAATATTAAATCTTACCCACAACCTCTATGTATTAACTTTTCCCAATATTCATAAGGCCTGACATAGAATATAAAATAAGACCTGCTCCCAATACAAATATATGCCCTTCCCCCAATGTTTGTTGGAATGGAGTAAGAAAAATAAATTTGACCCCTCACCCCAAATTATTTCACTTTCCCCATTGCTGGTTGGATTGTAGTTAAAATAGTACATCTGCCACCAAGGCATGCACATATATACGCTTTCCCCAGTGTTTGTTGGACTGGAGTAAGAATAGTGAATCTGACACCCCCCTTAATATATTCGCTTGTTTCCAATGATCTTGGAATGGAGTTAGAATAGTAAACCTGACATTTCTAAACCTATTCATTTTCCCTAATGTTTGTTGGACTGCAGTTAGAATTGTAAATTTGCCCCCATGCATGCATTTTGCTTAATGTTTGTTAGCCTGTAGTTAGAATAGTGCATTTGATTTTTTGCTTGTAAGTATTTTGATTATTGCTTATATGTTTGGAAAAATGCTGATGACTTAAGAGTAAAGAATGTCCATTTTTTAAATAAAAATGATTGATAATTATGTATGATTTTATTGTTCTTAAAATAAATGAGTAATGTTATGTGTTTTTATTTAAAAATTAGTTGCATAGTCATGAAACAATTCAATGTAATGTATATAGTAAGATTATACACGTACATATAAATATCAATAAAAAAACAAAGATTAAACCTTTGTTATAGTTAGGAAAACTTTATGTATTCTTTCTATACAAACCAAACTTAAACTACACAGACATTACAAATTCTAAAGCTGTAGTTATACATTAAACTTATAATTTACGCACCACCTTCAAATTAGTGTAACTTGCCCACCTCCATACACAGTTTGGTTAACTCACTAGCCAGACTACAATTGCTATAAATTGCCACTCTACCATGCACAATGTTCTCACAAATGATGCCATTTGAGATGTTATAAGTGTTGTTATAAATGCTATCATTTCACATTGTATGAGTGATGTAATATGAAACGATATAAGCAGAGGATCTTAAATGCGTGAGTTATAGTTAATGTAGTCTGGCTAGCAAGTTGACAACATTGTATATGAAGGTGCATGAGTTGATACTAATTTGAAGGTGGTGCGTAAATTATAAATTTAAGGTATAACTATAACCTTAGACTTTCTAATGTTTGTGTAGTTTAAGTTTGGATTGTATAGAATGAATAAATACACTTATGGTAAATTTGTAGGTAATGCATAAATGATAAATATAAGGTATGAACTATATCTTTTGAATTTCTAGGGGATCCAGCATTATATGCGGCTAAGTGCTGGTAGTCCCTCCCCCCTTTCTTCAGGACACCATTTTGCCGCCACACAGTCATTTCTCAGCTGCTCAGTGGTTTGTGTTGGCAGCCGGCGGTCACAGCGATGTTTTTTCTTTGGCTCTTGAAGTTCCTGCAGCCGATATTGCTGCAGGTTTAGTTCTAGCATAATCTCGAACCCACGGCTTGGATCGGAAAGTCCACGTGCCAAATTACGCAGCCGAGAGACACCAGGAGACTTGCACGACATTCAGCTGCAGTTAAAGGACGACAGGCGTTGCAGTGTGGCTTGCTGTTTTCTGCCTAAATTTGCTCTACGTCTGCACCTCCACCATGGCAAATGCCTCTCCACGGGCTTGGTTAGGCTGGTGAGATAGACCTACGGACCTTGTACGTGTGGCACAAAGTGACGGAGCTGGAGTCACCAGGTTTCTTGCCAGGGGGTATGTGTGCTGCTCTGCAAGCAGTGGAGGCAGAGTGCTTTTTCACTACCCGGTTGTGGGTCACTGGGCGGGCTTAACTGCAATAAAGAGCGTATGTGCAGGTTGCATTGCAGAACTTCACTGGATTAAAGACTTTCAAGGCTCTATTAAATGTGATTGCACATCAGTTAAGGGCTCCGCCCTTTGTAAAGCATGCAAAACCATTCCAAAGCACTTGGCGCTACAGCCAATTTGGATACTTCAGCTTTGACTCAAAGAGTGAAAAAGCATTACAGGACAGACAGCATCTTGTGCTAATCATACTTTTTCTCTTCACAAGGAGCTTGTGATGGCTACTGATACAGAGAATCTCAAGGATAATTTGAGTGCTCAAGAACACTCTCAACTTTTTTAAATGAAACAGTCAAATATCACTCTCTCACAGGATGATAACAGTCTAGCAACTGGTTCGGCTCTATCAAAGCAAATGACACGGGGAAATTCAGTGGAGACCTCTCTGGAGACAGAATTAAGCCTGGGTGTACGAAGGAATATCCTTTATTTTCGAAAAATAAAACAGGATTAGGAGCAGGAGTTGATGCATCGGAGAGCTTTCAGTTTATAGCTCCACATTCCCACTCTTTAATATCTGTTGCGCCAGATATGAGTGAAGCTGGCACTTCTTAATTACCTCCTCCTGCTCCACAGAAGACTTTGCCGTTGTCTTTGCCTGTAGTTACTGAAACTGTCAACTCGTGAAGTGAGAGGGTGCTTAGTGAATCAGCACCAGGATTTCAGCATGAGGATACCCCACAGGGGGGCAAGACAGTTACTATGCACTGGGATACCAAAAACATGCTTAATCTTGTTCGGGATGAGATCAGAGAACTTAAGGCCTCTCAAGCTGTAGAAATTGCAGCTTTACATGCTAGGCTCTCTAAGATCGAGGATACTGTGGTTCAGATTCCAGAAAGGCTAAAGGAAGCTGAGTTCAGGATTTCAGAGCTGGACTACCAGGTTATTACAATGCAGAAAGAGGTGGATTTGTTCCGTAAACAAAAGTTCACTCTGGAAGACAAGCTAGAGGAACTTGAAAACCATTCATGTCATAGTAATCTACGCATTGTAGGGGTACCGGAGGGATGTGAGGACCAACAAACTCTTCAATGGGTCTATTCATTTATAAGAACACATGTCCTCCTGGAACACTCCAGTGATTTTACTCTAACTAGAGCTCAACTTGTGCCAGCACAGCAGTCCTCTATCTCAAAGTTCCAATGTACAATATTAATACATTTTGGGGACTATCAAATTAAAAAGCAAGTGTTAACAAAGGCAATTAAGCAGAGGCATTTTACCACACCAGAAGTACCTCTCTGTCGCATTTTTCCTAACATGTCGGCCTCTGCCGCTAGGTGTCAAAAATAATTTGTTAAAATGCTCTATTTGTTTAAAGCTCAGGGTGCTTAGGCAATGGTTGTGCAGCAATCCAAACTGAAGGTATTGGTAAAGGGCAATTTGACTTATTCTGTAATGTTTCAGAGGCACAGGAGCTTTTACAGCAGATTTCTAACAAGTCCTAATTACAAGATATGATTTGCTATGCATTGCGACTATTATCATATGTTGATATTAGGATTTAGCTGATTGACTGTCCACTTGTATCGCTATAAGGATGTCTTTAATATCTATGTTCTATGAGCTATATAGGCTAACTGTTATAAATTCGAACAAATGGTGATGTTTATCTTTGCTTCAGGATTTATTGATGACAGTCTACACTGCTATCGCTTATGTCTTCTTAAAATTACAGGAACTGTGTTGTCATGGGGGAAGAGGGATGCTCGTGTCACCAAGTGCAGGGTCATGGCACCCAGCTCAGCTAGGCATACACTGGCAGGAGTAATGCGGGCACTTACCCTCTTTCTGGGGGTGGGTTTTCTTAGGAGCATTTTTCTTTTTTACACATTTCCCTTCTATGGAATGTTCAAGGTGTTGTGATAGTGTACCTACGAAGTAGAAATGTAAGCAATGCAGTTTCAGAGAATATTATCCTGCACAGACATGCAAGCAAATGTATGTCAAATGTCACTGTATAAGAAAGAAGGCAATTTAAGAAATATGAGCATGTAAAATGGTGGTGTTTCTAACCGGGTCTATCCAAACCACGTGACAGAAGTCTGGGTGAAAACACATTCCTGTATCTTTTTGCTATCAGTCCTCTTCTGCAATCTAGAAAGTCAGGGAACATGTAATCTGTCCCTGTAGGAGCAGTGTCTAGATTTTACACCAAGAGTGTTCTTTGGTGGGACTCGCTTCATACCAGTGTCCCCAAAGCAGAATCAACAGCATCCACTGAAGCAGAAATGGAGGACTCTCCTTCTCCTATGTCGCGGCAAAGACCTGGAACAGCCTCTCCCTGCAGAACAGGAGCACCACCTCACTCCTGGAATTCTGAAGGGCCCTCAAGACTTGGCTGTTCAAATTAGCCTTCCGGTGACCGGCAAATGCCTGGATATCCTATCAAGTGATTAGCAGTGCTATGTAAATCATGATTGATTGATTCATTCATTGAATACTGGTCTTATCCCACCAGTAAGTACACATCATCTGGACATCTAAAGAATGAACAATCCATGCACCAGTTCACAAAAATATGTGCTAGAATCAGGATCCTAATATTTGTTTAAGGTGAAGAAGAGACTTAGGACTCTGGAGATGTGGTATTACTTCAAGCTGCCTTTGCACAAGAGAAAGCTGTACTGCCTGGTGTGAGGAGCTCTAATGAGAAGGTTAAAAATAAATACCTTGTTAATTTAATGCTGTATGGAGAGTGTTTCAAGAGAGTGAGCTCTGCAGGAGCTATGAGTTATTGTTCAATCTGTATATCGAACCCCTAACATGAAAAAAAAAGAAAAGAGAAGTGTATCCCCCCTTCAGCTGTAATGGTTGACCAAAGAAGGTTGTTCTAATTGCAGACAACCTCATAGATTACATGTCATTTCTGCAGGATACTTTATCAATATTCGAGAGGCAGACTACAGAATTTGGGCAGGTTGCAGGGTATTCGATCATATCATATCAGCAGAATTTGTAGAGCACAGCTTATCACCCTGGGGGGTATCCAGGCGCTGAGGATGAGCCGTTTAGTCAACCAGCCAGGTCCTGGGTTCTCTCCTGAAGTCGGTGAGGGTGGTGGAGGTCCGAGGTGGAGGGGCAGGTCATTCCAGGACTTTCCAGTGAGGTAGAAGAAGGATTGCCTCCTCCACAGATCCGATGGATGCGTGGGATGTGTGTGAGGATGAGGTGCGCTGGGGAGTTGTCTGGTGGGCTGGTGGAAGGTGATGCGGTGGTTGATGTAGCCCGGTCCAACGTTGTGGAGGGCCTTATAAGCTTGAGTGAATAGTTTGAAGTGGCATCTCATCTTGATTGGGAGCCAGTGGAGGTGGGGAGTGATGCTTGGTCGTCTTGGGAGATCAGGGATGAGTTTGGCTGCTACGTTTTGGATGGTCTGGAGTTGTTTCAGGAGCTGGGTGGTGATTCCAACATAGAGTGTGTTTGCGTAGTTCAGTCGGCTGGTGATGAGGGCCTGTGTTACTGGTCTCCTGGTGCTGGCAGGAATCCACCTGAAGATCTTGCGGAGCATTCGGAGGATGTGGAAGCTTGTGGAGGTTACTGCGTTGGCCTTGCGATTCATGGAGAGCGAGGGGCCACCAGGAGTCGTCCCAAGGGGAAGGGCTTCTTCTGAAGATGAGCACTTCCGTCTTGTCCGTGTTCAGTGTCAGGCAGATGGTCTTCATCCAGTCGGCAATGTTGTTCATAGTGTTCCGGAAGTTGGCTCTAGTGGTGAAGGTGCCTTCAGTGAGAGAGAGGATGAGTTGGGTGTTGTCTGCGTATGAAATGATGTTGAGTCCTTGGCTGCAGACGATGTTGGCCAGCGGAGTCATGTAGATGTTGAGGAGGGTGGGGCTGAGCGAGGAGCCTTGGAGGATGCTGCAGATGGTGTCCTTGGGTTCGGAGGTGTAGGGTGGTAGGTGGATTCTTTGTGTGAGTCCTATGAGAAACGAGGTCATCAGCTTGAGTGCGTTGCCGCTGATGCCAATGTGGTGAAGTCTGTTGACCAGGATGTGGTGGGACACGTTGTCGAAGGCCGAGGAGAGGTCTAGGAGGATAAGGGCAGCAGATTCTTTGCAGTCGAGGAGGGATTTGATGTTGTCCGTTGCGGCTACGAGGGCCGTTTCGGTGCTGTGGTTGGATTGGAAGCCAGATTGGGAGGTTTCTAGTAGGTTATTTCTCTCCAGGTGGTCTGTGAGCTGGTGGTTGATGACTTTCTCAAGGACCTTCACAGGGAATGGGAGGAGTGAGATGGGGTGGTAGATATTGAGGTCGTTGGGGTCTGCAGTGGGTTTCTTTAGGAGGGGGTCTAATTTCTGCAAATTTCCATGTTCCGGGAAGGTGGTGGTGGTGATGGCCATGTTGAGGATGCAAGTGAGCGGAGGGCAGATTTTCTTCTGTCCTAGGTTGAAGGCGTGGTATGGTCAGGGGTCTGTCGGAGCACCTCAGTGTATGGAAGTCATTATGGTCACGGTGATCTCAGTGTTGAGGGGGGTCCACTCAGTGAGGTGGTTGTGCTGGATGTCAGCAGGGGTCGGGGTTGGAATGAGCTCCATTGGTTGAGGGTTGAAATTGCCATAGATGTCTGCTATCTTGTTGTGGAAGTGGTTTGATAGGGCGTCGCAGAGGTCCTGGGTGGGTGGGATTGCATTTTCCGTGGCTGCATTGGCTGAGAATTCTCTGATGATGTTGAATAGTTCCTTTGAGTGGTTGCTGCTGGTTTCAATGCGAGTGGCCAGTGTGTCCTTTTTGGCATCTTTGAGGGAGCGGTGATATTTTCTGAGGGTGAACTTTAGCACAGTGTGGTCTCTGCTGGAGCTCCATCGTCTCTCCATTTCATTCTCTTTTTGAGGTCCGGAGTTCGGGGGTGAACCAGATGGCGTGTTTTTTGGAACTCTTGGTGTTGGGGTATTTTGATGCTGGCAATGCTGTCTGTGCTGGTGGTAATCTTGTGTGAGAAATTCTCGGGGCCTGGCTCACGTCGTCTGTGGTGTGGAGGGTTGTGGAGCTGAGGGCAGTCATCCATTAGGATTGCGTGATTTTGTTCCAGCTGCTTTGCGCGACGGTGTATGGTTTGCCGGTGGGCTGGGGTGTGTCTGCAATGGTGAAATGGACGATGCTGTGGTCTGTCCAAGAGACTTTAGAGGTGTGGCTGAATCAGATTCTGTCGATGGTGGTGAAGATGGGGTCGAGAGTGTGTCTGGCACTGTGGGTGGGGCTGGTAACGATTTTTGTCAGGCCGATGTTGTCCATGTTCTCCAGGAGGTTTGCGGAGTTGTTGTCGGTGGGGTCTTCGAGGTGGAGGTTGAGGTCTCCTCAGAAGAAGTATTGCTTCGATTCGATGGCAGGGGTGGCAATGATTTCAGTGACGGCATTGCAGAAAGCGGGCAGCCTGGGGTCTGTAGGAAAGGGTACCCCTGATGGTTATGTTGGCATTCATGTGCATTTGGAAGTTGAGGTGTTCCATGATGGGAGTTCAGTTAACAACAGAAGTTATGGTCTAGAACATACGGAGGTAAATTGGGTTAGTTGAAGAGGAAATGAGGTACCTGGGTGTAAAAATTACACAGGATATTAGGTATCTCTCTGGAATATTTGTTTTTTAAACTATGAAGGAGTAGTGCGGGCTGATGAAGAGTTGGAAACATCTACCTCTCACCATATTAAGTAGCAATAACCTGGTTAAAATGTGTATACTACCCAAATATATGTTTATCTTCAATGTAATTCCTCTGATGTTCAACAAGAAGTGGCTTAATAAGCTACAGGATGGGGTAAAAAGTTTCATCTGGGCCTCAAATGGGGTACGTATTGCTTGGAAAAAGCTGCACTGGAAAAGAGAAAAAGAGGGTTTGCCACTTCCAGGTTTCCAGTATTATACATGGGCTTTTCTATTAAAAAATGGCAGAATGTTGCTAACTGGCCTGGACACCTCAGAGATAGGAAATCCGTTTAAGGCTATGTTAACAGATGTTCAGGGTGGGGACTCTTGTTTCATGTATAAATTTGGTGATTCTAAATTCTATAAAAAGGTGAGGCTTAAAGTGCTGTAAGATTTGGTAGAGCTATGGTGTTGCATCAGGAAGGATACTAGTCTTCCCTACTTCAGCAAATATGCATCCATCTGGGACTACCACGGCTCCCCAGACTGGGCCAAGGAAAAATTGGCATTTCCCATTAGGGAGGCGGGTTTCAACAAATGGGGCCAACTATTCCATGATGGCATGCTGTCATCCTGGGACGAGCTTTGGGAAGTGGGGGAAGGTAAAATATCAAGGTTCAAATATCTCCAAGTTAAAAATTGGGCGCAGAGTCTGGGCACTGAGATGGGGGCTCGAATGCACTGGAAGAGTTTCGATTTCAAGGGAAACTAAAGAAGAAGGAAGTCTCGAGATGGTATTGGCTGTTAGTGGAGATAGTGAACAGAGATTTCACACTGCCGGAGGAGCTGTGGGGAAAATACTTTCCGAGGATGCAGTTAAGTGTTATATGGCAAGTATCTATGAATCTTTTAAACAGCACTGTCAAGCCTGCTTGTTTAAAGAGAAACCCTCTCTTTTCCCTCCACAGAGCGTACTAGACCCCGGAAAGACTATTGAAGATGGGGAAAGGCGAATGGTGAACTGCATAAAATGCAGGCTTGAGAAAGCAAATGATATTCACATGTTTGTGGACTGCCCGGGAACTTGTAGCTTTTGGAAAGACATGTGCAATGCTTTGTGTCATATTCTTAATATCAAAATCCAGGTAAGCCTCTCCCTTGTTATCTTTGGGACCCTATAGGGCCAGGCCAAGCTTAATTAGGATAGAACAAAACTGCTCTTATATATGATCTTCCTGGCTCTGGGGGAGATCTGTAGGCGGTGGCTCAGTGGTCTCCCCTCTTTGTACATTGACTGGCTGGGGTCGGTCACATATAACTTAAAAATGGACGCAATAGATCTGGTGAGCAGAAGATATAAGTTTCGGCTCCCATTGATCAAATGGCTAGAAAGAAAAGGTGACGGAAAGGGCAAAAATCTAACAAATACCGGGAGTTAGTGTGTGGTCCTATGATTACACCGATTTGCTGTTTTAGTACTTCGGTACCGGGCCGAAAGGCTGTGGTGTACTGAAGAATCAGCAATACACTACCCTGGTGGGGAGCTTTTTTCTCCCTCTGAGATCTGAGATAAGGGTGTACACAGGAAATTATCTCAAGTGGGACAACCTGAAGTGAATGAGGACTTAAAAAAAAAAAAAATCCTTGATGATTGTCTTAAGCTTTTGTTGTCTCATTTTCTACCCCTGTATAAACTATTTAGATTTTTACTAAATTGTATTTTTGATTTTTATTCAGGTTATTAAGCCCAGGTGCCTATTGGGGTTCAGGATACGCAAGCTTTATTAAATGTTTTGAATCAGAGTATACTCAAAATCAGGAAATGGAATGCCTGAAAAAAATTAATAAACCTGGTATTATAGAAATGTAAAGGTTTTGATAAAAACAAAATACATAATTGGAATCTTCAAATAAGTCTATAAATTCACCAAGAACTATGAGTTCTGTTGTACTCCAATGCCTTTGGTGATACAAAATGTACAAAGATTAATCAACCATCACAATCTGGACAGGGCATACTGTACACAAGCTATAATACAGAGGTCTGCTTGCTTCTAAAGCTCAATGTACATCCTTAATCCCAAATGTACCACCTATGCCCTTGGAGTTGTATCTCAAGCTTAGCTAGATTAGAATACCACAGCTATGACATATCTGCAATGTTTTCTGCGGGCACTGTACAATTAGAACTCATTTAGGATGCTATTGCTGATATATACGTTTAAAAGTGGTGATATCAGAAATATAGTTTTAAAAAGCAAAACTGAATTCAGTAACAACGACTGTCTCAGTGGGCAATGGCAAGCTACAACTCCTCCTTAAAGTTCCAAATATGTGAAAATATATTCACTACAACATGATGAGAATCAGTCCTGATCCATAGTTCCATATTGACAGCCACCTGAGGCTAATCTACTAACTAATCTAGAAAAATTGAGGAATGGTTGGCAGAAATGAAAGAACAAAGCGCTCAGACATCTAAGTAGTCACAGCTATAATAATGTCTATATACTAACTTAAAAGTCATAAATAATGACTACGAAAATAGTGCTAAGAAGATGATCATAAGATTGTTTGCAGTTTGGGAAGTATTGGAGGATCAGGAATTGTTGCAAACATGTGTTCCTTTGATTTCAACATCTTTTCCTGAAATAGGAGACAAACTGGTGCATTAATAAATCCAAATGTTCATCACATACCTTTCAAGCATCTGCAGATTCGTTTTCTAAGAAACACAAGACTATGAGGTGAGATGGTTAACTTTTAAGGATTAGGGAAGAGCCCACAAATGAGGTAACTGATTAAAAGGGAACACATACTTGTATGGTATTGATTAACTAACCCTGAGGCTAATTCACTCCTTGAGTATTTAGGGAATAACAAACCACAGACTCTCAATTGGGAGGGAGATACATGATTATCAGTCACAATACTTAATGACACACTGTTACAGAAGAAGTCATTAGTAGCCCAACACTCCATCCCTCATAGAGACAAGGTACACAACTGGGAAGTGGGGATCAGATAAAACCTAGTGGGACAGGGTAATAGTTGGGGAGTATAACCTTTCCTCTACTTCCTCTTAACAGAAGGGATCCTCAACTCAACCAACGGTTTTACCTTGGAGATAAGTGACCAAGAAAGTCAGACTATACCCACCCAATTTGTAAAAGAAGTGAGACAACTCGCTTCTTTTTCTCTTTTTCAACCCCCTTTCCCTTGGTGGCTGCTCACTGTACACAGTGTTTGGTGCAGTGTGCATGGTGTCAGCCTTCAGGGGGATTTGTGGTCTCAGCTTCGCTCCTGCAGACTCCTGTAAGAATTCAGGTTAGTATTTTCCTGGTCCTGGCAACATGTGTCCTGCCTTCCCTGCCCTGACTGCAGACTAACTACGGGGGCATGCAGTGTGGAGACAAGCCACAGCCTATTCAAGTGTAAGTAAAGCTGTGCCCAGCTCCTCCCTCCCATTCTGCCAGTAATGGCCCATCTATGCGCACCCAGCCCTCTATTGTGTGTAGCTGTCCAGGAGGAATACACAAAGCCCAACTGTCAGCTACACCCAGTTATGTGATCCAGAGCCAGGCTGCAGGCACCCCATGGCAAAGGTAAAAAAATGCCAACATTCTAAAAGTGGCATTTTGAAAATTGTAATTCAAAATCCAACTTTACCATAAGATAGGATTTTTAATAACAATTCCAAAGACACCAACCACGGACTGATTACCTGTTCCCATTTGGAATAAATGTAATAAGGTAACCCCAATGTTATCCTAAGGGAGAGGTAAGCCTTGCAGTAGTGAAGAACATATTTCAGAGATGTTCACTACCAGGACATGCAAAACTTAAAGGTACATGTCCAGCGTATTAAATACACTGCACCCTACACACAGGCTGCAATGGCAGGCCAGAGACATGTTTAAAGGGCTACTTAAGTGGGCGGCACAAACAGTGCTCTATGCCCACTAGCAGCATTTATTTTCCAGGCCCTTGGTGCATGTAATACCACTTTACTAGGGACTTACAAGTAAATTAAATATGGCAATTTGGTGTAAGTCAAGTCTCCCATGTTTAGAGGAGAGAGCACAAGTACTTTAGCGCTGGTTAGCAGTGGTAAAGTGCACAGATCTTAAGGCCAGCAAAAGTGAATTCAGCGAAGAGTGAAGGGTAAAGGCAAACACTTTGGGGATGACCCTGCAGAAAGAGCAAAGTCCAACACGACCCCCTCCAGCCAAAAGCCAGAATAGACTAATCAATACCTTGATGGTCTCCCCTGCTTAGGCTTTCAATCAATCAATCAGGGATTGGTGGAGCGCACTACTCACCCATGAGGGTCTCAAGACACTAGGGGTGGGGATATGGGCAGCTCCGTCTCATCAGAAGAGCCAGGTCTTGAGGCTCTTGCTGAATGCTTGCAGTGTGGGTGTTCGTCTGATGCTGAGGGGGAGTTCGTTCCAGGTCTTGGCTGGGATGTAGGAGAAGGATCGCCCCCCCCCCCTGCTCTGGCTCTGCGAATGCATGGGATTTCGACCAGGGCAGGGTCGGCGGAGCGGAGGCATTTCTTGGGTGCGTAGAAGGCGATTCTTTTGTTGAGGTATTGGGATCCGATGTTGTGGAGGGAATTGAATTGTAGGCATGAGTGAGGCGCTTGAAGGTCACTCTCTTTTCGACAGGGAGCCAGTGGAGTTCTCGTAGGTGGTGGGTGATGTGGTGTTGTCGTGGGACGCCGAGGACAAGTCTAGCTGTGGCGTTCTGGATGGTCTGGAGTATGAGGAGTAGAGATTTGTTTATTACAGCGTAGAGGGCGTTCCCATTGTCTAGTCTGCTGGTTATGAGTGTGTGGGTGACGATCTTTCTGGAGTCAGGGGGATCCATTTGAAGGTCTTGCGGAGGGTGTTGAAGCATGCGGAAGATACAGGTTTGATCTGTCGGTTCATGGTGAGGGAGGAGTCGAGTATGATGCTGAGGATGCGAGCATGGTCAGTGGGTGTGGAGGATTGCCGAGGGAGGTGGCCCACCAGGTGTTGTCCCATGCAGAGGGGGTGGATCCAAGGACGAGGACTTCCATTTTCTCTGAGTTGAGCTTTAGGCAGCTGTTGCTCATCCAGGAGGCGACGTCCTACATTCCTTCCTGGAAGCTGTGTCTGGTGATGTCGGGTTCATTGGTGAGGGAGAGGATGAGCTGGGTGTCGTCGGCGTAAGATACGATGCTGAGTCCATGTTTTCTGATGATGGTGGCGAGAGGGGCCATGTAGATGTTGAAGAGCGTGGGGCTGAGTGAGGATCCTTGGGCTACTCCGCAGCTGATCTCTGTGGGTTCAGAGAGGAAGGGCAGGAGTCTGATTCTTTGGGCTCGGCCAGTGAGAAAGGGGCGGATCCAGTCAAGGGCGGTTCCTCGGATGCCGGCGTCGTGGAGTCTGGCAGTTAGTGTGAGGTGGGAGATGGTGTTGAAGGCTGCTGAGAGGTCTAGTAGGATGAGGGCAGCTGTGTGAGGGTGCGGATGTCATCCATGGCGGCTAGGAGGGCAGTCTCGGTGCTGTGGTTGCTGCGGAATCCGGATTGGGAAGAGTCGAGGACCGAGTTGGCTTCTATGAAGTTAGTGAGCTATATGTTGACGATCTTTAGATCTTTACAGTTGACGAGGCTTTAGAACCTGGACGAAGGCCCTGTTATGCAGGGGACTTGTCAGGTCTACACCTCTCTGCACTCACTTGGATCCCTCTGTCCAAGCTCTCCTGAGCCACTGAACTGACCCAATGGACAACCTTCTCCTCACCTGTGGACCCCATCCGTAAAGCACCTAACCTTAACTTGTTCTTAGATGCATCCCAGTAGACAGACATTAATACCATGGTCAACAAAGTGAAAGCGATGTGGCCCATTCCACCCTGTAGATCAGCCTTCTGTCTCCAACCTAATGAAAATTCTGCCCATACGGACAGCAAACAACAGAGGTTAAAGTGTCAGTGTCAAGAGCCAGGCCCGAGGCCATCCACTGCCAGGTGGAAGCTCCAAGCCTTGAGACTAGCAAGGAGTTCCCTATGGGCTTCTGAGGGTTCTTTGACCTCTGAGGTTTCTCAGAGTGGGGGGCAACCTACTTCCATCCTACCTCCCATCAGTTCAGGGGTGGTATTGTGAGACTGACCACTCTGCTCAGGGCCTGTACCCTGATGCCAAACAAGGGTTGGGGGTGAGTTCTCCCTCACCCTGCCCCTCCATCTGGGCTCCCATACCCTCTGCTTGGGAGTGGCACTGCTAACAAACTGAACTGTCAGGCTGCATCTGGGTGGCCACCCATCTCAGCTTTCCTGACACCGGGGGCAACTCATTCCTGAGAATGCAGTCTATGGGCATCTGAGGACTAACTATAACCCTCCTCTGGGTCACCTCTACACTCCATTCCAGGGATACCAGCACCATAGGGCGGAAAAAGTCCTGCCCATGGGCCTGAGTTAGCCTACACAACTGGCTAGTGTACCCACTATCATGGTCTGGCAAGCCCCGGTATCCCTCAGAGCAGTGACAGGGATCGCATTTACTTTCACCTGGTGGAAGTGATGACTCCCACCCTCAGGGATCACAAGCCCATCCCCTGAGTCTATCCTCCAGCTGAGAGAGATCATTGCATGGTCTCTGACCTGCCCCTGGGGACTACTTACCCCTTAGGCCACACTGGCCACCCCTATAGAGGTCGCACAGTAAGGTGGTTTCTTTGGACAGACAGAGTCCCCCTGCTTGTGTCCGAACTGGAAGCACTCGAAGAAGTGGGGTTGGAAATGGGATAGCCTAGGCCACCTCAGAATGAGATGGGACTTAGAAAAATTTCAACTTTTGAAAGTCCCATGTCAGAATAGGACTTTGTCACTTTTTGGATAAAAAAATCTACTTTTTTCTACCCAAAAAATGACGAAGTCCAATGTCAACGTTTTTATTCAAAAAAGTCACAAAGTCCCTTCTTGAGATGATACTTAGAAAAAATTTGACGCTTTTAGATCCAAAAAGTGACAAAGTCTAATTTCCACTCTTTTCTTCAAAAGAGTTACAAAATCCCATTCCTAGATGGAACTTAAAAAATGTCAACTTTATTGAAAAGTTGAATTTTTTTCTAAATCCTTTTTCATTCTGGTACTTGTTTGGATCATCTTGCTCATCTCACTCTGCTAGGGGGAACCTGAACCACCTTTCCTGTGGTCATTCCCAGGTACCTTCTTGTACATACTGGTACTGACCCAGAGGTTCACCTCCTCAGCAAGCTTCCTGGGGTCAGTCATCTTGCTGTCCACTAGGTACTGGTGCAGCACTGTAAAACGTGTACTGAGTATGTGCACTCTTAGCATCTGATTAAACAACCCAGAAAAATAATCAACTTTGCTGCCCCGCACTCAACCATTCAGTGCCTTGGTGGAGTAGCCCAGGTAATCCACCCAAGACTGGTTTGGGAGTTTGTGGCTGTCCTTGAACCTCTGGCGGTACATCTCAGGGGTCCATTTAAAGTTAGGTAGAAGAATGGCTTTAATGGAGGTATACCTGGTTTGGTCCTCTACTTCTAGGGTAAGAAGTGTGATCCTCCCCACTGGGGGCATATGCTTTCACAGACCACTTCCCCAGTGCTCCTTTGGGATCTTGTGTACTCTCAGGGTCATGTCTAAGTAGAAAACCATTTATCTATGTCATCTCCCACCACATAGCTGGGCACCAGGTCTTTGTATATATGGACCTTCTTGTTTCTTTCAAACACTATGGGGCCAATTTACGAAAAAGTCACACAGTTCAGCGCAGCAAGTCACCTTGCTGCGCTGCGCTGCATGACAGGGAAAGGGCAGGAATGCACCCTATTTAAGGCAATACGGAGCATTCCTGCCTGTTCCCCTATGCTTGCGCCCTTTAGGCAGCCTAGCACCAACGCAGGCACCCTTTAACCATGGTGCAATGGTGCCTGTGTTGCATGGAGGATTGTTTTGTGCAGGAAGGTGCCAAAACAATCCAGAGAGGCATATTCCTCTTTCTATGTGTGCTGCAGGATGCAGCACACATAGAAAGAGGAAGTTACAAAGGAGAAATAAAGATATTTCTCCTCGTTATGCTTCTCCTGGGAAGTCAAATTTTCTGGCGCATTCCCAGCTTTGCCAGTTCTGGTAAATCTGGGAATGCATCAAAAACCATGGGAGTTGTGTGGGAACACCCACGCAACACCCACGCAACACCCATGGAACACCTTCCCAGGGCAGAGTAAGGCAATGCAGCGATTTGCTCTGCATTGCCTTACTCCATATTTATGGAGCCACTTAGGGCCAATCAAAGTAGCCTTGTGTGGGTTCATAAATCTTACTTAAGGTTTGTGCTGCACATGTACCACGTTGCTTGGTGCAAACATGATGCAAACCATCTCGCAAATAGGCCCCTGAGTGTATGCTGTCACCATTTCTGCTTGAATCTGATTGCTTTGCCTTAAGTTCCAGCTTTCTGAGACTACGCTTACGGACCATTCTCCTCTCCTCCATGGCCAATTTCTTTTCCTCTAGTGCCAGTTCTTTCTCCATCTTTAATTTGGCCATCTGCAGCTGAAACTCCCTCTCTGCCTTCCTGTCAGCCGGCTCCTCTGGGGGCAGGCCATGTGAGGATACAGTGCTTCCTGCTCAGGCAGGGAGTTCCAGTTCAGGAGATGGACCATCCTCCTCCACTGAAGGCTGTGTTTCAGAGCTGATATCCAGGTCCTAATCCTGCTCATCCTCATCATCCTGATCCTCTGCTGCTGTCGTCAACTGGTGGGCCTCTGTCCAGGCCCTCAGAGCTCTCTGCAGCTCCAACTTTTTGGTGCCCTTCTTCATATGCAGTCCCTTTCCATTTCCTTACCGAACTGTTTGAGCTCAACCACAGTATAACTTCTCAGGTGGCCAGCTCAAACTCCATTACTGCGTGTCAGTCCAGCGGCAATGAGAGTAGATTTGGAAAAAGCAAAAGGAGCCAAATAAGAAGAATTTAAAGAACTCAAAATGCTCTCAAATTATTTATGTGGGTGGGTAGTGTAACACAAAATTACTGTATTGCACTGCACAAACACAAGTCCAATTCCACCGCTGCCACCAGTGTAAGAAATTGGTTTACTGATTCAGGGGGGTGAAACCCTACTCAAGCAGGAACTGCATTCCTTGGCAAGTTGAAGTCATAGGCAAACCCTAAATTAACCTGTAGTCAACCCTCGAGCAGCTTGGCACAGAGCAGGCAGGCTTAAAATCAGAGTCAATATGTAAAGTATGTGTGCATCACTTCAAATAGTAACACAGTGAAAACATATGAAAGACAAATCTCACATCCATTTAGTAAAATATAGCAAAATTTAATAAATAAATCAAACCAAAAAGTCCAAAATAACTAGTAAATAAAACCAGAGATATGAAATACACCGATTGGCTGTGAGCTAATTCTACCATGTTTAGAGGAGAGAGCACAAGCACTTTAGTGCTGGTTAGCAGTGGTAAAGCTCACAGACGCCTAAGACCAGAAAAAATGATTTCAGCAAAAGGTCCAGGGTAAAAGGAGGCATGTTTTTCTGCCGGAAATAGTCCAGAAACCCTACCAAATATATAAGAGGTGCATAAGATTTTGCCACACCTGATTGATAACCACGCTCTCGAGATTTCTGTTGCAGCTTTTAGATGCTATATAAACTGATCAGGTCCTAGCAGAAATACATATAGGCATCAAGATTTTGTAAGAAGTGCTAAACCTGGATAACTGGTGGCAATTTCTCTACTATATGGATTGTGTAGTGAAGTAATTTCCACCTGAGAATTATCCTTGGGTTTTAACACTCTGTCCCAAAATCTGAGAATATTTCATTCCTTTTTACGTTTGAAAGTAAGGAACATAGGAGATCTGATAGATCCAGAGATCTTGTTCACATCCAAGCAAATGAAATGATCAGGGCCGTCAACAGGTAGCTTTCCATAATAAGAAAATCCTGTCATGTCTCCTAACACACAATCAGAGTTGGCAAGAATTTGCGAGAGCCCCTGAATGCTGTAACATCGGTGATGCTGGGCAGCCCAAGGAACTCACCAACAGGAAGAAAGTCTCCAAAATTAAACAGCTTAAATGTTGATCAGCCTCCCTGGCGGACATGAAGATAGTCCTTAAATCACTGCACTAGCTTCTGGTGCACATAAGGATCAATTTATTTTAAAACCCTCTGCAGTGTGCACAAAATATACTGAGACCAAGATCCATTCTATCAACAGAAAATCAGTGCTAAATTGGAGCCGGTGGTCGCAGGTGAGGCACATTAGCACTTATTTTTGAGGAGTAAGACTTATCTTTCTTCAACATACTTTGACATAGAGCAAGACAGCGAGATACACACAAGTGGGAAGAAGGAGAAAGAAAAAGATGGGAAAGCAACAACCAAGGGAGAAAGCAAGAAGATGAACGAGTGACGTGAAGGGGCAGGCAGTGTCTGGTGGTGGATCTAAAGACTTGAGAATGGTAGTCGGGACCGCTGCCATTTGGTAGCGTTGGCCGTGAGCCTCTGCGCACAATTTTGGACCCCACCACTTATTTGTTTACAAATTAAGCACTGCAGAAAATAACACCCAATTAAATGCCTACTAGGAACGTGATCAAACACCACCACCACACACTGTTCAAAAACCAACAGACCCAGTAGCGCTTGAAACATGGAGAAAAAAAGGGACATAAACTGTAGAAAGCCATGAATCTTGCACAAAAAAAACAGAAATCGACCTTACTAGGTTAAAAGAACCCTGTATACAGAACTATTTTAACATGTCTTTGACTGATTTTCTGAGCAGAGCGGAGGTTGCAAATGAAGAATATTAGTGGTAGGATCCTGCATACGTTCAGTAATGTTCGAACCTCTTCATTCCTACATTCACACAGACCATGTTTGGCCACAAACCCAATTACTTTGAAGTGAGTAAAAGCACAGACTCATCGCTTTATAAAACGTCAAAATAAACACATACAGGTAGCAGATATTAGCCGAAAACACAGAACATTCTGCCTGCCAACAGCAGCGTAGCAAGGATACCATGAGCCATGGTGCAAGCAAAGGAAATATCCATTTAACTGCTGCTGAGCAGTGCAATGCAGTAATTACTAGGCTTCAATGGGCCCCTCGGGGATCTGGGCCCCCCTGCCACTGCACCTGCTGCACCAAATGTAGCTACGGCCCTGCCTGCCAAAGAAAGTACGACAAAGCTACGCTTGAGCATCTGCAACAGGCGAAATTCGGAATTCATCAACACCATGACATCAACTTACGCGAAAATCACAAATGACTCTTTTTGTGGCGCAGCATTGATTTACGTTCTCTCGGTATTTCAATTAGGGAGGTGAAACTGACAGTAAAGTCTGAAAGTGACATCTTTATTCAGATGACCTGCAAAGACACGCGATGGCTCGTTACATCCTGGGAGTCATGGACCGTAATCGGGCTCCTGGAGTCGTACAATGTACGGCGACGACGCTGGAGGGCTGACGTTGTAGAAATAAAATCGGCTATTTTCGCAGGCGGCATCTTGTGAACACTCAGCAGTTCGAGAGGCCTATTTGGTTGAAAGGAGTCAGGTGGGTAATATGATAATATCCGGTGGCAGCTCATTATTATATTTTCATGCACAGAATTTCTAGGCTCCCTGTCCTCAAGTGACAAGCCAGAGATACAATAGCTCTCCCTTCCCTGCCTTTAATGGCTGTTGCTGGGCATGGCATATTTGTTGACTTGCTCTTTTGGTGACATCTTCTCTTAATAAGAGAATCTGTCTCTCGAAGGCTGCTGCTCGCCTAAGGGGGCTCTTGCTTCTAGTGTAAAATGTCAGACTTCACCAAGTCTGACACTATCCCTGTGGGTAAGGGGAGAAGCGACCAGAGTATTATTAGTCACTGAGGAGGAGACGCAGACAATGTCAACGACGAGGAACACGAATAAAACGAGATGCAAATTCAATGTATTTCCGTCTCCTTCCTCACACACCAAAAACATACTCGATTGTGACTCACGAATGCATGAAGGCTGTGCATGCCACTTTTATGAAAGTATGTGGCCTATCATGTTAAAAACACTCATTACAGCTCGGCACCAAGTACCGGTAACCAGCTTCTCTCTTGTTAAATAATGTTAACACCTGTTTGATTGTCTAGCCCTCCCCTTAATATGGGCTTTCCTCGGTGCTCTTACATTTCTTCTCCTTTTCTGAGGCTCAGAGTTCCTCTTTAAAATATGACAATAAGAGTGGGCACAACTCAGCACCCTACGGACAATGCATGACGACCTAAAGCAGCCACTCATGAAACATGACCTCAAAAGGTGTCTGCTTATGTAGGCAGACTCTCGAGTCAGAGAGGCAGGCTTCCACCACACAGTGTCAGTAGACAGACAAAAGCAGCACATATGTCAGCCAGAATGCGTATCATAGACACACTGCTATGAAGGAGAATTTAAGGACTCTATCTGCTCACTCAGTTCTGTGCAATATGGCAACTTGTCCCATGGTAGATGTTTTAGATCAATATTGACATGTTGACCACCAGTACTCCCTTGTGATGCAGCTGGGGTGTTGAAACACTGTGGGATATAATGGGCCTCATTCAGAGTTTGATGTGACTGGAGCACTGTCTTAAGCTGGCTGTAAGTGTGCTCCATCAAACCTGTGGTACAATGCACCCGCCAGATGTAAGGGACCCACAGGATTTCTGCTGAAGAAGCCTCTGCTGGTTCTACCAGCATAAATCCTTCAACTGGAGGTCCATCCACAAAAGAATCATTAGGTTAGTGTAGAGGTTGCCAAAAAGCAAATGAGAATGCAGAGCAGGTTGAAAAATCACGGTGGCCTAGTCAGCATTCAATAATGGTAAAAGTGTATCGACCACACACGCATCTGCGCTTTTGCCCCAATGAACACTGCCAGGCAGGTGATGACCTCTAAATATGGTGTGTGGTTCTCCACTGGGTGGTGAAAGTCAGGCTAACTAACCTGTAGGGCTAGCAGGCCACAGAACAAATGACAACGCAATACTGGACTTAAAAAGCGTACATCAAACTACATAGTGACATTGGATTTGGTGGTATTGGGTATGATAGCAAAATATCACAATCAAAATAATAACTGATAGAAATATCTTTTTCTGAATATTGTTTACAAAAATATAACCGTACTAGAGTTATTAATAGGCAATTTACACCCAATTAAACATTATTTTTGTAAAAAATATTCACGGAACACTATTTCTGTCAGACGATATTTTTGCTAACAATATTCTGAAATATAGCCATATGTAGTCTTTCTTTTATCCTTTATTTCAGTTAAATACACCATTAAAGGTAAAATATCAACAATTTAAAAAAGCAATATAATAAAACGTACAATTTCATTGTGCAGCACGATTTCAAGGTAAAACGTAGTTGTGAAAAGAATTTCGATCCAGCAATACAATATTATCCATGCATTTTTTTTCCTTTTTAAGATCCATAATAGTATAGAAGGATAAAAAAGATTCAGTTAAAACATCCCAAAAATAAATATGGTTTATAAACAAGGCAAGTCGACATCTAGCTAAAAAGCAATACATTAAAGTGCTATTTGTAGAGAGCATTTAACCTAATATAACATATTGCTGACAGGTATCTAGCAATTGAATACACCACACAGTCTCTGGTGCTGGTTTCACATATTCTAAGAGCTTTGTGTCGATCCCCAAGCCCAAGAAGTTTGCAGAGGGGAGTAATCCATCGAGAACAGAGAAAAGAATAGCACATGTTCGATATTCTCTGGGACTAAACAACCCATCAGGCACAGGTTTGTTATGTCCCTTTTTTTCGACCAGGAATGGGTAAAAGAAGCCAGAGGTAGTATACCCAATCTGAATTTAACATAAAGTGCTCTTGTGGCAGGGTTGGTAACCATGTTCAGGCATTGCTCACATTCAGGAGCACATTTAAACATCAGGAAGGAGTCTACCAGGGTTCCAGGAGAAGCCACAGAGAGTTTTACGCCTAATACATATGTAGTCATTAGACATTATCCCAAAAAGGTGTTCTGGGGTACAGAAATATCCACATCGCAGCTTTCTGCATGACTAGAATGTCACCCCAATTCCATCCATCTTAAAAGACAGCACAAGCACAGGTCCCTGGGGCTATTCCTTATGTAATGCAACAAACCCTGTAGTGGTATATAGGGTATATAGGAGCACAATCATCTAACAACCATACACACCAGCAATGCTGGATGCAACATCTAGGTGCATCCGATAATGGTGAGATAAATGAGGGGACATCAGTACAAGGAGCATGTCCTTAGCTTCAAATATGGTGAGGATATGGTCTAGAGACTGAGCTGAAGACTGTGGGATTTGTTTTCTTGAACTATATGGTTTAATGTATGAGAAATCAAGCTTACGCTGACCTAAGTAAATTTCATGCATTCTTCCATTTTGGATGCGACATTGTAATGTACCATGTGATAACTGTCCTTGTTTCTGTCAGATTCCTACTTACGTTTCTGCAGGAACGCCATGCAAAGATGAAAGGTCCCAAACTCTCCTGATCACGTATTGCACCCAACTACGTCAAAGTGTCAACAGTAACCAGGGGAAGAAGGGAAAATAAAGAAATAAGAATTGTCCCACGAAGTCCCCCACTCTAGGACAGGAGCAAACAGCCAGGGGAAATCTCTGTCGAACAAAAGACAGAAAGCGTGAGTATACAGGGAAATACTAATCCTATAAGTCTATACAAGAAAATATGTGGAATTCTAACTACCTGGATAGTTCCCTTCTTCCATTAATACTGATAAGTTGTTCGAGTGTGGGGGGGGGGGGGGGTTGTCTGAAAAAATAAAAAGGGAGAGCTTAAATAAAGAATTCAGGAAATCGAATGAGAAAAGGAAATAGAAGAAGAGCACACTGAAACCCACCTATGGGCACACGATGACTGGGTTTGTACCTCCAGAACTAATATTCTAATGTAAAGCCAACATAGGGTAGATGTGGTAAAAATGATATAAGACTAAATAAAGTCCACCTTAACGTCAGGTAGATCTAACAGAAATTCCTTTGCTTTCAGGAATGATCGTGGAATGAACAAAGGCAGGGAAAAAAACAGATTTCCAGGGACACGGGTTCCACATCAGATAAGTATCAAAGTAACTAATAAATAATTAGTATGTTCAGCACTAGAAACGCTGTTACCGTGAAGGATTAATGAAGCTTTCTTGTTGTTTTTCCTTTTTCAGGGGTTTCATCTGATATGCAGTCACATGGGAGCCGGGGTCGAACAAAGGAGCAATGCGAAGAGCGACCCTAGAAGCGGCCTGGAGACCAATGAAGGACAGCAGGAAGTCGCGAGCAGGAGACTCGACGAAGTAGGGAGCAGAACGCCGGAGACCATATGAAGGATCCCATGAACAGGAGACCCGGAAGCTCAGGTAAGGACCTGGAAGGAATACTCTGAATCCCGAAGCTGGAAAGTGCAGCCTCTCAACTCGGGGTCGGAGAGGCTTTGAGCTTTGTTGCCGGTTCCCGCGCATGCGCGGTAGAGGGACCAGCCCGAACTGCCAAGCCAGGTCATCCCTGGACCGGAAACAAGCATCTTAGGACCGGTTTCGGGATTTCAACCCTCATGAACCACGATAGCTTGAATCCAGTGGCACAGTGAGCCCGGGACCCACGTCTTGGCATATCCGGCGCATTTAGGGCGAGGAAGCAAAAGACACAATTGATGGACAGAATGCAGAACAAATCAAAACATTCACCCCCAGTCAAAAGATCTGGGATAAATCCACCATTCTTTTGCTGCCCATACCACCCCAGTTTAGACCTGGCCATATGCAAATCAGTCTTGACCCTGCACCCAATGGGAACAGTCCAGCCCGAACTGCCAGGCCAGGTCCTTCCTGGACTGGAAACAAGCATCCTAGGACCGGTTTCGGGATTTAACGCCTCATGAGCCAGGATAGCTTGACTCCAGTGGTATGGAGAGCACGGGATCCACGTCTGGGCATACCTGTCCCACTCTGTGACAAAAGCAAAAAGAACAATTGATGGACAGAATGCAGAACAATGTCATACATTCACCCCAGTACAGAGATCTGGGCCTAAATCCATCGTTTTTTTGCTCGCCACGCCATTCCAGTTTGGACCCAGCCATATGCAAATCAGTCTTGACCCTGTGCCCCATGGGAACAGATCAGCCCGAACTGCCAGGCCAGGTCCTCCCTGGACTGGAAAACAAGCATCCTGGGACCGGTTTCGGGGCATCCCCCCTCATCAGCCAGGCTAGCTTGAAACCAGTGGCGTAGCTTAAGAATGATGATGGATTCAACCCAGATCTGTGACTGGAAATGAGTGTCTGAAAAGTTTCAGTGCTCCGTCCATCATCTCCTTGTGTTTGCTTTGTGTGCCCTAAGTTGTCAGGGTATTCCCAGACATGGGTCCCTTCCTCACTTTGCCACTAGATTCAAGCTAGCCTGGCTGATGAGGGGTGTTACCCCGAAACCGGTCCCAGGATGCTCGTTTCCGGTCCAGGGAAGACCTGGCTTGACAGTTCGGGCTGGACTGTTCCCTAAAGATCAGCATCAAGACTGATTTTCATATGGCTGGGTCTGAACTGGGGTGGCGAAGTGAGCTAAAGAACGATGACGGATTTAACCCATATCTGTGACTGGGGGTGAGCGTCTGAAAAGTTTTAGTGCTCCGTCCATCATCTCCTTGTGTTTGTTTTGTAATTATGTAAAGTAAAGAAAAATATTAGGTAATGAAGATAACAATATACAGCAAAACAAACCGTAGCAATATCAAGAATAATCAGTTTTAATAAAAACCTGAAAACAATAAAGGAGCATAGAATGCATTGTATGTTAAAAGTGCTCACATGTGATACACACTGATTTAATGATATTAGTGCATAACACATTGTGTTTGTGGCATTTGGTGACATATGACCCTAACATCAAAAAGTTAATGCAAGTAAGGGTTCATAATCTGCATGGTGTACAACGCTTCAATCCCTTCTGGGTATCAGGACTCAACATAGAATAAGCGAAGCTCAAGAGCTTGCGAAAAAACAAAGATAATGGCCAGAGGCTGTCTTCCACGGAGGCACAACTGCATGAAAGATAGTGAGGAAACCTCCAGCATAGGTTAGGTGGCCTAGTGTAGAGTGCCTGTGGCTAACGCAGCACATCAAAATCCAGGGACACAGGTAAGTAAGGAGCTGGAAACTGTTTGCTGTGCCTGAGAAACGGGAGATATCTCCTGTACGGGCAAAAGTCTCCACGCGGAGGGCGCAGTGCCCAAATGGTGTGGTGAAGTAGTTCAAAAGCAAGTTCATTGGTGATCAGACTGGGCCATACTGATAATTAAATGGAGTTAGGAATATGGCCCTGATTATACATACAAAGAAGAAATTTAAAATAATGCAGCTAGCTAGCCGGCAATAGCCGTGCCAGGATACGCGCCGCTGCAATACTGTCACAGATACGGAGTTAAGAATAGTAAAGCTATACTGAGCTATATATGCTTTCCTTGTCAATAATTTGTCGTTGAAATCTATGCTGTGATATTTTGACAGCACAATATGTGAAAATCAATATTCTTGTACAATATCAAACAGAAATCAGTTTCATTTAGGCACCCTGCTGCCCCCTGTAGTTAGATCGATGGTATATCAAATACTTAAGAAAATAATCTGGAGCACTATAACCGCTACGGCTGTTTTTAGGCCAAGTGAGGAAAAACGATATAGTGCAGAAGTTGGAGATTATTTGATATGGCCAGTTCAGCCACATAGCCATCATATTGGCACAGAAGACTTTTGCAGAGGGAGACTCATGTCTTAGCCTCACTAAGAAAGAATTAGCATCCGCTTTCTATGACTCTGAAAGAGAACGTCGTTTATATAAAATGGAAGGGAAAACTCGGATTATGTTATATCCATCTATGAGAGCTCCTAAGGGCCCACCTACTGACCTTTGGCAACCACGGGGATGCTGGGCACACTTTTTGTTCTTTGGTTTTAGAGCTAACACTGCTAAATATTTGCTGTGTTTTCCTCTTGGTTATCGGTCAAACCTGGGTGCGATTCCACGTCCATGTGATGGAAGAAGAGGCCAAACGATGATGCATTTTATGTTTTTTTGTAAATTTTATAAAATGTATGCTAGACTGTTTTTAATCCCATTATTTAAAAAGAAATCCAATAATATCAGCCAGTCAAGACCTGCTTTCACATTTGTTCTACAATTGAATGACGACAAAGTTAGTTTACATGTAGGTTCTTTTCTGAGACATGCTGTAAGGGCAGGAGGCACTATGTTGTTTTAACTTATGCTGCTAGCTCTGTATGAACTTTTGAACTGTTTTCGACAATGTTCTTACCAATGTTTTTATTCCTTTTATGGGTGAAATGACAGCAGAAAAATGTTGTTTTCAATTTGCTCAGAAATGCAGTTTGGCGGCTCACAACATTATTGTTCAGAAACAATAACAATGTGGACGGCCTTCGGAACAAAAGTGTCATATTCACCCATAACTTTATAAATGACGCCCAATCACTAGTGCCGGATTAATTGATCAAAAAGTAAGATCTTGCATCACTTATGGCAATATCCTCTGCATGCAGAGGAGAAAGACTAATATGCCCAACCAAACATTGGAGGTTATCAGCCTGCACACTTGGCTCTGCAGAGTGGCATTCATGTGAATATCTGTACAGGGTTGACACCAGGTGATGGAGACATGTAGCCTCCCTCTCACAACTCACTTGTCAGCTATTTAACACAGTAGTGCTAGATCCAGAAGAGCTCTGCACCCAAAGCTCAAGGTCCCTGTTCTATGTGGTTTGTGAAATGCCAATGGTGGTTGGGAAGGTCGATATCTCAGTTGTGGAGGATTGGCTGGTTTAGAGAGACTGCGGCAAGGATGCTGGTATCAAGCCACCTGATTGGATCTAAACCAGTGCTGACCTTTGCAATTTGGAAACGTAAGAAGGCAGGGAAGATACAGTGAGAGTTCCTGGTATAATGCATGGATTGGATGGAAGGAGATGGGCCATTTTTACTGTTGGGGTATTGTGAGGCATGTGGAGGAGGTTCAGTGTATTTAATGATGAAATGGAGGAATTGAGAAAGAATATATATTTCATTTGGCGGATATGCGAAATGATGATAGAAAGGGGTGTTTACCAGTAGAGAGAGGGCAGAGAGATAGTATAGGAAATTATATGTGCCCATTGTGTTCCTCCAGTTTCCTTTTCTCCCTGTTTGCACCCCATAATTTTAAGAGATCTATTGTGGTATGAGGAGGAATAGACCAATATATGGTCATAAGGAAATAATATTACTTTACTCTCAGTGCAGCCATTGCTAAAATTAAACTGACTTGACTTTGTTTCAGGCCACGCAGATGACAATGAGGAGTGTCACATAATAATAGCTCACACATTATAAGTTAATTAATTCTGAGCCACCATAGATCAATTCTGTTGGGAAGTGTTTCTGACCTCCTAATTGTTCCCAGATTTTTTGATTTTGGACCACTGGTAATTCAACCTTAGCTGTGAGTAAGTCTCACTAACTGAGTCTTACTCACTGTAAGCATATTTAAAATGGACTTGAGCAATAACCACCCTGTGAGATCTTTTCAAAAAATGGCTACAGCTTTGCAGCTGAGGTAAAAGTTCCTATGATGCTTACACATGTATATGTGTGTACCACCTGTGTGAAAACGTGCCGGCTGAGTGAAGAAGACTACTTTCTGACTCAGCCGGGTATCTGTGAACCTGTCGCCTGTCTGAATAAATTGGCTACTGTTTAAGGGTAAATCTGTAATGGTTCATTGTTTTTAAACTTTGGGTGAGAACTTTGCAAAATACTAATTTTGGACTAAGTTAACATACAGAATACAGAAATGAAAAAATGACTTTTTCAATGTCCCAAGCATAAATCTAATATTCCTTTGTGAAAATTTCAGTGCTCCATTGCTCCCTAACTAGGTTTGTGCTATATAAATACTATCAATACATACACACAATGCACACATATTTGAACTCCTTCAAGCTTTTTGTTTTTTGACATATTACCCTCAGCCAGCCCATATGAGATTCGGTTTGGGGTTTTGAACTACCCTGCTGGACAAAGTTAAATAATCTGCTAGTTAACAGGTAGAATAAAGCTACTACTGGACAACTGGCCCGTTTGGTGGGGATTAAGGTATTAGCCATCTCTTAGTGAAGAAGGTTGAGGAACAGAAATCTGCATGGATTGATTAAGTGACTAGCCTGAGCATGCCCGTCTCACAGGGATAAAGAAGAGACAGCCAGATATGTGTCAACAGTGATACTAGGGGCTTCCTTTGAAGTCTTGATGGGAAGGCACCAATTTGATGTGACAGTTAGACGCAGAACTAATACAGAGAGCTCTTTCAGACCACAGCTTGATTCTGCTATTTTAAATGCACACTAGGATAGTGTTGGGAAGTGGATTATTAGTAGGGGTAAATATGCATCTACCACTGGCAATATTACCACTAACATAAAATAGGTCCCAGAATAGGTCTTAGAAAATTATTTTCATGCTCAACTATTGGTAGCTTGGCTGCGAGATGGCAGGCTTAACTTCAAAGACAGGTATGTAAAGCATTGAAAAACACCAATTCAGTAAATAATTAAGACATCACTCATAATAAAATCACTCATAATAAAAGTATTTTTATCTTTAAAATGAGACCAAAATGGAAAAACTTCAATGTAGGGAACCGGAGATATGAATTTTGAAAGATTTAGCACTATTTAGCACATAGAAACCTATAGCGCCCATTGGGACATCTGGTCACGCTGGACCGGGACAAATTCAAAGTTTCCGGCCGACCGCGATTATATAGGTCTTGGTCAAAGTTTTTACCTTCTGACTTAGAAACCTTTCGGGAGCTTTTCTTCCGGGGGTCCCTCGAAGCTCTCAGACAGTTCGGATATGGTGAGGGTTGGCTGGCTTGCCTTGCGACGAGCTCCCGGTCAAACTTATGGAAGTCAGACCTCCAGAGCTTTCCAGTGAGATGAACCAGAGATCCAGGCCGGCTCGCGGTTGAAGGTGGGCGGCTTGACTCTCACGGTTGGTCCCAGTCACCTTTTCTATGTTCGGACTGATATACTTTTACGGAGCTTCTTCTCCCAGGGTCCCTCGATGCCCTTCACCAGGCCGGATTCGGTGAGAGTTTGCCTGCTTGGGTTTCCACCAACTCCTGGTAATACTCTGGAAGTCGGACCTCTGGGGCTTTTCAGCGGGACGAACCTAGACGGTAGGCTGGCTCGCGGTTGAGGGTCGCCGGCTTGGCTTGCCAGGTCAAGTCGGTCCACTAATGCACCTTTTTTCCTAAGTTGCCCCAAACTTCTTTAAACTTCTGGAAAGTTCCTTTGAGGTTGCCAAAGTGTCCAAAATTTACTCCAAGGTTTTGAAGCGCCAAGATGGTACTTGAAAGTTTGGGACTTCAATTCCCACAATCCACTTGGACTAAACCCTTACAAATCCACTGGTAGTACTCCAGGCTGGGGATTCTTGGTGGTGATGGTCCAGGTGTGCTCTGTTTACCTGTAGCTTACGGGGAGTTCACTCTTTAGTCCTTTTGAAGCAGGTTTGATCCACAGGGCTGTAGCTCCAGATTGTGCAGCATGCGCAGTCAGTCAGAGTTCAGGACCTGGTTGGTGCAAATCAAACTTCCAGCATGGACCCTTCTTCTTCTGTAGTTTCAAGCAGCGGGTCTGAGAGGCACTGCTCCTCTCAGATACTTATTCAGTGTTCTTTGGGATCACACAGGAGGAGGGCACTCCTGTCCAATGAGGTGCAGGGCAACACCCCAGGGCATGACCATTTCCTCCAAAGTGTGGCACAATGGTTTCCCAGGAAGCACTATTTCTCCAAAATTCAATATGGTTGAAGTCCCATCAGAGAGGCAAGAGCTGTCTAAACCAACCTTCAGGATGGCTCATCTCCATATTCTCCCTCCTCGGGGCATCTGCACATTCCTTCCTTAAGCCTGCCATCTGGCTGGGTTCAAAGAGTAGGGGTGTAAATTAAACTGGTTTCTCATGCCTATCTCCTCCGTCTATTGAAGATTATTGTTTATGACCCCTCCCCTGTCTCTGCCAATCCTATGCAGCAGAAGTCTCTCCTCCCAAAATGGCTCCTTAACCCCAGGGACTACTTATCACCTCATTAAAGCAGCCTGGCTAATCCTCTTAACTCTGACAAATCAGGACAGAGCACTGGAAAGCTGAATTTTGGCTTACAGATGATAAAGTCATATAACTTCTTACATTTTAGAATAAATTCAACAATAGCATATTGTTGGATTTATCAATACCATTCTAGTAAGTCCTTGAATGATATTTTATGATTCTCCAGGAGGGAATTATTAGTTAATAACTTCTTGCCATGTTAACCTATATGGGTGGAGATCAGCAATGGGGAAAACGAACTGGGCCATTTGTCCAACACCAGGGCCTATAAAACATCTTTGATAAGGACCCTGCCTATATCTACAGGAAACCTCACCCCTGGAACACCTATTGGAGACTTTAGGGGTTCAGAATATGCAAAAATGTAGCAGAGCCTCACTTCACAGTGCTCCTAGCACAAAAGTCGATTTTGGGAAGCACTTTACTACAATGTGGGCAGAGAAATGTGCAATTTTACTAAACCCAAGGCATATAAAACCTATTTTATACGGGTCCTCCTTATAAATAACTGACCCCCTACCACTGGGAGTGTGGGCACAATTTACATTTTAAAAGCAGCCCTGCAACACAGGACTGCTTTTAAACTGACCTCAGGCCTCAGCATTGCACACATGCAAGTGCAAAAAGGACTGCAGGCCTCTAAACTGCCATGCTCTATTATATACTAGGGACTTAAAAGTAGTTTTGATCGCCCTGCCCTATTATGTACTAGGGCCGATCCCAGGACCGATGTCCATATTACGGCTTGCCCTTCCGCAACCCTTTTCATGACAGGGATCCCACCATGTAATAGCTAGCAAAAGGGCAAAGAGGGGGCCCCCAACAGGGCCCCCGGGCAAAACTGCCCATGGGGGTAGGTGCAGGGAGCACATGACGTGCCCTCCCCACAAGTGTATGGTTATGCGTGAACTGTGTGGAATGCAGGACACGGTGCATGCCACACCATAAACGGACGCCCATTTGGTTGTGTCAGGGCCGCAGTATGCTGTGTAGGCTCTCCTATGGGCTTTACATACCGCCACCTGAATTGAAGTCATAATCCGGTGGGCAGGTGCACCACCGGCTTGGCGGTCTTCCTGGGATCGTAGCGTTGGTGGTCCCAGACGAAGACCGCCAAACTCGTATTAAGCCCCTAAATGTTTATAAGTATAAATCAATCCCTGTGATATTTAATCATGTTTATATAGCACTTATATCAACATGAATAAAAATTCTTGCAAAAGTTTGTTAATAAGTGTTTTTGCAAACAGCTTGCTAATGGTCGTTGACTTGTGAACAGTTCCCTCATAATTATCATTGCACCAATAATAACATGGAGAAGTAGAGGATGAAACAAATTAACATGCAGAATGAATCTATATAATGTATGCATTATTCCTTAATTCTTTATCTGTTTTTTTTGCCAGGAACATTAAGTATTTCAGCCACTGCCTATTCACCACCCTCCATGGCCCCCCCTCACCTTATTAAACTAACTATGTAACTGATCCCTTAGTTGATAGTGGAAGATCAGGAAAATGTATTGCTATATAAAGAAGGGGCTGTCTAGAATTCTTTTGAATTCGCCTAATTTATTTTTTCTCTGGTATATTTATGTGTGATCACAATAGAACCTACTGTATTTCTTTTCTTATCTCGCTTTTAGATCCACTTATATTTATTATTAAACACTTGTGTAAAGTGGCATCATTCTTATTTAAAATTACAGTTCATAAAACCTACTGTCTCTCCAAAATATTTGCAAAATATATCTGAATAGTACATATGTTGATGGCATTGTACCAGTTCTAGGCTAAATGATAAATATTGATAATAATAAATCAATTTGATTAATATTAAGGCCCTCATTATGAGGTGCAAATCCGAGCCCAGAAGCAAACGATGTGTGTGCTCAAATCTAGATTATAAATTGTGCAACACATTTGGACACAAATTGCCCCAAGTAATTCACAGAGGAATTTGGAACGAGGCAAAATTATTAAAATGTGCGTGTGGTAAACATGTCATCCCTCTTTCCCATATGAAAAGCTCAGAATAGGGCAGTACATTTGCCATGGGGAAAATTGGAAAGTGCAATAACCAATTTACCTTTAGGTGATTTTAATAGCCAGTGAACTATGAACTGTATCGCTAAAGGCATTTAGATCTTAACCCATCCCCGGCTCAACATTTTTGGATATAGCCCAGCACATTATTTTTGTAAAGTATGGGATATGGTAAACGACCTGTACCACTGCAAGTCTTTTATATGCTGTAAACTGTGTGGTTTTAACTTAACGTATTATTGTTTTCCTTTTTCTTTGTAAACATTTTACATAGTTTCAAATGAATATTGATGATCTTAAGAGAAATGCAGGTAGGTAGGACTGTATAACGGACACCTAGCTGAGGTTTTTGTTTTTTCCCCCTGCCTTCAGTCCTTAGCTCAAAATGTAAAACTATTACTAGGATGTCTTAGAAAGGGGTGGGATGAAAGATTTAATATCATCATTTTATGAAGCATTTTTATAATGTACTGGAAATGATATCGTCATCTATTTATTTTATTGTAACATTTTTTCTTTCTTTGTACTTTTATGGTCTATTTTGATAGATTGAATAAAGTTTATTATGATGAGGATGATGATGAATAGCCAGTGTTATTTGTAATGAGGGCCTATGTATTTAACCACATCATTGTTTATGACTCAAGTTTTTAAAGACATGGTTTCCTGATTTACAAATAAGTAATACATCTGCATCCATAGCAGGTCTCGCATAAACGAGTGCAGATTTGCTAAATTCACAAACATTCCCAGTAGTATGCCTGAAAAGAGGTGACAGGCAATGTCATGTGACATGTTTCCCCAACTCGCTTACCCCAATGCTTAATTTAGACAGTGTGAAATTATACACTGGGGAAAAGCAGCCCCAGGTGTAAATGCACATTTTATTTTCACAGGAAAAACATTTCTCACTTTGGAGAAATCCCTCCCTTACATCCCCACCATGTTTGGTATTACTCCTCACACCCCTTATATGGGGTTTGCAACTGTGTAATTCTATGCATTGATTGCACAGCCCTAAAATCACAATGACATGTTGGGAACCCCTTCTAAATTCCTGGTGCACATATATGTAGCCATTTTCAGCTGTAAATCTATGTTAAAGGAGGAAAATATCTCTATGAATTGAGCTCATAGTTATCACGTGCCTTCATGTCATGAAGGTGACTTTCAGCCATTACCAAACAATCAAAGGCCTTGTTGCAATGGCCCACAAATCCTGGTGGTTATTGCACACTCAGTCAGTTCATATACTGCTGGATATGGTATTTATCAGATGCACAATTACAGCACTATTTCGAGCCAATTGAAGTTTGCGCACCTGGGGATGTATTATTGAAAGTGGCCCGGTGGCGCAACAGGCATGACTGCTGGCTTTGTGCTCTCCCCGGACAGACGCGTGTGCAGCCCCTTCTGTAATACAGATAGCCCTGGAGCACATGTAGCGCCAGCACTTTCTCGAGGGGGCGTACCCTCATTTGAATGGGGCTGAGGCCCCTTGCAAATGAGGGAATCTCTTTACCTCCGCACCAGCGCCATATTATGGGCGCGGGCTCAAAGGCAAAGCAGCTGTCAGGAGGTGCATTGACAGTGCGCCACAAAAAGGTGGCGCTTTATCAATGCGCCTCCTGATGTCAGCCCTCTGGAGGGAGACAAGGGGGTCCCATTGACTCCCCAGACACCACTTTGCAGACAGGAGCAGTTACTCACAGCACCTGCCTGCAAGGGGATCTCTCTCTCCTTAAAAGTGTAGGCAGGTTGCCGCCTGCTCACTAAAACACTGAGGGGCATATTCACAAGGAGCTATCGCCGAATTAACGGCACTTTATCGCAGCCAAAGTCATGATAAATTTACCTCCCCATTCACAAGCCGGTGTTAACAGCCCACAGCACCAGTTTACCCGCGATAGCAGCCGCAAAAAACATCGCCACAGAGGACGCCCGCAAATATCGCTAATGAGATGCAGAGTAGGCGTTTCCGTGCCAAAAGTCGAGACAACATCAAACCTCAACATTCACAACGACCAGCCACATCGGGGATAAGAACACAAAACAGGCGATAAGGCGCATTAGCACCAGGAAATTTACACCTGCTCTGACCTGGTGTAAAGTCGGACGGTAGCCAGCACCACAAAAGGGAGCACAGCCCAGGGCCACATCCGAAGGGCAACAGATGCCATGGAGCCACTCATCATGCGGCCCAGACACCCAAGAGGGCCACAACACCCACCGCCACCACCCCAGGACCCCAACCCACACCCGGAACACCCCCCCCGGACCACCACAGACGCAGCGCAGACAAAGACAGCGGACCCCCAGGAAGTGTGCCAGCCGCACAGACCCAACATCTGACAATGTCACCGTCCACTACAGGCTGAAAGTGACAAACATCCTACGCAACCTGACCATCATCCCCTAACAGGCCTATGGCACCAACACAGCGGACAACCAACATCCCACTCCACACAAAGCTGCTGGCTTGGCTGCACCTGTTGGCCCCTGGGATCCCCCAACCAACACCCGCCAGAGTCGGAGGAGTCTCACAGCCAGCCACATCCAAGTCCCCCACACCTGTCCTGGACATCACCATCACCCTGGTACCCCAGTCCCCATACGTACAACACAATGCGCAGGATCCGCTGGAGACCAAGCAAGGACCATACGCCCAAGCAGGATGCACACACGTGTTGGGGGCAATACACAGTACACATGTACTACCTGTGCCCCCTGGTGACACAGCACACAATCACCGCAACAGGAAGCACACGTCTCACATCAATGTGCAGGCAACAACAGAACACCGTGGAACCCCCAACAATGTCGCCTTCAAATACACAGCCAGTGTGCATGATACCTTCATCCTCCGACAGTCCATCATCAACCAGCGTTCCCAGGATGGCAACAAGGGAAATGCACAGCCCCTTGGCAATATCCAAATGAACACCCCACACACCTCAACTCCACAACCATGGAACTCACAACTCTGGCAATGCACACGTCACAAAATCACATACAACAGGCACAACAACATGCCCACCCACCAGACACGACAGAACAACTTACAATGTTCACATGGGCAAGCCCTGAACATGAGCCAGCAACGGCATGGCACCTCAGCCACATAATAGCCGAATGTGGGGAGAGGTGGCAACCAGGCATGTGTGAAGGATGCAGTAGAACCATGATTGGAAAAGTACACAATGCCAAGAGTGGCGGAGATGTGCTGGACACACCGCAGTATGCAGAACACACCCATATCCATGGCGACATACACTGCTGGTGTATGGAGTGTAGTGGACAGTGGACGCCGCCATGTCACCCCAGCCAGTGGGGGACCTCGCGGAAATGTTGCCTGTTACGCCCCCCCCCTAAGCGTCACCGGAGTGGGATGGCCCGGCATACGCCACGCCAGCATAGGGGTGTGAATAAAAAGCACGTAGGCCTGGGCATGGTCCTCTTCCGGAAAGACCCACGTCTCTGCCAGGGCGGCGCCTCCCATCCCGCCACGAGGCCAGCGCCGTCCTCGTGAGTGGAGTTGCCTGCGATGCTGTGTGCCTGCCGGACCCCGGCACGCTGGACCACAAACCCGTCAGGCCCGCCCCTGCGCAGCCAGGCCACACTGATCACCTGCCAACACCGGCGTGTGTCAAGGAGGGCCCACCACGTGCCAGCGCAAGCTCCAAGCCAGAGGCCCCTGAGCTTGGCAGCCTCCTCAGACCATCACGGACTCCACGACACAGGCCCGCCTTACTCCTTTCTCGTTGACGCACTCTACTGCCGCCTTCGGCCCACTCGTCGGGCCAGTAGGTCCCATGTGTGAAACTGTGTCCTGAGTCATGAATGGCAGTGACCCCAAATCCGGGCCAGCGGCCACAGCACCAGACCCCCCCCGAACTGTGAGGCATAGTTCCATATGGGCATCTTGCGACACGTGGTGCCACTAACCCTGTTCAAGCCAGCCGGTGACACGTGGTGCCACTAACCCTGTTCAAGGCCAGCCGGCGACACGTGGTGCCACTAACCCTGTTCAAGGCCAGCCGGCGACACGTGGTGCCACTAACCCTGCTCAACACCAGCCGGCGACACGTGGATGAGGGACCAGGACTACTCTGCGGACCAGTAGGTCACACATCCAGCACCTAGTCACAAAGCACGAATGGCAGAGTCCACACCAGTGGTCGCACGGTGAGGTGTAAGAGGAAGATGCGGCTCAGTCCGGACGAATGCCGGGTCACATACACGGAGGTGACCGAACACGTGGTGCCACTGAACCTGAACTACGCAGGCCGGTGGGGCCATCCAACCTATGCCGGCGACACTCGGTGAATGGGCCGTGCTGACCGCTGCCTCAGGCCTACACCACGGTCAGGTAGGTCACACATTTGGAACTGAGTCTTGATTACACCATGGCAGTGAACATTATTTAAGGCAGAGAACAATTCACTATACACCCTTCGATGTGGTGGCAACAAGTCTGTGCATGGCATCACAACCACACGTGTCTGTGGGCCTATGCGTACTACTGCCCTCGGCCTACGCTGCGCACGAGTGGGATCACAGATTTGGAACTGAACATCGGTAATTCAAAAGGCAAAATACATTTCATCGCACGCACGGAGAGGCGTAAGAGGATGACGCGTTGCAGTCCGGAGGGAACAGGATCATCTTTACGGAGGTGATTGAACACTACCGACAACTGCCACTGTGTCACTAACTCTGTGCCTCGCGAGCCAACGACACGTGGCTGTGGGCCACTGCTGACTGCTGCCTCCGGCCTACACTGCGGTCCAGTAGGTCCCATGTGTGAAACTGTGTCCTGAGTCATGAATGGCAGTGACCAGATGTCTACTGCAGGGGTGATATCACTAAACTCCCTGCTATCAGTGAAGCAAACGAATGCATTACAAGCACACAACACGTGTCTGTGGGCCCATGCTGACCGCTGCCTCCGGCCTACACTGTGGTCCAGTAGGTCACAGAGTCTTGATTTGGCAATGTTGGAGTTCACATCTGTGTACCGGCATCATCGCAGACTGCATCCCCTCTCAGCACCTGTGCCACTGAGTGTGTTCCCCGACATTCATGGACACTCAGTGGTCCTACATTGGTGGCGTTTGAGTCTATGGAATAGGGGCTAGTTCTCATCCTCATGTAGCGGATACCGAATTGTTGGTGAAAACGAGGGTTGCGCTTTCCACTCCTCCATTTGCTGCTTCCAGATAACATCAGACCTTCCGCATCATGCCCTGGAGGACACCTTCCACTGTCCCCTGCAACCCTCCGCAACATACACCTCGGACATTGATGGGGACCCTCTCAGGTCGCATGGCCCATCTGACTGCACCGCAAGTCACCGCAAGTCACCGTCCCGTGGCTGGGTGCCTGTGCCGGCCGGAGTGCATCCGGGGCCACTAACTCTGTGCTGCTCAGGCCTGGGACCCCTTCTTCTGAGACATTGAATGGCCTCTGTAGCGATGGTCTTGGGGTCATCAACCCCATGTGTCTGTGGCCCTGCGCTGTCCGCATCCTCCGGCCTCAACTGCGGGCCACACATAGCATCGAGTCTTGACCGGCCCGGACACCGCATCACCGCAGGAGGCACACGCCACCACCGCAAGTACCACCTCCAACCGCCATCTGCCAGAGTCGAAACGGTGGTCCTGACAGACCTACGGAGTTGCTCAGACCTGTCGTGGATGCCATCATCGGCCTGATACCCTGCTCAGCACTCCAGGTGCCAGTGACTCAGTGCACCGCAAGCCATTGTCCGTTACTGATTGAGTTTTGTGCTGTTGTGAGGTTGCGCAGCAATGTCACCTCATGCAGTGGGGAAGACCTGGGACTATGATGAGTAAGATGTGTCAAGTGTGCGGACGGGAGAAGGCACAGACAATGGGAGGGCAGGAGGCAACAGCCCCAAGGCAGGAATGCAGACTGGTGGTGGTAGTCAAGCTACACACCCGGATCTATTACTGGGTATTGCGCTGTGGACTGCGGACGCAACTGTCACCTCAGGCAGTGTGGGAGACCTGGGACGTTGATGAGGAAGTTGATGCAGGTGTAACACACCCCACTGCATCTGCATCAGGACTAACCCGAAGGGACACAATCCTAGCAATTTCTTCACATGAGCGCGCTCTTCTCTAGTGCCCGTACCTCAGTGCACTGCAACTCACGGAACCTCCTGACTGAATATTGGGTGACCTCTGTCCTTACTCCGGATCCCTCCATGTTGCTCTGCAGTTGACTCTGTTATGCTGGTGTTTTCTGTTTCCATTACACTGGTGTCCACTGTTCAGGTTGTTGCCAGCACCAAGCACTCCGTGCGGGCTGGCTTATACTCACCCCACACACATCCAGCACAGGCATCACTATACATGTGGCCCTGCCAATAAAGGGGCTGGGCGCACGTGCCCGTAGCCAGTTCAACATGATATGTGCATGTGTCCCTGTGGTCTTGTTGTATGCATGGGGGCCCTGGGCCCTACGACATTACATTGTGCTGTGTACAGCAGATGCAGACATGTCACCGCAGGCAGCGGGCTAGAACCTGGACATGTAGCTTTGTCGTCACCCACTCAATTCGTAAAGGGAGTGGACTGTGCCGTCGTACGCAGAGCCAACGTGGGTGTGTGACTGATATGTGCGTGCCCCTGGGCGTGGTTCTGTACTGGGTATGTGCATCTGCATGTGTCTCTATGGCAGTGTGGGTCTCCTTTGTGGGGTGTAGGTGGTCCCTGAAGGGTATTGGACACCCACGTATGTGTTCTAGTTCGCATTCCATGGGTTCGGCAACACCCGCACCTGTTGGGCCACCTCCTTTTGGCGTTCTGACACGTGGCATTGGGGTGCCATGTGTGAGTCGGTGAAGTGTTGTGAGCCAGCCGTGATTGCGGGTGCTTCATGCTGTGTGGTCTGTTGCAGGGGCTGGGTTCTCCTCTGAGTAGCTTGTCTGCCCTGGTCCTGGTGGTGGGTTGTGTGGGATGTCCATGGGCTGTTGTAGGACGTCGGTGTCGAAGGTGTGGTGTTCGTCTCCGGCATCACTGATGGGTTGTCTGTTCTGACCTGCTGGAGGTGTTGTTTGGCCCTCTGCATTGTGAAGGGGAGGTGCATGTTGGCATTGTGTTGGCGCCTTGTTCTTGTCGACATGCAGACTGTGTGACAATGTACATTGTGACTGTTTGGGCGGTGGTGGCTATTTGAGTTGGGACAGTGTACATTTGGCCTACATGGTTGATGTGGGGTTGTAGCCGTAGATATGCATTTCACAGTTCCCTGCTCTGTCCAATGTGATTGTTCTGTTTCTGCGCCTGGGCGGACCCAGTTGTGTCCCCTGTTCTGCAGTGTGGGTGTTGCACTTTGTGCCACATTGTCATGGTATGTGCTGTGATTGCTATGTGTGTGTGCTGCAGTGTGCCACGGGGATGGGGGACATGTCCCTGGGTAATTGTGGGTGTGCAGTGTGCTACACCTCGTTGTGCATGTGTGCCATTGTGCCCATCACCCCCCGTCACCCCAATCCCTGTTGGATCCTCACCCTGTTGTTGTTGTGTCGGGTCCTGTCGAGCTGTGTCCGTACTCCCACCTCCTTGCACCGTCTCCACACTGATGACTGTGGCCTGGGTTTCCTCCAGCTCCTCCTGTGGCGCTGGACTGCCACCTCCTGTCGCCGTTGCTGCCGTCCTGTTGGCAGCGGGTTTGTGCCTGGTTTAGTTTGTCATGTCCTGGCGGCGCCTCTTGGCCTCCTGGATTGGCCTCCTCGGCACTCCGACTGCATTCCAGGTGGTCTGCTTGTGGGTCAGTTGGTCTGTGGGGGTTGTGGGTTCGCGTTGACCTCTGCGCTGGGTCAGGGTGCATCCATGTTGCTACGTGCTTTGGGTTGTTTCTGGTGTGTTGTTTCTGTGGTTTTTATGGTGCAATTTCCCGCCAGACGCGTGGGATTTGCAGGCCTGTGGCTGCATTTCGCTACTTTTTGTACCGCGATTGGCCTCATCGCATGATTTCTCGCGTTTCGCATTTTTTCAGCGTGGCGTTGATTTTCACGCTGACATTTGACGCGTTATCTGGTGACTATCGCATGCTACCGCCTTGTTGTGAATTCCACGTTGACACGGGGTTATTTTCCCGCGATAGGCTGCGATATTGAAAGTTGCGTTACGCTACTCTTGCGGTAGTTATCGCACGTTCTTGTGAATATACCCCTGAGTGGCTTTGAAGCAGCCACTCCGTATTTCACTTGAATGTGCTGCCCCCAGGGCAGCATGAGTTTGCGACTGCCCTGAGAGCAGCACATTCAACATAATAGGGTGCACTTACCCTGCTTCTGCCTGGCTCACCTGTTTGAAGGTATGCCATTGAACAAACAGGGAAAGTGAGCCCTTTATGTAATAGGGCCCCTGTGGCCATATTGCGTATACAGCACAATTTCCTTGTTTGCGCCACGGCACACCTTTCAAAAGGTGTGCCCTGCGCAAATAAGGAAAGTGCACCTGTGAGAAAGTCATCCTTTTTGCCCTGATCACCCCCATTTCTTGATTGATACTGGTGGTAATTGACGCTGATTGTGCCCTGGGCTCTGCTTACCAGACCTAGGGCCAGTGCTCTGATTAAAAGGTATATGGTAATTAGGTTTAATTACAATTGATACTGTCAGCTTAGCTGTAAGTCCCTAGTATATAAAAGGGCATGTAGGTTTAGAGGCCTAGTACACTTAATGCACTAAGTGTGCACTACTGTGTTGCGTGCTGTCATTTTAAAGGCAGCCCTGCTTTTCAGGCTGCCTTTACATTAAAATTATATGCACATTCGAGTTTGGAATTGAAGGTATTTCCAAAGCCTCAAACTACCTTATTTTACATATAAGTCACCCCTAAGGTCTCCCTGATGTGCCCCAGGGGTAGGGTGCCTTGTAACTTTGAGAAAGGTCATTATAAAAGATGTTTTATATGCCCTGGTGAGGGAAAAACTGCCAATTTAATGTTCCCCATTGTAGCACAATGGCTTCATAGGCTAGCATGGGACTACTTTATTAAAGTGTAACTATTGAAAGAAAGGAGGTAAAAATGTACTTCATAGTATCAAAATGAGAGTTAGAATAAATCCAACAACATGCCACAGTTAGATTTATTATAAGTATCACAGAAAATAAGCTATAGAACTTTATTTTCTGTGTGCCAAAATCCAGCCTTCCAGCAGCCCTTCTCTGATTGGCCAGCTTCTGACAGGCTGAACCAGCCTGTCTTAATGAGGTGTGAAGTAGCCTGACTAGTGACAAAGGATTTCCTGTGGGAGTAAAACTGCACGCTGCAGAGCAAAAGGGCTGGAGTAGCTAAACTGGTCTTCAAAGAGAGAATGACACCCTCACATCCTTCATCCCCCTGCCAGACAGGAGACCCTATAATTCGATTAACAGAGGGGCTGGAAGGGGAATGTTAGGGAAACTTAGCCACACCAGTGAGTTGATTTAGCCAGATCTAATCCTCCAGGAGAGAGTTTCTCCATTTTGGATTTTGGAAGAATAGTGCTCTCTGGGACACGAATATGCCACACTTTGGAGGAAGTTGTCATAATTCTGGGTGTCACCCTGTACCCCACTGGTCAGGGGTGCCCCCGTGCTTGTCACCCAGGAACAATCGATAAATATGGGAGAGCTGAACAGCAACTCAGATCCCTGCCTGAAACTACAAGGAGAAGGAGGACTGCCCTGCTAGAACCCTGGTCTGCACCCCAAAGGACTGCAATCTGAATGACTGCACCTGCTGCACACTGTGGAACTACAGTCCTTAGGGACTTAGCCTTGCTTCAAGAAAGTGAAGGAGTGGGCTCCCTGAAAGCAACAGGTTAAAAGAGCGCCACCTGCATCAGCTCCACCAAGAAGAACCCAGCTGGAAGACATCCAGAGGACTTTTAAGGAGTTGGCCAGGTGCATTCTGGGAAACGTGGTCCCATCATCCCAAGGACCATCTCAGAGCTTCTAGACCCTTGGATTGGTGTTTTGGAGACTTTAAACCCACAAGCGGGACTTTAGGAAGAAGTTCCAGAAGTTTGAAGACGTTTGGAGCAACTTTTGTAAAAAGCTCCATGAGGTGACCGACCCATCGACGAGAGGCGTGCCGACAATGTCGAACCGTGACCCGGCCTGGATTTCAGGTTCGACACGCAGAAAGCTCCAGAGCTCTAGACTTTCAGGATTTCACTGAGGCCTCACGCTGAGCCAAGCTACCAGGGGTTAAGCAAGGGAATCAGTTATTGAAACCTTGATTGACCTTATATTGTGATTGTAGCCTTATTACTAGTGGTAGGTACCACTTTCCAACATTTGGTGTTCAGCGGTAAGGATATGTACTTGTGTTTAAATTACACCAGACAGTAAATTAAGTTAAGATCATTAAAAATTAAGAAAATTGACTCAGAACAAAATTTGACTTTTGGAAATATTTTAATTTGAACTAAACTATTTTTAATCCATTTTTTGTTTATTTTTCTAAATTGTTTTCTCTCTAATTTGCAAAGTTTTTTTTAAGTGACCAAAAACTAGGGATACCATGCAGTTTGATCTAGCTAACCTGTCCAAACTCACAGTAGATGAGCTTAGGGTAAAGTGCAGGTCCAGGGGGCTACCTAATAACAATATCAGGAAGGCAGAACTGATTAGGGGCCACATGCATCAAGCTATTTTGCGATCGCAAACAGTGCAAATCGCAAAAATTGCCCGTTTGGGATCGCAAAATAGCCTTAAGCAATGCATCAATAAAATTAGCAGAATCACCCTCATATTCGCAAAAAATAGCGATTACCTATTTACCGATTCCCAAATAGCGATTCTGTATTAGCGAATCGCTAATTGGTAATCGCAAACCTATGCATGAAAAATTTGCAAATAGCGAATTAGCTGGGTATCGCAAATTGCATTTGCAAACTAGCACCAAATGAAATCAGGTGGTAACCATTTCAAAAGCCTCAAATCAGGTGGTAACCATTGGCAAACTATTTAAGCACGCCCAGAAGGCCTCAGAATGTTTCACAATGGCAGCGCTCTACGTCATGGCAAGGAGGATGTGGCTACGAGCAGCAGCACAGAGAAGAAGGAGGATACAGGAGCGCATTTTCAGAGTGCGCCGTACATTGTTGGGGCAGACAGAGGAAGAGATATATGACAAATATGAGTTGAATGCAGACAAGATCTATGATCTCAAAACTGAATTAGATCCCCAACTGCAGCGTCAGACTCGCAGGACACATGCCATCCCCACTCATGTGCAGGTCCTATGTTCACTGCACCTCCTAGCGTCAGGTAGCTTCCAGGGAGTAATAGCTGCAGCTGGAGGTGTTTCCCAAAGTGCCCTATTGCGCTTTTTCCACTCATTCCTTGACGCCATGTTGCAGAGGATACACCACCACATAAGGTTTCCTACAACACCACAGTAATTGCAGCAAACAAAATATGATTTCTATCAGGTAGCCCATTTTCCCCACGTAATTGGTCGCATTGATGGGACGCATGTTGCAATTTGTCCGCCCTCAGTGAATGAGTACATTTACAGGAACAGGAAATCATACCATTCAATAAACATACAAGTCATATGCAATTCCAAACACATTATCACAGACATAGTGACTAGTTACCCTGGCAGTATACATGATTCCTACATCTTCAGACACAGTGGCATACACACTCGTCTCCTTGGGGGTGAATTTGGCGAAGGATACCTACTTGGTAAACATATGTAATACTGTCTTGCAGATTCTTTGGACATGGTGCCACATAGCAGTGAGTAATCTGTTGCTTTACACCCTGTGGGTGACAGCGCATATGCTGTGCGCTCATTCATACTGACGCCATACCTGACTCCAAGTACCCGAAGTGAGCAGCGATATAATGAGGCGCATAGTTCCACCCGCAACGTGATTGAGAGGACATTTGGATTACTTAAAAGTAGGTTCTGCTGCCTCCACAAAACTGGTGGTGCATTGCAGTACAGGCCAGATACCCGCTGCAAAATTGTGGCCACTTGTGCCATGTTGCACAACATTGCAACTTCTAGAGGCATACCCCTGGAACTCTCTGACAGTGAGCCTGAGGAAGACAACCAGCCAGGGCAACCACCACAAGCAGCACACGGGACGAGCGCAGCAGAGGGGAGACTGAGACATGCAAAAATCCCACAGCATTTCTTTTAAGGTGGGTAGTGATGAGACGACACAATGCATGCTCAACTGTTTTATTAAACAAAATGTGGTAGTGTTAATGCACGCATACCATGTGCAAATTTGCATTGTGGTTAAAAAATTTAAACAACATGGCATTGCCATTGGACTTGAATGTCAGCCCAGACAATTTGCATTGTACTGGTTACCTCACCAGATTTAACTTTGTCCCTTATTCCACTTCCTGCGGCCACGCACACCCGTGGGCCTTTCTGTGGGCTCTGCCACATCCCTTGTAGAGCCTTCGGAGGCAGTGGTACTCCTAGTACTGCGCCTCCTGCATGTGGTCACTGGTGCCAGGAGACTATTCAGGCTGGAGGCCTCCTCACTCTCCCCCCCCCACCCAGTACATTTTTGCCACCAACTGCAGCAGTCTGCAATCGCTCCACGGCATTGGTGACCTGTATAAGGCCCCTGGCCACATCCCTACAGCAATGGGTCATCTCCACCTGCATCCCCACAGCACGACAGGACAGCTGAGCTGTGGTTGTGCTCAGGTGATTGATGGCCCTAGTGTACCCATATAAGCACACCATCAAGTGATGAAGCCTTTTCCGTTGTGACACCTGGTCGTCCTGCATCACCGTGCACAACTCATGTATGGCTTGGCTGACATTAGAAAAATTGTCATTTGTGCCCCTCTGTCCTTCCACCACTGCAGTGGTGAGTTCCTTCATGCAGTCCCTTATTTCTGCCATGTTTGTGGACAATGTACTGAGTTGGGCCTGCATTAAGCGCATGATCTTACATAGTAGGCACTGCACCTTCAGCATCTGTCCCTCCAGACCACCTCAGACAGCAGACCCATCATCCTCTGCAGCGCCCATGTGAGCCCTTGCACTGCGCCTCTGGAAATGGACGTTTCTGTGCCGCATCAGTACCTCTGGTCTTGGTGTGGGGGTATGCCCAGCCTGTGGTGTGTGAGGGTCAGGTTGGCTCTCCTCTTCAGTTTCAAAGGCTGGAAGTGGTGGCACTGTGGTCCTGCGTCTTGTGGATGCAGGTATTGTTGTTGCTGGTGCCACTTGTGTCTCCTCTTCTGACTGTGCCTGAGTATCCTGGGTGTCATGTCCTTCACCACCATCAGACTCCTGCGCAGCTGCATCTGTGATGTTAAACAGTGCAAGTTCAGTATTTTTGTTGGACATGTATGTCATATTGCGCATGGCATTGTTTAATAAAGTTATTTAGTTACACACGAGGTCTAGTTTATTCACTTGCTTGTTGTACTTTGATGCACTAATTCTGTTTTGATCCCTCCTTGCCTTTCCTACTGTAGTTGTCTTCTGCTAATACCATAATGCATTTGGGTGTTGCAAGTAAAATGTAGACTGGAGTCAGATTTGCTACACTAAGCCTGATCTACTTACGGGGGAGATTTTTTAGATTTACGAATGAATGATTATTTGCATGCATCTTACCTTGTGAGGTACAGGCTTGTGCCGAGGTGTCTATCTGTGTGACCCCAACTACTGCTTCCGGCTGAAGTGTTGACTCCTCCATGTCCTCCAGGGGTGTGTTGCCAGTTTGGGATGATGACCCCCCTCCTGTCTTGGCATCCGCAAGCCTTGCGACAACCCTTTCCTTTGCACTGCGCAGGTCTGCTATGGAGCGATGTGTGACCCCCACAGCATTGATCCTGGATTGGATCCCAAGCCATATCTTCCTTTTCTCCGACTCTGGGACCTGGAGTGACTGCTTGCCAAACAGTTTGTCATGGCTCTGGACCACTTCCTCAATGAGGACTTCAAGTTCTTTGTCGTTGAATTTCAGCTTCCTCTTGCGCCCTTCTGCATTTTTCTCACTAGTTCCAGGAGCCATGCTGGTGTCCTTGCAAAGGTTCTGGTCTCCCAAATACTTCCTTCTGCTCTGCTCCTGCAGTCTGCCTCCTCGTCTGTCTCTCTCAGTGCACAGGTGTGAGCATTTCCTGCATCACTTTCTGGTTGTGATGTCATCATGCTGCATCCAATACTCCGATTCGCTATTTGCAAATCGGTAATTGCTGATTTGCTTTTTGCGATTCGGTATTTCGCTATCGCTAATAGTGATAGCGAATTTCACCGATTCGCAAATTTTTAGCAAATTTTTTGATGCATGGACTTTTGCGATTACCAAATAGTGATTTCTTATAAATCGCTATTTGGTATTCGCAATATGGGACTTTGATGCATGTGCCCCTAGGTCCCTTAAGATCTGGGCACAGACAGCTTCAGAGAGGAAAGGGGGGGGGGACAGTGGCCCCTCCAACCACTTCCAGAAGGTGAATGATGACAACCTGCTCATTTCTTTAAGTACCAGGTTCATACCTCCAGCTAAAGGAGGGAGGGGAGGTTACCCCATAGAGGAACGAGAGCTGTTCCTGGCAGAGAGACAGCTTGAGGCTCAGTTAGAGTCCATAGCTTTAGAGAAGGAGAAGCTGGAATTAGAGAAGAAGATGTGGGCAAGGGAGGAAGAGAGAAGAAATAGTGGCAGCTACAATGAGGAAGGTGCTGAGATGTCCAGGGGATGTGGGGTTGATTCCAGGCTTCCCAAGGAAATAGTGCCCAAGTATGTAGAAGGGGAAGACATTGATAAATGGATGGCTGCATTTGAAAGGGCCCTTGAGATGAGAGGGGTCTACTCTAAGTATTGGGGTTCACTTCTTTCGGAATTGATCCCAGTAGCTTGGAGGGATAGTCTCCTGACCCTACAGGTGGCAGAGGCAAAATCTTACTCCCACATGAGAAAATGTCTAGTCAGGAAATTTGGTCTAACTCCAGAGCAGTAAGGGTTTTGTTCAGGGACACCCAGAAAGTACACTCACAGTCCTGGGTGGACTTTGTAGACATCTCAGAGAAGGTACTAGAGTGCCGGATTGAAGGTAACCAGCTTAGTACTTATGAGGGGCTGTACAATTTAATTCTTAAGGAGCACACCATGACTCATTGTGTACAAGAGAAGTTATGCCACTACCTAGTGGACTCTAAGCGTTCTAGTCCCAGGGAACTAGGAGAGGCAGCTGATGAGTGGGTGAGGACCCAGGGTTCTAATCAACACCAGGGGGGTGATCAGAAGAAAGGAGGACAGGTCCCCTCCCAGTGGAAAGATGATAAAAAAGCAAAAGAGTCCTCACAAATCCAAAATAAACTGTGCCGGGGCAGGGACCCCGAGCCAATCCACTTTCGAAGGGAGGGGGCTTTAGGGGACGTCCTTTGATCCTGAAAATGCAGGAAAGTTCCTTGAGGCAGGGCAGTGTTATGACGGTCTGGACACAAAAGAGGAGATGCTGTTTGCTCAAAGGAGCCCCCCACTGGTGGGCAGTCCCAGGGGACTGTCAGTGTAGGTACGGGGTGGAGATATTTCCAGAGATGTGGAAGGGGTTAACAGAGGCAACCTTGGTGTCCTTGGACGGGGTGGAAATTGTAACCCTGGGCGCCTTGCCTCCCAGTATGGAGAGGCACAGGCAGAGGCCTAAAATCAATGGAACTGAGGTTGAGGCTCTGAGAGATACAGGAGCTGGTGTGACCATGGCCACAGAGAAACTGGTGTCTCCAGAGCAGATCATACCTAGTGTGTATCACCAGGTAACCTATGCAGACTGCAGTGCCAAACTCCATCCCATGGCTATGGTAAGTTTGGAATGGGGAGGTGTGACAAGCCCTAAGAAGGTAATTGTGTCTCCTGCACTCTCAGTAGAGTGGCTGCTAGGAAATTATCTTGAAACATCTGACTGGTCAGCGGTGAAGAGATTGGTCCATACAAGGATGCCGGATCTCCCTGAGTGGATATGTGCTGTGACCAGGTCACAGATTATACAGAAGGGAAATGCTGGACACTTGGACCCTGGAACAATGGGTCAAGCATCCAATGACAAGGGAAAGGGCAATGGACCTGGTGAACCAACCCAAGGCACTTCAGAGGTGCATGAGGAATCTGACCAAGAGGGGAGGGTCTGACCTCTTATGTAGGAATTCCATCCCTGCAAAATCTGTAAGATTTGGTAGAATTGACAGGAGCTGGAGGACCCTCCAGAGAGGAGTTTTGTCAGGGACAGAGAGAGTATCCCACTCTGGAGCGCTTGAGGCAGATAGCCTCAGACCAAGAGGAGGGGGATGTTAGTGGATTCCACAGAGTCTACGGGGAGGATGGATTTCTCTGTACTGATTCCAGACACCTCAAGGAAGGAGCCACCAGGAGGTTGGTAGTATCCCAAAAGTACAGAGAGTTCCTCCTCACCTTAAGTCATGAAATCCCCTTGGCAGGTCATTTAGGTTTGAATAAGAGTTGGAACCGGTTTGTTAACTATTCCTATTGGCCCAACATGACTGCCAAAGTGAAGGAGTTCTGTAGCTCCTGAGTCACCTGTCAGGCCATTGGCAAGACAGGGGGCGAGCCAAAGGCTCCCTTTATACCACTGCCAGTGGTTCTGACTCCCTTTGAGGGGGTGGGCATTATTGGTACCCTAGACCCACCAACTGCATCAAGGAACAAGTATATCTTGGTAGTAGTGGACCATGCCATACGATACCCTGAAGCACTCCCCCTCAGGACAGTCACTGCTCCTTCAGTGGCTAGCGACCTACTTGGTGTGTTCACCAGAGTGGTTTTCCCAAAGGAGGTTGTTTCAAATAGAGGCATGAATAATTTGTCTAGCTATCTGAAGGCGATATGGGGAGGATGTGGAGTTACCTATAAGTTCACAACCTCATATCATCCCAGGACTAATGGTCTGGTGGAAATGTTCAATAAGACCCTGAAGGGCATGATTAATGGGTTGTCTGACAAACTCAGGAGGAGATGGGATACTCTCCTCCCATGCCTACTTTTTGCCTACAGGGAGGTCCCACAAAAGGGGGTTGGCTCTAGCCCCTTTGAATTGTTGTTTGGGTGCCTTGTAAGAAGGCCATTTTGCCTGGTGAAAGAGTCTTGGGAAAAGCTGCTCAAGGAAGCCAAGGACAATGTGCTAGATTATGTACTAGGCCTGAGATCTCGCATGGCAGAGTACATGTACACAGCAAACAGGAAATTAGAGGCCAGCCAGGAGCTCATGAAGCACCATTATGACCAAAAGGATAACATGCCTGAGTACACTCCAGGACAATTGGTGTTGGTGTTGGAGCCTGTGACTCCTGGGCCCTCCAGGACAAGTGGACTGGGCCCTTTCCAATCCTTAAGAAGAAGAATGAGGTTACCTACCTGGTAGACCTTAAAACCCAGGCACCCCCACACGGTCCTGCATGTCAATAGGTTGCAACCCCACCAAGACAGGGAAGACATGACCATGTGCATTGTCACAGATGAGGGAGGAGAGGAGGAGACTGAGCCAGTGCCAGACCGCCTCTCCAACAATGTGCAAGATGGGTCAGTGGAAGAAGTAGTACTCTCTCCCAGGTTGACAGACCAGCAGCACAGAGACTACCAGCAGTTGCTGGGATAATTTGCTGGTCTGTTCTCTTTGACCTCAGGTATCACTGATTGGTGTATGCACAACAGTAATACTGGTGCCAGCATGCCTTTCAAAAATAAACTGTATAGGTTGTCTGACCATGTCAGAGCCAGCATCAAGGCTGAGGTAGCTAAGATGCTGGATTTGGGGGTAATTGAGCCCTCTGATAGTCTATGGGCCAGTTCAGTGGTGCTCAAACCTAATTCCCAGGGGGGAAAGAAGGAGTTACGGTTCTGTGTGGACTACAGAGGACTGTTTGCAGTCACTAAGACCCATGCTTACCCTATACCTAGAGCTGATGAGCTCATTGACAGGTTAGGGGCTGGAGAGTTCCTAAAGACATTTGATTTGACCTCAGGCCACTGGCAGATTGCCCCCAGTGAAGGGGCCAAAGAGAGGTCAGCATTCTCCAAACCAGAGGGCCATTACCAATTCAAAGTAATGTCCTTTGGCTTAAAGAATGCCACTGCCACCTTCCAAAGGTTGGTGAACAGGGTCCTGTCTGGGCTGGAACAGTTCAATGCAGCTTGCCTGGACAATATAGCTGTGTACAGTTCCAACTGGGAGGATCACCATCCCACCTGAAAGAAGTGCTTTGGGCCCTGCAAAAGTAGGCCTGACTTTAAAGGCCATAAAGTGCCAAATAGGTCAGAGTTGAGTTGTGTACATGGGCCACTTTGTAGGTGGAGGCCATGTGCAACCTTTCCAGCCCAAAATTCAAACCATTTTGGATTGGGCGGCTACTACAACCCAGCCACAGGTCAGGGCATTCCTTGGTCGGACTGAGTATTACAGATGGGTTGTTCAGAACTATGGGACCATTGTGGCTCCCCTGACAGAACTCACCTCTAAAAAAAACAGTCCAAGAAAGTCAATTGGACCCCACAGTGTCAGAAGGCCTTTGACACTCTGAAAGAGGCTATGTGTTCAGCACCAGTGCTACTGGAATTTGTGGTTCAGACAGATGCTTCAGAACAAGTTATTGGGGCAGAACTGGCACAAGTGAATGAAGATGGCCTTGATCAGCCAGTTGCTTTAATCATCAGGCAACTTCTCCCCAGAGAACAAAGGATGAGTGCCATTGAGAGGAAAGCCTTTGCTATCTGTTTGGCACTCACTTCAGTGTTCAAACTAACCACAGACAGCTCAGATGGTTAATGCATGTGAGGAGGGAAAATCCTAAACAGTTGAGGTGGCCCATTTCCCTACAGGGAATGGACTTCACAAAGGAACACAGACCTGAGACTTCTCATGCCAATGCAGATGGACTTTCCATGTTTTTCCACTTAGCTAATGTGGACCACCAGGCAGTAGGTTAGTTACACATCACCTTTTGTTTGTGGAGGGGGGTCTGTGTGAGAATGTCATTCTTTTTGCCTTGATCACCCCCATTTTTGATTGATACTAGTGGTAACTGACTCTTATTGTGTCCTGGGCTCTGGTACCAGACCCAGGGCCAGTACTCTGATTAGAAGATATATAGTAATTAGGTTTAATTACAATTGGTTCTAAAAGTCTGGCTGTGAGTCCCTAATATATAATAGGTCATGTAGCTTTAGAGACCCAGTAGATTTAATGCACCTAAGTGTCCCCTACTGTGTTGCCTGCTGTCATTTTAAAGGCAGCCCTGCTTTTCAAACTGCCTTTACATTAAACTTATATGCAAATTCGACTTTGGAATTTAAGGTACTTCCAAAGTCTCAAACTACCTTGTTGTGACATACATGGCATCCCTAAGGGCTCCCATATGCACCCCAGCGGTATGGTGCATTGTAACTATAATCAGGGACATTATAAAAGATGTTTTATATGCCCTTGTGAGGGAAAAACGTCCAATTTAATTTTTCACAATGGCTCCGAAGGCTAACATGGGAATAATGTATTAAAGTATAACTAATGAAAGAAAGAAGCTAAGAATGTACTTCAAAGTATTAAAATTACAGTTGAATAAATTTAACAACTTGCTACTATTAGATTTATTATAACTATAACAGTTATAGAATTTCTTTTCTGTGAGCTAGCCTCCGCCAGACTGAGACAAACTGTCTTAATGTGGTGTGAAGTGGCCTGACTAGAGACAAAGGATTTTCTGAGGGAGGAGACCTGCAAGCTGCAGAGCAAAAGGCAGGATGGTGGGGTGGAGTTGCCAAACTGCTCTTTAAAGAGGTAATGACAGTTTAGGACAGCACAGACTCACCCCCACATCCTGCACCCCCACCAGCCAGACAGGATCCCCTATAATTAGATTATCAGAGGGGCTAGAAAGGGAATGTTAGGGAAACTTAGCCACAACAGTTGGTTGGCTTAGCCAGATCTAACCCTCCAGGAGAGAGTTTCTCTGTTTTGGATTATGTAAGAATAGTGCTTTCTGGGACAAGAATATGCCACACTTTGGAGGACATTGTCATACTTCTGGGTGTCACCCTGTACCCCATTGGTCAGGGTTGCCTCCCTCCTGGTCACAAAAGAGCAATGGATAAATATGGGAGAGCTGCACAGCAACTCAGATCCTTGCCTGAAACTACAAGGAAAAGAAGGAGTGCCCTGCTGGAACTCTGGTCCTCACCCCAAAGGACTGCACTCTGAATGACTGCACCTGCTGCACACTGTGGAACTACAGCCCTAAGGACTTTGTCTTGCTTCAAGAAGTGAAGACATAAACTCCCTGAAAGCAACAGGTTAAAATAGCTCTATGTGCATCAGCTCCACCAAGAAGAACCCTGCTGGAAGGTGTCAAGGGGACTTTTAAGGAGTTGGATAGGTACATTCTGGGAAACGTGATTCCATCATCCCAAGGACCATCTCAGGGCTTCTAGACCCTTGGATTGGTGTTTTGGACACTTTGAACCCACAAGAGGAGCTTCAGGAAGAAGTTCCAAAAGTTTGGAGACGTTTGGGCAACTTTTGTAGAAAGCTCCATGAGGTGACCGACCCTTCGACGAGAGTCAAGCCGCTGATGTAGAATCACGACCCGGCCTGGATTTTAGGTTCGTCCCGTTGAATACTTCCAGGATTTCACCGAGGCCTCCTGCTGAGCAAGGCCACCGACGTCGACTTGAAATCTGGCCTGATGAGGAGCCTCACTCAAGATTGAGAGACTGGACCTAATATTGTGATTGTGGCCTTATTACTAGTGGTAGGTCCCTACTTACACCTACTTGTAAATCACTTTCCAACAGTGCCGTATTCGAAAGAATGTGCTGCCCCCAGTGCAGCTGTGAACTTCCACTGCACTGGGGGCAGCGCACTCAAGTGAAATACTGAGCAGCTGTTTAAAAGCTGCTCCATATTTCTCTGTCAGGCGGCAACCCTCCTGCAATTTCAAGGGGGATTAGAGATACCCTTGCAGGAGGGTTGTAGAAAGGTGGAAATGTATGTGGTGTGGCTGGGAGGCCTTACTGTGTAATATTAACACAATACCCAAAGATGGACCTCAGATTCACTTTAGTGACCATTAGCTCAGTCTTGGTAGAGTGGCAAAGAGCAGTCAGGCTAACTTAGAGGAACATGTGTTTCACAGGAACATGTGTTTTAGAGTACCAACATAGACGATAAGTAATTGACATGACTTGAAAGCAATCTGACACCAATTTATAAAAATGTATTTGTTTTTATATAAAGTTAGACACCAAATCAAAATCAATACAAGGCGGATTACCGGAGTTATCGATTTTAAAGTGAAGATTAGATCGGTTTTTGGCAGAGCTGTCAAATTTTACCATTGTGGTCGATGGAGAACACAGAAGGTTGCTTGCAGGGTGAGATCCACTGAACCCATTTGGAGTTAAGCTCTTGCGGGTCCCTAGACCAAGTCTCAACAGTCAGCACAATTTTACCTTGCCCAGGGATTCTGGGTGCAGAGGTGACTTGGCTGTCCTTGGTGCTGAACGGGGACCCACAGGTGCTGAAAAGCAGTACTTTTGACACTTGGTCACTTGCAGGTTGTGTTCAGAGGATCCCCTTGGAGGATAAGCTTGGAGGGGCCCCTGGACCAGGAGATAGCAGACAGAACACATCTACTTAGCTCGGGCGTCTTGGGTGCAGAGGTGTACCTGGTTATCCTTGGTGCTGAACGGGAGCTGCAGAGGCTGAGTTTACCAGGTGTGCCAACGCAGGCAGCAATCGGATGCAAACTCTTGACAAGGGAGCCACAGGGTTGGGTGGTTTAAGTTGCAGGGTGAGTCTCTTTTGCTGAAACGTCGAGTAAAGTGGTTAGTAGTTGGATTAGCAAATCTTCTTACAGAAGCCATGGGGAACACGGTAGAGGGCTGAGACTCGCTGAGGTTCAGGACTACTTTTCCCAGAAGGTACCTGGCCAGTTACTTTTGGGCTGGTCATTGATGGAGCCCAGAGAACAGTCCTTCTTTGGTCTTGAAAGTGCGGTTTCTTCTTGCTTGCTGCAGGGGACTGGTACCTCTAGTCATAGGGAGTTCTGGTAATGCCTTTCGGTTGCAGAGGGATTCACCTTCCTTTTGGAACCAGTCTCTGGTTCAGGACGCATCGTAAACCGGCGGTTGCAGGGTAGCTGCCACAGGTGGAGAACTTCATGCCTTGTCTTTGTGGAGTCCTGTCGTTGCAGACATGGATTTCTTCTTTGTCCTTCTTTGCAGTCAGAGCAGATGTGGAGTTCGGGTGTCAGGGTTGCCCCTTAAATCCTAGATTTAGGGGGTGTTTAGGGGTGTGAGGGTCAGTGGCCAATGGACTACTGCTCCTGTGGCTAATCCGTCCCTGAGGTGACCACATCCAGAGGGTGTATGTCACCTTTTTACCCAGAACCCACTATTTTAGGACTTTTCATGATGGCATGACCCATCTTCCGCTGTACAGTCCAGGTAGCCCACCCTAGAGGTGTGGCTAGTCTTTGGGAGTGTACGCATCCTGACTGACTCATTTCCTGCCTGCCCGCATGCAAATGTGCCTGGGGGCATAGGGAGGCTTTGTCCTCGGCTGGGTGACAAGTCACTTGCATATCAGAGGTGGTGTAGCTTTTGAGGCTCTCCGCCTTGATGTGCCACTTTGGTAGCCATCCGGGGAGGGCCCTGGGCACAATGTATAATATGGCTCCAGATTTGCTTCTTTTCAACAGTTTTTCCATTTCACATTGTGGTAGGGTTTCCCTGGCACAATGTAAAAGAGAAAGATTTCAGATATGTGGTAAGCACTGCAACATTCGGATGTTTGACTCAGGATTTGCGGCCCGTTAGAACGAGGCTCTAAACATGTGAAGAAATGCAGTTTCATTTCAAGTTTTGCATTACATGAATAGGCAAAGACTGCTAATTGCTGTTGGGTAAAAGCATGCCAGGTGTCATTTGGCAGCCATGAATGAACCTGCAAACAGGTCAAAATGGAAAACCAAAGTCATACCCATCCACATTATCATGACGTGAGTGACACATTGGAATTAAATCATTATTAGGTTTCTCCTAAATTCTTTCGTAGGCACAGTGGCCAAAGAAATGTACTGAGGGCCCTATGTATCAAGGGTTTGCATCGCGTTTGCACCATGCAATGTGGTGCATGCACGACACAAACCCTAAAGTGTGATTTATCAAGCCACACAAGGCAACTTTGCGTGGCCCTGCGTGGCTTGATAAATCAGGAGTAACGCAACGCAGCGCAAATCGTTGCGTTGCATTACTCTGCCCTGGGAAGGCATTCTAATGGCGTTCCGTGGGTGTTCCCACGCAAGTCCCATGGATTTTGACACAGTCCCAGATTTACCATCACTAGGAGACTTGGGAATCCACCAAAAAGATACACCTTCCCAGGGGAGGCGTAGCAAGGAGAAGTACATTTATTTCTCCTCGTTACTTCCTCTCTCTATGTGTGTTGCATTCTGCAGCACACACAGAAAGAGGAATATTCCTCTCAGGATTGTTTTTGTGCAGGAAGGTGCCCCTTTCTGCACGAAAACAATCCTGCATGCAAGGCGGGCACCCTTGCACCATGGTGCAAGGGTGCCTGCATTTGCAGTAGGCAGCCCTTTGTGCGCCAGGCTGGGGAAAGGACAGAAATGCACTGTATTGTAATAAATGAGGCAAACTGCCCTTTCCCTGTAACGCAGAGCAGCAATTCACCTTGCTGCACTGCTTTACAATTACATAAATATGCCCTTAAATGTGCAAGTGTGTTGACTTCCGGCTGGGAGTCACTGGCGTAACGAAACTTGAGGGGGCCCCCCTGCAAGGCACATGGAGGGGCCCCCTGAATTAGGAGCCCTCTGGCCCGAGTACCTTGTTGAGGGGGCCCCCCCACACCGCAGGGGCTGGGGGGGCCTGTGTTATGCCACTGCTGAGAGCTGCCTCGTCCGCGTTTGGTTGCGGACATTTTAAGATGAAAATTATTTTCTTTGAGTCGTGGAGACATAACTAAATGCTCAAGTGTCTCTCTGAGCGACAAACATTAAGTACCCCAGCCAGGAGGCATTGAAGCAATATATGACTTTTTTTCTGCTCAGTTTACCATGTCTACGGCGGGACGTCTGAAGTGAGAGGCGGTCATGAGAGCTGGCCGCCCTCAGAGACTCCACCAGCAGCCTCACCTCAGGACTGCACGTCCCACTAAAGGGAAGAGACAGGGCCCAATTCCTCATTTTAATGCAGTCTGTCAGGTTTAAGCTGTATACAACAGGGAGACCGACAGAGACCCCCTCATCATTCAACGTGAAGGATTCAGATGACCAGGCATGCCTCTCCTAAACAGCGTCAGGCATTTTGTTTCCATCAGACGCTTAAATTGTTCAGCAGCGTGCAAGAGTGGTGGGGGCTTTCTGTCTCTGTCCCTAAACACATCTATCGTCCTTCGCCACTAGACTCCCTCCACTTCTTTTCATCTACTGCAACTTATTTTCACTATCCTGTACAGATTAATGCTGTGCTTAGACTCTGGCGAGCACTCTAAAAAAATGAAGAAATCAGATAAATTAATAATGGGCAATGATCTCCTCACGTCTAAGTGAATGTGTTAAGCAAATGCAGAACCCTGCCCTTCTAAGAGGAACACTAGATGACGAAAGGTTGGAGTTCACGTTGCTTTGTTCCATTTAATGATTTTAGGAACCAAGATCTTCCCCATGGACTTCAAAGAGGGCTAGACCGGGGTAGCAGCCGCTACCTCTGACTGTCTTTTCTGACCTGCTCTCCTTGGACATGATGCTAACAACAGGAAGTGAAATATAAAGGGAGCCAGGCGCCCTCTTCACTGTCTGTAGTAGTTTCCTTCCCCTAGGCCAAACGTGAATGGTGAAAAAGAGGTTAACCCTATGATGTCCCCGGGAGATAAGAGCGCGTGTGGTGTCTTTTGCTCAACCCCTGGTAGTTTAGCAAATTGACGTCCATGATGTTGCCTTGTCAAAATTTCCACCAGCACTGGTACAGATATTTGTATTGTGCCACAGTGGGACCGAAAGCACTTGGGGCTTATTTATGAGAGCCCTGCATCACTTTTGCACCACGTAAAGTGGTACATGCATGAGGCAGGGCTCTCATAAGGATTTATGAAGCCACGCAAAGCCACCCTGTGTGACTTTGAGTGGCCTCATAGATCATGAGTAAGGCGACGCAGCGCAAAGGGCGTTCCATGGACTTTGCAGTGGGTTTTTCCACGCAACACCCATGGAATTTTACGCTGCCCCAGATCTACAAAGTGATGTAAACGTGGGGAAGCGTCAAATCCACACGCCTCCTGAGGTGAGGCGTAACAAGGAGAAATATGTTAATTTCTCCTCGTTTTTTCCTCTTTCTATATGTGTTGCATGCTGCAGCACACATAGAAAGAGGAAAATGCCTCGTTGGATTGTTTTTGTGCAGGAAGGGGCCCCTTCCTGTACAAAAACAATCCTGCCTGCAACAGAGGCGCCCTTGCGACATGTTGCAAGATTGCCGACGTTAGCGCTAGGCTGCCATGATGGCCGCAGCCCAGGCAGAAACGACAGAAATGCACCGTATTGCTTAAATACAGAGCATTCCTGCCCTTTCACTTTGACGTAGGGCTGTGCAGGAAGCTGCCTTGCTGCGCTGCCATACGTCACAATGCAATAAAGGCGGCCCTGAGTATTTCTGTTTCCCTTGCAATAAAGGTAAACTATATTGAAGTTCAAAACTTGACTTGTTCTTCAATTTCTCTAGTTTTCAGGGTACTTCAAACAGCCCTTGAACTTGAAGTATGCCCTCTAGTATTTGCACAATTTAGAATGCATTTCCATTCCCAAATGGGAGACACTTTTTTTTAAAGCAGCCTGGGCCCAGTTCCTAAATCCTGTCACAGGCACAGTGGCCAAAGTAATAAGAAATCTAGTAAATGTGCTAGTGTGTTGACTTCCGCAGGGGAGTTGCCTCCTTCTCATGTGGTTGAGGACAATTGGAGATAAAAACGATTTCCTTTGAGTCGTGTAGGCATAGCTAAATGCTCAAGTGTCTCTCTGAGCGACAAATATTAAGTATCCCAGTCAGGAGGCACTGAAGCAATATATGACTTTTTTCTGCTCAATTTACCATGTATGACGGGGGATATCTGAAGTGAGAGGCGGGCATGAGCATTGGCTGCTTCTTCTGCACCACTGCAGGCTCCCCTTAAGCCACCAGCACAATTCACCAAGGGATGGATGTACACAGGGCCAGCTTTACCTTTTCGGATCAGACACCACACCTTTGACACATTAGTTTCTGATCAGTGGTTGAGACTGCTTTTACGACTGCAATTTGGTCACAAATTATTGATACTTTTCTCTCCCAATCGTAGGCAGGAGGGGAGTGCCCCTTATTCACCCTTTCCTATCTGCAAGTTGGACAGGGTCACAAAAGCTCTTTTACTGGTCAGACATACATTTCTAACTATTATTACGGCTTTTCTAAATAATAAAAAGACATTTTGCAGTCACAAACCCTATAATTTTATGAATCACAGGCTTTGGAACCACAAAATACCTTTATACCTGAGGCCCCAAATCAAAGAAAATATTGTTGAAACAAAAGAAATACAAAACCCAGGAGAAATGGTGCTGTCACAAAAGGGGACAACTCAAGAACTAAAGATATGAAACAGAAACAAATTGCCAGCCCTAAATAAAAGGCAGGGCTGGACAGAAACAAATAATGTAAGCAATCAAAAAGACATATAAATCGTTAAATAGAAAACCTAAGCTGACAGACTGAAAAAAATAAGTGGCAAATGGAAATACAATTAAGTCTAAAACTGAAATGTGTGTCAAAACAAAGTAGACAGGAGGGTTGCACTGGAAATAGGAGCCAAATAGAAAATTAAGGGGCTCATTAAAAGCCTGGCGGGCAGATCACCAGATCGACGGAGGAATGGGCCTCCACCTCATTAGTGGAGGGTCTCCTGTAATTTTTCGAGCTGCCCACCAATCTGGCGAATATATTTGTAAGGAATGGCCAGCTATCGGTGCAGCAAATAAATTTTTTTTATAGTTGAACACTGGACATGCCACCATTATGAAGCAGTTTGCTTGGCATTCTCTTTTGTTTTGCAATCACAAACCCCCAAAGTAGGGTTTGTTGCTTCAGAGCAAAAAGCAAATGTCAGGGACTTTCATGCCTACCATGCAAATCCAGCAAAGGAAAAAATAGTGATGGTCACTCTACCCAAAAAAAAGTTAGACTAGTCGCCCCTGTCACCTAGAGACCAGTGGGGAATCCGCTCCAGGTTCAAGGGTTTCTACCAACAGAGTGGGCTCAAACTCAGCTGAAAAATACCCAGCTGGGATCTGTGAAAGTGGTGGAGCTGGAAGCACAAACTAATTATGGCAATTCTCCTCTCTGCCACACTTTAAATCACCCCTTAAACGTGCAAGAAAAAAATGAAGAGGTAAGCAAAAAAAAAGTGCTAATCAACTAAGAGACTTGAGCATACGTAATGTTTGAAAGACACAACCAAAAATGGCAAATATTTTTAAAACAATCAAATATTAGCTCAAAAACAGAGACCAAATAAAATATAAATGAAGAACAAATTCAGAGGTCAAATAGAAATGATAGAGGAGGAACACAAAAAAGAGTACAGGGTAACATTGATAAAGGAAACAAAGAAAAAAGGAAAGTGGCACATAACAGAAGCCAAATGAAAATAAAGACCCCAAACACAAAGAAGGAAACCTGAAATAGAGAGAAACAAAACAAATAAATGAGCATCAAAATACTAGGATGTCCAAAAGAAATAGAAAAATGGGCAACACAAACTAAAGGTAGAAAATAAATTGTATATATGCACATATGTGGTATTTCTATAGTGTAAACCTAGCCAAATGGCAAAAGAATGTTGCAGAGGGTTAATGACAAAGGTGCAGTCAACAAATATTTAAAGAGATAGCTGGGTCCTAGGAACAGAAGAGGACTTTTAATGCATCATGATATAATGTTCTTTAAAGAGGTCCATCTTCATCACTTTCCTAAACTGGAGCAAGTTTCTGAAGGTCCTGAGGAATACAGAAATTTTGTTCAAATCCGGGGTGCATAGGTGAATAAGGCCTGTTGCCCTGTTTTTTAGGTCTCACATGCACTGCAAATGCACTCGCGAGAGATTGTATACAATAAGGGACTTGCAACACGCCATCGTTTAACATTCATTGGCTTCATTGTCGCTCTTATTTGTGGCCTTCCAATTGGCCAGCACTTGCTGGCTTCACTTTCTCTCCTTTCAGCTGGAGCATGGACCAAGTACTGATTGCTTCAGTTTGATTGCTAACCGTCTGCTGATCGTGCTGTGATTGAGGTAGTACTTTTATTTTTTTCTTCTTCCCTGTAGTCCTTGGTCAGCCTCTTGCCATTTGTAGCTATGTTTTACTGTGACACACACATTTCAAAGAAGGCCTTTTCTCCTTTGAAATTGATGTTTATTGGGACAACAGATGTTGGGGAAGATTTACTAAACTGTCACCCAACACAGCGCAGCAGCCATAAATGTTGCGCTGCCTTGCATGACAGGGAGGGAGCAGGAAAGCACCATATCTACAGAGATAGGGCACTCTCTTCCCCTTTTCCTAGTGCCAGCGCAGAAGTTTGCTGCTATGTGCCACACACACACACACACCGTTGCGCCATAGTGCAAGGGTGTGTGCGAGAGTCCAGCATAGGTTTTGTACTGACAGGGTTCCCTTCCATTGCAAAATACTATGCCTAGACAACTTCTAAAACATTTTCTACTTTATATATGTGCTGTACAGTGCAGCACACATGCAAAGTCAGAAAAGAAAGGAGAAATGAAAACATTACTCCTTTTAACGCCTGGTTTTAAAAGGTGTTATTTTGTTACGCAAAACCCTGTCTCACATTTTTGGTAGATAGGGTTTTGCATCAAATAGGGTGGGTGATTGTGGTAATGCCCCTTGAATCTAAGTAATGCGAAGCAGCGCTTTGCACTACTTTGCGTTACATTTAGTCAATTTCCAGCACTAAACAAGTTTTGCGCTGGAAAGAAAATAATGAAAAAAACATTTTGTGCTAGTTTGCGTAATTTTTATAATGCAAAACCCAGCACAAAATATTAGTAGATTACCCCTGTTATCTGTTTTAATTGTGACAACAGAAATTACCTGCTTCCAAATGTATGTTCTCTAAGACATGGACACGGGCGCAATTGCTTTCTTTATATGCTAGGATTTTTTTACCATTTTTTTTTCTTTTTCACGCATGAGGAGATTAACTGATTTGTTCAGAATCAGAGGGGTGTTGTGCCTAGGAAAAGCATTGGCAAAGCCAATAGGTCTCACTTTTAAGACTACTCAGTCTGCCATTGCCTTTGTTCATCCATGGGCATTGCCGACTTTGGCTGTGTACAATGGCTAAGAAATTATAATAAAAAAAGGACTATGATGCATTCAGCGCTAATGTGCTTTAAAAAGAAAAAGGCCTGAGCCCTGGCTGCATCACAGCTATTTTTAAAATTAGTTTTACCCACACTGCAAAGCATGCATGCTGCTGTACACCATGGCTACAAAACACTGCCAAAGCAAATAGCTCTAGAGACCTATTGGCTTTGCCAACACTTGTTCTTTCTTATATTTATTTGTTTCCAGTCTGAGGGTGTCCTGACAGTGGGTGTGCTGACAGCCTGTGAAGAAGGTGAGTAGAGATGGTGAATTTGTCACGCCGGGTACATGGGATGTTGGGCGTGACGGGTCTGTAAATGATACATCTGGTTTTGAAGATGGTGTGGGTCAGCAAGGAGAGCCAGTTGAGTACCATCAGGATTGTGGTGATGTCATATTTCTTCAGGCCTTGGTTGAGATGAGCTGCTGCGTGCAGGATGCCCTTTAGAGAGCCAGTATGCAGTTTGGTAAAAATGGGAGAACACCAAAACATTGAATTTGCCAATCTGAAATAAAGCAAAAGGTTGACGTATAGGAAAGCTAAATAGAAACAGGTAAAATGAAATAAAAATAAAGGAAAATAAAACAGCATAAATATAACATTAACAATATCAAAAAGTAGAATAGTATAAATAGAGGAGGTGAACAGGAAAATCAAATGAACCAAACAAAAAAAAGAAGGTTTAAAACATCAAAGGGCTAAGAAAAATACACAAATGTAGAAAAGTAAAAAAAAAAAGCCCCCCAAAAAATGTGGGGTACGACTGAGAAATTGAAGGGGCCAAAACAAATAACAGTAGAAGCCAAACAATCAAAGCAAATGTGTTGTAAGTAAAAAGACTAACCAGTTCCTTCTTACTTGGTCAGATTTACTAGGAGAAAAGAATCACAGATGGAAATACCATTCACGGATTTCACATTTTCCCAAAGGTGATTTTACCTGCCATTCAATGTTTTGCTGAATGTTTCCCATTTATCCAACCTGGCTTCCCAATCCAAATTCCTTGAATTAATACTAATGAATTTGTTCAGGGAAAAATTGTGGATCAGGGCACAATTAGTTTTGAAAGTGGAAATTTAAATGGGCACAAAACCCTTCAATTTGACATTTACCTCTCAACTCTGTTAAGGGATTTGTTAGTGTGACAGCCACTGAAAGGCAATGTCAAGGATTTATCTATGGTCTTTGCTACAGTATGTCTTGATGTCCTTAAAGGTTCTCTAGAGATTTATTTCATGGTCTACAGTGCCAATGTATAAGATTTCAGTAGAAATTTGAATCTTCATGAAAGCAGGGGCAATTCTGTTCTTAAACAACAAAGAAAAGTAGTCTTCTGGAAATCATGGACCAAATCAAGCAGTTACATACTAACACAAGTACAGCAAACAAAGGCTCCTGTACCATTCGAAAATGTGAAGACCCAGGGGCATATTTATGACTTGGTTTGCGTCGTGTTTGCACCACGCAACGTGGTACATGCGTGACGCACAACTTACGTGAGATTTATGAAGCCATGCAAGACCACTTTGTGTGGCCCTGAGTGGCTCTATAAATCTGGAGTAAAGCAACATAGTGCAGTTTGCTGCATTGCTTTACTCTGCCCTGTGAAGGCATTCCATGGGCATTGCATGGATGTTCCCACGCAGCTCCCATGGATTTTGATGCATTCCCAGATTTACCAGAATTGGTAAACCTGGGAATGCACCAAAAAGATGCGCCTTCCCAGGAATGGTGCAACGAGGAGAAATATTTTTATTTCTCCTTGTTACTTCCTCTTTCTATGTGTGCAAGGATGCCTACATGGGCGCCGGGCTGCCAAAAGGGTGCCAGCACAGGGGAAAAGGCAGGAATTCCCCATATTGAATTAAATACAGCACATTCCTGCCCTTGCGTGAAAATTTCATAAATCTACCCCTAAATATATATTTCTTGAAAATTAAAAAAGCAGCTACTTAGTATAGAGTTAGTTAGTTTGGGTCCTCAACCATCATTTTATCTCACTTTGAGATCTATGATACAAGTTGTGAAATTCCACAAATTGCTCAGAAGACAAGTGGACATTAATATTATATTTGTTCGTCTGAGTAATTAGATGTGCTACTTGAAAAAAAATGTCAGCAAAGTAGTTTGAAAAATACTTGTAGGTACACAATAGACTTTACGTGAATATTATTCTAGCAATGCTTTTTTTTCAAATTTTATACAACAGTTCTGATTCATTATTGAGTCTGTTTGAAAGTCAAATGGATCTTATACCTGCAACTTTTGCTAATCCTACCATCCATCTTTAATCTGAAAAGCTGCAGTTTCACAACTCAAATAAATCAATACACTAGAAAAATTAAAAAAAATTTAATGGGCGTTACTGGTAGTCAAAAAAACTGGTGTTAAAATTATTAAAATTGTCTAAAAGCCCACGGTTGAAAACTGAATCTAAGAATTACTTGAATCATTGTTATACCAGAGAGGCCAACTGGAAATATATATATATGGGATACAGTACTGCCTCATAAGGATATTGCTAGTCACTGAGGGGTTCTGTGACCATATACAGGGTCAGGGCCTTAGGCTAGTTCTTTTATAAGGTCAGGGAACTCCAAGATGACTTGCAATATTATGTTAAAGTACAGCGGATGGTATTTTATTCCTTATGAAATATGGTCACTCAATCATCTTTCCAACAATCTAATTAAATACATAGGGGCCTATTCACAAACTGCATTTTGTAGCACAATCAGTAGTGCTAAAATAGTACTACTAACGTACTACAAAATGCCAATCTCAAACCTATGTGTGGAGGTCTCTGTCTCTCCTATCTTTTAGGTCTGAAGATCTTTTCCCTGACAGCAGAGATCTCTGCACAGGTAAGAATATGCTATTGTAGTAAATGTGGGAAGGATAGGGGAGTGACTAGAACATGGGGGATACTTACTGCTAAATGGGAATGGTTTAGGGGGGAGTAAGGAAGGGGTTAAGGGAGGGAAGGGAGATGCTTAGGGAGGGACATGCACGCACCCATAAAAGAGTAAGCCCCTACCCATTCACAAACTGCACTTCTAAACTTACTATAGCCACAAAGAACCCAAACAATTGTAAATGTGTCCAGCTCAGAGCTCGAGTAAGTGCAGCACCACCCATGGCCACTCTCTTGTACTGTAACACCCTCCCATAGAAAATGATGGTGGTACAGACTTGAAACAAAACCCCATAGGAAATCATGTTAAAATAAATAAACTAATTGTCACTTGTTAAAATTATATATAAAATTATTTTAATTTTATAAAAATTAAATATAAATTATAAACAAATATTTTATTTTAAAATAATGTAATAAACTTTTTCAATTTAAAAATAAATGTAACTTTAATACTTTATAAAAATGAATTAAATTAAATTTATTGTAGACATCACTTTTAGTGTGTTTTAATGCATAATAAACAAATATAAACATTTAATTTAGGTGGATTTAATTTTAAAACAAATCTTTAAAAATAATATTAATTTAATTTAAAATACTTAAATGTATGAGCATTTTAATTTCAAATGTAGTTAACAGTGCAGCAACATTTCTCCATGTTAGAAAATATGCTTAAATATTCAACATTAACATGCAATATTGTTTAATTATTTTTTCATCTTTAATTAGCTTAATTTTCCTATGCTTTATGTAGGGAGATCCCCCCAGACCCTCTAACCCCCGAATGCAGAGGTCTCCCCCAAATGTGTGGAATGTATACTATGGGTGTAAAGTCACTACTTGTAGTACGATTACAGTTGTATTTGACATTTTTACTGACTCCACCCCTTTGACAGGGGTGTGGACATGTAAGTCTACACTTTTGAGTAAGTTCACACTTGTAAATGATGACCAGCTAAAGTAGCAAAGTTATTAAAAAATTTAAGAGTAATTTAACACAAGTAGATTTACTCTTGTGTAAACGTACTTTCCTGAATATGCCCCTTCATGTCTTGCTCTTTCATATGAAAAAGGCAGTATAGTTGCAGACATAAAGAACAAAAGCAGAATCTGTTGTGTGAAATTATACACATCAAAAAGCATTTAGCAATTTGTTGCAAAAGAAATATTAGAATCAGTTTAATGTAAGCCAGATTAAAAAAATGTTGTGGCTCTGATTGTGTAGAAGCATGCAGAGAGGTTTTATCTTTCCTGTAATGACCTATGCTTGCAAAAAATAAAGATGTTGCCAAAAACATGTCCTTTCTGTTAATCACGGTTCATTTGAGATTAACAGATCAGGTTGAAAAGCCAGTTCCAGTTATCATTGTTTAAACTGCACCTGTAAGTATGCCCTGTGACTTGCCTTTCATCTTGACTGCTTGCTTTGGTAACAGGCATTAAAATGTCACAACTCAACTGTTATAACTTAATGCAGTTGAGCAGCTACATCATTTCGTTGTTACAGGTGACTAGCGATATCACAGCTCCACCGTAATAAGAAAATTACAGATGGGTTTTTATATAGGGACACCAGGCTCCCGTATATTATAAAGTTATCGGAATTTATTTATTGGAACTATATGCATGGGATTATTGTTGAATGTATTAATATAATTAAATATAATGTTCTAAAGTTATCTGCTCTTACCTGTACAGCACAAGTCCTCTTATTTGTCCATACTAACCATCCCTTTATAAATTGCAATAGTGTCCTGTTTTGTGTGACACTATTTAAAAATGGATTGTACTTTAAATTTCATATACAAATTGCTTATTTTCTGTATTCTTAGGGAAATATCATTTATGCTTTGCACTTCAATATTTGTAAGGTAAATGCCTTTCGAAAATGTATGAACCTGAAGCTATAATGTTCATTCTTTAATATATTTATCAATATATACTCAAACCTTTTGGGGATTGAGTGAAAGGTAATTAGCCAGTCCCTCTTCAATCTGGCTTATCATGCCCAACAGAAAAGAATTGAAGATTCTCTCTTTTACTCTGTCGATTGTCTACTGGTGTTTCTCAAGATTCTGTCTTAGCCCCTACACTATTTACCTTGTACAAGAAACTACTCGATGAACTACTGCATGCCTCATGTATAGCTTGCCACCAAAGTACAGTTTACAAAAAACTGTTAATTAAAACTAACAATAGAATTTGGCACCCTTCTTCTCTCTTGAGTGATGGCAAAAATGCAAACATGGATGATATATCCTACCTCAGGTTAAAAAAACAAGGAATATGTACTCATCTCTTTGGCAATCTCAAATCTTCAGTCCATTATTGACTGTTTATACTAAAAGCAGTTGTTCCCAGCTTCGTTGATATTTTAAATTTCTTGTGCTTGTTTTGGTGAGAAGCTACACCCACAACTACATGTGGAAAACACAGACAAAATGCTCATGATTCATGATCTTATGGTTCAGAATACCATTGAAAACCTCATCCTTGAGAATTACTTTGAATCAATTGTAAGGATGTAAAGGAACAGTTTGTGAATCAGTGCTGCTTGGGAGCTGTACCACATCAGAAACATCACCTCTGATGCATCCCCTGTTCCCATGCTCCTTGCATCATTTACAGCCACAATAGCGCCTTTCCTCCCAAGGTTAGTTTGGGCTTGCCCTCTATGCATCATTCTGAGGTTCCATCACCCTGCCAAAGCTCTTGTCCTGTCCCCTGCTGTGTTGCTTGCTATGTCCCCTGTAACGTCCCACCATAGCTCTGGGTCTGCAATTATTTTCTGGTCAAAGTGTCCTTCTCTGCATGAGTAGGACATTCTATGGCTAGAAAGCTACTAATTGTGTTAGCAGCAGGTGGGAAACTTTGCTTTGGCAAAGTCGAAGTTGGGAAACTTTGCTGAAGCAAAGATTCCCAATTTGCCAAACTTTACTGACCAATGAATCACCTTTACCCAGACCTAGACAATAGACCAAGGGACTTATTTACGACCGCCCTGCACTGCTGAACCATCACTTGTTTTTTTTTATAAACAAATTTTTATTATGTCAAAGATCAGATACAATGCAGAGCTCCTTAACTCCAGGAAACATCTGCCATATTAGACATTGCAGATTATTGTCATTGACATTTAATTTATACATTATCATTATCATGGTTATATAAAACGAGACAACATGAACGCATTGCACTCTTCCACTACTGTGTTTCGTTTGCCACCACATCACACACCCCAACAAATAAATTCCGTCCCTATATTGTTGGTCCCTCACCCAAGAGGCCCGCATGACAATACTGAGACAGATGCATCCACTGAGGGCACTGGATCCAGGTATAGGCCCCGGTAGTCCGCCCACCTTTTCCAGATCTTGGGATGCTTTTGAGGGCATCCCCTGGCCTTAAATATTGGTATCTCCAATACCATACAAAGGTCTAGTCCATTTTTCCATGCCGAGAGAGAAGGTGGGGCCGATGCCTTCCACAACCTTGCGATATCCCTTTTAGCCAATGTCAGCCCCAAAAGTAACAGGTGCCTTTTGTACATATTACCCCCTATACCTTCCATGATGTGTAAAATTGCCAATCTTGGCGAGGAGGGGAGCTCCCACCCCTGGCCTTAAATATTGGTATCTCCAATACCATACAAAGGTCTAGTCCATTTTTCCATGCCGAGAGAGAAGGTGGGGCCGATGCCTTCCACAACCTTGCAATATCCCTTTTAGCCAATGTCAGCCCCAACAGTAACAGGTGCCTTTTGTACATATTACCCCCTATACCTTCCATGATGTGTAAAATTGCCAATCTTGGCGAGGAGGGGAGCTCCCACCCCAACACCTCTGCAAGACAAGCCAGAACCCCTCGCCAAAATCTCGTGAGTACTGTACAATGCCAAATTGTATGTATTAGGGATCCCTCCTCCCGACCACACCGTAGGCATATCGGAGACGACACTAGACCCGCCTTCCACAACCTGAGCCTAGTATAATACACCTGGTGAAGGTATTTAAATTGGATAAGACGTAGCCGCATTGCTATCGCTGCCCCCCGGGGGGAGGCCAGTGCATCCATCCAATCATCTCCATCTATATGGCCGAGATCACCCACCCATGCTTCTCTAAGTTTGTCCAATGTAGTAGAGCTATTGGTCACCAGTGACTGATAGATTTTCGAGATTTTATGGTCCTGCAGATCGCCCATGAACACCTTGGCTTCAATTGGACTAAATTCAGGGAGAGCCTCTATCCCCGAAACGCTAGGAGAAATGGCGTGCCAGAATTGGAGGTATTTATAAAATTGAGGGGTATATTCACAAGAACGTGTGATAACTACCGCAAGAGTAGCGTAACGCAACTTTCAATATCACAGCCTATCGCGGGAAAATAACTCTGTGTCAACGTGGAATTCACAACAAGGCGGTAGCATGCGATAGTCACCAGATAACGCGTCAAATGTCAGCATGAAAATCTACGCCACGCCTAAAAAATGCGAAACGCGAACGTGAGAAATCATGCGATGAGGCCAATCGCGGTACAAAAAGTAGCGAAAAGCAGCCACAGGCCTGCAAACCCCACGCGTCTGGCGGGAAATTGAACCATAAAAACCACAGAAACAACACAGCAGAAACAAGCCAAAGCACGTAGCAACATGGATGCACCCTGACCCAGCGCAGAGGTCAACGCGAACCCCACAACCCCCACAGACCACCAGCAAGGAACAACGGGGTCGGGGAAGGCCAAGGAGAAAAGGGAGAGGAAGACGGGGTGCAGACCGCAGGAAAACAAGACCAGCGCCATGGATTCACAGAATACCACCAGCAACTGGCCCACAAGCAGACCACCTGGAATGCAGTCGGAGTGCCGAGGAGGCCAATCCAGGAGGCCAAGAGGCGCCGCCAGGACGTGACAGCCTAAACCAGGCACAAACCCGCTGCCAACAGGAAGGCAGCAACGGCGACAGGAGGTGGCAGTCCAGCGCCACAGGAGGAGCTGGAGGAAACCCAGGCCACAGTCATCAGTGTGGAGACGGTGCAAGGAGGTGGGAGTACGGACACAGCTCGACAGGACCCGACACAACAACAACAGGGTGAGGATCCAACAGGGACTGGGGGACGGGGGGTGATGGGCACAATGGCACACATGCACAACGAGGTGTAGCACACTGCACACCCACAATTACCCAGGGACATGTCCCCCATCCCCGTGGCACACTGCAGCACACACACATAGCAATCACAGCACATACCATGACAATGTGGCACAAAGTGCAACACCCACACTGCAGAACAGGGGACACAACTGGGTCCGCCCAGGCGCAGAAACAGAACAATCACATTGGACAGAGCAGGGAACTGTGAGATGCATATCTACGGCTACAACCCCACATCAGCCATGTAGGCCAAATGTACACTGTCCCAACTCAAATAGCCACCACCGCCCAAACAGTCACAATGTACATTGTCACACAGTCTGCATGTCGACAAGAACAAGGCACCAACACATTGCCAACATGCACCTCCCCTTCACAATGCAGAGGGACAAACAACACCTCCAGCAGGTCAGAATAGACAACCCATCAGTGATGCCGGAGACGAACACCACACCTTCGACACCGACGCCCTACACCACCCATGGACATCCCACACAACCCACCACCAGGACCAGGGCAGACAAGCTACTCAGAGGAGAACCCAGCCCCTGCAACAGACCACACATCATGAAGCACCCGCAATCACGGCTGGCTCACAACACTTCACCGACCCACACATGGCACCCCAATGCCAGGTGTCAAAACACCAAAAGGAGGTGGCCCAACAGGTGCGGGTGTTGCAGAACCCATGGAATGCGAACTAGAACACATACGTGGGTGTCCAATACCCTTCAGGGACCACCTACACCCCACAAAGGAGACCCACACTGCCATAGAGACACATGCAGATGCACATACCCAGTACAGAACCACGCCCAGGGGCACGCACATATCAGTCACACACCCACGTTGGCTCTGCGTACGACGGCACAGTCCACTCCCCTTACGAATTGAGTGGGTGACGACAGAGCTACATGTCCAGGTTCTAGCCCGCTGCCTGCGGTGACATGTCTGCGTCTGCTGTACACAGCACAATGTAATGTCGTAGGGCCCAGGGCCCCCATGCATACAACAAGACCACAGGGTCACATGCACAAATCATGTTGAACTGGCTACGGGCACGTGCGCCCGGCCCCTTTATTGGCAGGGCCACATGTACAGTGACGCCTGTGCTGGATGTGTGTGGGGTGAGTATAAGCCAGCCCGCACGGAGGGCTTGGTGCTGGCAACAACCTGAACAGTGGACACCAGTGTAATGGAAACAGAAAACACCAGCATAACAGAGTCAACTGCAGAGCAACATGGAGGGATCCGGAGTAAGGACAGAGGTCACCCAATATTCAGTCAGGAGGTTCCGTGAGTTGCAGTGCACTGAGGTACGGGCACTAGAGAAGAGCGCGCTCATGTGAAGAAATTGCTAGGATTGTGTCCCTTCGGGTTAGTCCTGATGCAGATGCAGTGGATGTGTTACACCTGCATCAACTTCCCCATCAACGTCCCAGGTCTCCCACACTGCCTGAGGTGACAGTTGCGTCCGCAGTCCACAGCGCAATTCCCAGTAATAGATCCGGGTGTGTAGCTTGACTACCACCACCAGTCTGCATTCCTCCCTTGGGGCTGTTGCCTCCTGCCCTCCCATTGTCTGTGCCTTCTCCCGTCCGCACACTTGACACATCTTCCTCATCATAGTCCCAGGTCTTCCCCACTGCATGAGGTGACATTGCTGCGCAACCTCACAACAGCACAAAACTCAATCAGTAACGGACAATGGCTTGCGGTGCACTGAGTCACTGGCACCTGGAGTGCTGAGCAGGGTATCAGGCCGATGATGGCATCCACGACAGGTCTGAGCAACTCCGTAGGTCTGTCAGGACCACCCTTTCGACTCTGGCAGATGGCGGTTGGAGGTGGTCCTTGCGGTGGTGGCGAGTGCCTCCTGCGGTGATGCGACACCCGGGCCGGTCAAGACTCGATGCTATGTGTGGGCCCTGGTGGCCCACAGTTGAGGCCGGAGGATGCGGACAGCGCAGGGCCACAGACACATGGCGTTGATGACCCCAAGACCATCGCTACAGAGGCCATTCAATGTCTCAGAAGAAGGGGTCCCAGGCCTGAGCAGCACAGAGTTAGTGGCCTCGGATGCACTGCGGCCGGCACAGGCACCCAACCACGGGACGGTGACTTGCGGTGCAGTTAGATGGGCCATGCGACCTGAGCGGTCCCCATCAATGTCTGAGGTGCATGTTGCGGAGGGTTGAGGGGGACAGTGGAAGGTGTCCTCCAGTGCATGATGCGGAAGGTCTGATGTTATCTGGAAGCAGCAAATGGAGGAGTGGAAAGCACAACCCTTGTTTTCACCAACTATTCGGTATCAGCTACATGAGGATGAAAACTAGCTCCTATTCCATAGACTCAAACGCCACCAATGTACGACCAGTGAGTGTCCATGAATGTCGGGGAACACACTTAGTGGCACAGGTGCTGAGAGGGGATGCAGTCTGCGATGATGCCCGTACACAGATGTGAACTCCAACATTGCCAAATCAAGACTCTGTGACCTACTGGACCGCAGTGTAGGCCGGAGGCAGTGGTCAGCAGTGGCCCACAGCCACGTGTCGTTGGCTCGCGAGGCACAGAGTTAGTGACACAGTGGCAGTTGTCTGTAGTGTTCAATAACCTCCGTAACGATGATCCTGTTCCCTCCGGACTGCAACGCGTCATCCTCTTACGCCTCTCCGTGCGTGCAATGAAATGTATTCTGCCTTTTGAATTACCGATGTTCAGTTCCAAATCTGTGATCCCACTCGTGCGCAGCGTAGGCCGAGTGCAGTAGTCCGCGTAGGCCCACAGACACGTGTGGTTGTGATGCCATGCACAGACTTGTTGCCACCACATCGAAGGGTGTATAGTGAATTGTTCTCTGCCTTAAATAATGTTTACTGCCATGGTGTAATCAAGACTCAGTTCCAAATGTGTGACCTACCTGACTGTGGTGTAGGCCTGAGGCAGAGGTCAGCACGGCCCATTCACCGAGTGTCACCGGCATAGGTTGGATGGCCCCACCGGCCTGCATAGTTCAGGTTTAGTGGCACCACGTGTTCGGTCACCTCCGTGTATGTGACCCGGCATTCGTCCGGACTGAGCCGCATCTTCCTCTTACACCTCTCCGTGCGACCACTGGTGTAGACTCTGCCATTCGTGCTTTGCGACTAGGTGCTGGATGTAAGACCGACTGGTCCGCAGGGTAGTCCTGGTCCCTCATCCACGTGTCGCCGGCTGGCGTTGAACAGGGTTAGTGGCACCACGTGTAGCCGGCTGGCGTTGAACAGGGTTAGTGGCACCACGTGTGGCCGGCTGGCGTTGAACAGGGTTAGTGGCACCACGTGTAGCCGGCTGGCATTGAACAGGGTTAGTGGCACCACGTGTCGCAAGATGCCCATTTGGAACTATGCCTCACTGATCGGGGGGGGGTCTGGTGCTGTGGCCGCTGGCCCGGATTTGGGGTCACTGCCATTCATGACTCAGTACACAGTTTCACATATGGGACCTACTGGTCCGAAGAGTAGGCCGAAGGCGGCAGTGGAGTACGTCAACGAGAAAGGAATAAAGCGGGCCTGTGTCGTGGAGGCTGTGATGGTCTGAGGTGGCTGCCAAGGTCACGGGACTCGGGCTTGGAGCTTGCACCGGCACGTGGTGGGCCCTCCTTGACACACGCCGATGTCGGCAGGTGATCAGTGTGGCCTGGCTGCGCAGGGGCGGGCCTTACGGGTTCGTGGTCCAGCGTGCCGGGGTCCGGCAGGCGCACAGCATCGCAGGCAACTACGAGGACTGCGTCGGCCTCGTGGTGGGGTGGGAGGCGCCCCCCTGGCAGAGACGTGGGGCTTTCCGGGAGAGGACCACACCCAGGCCTACGTGCTTTTTATTCACACCCCTACGCTGGCGTGGCCTACGCCGGGCCATCCCACTCCGGTGACGCTTAGGGGTGGCGTCACAGGCAACATTTCCGCGAGGTCCCCCACTGGCTGGGGTGAAATGGTTGCGTCCACTGTCCACTGCACCCCATATGCCAGAGGTGTATGTCGCCATGGATATGGGTGTGTTCTGCATACTGCGGTCTGTCCAGCACATCTCCGCCACTCTTGGCATTGTGTGCTTTCCTGATCATGGTTCTACTGCATCCTTCACACATGCCTGGTTGCCACCTCTCCCCACATTCGGCTATTATGTGGCTGAGGTGCCATGCCGTTGATGGCTCATGTTCAGGGCTTGCCCAGGTTACCATTGTAAGTTGTTCTGTCGTGTCTGGTGGGTGGTCATGTTGTTGTGCATGTTGGTTGTGATTTTGTGACGTGTGCATTGCCAGAGTTGTGAGTTGCATGGTTGTGGAGTTGAGGTGTGTGGGGTGTTCATTTCGAACTTGCCAAGGGGGTGTGAATTTCCCTTGTTGCCATCCTGGGAACGCTGGTTGATGATGGACTGTCGGAGGATGAAGGTATCATGCACACTGGCTGTGTATTTGAAGGCGACATTGTTGGAGGTTCCACGGTGTTCTGTTGTTGCCTGCACATTGATGTGAGACGTGTCCTTCTTGTTCAGGTGATTTTGTGCTGTGTCACCAGGGGGCACAGGTAGTACATGTGTGCTGTGGATTGCCCCCAACACGTGCGTGCATCCTGCTATGGCGTATGGTCCTTGCTTGGTCTCCAGCGGATCCTGCGCATTGTGTTGGACGTGTGGGGACTGGGGTACCAGGGTGATGGTGATGTCCAGGACAGGTGTGGGGGACTTGGATGTGGCTGGCTGTGTGACCCCTCCGACTCTGGCGGGTGTTGTTTGGGGTGTACCAGGGGCCAACAGGTGCAGACAAGCCAGCAGCTTTGTGTGGGGTGGGATGTTGGTTGTCCGCTGTGTTGGTGCCGTAGGCCTGTTAGGCGATGATGGTCAGGATGCGTAGGATGGTTGTCCCTTTCAGGGATGTATGACGATACCACGCATGCATTACATCGCATGCCATTAGATCGCGGTTTTAACAACGCAAGTCGTTACAACGACTTGCGTTGGAGGGCGCTGGATTTAGGAGTAGTTTAATTTACTATTCCAACTCCAGCCTACGTACAGTAGGGAAGGTGTTGGATAGTAATTTAAACTACTCCTTGTCCTATAGCGCCCTCCAGTGCAATTCGTTGTAAAAACCGCGATCTAATGGCATGCGATGTAATGCATGCGTTCTAAAGGTTGTTTCCCCCCTTTCAGCCTGTAGTGGACGGTGACATTGTCAGATGTTGGGTCTGTGTGGCTGGTACGTTTCCTGGGGGTCCGCTGTCTTTGTCTGCGCTGCGTCTGTGGTGGTCCGGGGGGGGGGTGTTCAGGGTGTGGGTTGGGGTCCTGGGGTGGTGGCGGGGGGGTGTTGTGGCCCTCTTGGGTGTCCGGGCCGCATGATGAGTGGCTCCATGGCATCTGTTGCCCTTAGGATGTGGCCCTGGGCTGTGCTCCCTTTTGTGGTGCTGGCTGCCGTCCGACTTTACACCAGGTCAGATCAGGTGTAAATTTCCTGGTGCTAACGCGCCTTATCGCCTGTTTTGTGTTTCTATCGCTGATGTGGCTGGTCGTTGTGAATGTTGAGGTGTGATGTTGTCTCGGCTTTTGGCACGGGAACGCCTACTCAGCATCCCATTAGCGATATTTGCGGGGGTCCTCTGTGGCGATGTTTTTTGCGGCTGCTATCACGGGTAAACTGGTGCTGTGGGCTGTTTACACCAGCTTGTGAATGGGGAGGTATATTTATCATGACTTTGGCTGCGATAAAGTGCCGTTAATTCGGCGATAGCTCCTTGTGAATATGCCCCTGAGTTTTTGGCATCTGATACTCTTGTTGGAGATCTTGGAATGATTCAAGACAGAACCTTGCATCACATTTCCCAATGTAGAGATTCCTATATTGTCCCACCCACGGAATCCGGATAATGCAGCAAGCTGTGGCAATCGACCATTGTGCCACAGTGGGGTTTCCCGGTCAGCTTGTCCCACCATCCCATCTTGCGGAGGGACTGTTTCCATTCCACACCTGTTTCTAACTTTACATGTGTGCTTCACTGTACAGCACACATACAAAGTAGGAAAAGTTTTAAAAGTTGTTTAGGCATAATGGTTTGTAATGGAAGGGAACCCTTCCAGCACAAAACCTATGCTAGACTCACGCACACATTCTTGCACTATGGCACAAAGGTGTGTGTGTGGCGCTCAGCAGCAAAAGGGGAGAAGAGTGCCACATCTCTGTAGATATGGCAGTCTCCTCCTCCTTCCCTGTCACACAGTGCAGCTCAGCATTTTTGGCTGATGCGCTGCGTTGGGTGACACTTTTGCAAATCTGGCCGTTGGTGTCAATTTGGGCGTTTTTGTAATTGAAGATTTAGCTTTAATGCCCAACATGGTTAAATCACATTGCACTTTATGTTCTAGTAGTTTGGAATTTTTCAGTTGGATCACGTGGGGTCAGTGTTTTGCAGGTGTAGGAAATTGGGTTATTAGTTGTGCAGGATGTGAGGCCTGCTTAAATAATAGGTCAACAATTTCCTTTTACTGGGAAAGAAGCACTTCTTTGTAGTACTTGACTCTCCCAGAGTAGCAGCAGTTCAGGGCCTTCTCAGGGGAGGTGGTGTGGGCTAGTAATCACCGTTCGCTAGCACGTAATAATAACACCCAATAAATGATTGTCCAGTCAGTGCTTTTTCTTTAGAAAAGGAAAAGTGCATTTATTATGCACACACTGCTAAACACTACACATTAATTTACAAATATGTGCATAAGGCAGATAGAAATACCTTAGATTATGTTGTGAAACCACATTTGACCTGAAAGGGTCATGGCCCTAAAAATCACAGTACCCCCTCCACCTATACCAGGCAACACATTGCAATAAACCATATGTAGAAAACACCATAATTTTGAGCGTACTTGCAATAATCAATAACAACCATATGTAAATGCAATTATTAATGTCAATAAAGCATAGAAGCCTTGATCAGTATTCACTGTCAACATTATTATATCAATAAATCATTTTAAAATGAACATAACATGTCTGTGTACTTTTAATACACTTTCTAGCTACATAACCAGCAGACAAACAATCCCTAGAGAACACTGTATTCCCAAGCTACATAGTCAGACGACGGTACCACTAAGAAGGGTCATACAAAGTAAAATTAGGTCAATAGCGGGTTACGCACAGCAGGCATTCCCAGGCCAAATTGATAGCCTGCTTGAAAAATTACAATGTCAGGCGTACAAACGCATTTTCAATTTACCACAACATACCCACAACAGCCTGATTCGCCTGGAGTTCGGCCTGGTGCAGCAAAACTATGAATGCTTCGGAACGCAGATGAAATACTACGACCATGTTCTGAAAGCACCTACTGGAAGTGTAAAGAACATACTTAAACATATCTATGAAGGGACAACTAACCCATAGAAAACGTACATGCAAAAAGCGGTCGGAGTACTTGGCCTGTTAACACAAAATTGGGTCCAGGAAGGGCTAAGTTATGCAGCAATCAAAAATGCACTCAACAAACAAATCCAGCAATTATTACAGGAAGCAGATGTACTAAATTATACAGCCAGGGGAGGCCATTCCGGATTGATTACATCATACAAGGAGCACAGAATACAGAAGCAAGCACTGGGGGGGGGGGGGAGATCCAATGGGCCAGGCTTGTGCCCCTGCCAATAAAAGAACTAAATCCTGGGTGGAAATCCTTGGCCCCCATAACCAGGTGCAGAATCTGCAAGTACAGAAAGGAGTCCCTGCTGCATTTGGTGTGTTGTTGTCCTGGCCTGCTACCGCTATGTAAGAAGTTGTTAAAACCGATGTGTCTCTGTAAAGGGGTCCGGACATGCAAAGAAGCAGTATCCATCTTGTTCTCTTGCACTGCACCAACTGAATTGGCCAAACTGGGGAAGTATATGTCAGATGTGCATGCCCAGCTCTCTGAACAAGAAGGGCCCGGAGACACTATTGCGGTTTGCACAAATGATAAGTAAGTACGCAGTGAAGAGGCCTGCCATGCAGTCCCAATACAAATTTTATCATGCAGTACAAAGCACTTTGGCACTTTAAACCTTGAGGCTGTTAGACAACCCGGCGGTTCATACAGATACCACCACCCTCATTCCTTCTTGCTTCATGAGGGCCTCAGGACAGGGAATAGATGCTAACTTTTAACCAACGGCTGCTAAAGAAACAGCTTTGCACGAGTCACACACGTAAATGCTTTTGTGGATGAACAAGCACCGTACATAATTTTAATGTGTGATCGCTATAGAATTTTAATCATGGTTTTATCTATGTAGGAAATAATGCTAATTGTTTTAAGTAATTTGTGCAATAAAAGTTTTCATTCATTCAAAAGAAAAAACACTGCACTCCCATCTGTAGACCAACAGCTCCAGCCTTGAAAGTGCTTAAAAATTAATGGGAAAGTCAAGGGTGGGGATCATCATTTTTCTAACCCAAGAAACATACGGTCTGTTTTCAAATTTCATGGGGGGGAGCTGCAGAACTCCTGCAGCACCCCACACTTTCTTTCAATCACTGGTGGCATCCCTGCCCATTTTGGGGCCGCCACTGTGCAGAAAAATATGAACTTAGAAGCCCCACAAAGCATTATGGGGAAGTTGCACTGAAGCAGTGAGTATTTAATTTTCAACTCTCTCGCTGCTTTCAGGAGAGCTGTACTTCTCATAAGCAGCCTCGTGCTGCAGATTTCTTTCTTTTGGAGGTGCCTGATCCCACCTGGGCATCCTGGGCATTTCCTGTGGTTGGGAGGGCGTCATCTTGAGCCCCGTTGGGCCGATTTGGATGAGCCTGGCCTCATTTTACTCCTGGTCAGGAGGACTCCTGGTCACAAGCTCTAACCACCAGCAGTTCTATCAGGCCTCCTGGCCTAAAAAACAGAGTACCTTTCAGGGAACTTGATCCACTGGTTCCCTGTGTCAGCTTTTCACCTGGTCTTTGTCTCTGGATGCAGAAGTCCAGATCTGTCCCCCAGCCAGTCCTCAGGAGGTGTAAGGGGGGCAGCTGCATTGGCCTTTGGGGAGACCCACTGGCCCTGGGGTCAACTGGGACAGAGTTCTTAGTCCTTTTGGGCATCAGGGGTTTGACATTCCAGCTGTCCATGGCTGTCGCAGTCCCAGGGTCCAGCATCGAAAAGCACAAACTGCACAAAAAGCACTCTCTCTTCCTTGGTCAAGAGTTATTAAAGGGGGGTGGAAGACTGTAGAAGCCAGGCACCACTGGCCAATCCTAGGTTGCCTCATCACCTCTCCACCCCTGTCCCAACTGTCCTGCACAGCATGCTGGGAGAGTTCAAGGTGGTGCCATCCAAGAGTCACATCTGCTCTGGGGGCCTCAGCTACTCCCCTCGCCGACATCACTGCCAGAGCCTTCCCCATCAAAACTTCAAAGATGAGCCCCCTCCTGTGTTGGCACCAGTTCTCTGTTGTTCCCCCTTTGTTCAGTGGGCCTGGGCTATTCCCAACATTAGTACAGTGTGACAGGTAATTAACAGGTGCAGATTTTCATCCCTATCCCTTCCTCCTCAGGAACTTAGGGAAGCACTATTAATTGTGCCCTTTGTGTGGGGAAGACTTTTTCCCAGCTGCTGGAAAACAGAGTAATTAACTTGGCCCAGCAGGGTGACAAAAAGCCTGGGATCTGATCCTGAACTGAGCCAGAGAAATATGACAATTCTGGATGAATCATAAGATATACATGTATGGTCTTGTGATCTCTGATATGAACTCGGTGCACCTTTTCCACCTCACTTTCATACCTCAAGTGACTTTGTAGGCCTAAGGGAAGCGAAACTGCACTCAAAAGCAGATTTCCCCTATGAATATAATAACATTTCATTGTAGACAAAACAGTAAATCACACTAATGTTACCTATAAGTGCCCACTAATATTATGATGCCTATCCCAGGTCAATATCTAACCCTGCAGTGTCCCCGATCCCAGGTCAATATCTAATCCTGCAGAGTCCCCTATGCCAGGTCAATATCTAACCCTGCAGAGTCCCCTCTGACAACTTGTGCTTAGTTACCGGGCTGCTCAGTAGTCTTACACGTGCAGCCCGCACATGTGCACCCATGCGTGTGCACATGTGTTCATGTGTATCCAGCCAAGTGGCCCATACTCTAACTGTGTCACAGCAGCTTTATCTTAAAAAGCAGACACTGGCGGTAATCACATGCAGTCCGTTTGCCATGTGATTACAATGGGTGAGACACATATATTGAAGCTCACCGACAGTAAAAAGTCTAAAACCAGGTGATCCAAAAAGCAAAAAATCCAGGAGTACTAAATGGATAGAACCCAATTGTGACAGCAGGCTTACAGGCATTTGAAATACCACAACAAACAAGGAGTTGGGTTTGCAAACACTAGTACATGAAAGGCAGTCTTGGTGAAGGGTGACTCTTGGAATTATATTATTAGCTGAAAAGTAGTAAGTAGCTAGTGGTTTATGGGCATAACCACAATGTTTGTTGGTAATATTATATTCTGCTGGAGATATCTGCAATTTGGATTTCGACCAAACTGCTGGTGATAAATATAATTAGGTTATGTATGTAATTGTAATACTATGGGTCTCATTTATTACAGTGGAGACTAGGGGCCTAAATTATATCTTGGCAGTATATATACTGCCAAGATAATGGTCCGCCCACCAATTTAGATGTGGGCGGACCATAGACTTGATTACGGTGAAGACTACTCTGTCTCTGCCGTGATTAAATCCCACTAACGGCCCTGCAGAGTAAGCATCGTTGAAGGCAGACCTCTACTACTGCCCTCCTCATTTAGATGGGTGTAATTAGAGGTGAATTTTCACTGTCCATCACTGCTAGGAAAACCCTGACGGTAAGAGGCAGTGAAAACTGATGAATGCTCCCCTCACCATGGGAGAGGACTCCTAGGTGTGGGTAGCATTTTCTTTTTTTTATTTGCAAAAAGAAAATCCTGCTTCCAGATTTTCTTTTTGAAAAAAAAAACAGCTTGGTGCAGGGCTCCCTCATGTTGGCAGAACTTCTTCAAAGTCAAATTTGCATTTTTGTGGTGACGCAAGAGATCGCGATGACGTTGGTACCCACGATCACCGCAAATACATTGCAAAACCGCAAAGCAAAAGCAAGAATTCCATAGACACCCCCACATTCAAAATTTATAACTATATAATTCATTCTAACCATCACACTAGATAAATCACTATCTAAATAACTCTATAAAAACATTTATCAGTATCTCAATATCTCTATAACAGTGTGTATTAATGATTCACTCGGTTATGTGAGTGGGTTCATAAGTCTCCAATTGGGTCTGTGACTGGGTATGTAGGTCTGTGAGTGGACATGTGAGTAGACTCATGAGTCTTTTAGTAAATCTGTAAGTAGTTGAATAAGTGTCTGTGTGCGTCTTTCTATCAGTGGGTGTGTGAGTGGAACCATAAGTCTCTCAGTGGGTCTGTGAGTCGATGCATGAGTGTCTGAGTGGGTATGTGACTGGGTGCATGAGTGTCTGAGTGGGTCTGTGAGTGGGTGCATGAATGTCTGAGTAGGTCTGTGAGTGGATGTATGAGCCTCTAAGTGGGTATGTGAATGGGTACATGAGACTGTGACTGGATCTATGAGCGGGTGCATAAGTGTCTGAGTGGGTCTCTCTATCAGTGGGTGTGTCAGTAGAAGCAAAAGTCTCTCAGTGGGTCTGTGAGTCGGTGTGTGAGCATCTAAGTGGGTCTGAGACTAGCTGCATAAGTCTCTGAGTGGATCTGTGAGTGGGTGCATCAATCTCTCAGTGGGTGTGTAAGTGGAACCATGAGTCTCTCAGTGGGTCTGTAAGTGGGTGCGTGAGAGTCTGAGTGGATCTGTGATTGGGTGTATGTGAGTAGATACATGAGTCTGTGACAGTGACCTGCGAGTGTGTACAAATATAAATATATTTTTATATTTTCACCAATTTTTGCGATGTCACCACTATAATCGCAACATCCCCATGATGGTACACGGGGGCTGCGCTGGTGGCTGCGGCGTCATCACGAATATCACGCATGATTTAAAAAATCAGTTTTGGACACGTAACTTTTGTCACTACCACCCCTATTTCTGAAACATGGGGCTCAGAGTACCACCACCCTGACCGCTTATGTCAGCTGTCAGAGAAAAGTTTAGCCCGGGAACTGTTCCCAATAGATAAAATGGTGGGTGCAACTTTCCGTTCAGGTTGCATCCAGCCAATCAGAGCTTTCCAGTTGGCGCGTGCATTCGCGATTTACTGCGAAATCATCACGATTTAACCACAACCATCGCAAAATATCACTATATTGTTTGAATTTAATTTCTCAAAAACTACTGAACGGATTTACACTAAATAACCAAAAGGCACTTCCTTGAACCAACATCTACCTCCCTGCCAAATTTAGTGTAGTCTGTTCAGCGGTTCGGCCTGTAGGTGTGGCTAAAGGTTCCTATGAGATTTAACATTACAAATGCACCCTTATTTTGCACACCAATTTCTTGGTCCCCACTGTACGGATCACCCCCAAACTTTCCATGACACACAGAATCTACCTTGACACTTTTTTGGGGAAAAAGTTCATGAAGATTGGTCAAACGATGCCAAAGTTATAGCCAAGTCAAATATGCTTTGCTTATGGAAACATGGTCCTAACTATAACTACCTATATATATATAAAAGAACTCCGCCACGTAAATCCAATTCCACTGAAAGGACGGATACGGACCCAAACATGCGTGCAAAAAGTCTTTATTATGTCATAAAACCCAGCACTGCCGCCATGACGCGTTTCGGCCTATATATATATATGAATGAACCAACAAAATGCCCAAAAGCTTTCAGGAGGGCAGCCAGCTGGAAGCCCACCATCCGGTCTGTAATTACGGCTCTCCGCAATGTGCCTCAATTATCCATTGCTGCCTGACGCGTTTCGATGCAGTTTGCATCTCATCTGAGGCTTGCTTGTCGCATTTCCATAGAACAGGCTCTCTTTTATTTCTATTGTAAGCACGCATGTTTGTTCAATTTCCCTAAGTGGTTGTCCGCATAGTGCTGTGATTATATTGCATGCTGGGAGTTATAGTTCCCTTCTGAGCCCAACTGTATTCCCTGAGTGGGTTTCTATTGAAAAAGTTCTTTTAAAAGCATTAGTTCTCCTTAGTAGGATTTGGGACATGTTGGAAAGTCTCCGTACTTCTGACTTCCAGCGCCGAACTGCCGCCGATCAGTTCCGTGGCACGGCCTCTCTTATTACCATCATAGAGATGGTGCTCCTCCTACGACGGGGGCCGCTGTTTGTAAAAATGAACCAACAAAATGCCCAAAAGCTTTCAGGAGGGCACACAGCTGGAAGCCCACCATCCGGTCTGTAATTACGGCTCCCCGCAATGTGCCTCAATTATCCATTGCTGCCTGACGTGTTTCGATGCAGTTTGCATCTCATCAGAGGCTTGCTTGTCGCATTTCCATAGAACAGGCTCTCTTTTATTTCTATTGTAAGCACGCATGTTTGTTCAATTTCCCTAAGTGGGTGTCCGCATAGTGCTGTGATTATATTGTATGCTGGGAGTTATAGTTCCCTTCTGAGCCCAACTGTATTCCCTGAGTGGGTTTCTATTGAAAAGTTCTTTAAAAGCATTAGTTCTCCTTAGTAGGATTTGGGACATGTTGGAAAGTCTCCGTACTTCTGACTTCCAGCGCCGAACTGCCGCCGATCAGTTCATGCGGCACGGCCCTCTCTTATTACCATCATAGAGATGGTGCTCCTCCTACGACGGGGCCGCCGTTTGTAAAAATGAACCAACAAAATGCCCAAAAGCTTTCAGGAGGGCACACAGCTGGAAGCCCACCATCCGGTCTGTAATTACGGCTCTCCGCAATGTGCCTCAATTATCCATTGCTGCCTGACGCGTTTCGATGCAGTTTGCATCTCATCAGAGGCTTGCTTGTCGCATTTCCATAGAACAGGTTCTCTTTTATTTCTATTGTAAGCACGCATGTTTGTTCAATTTCCCTAAGTGGGTGTCCGCATAGTGCTGTGATTATATTGCATGCTGGGAGTTATAGTTCCCTTCTGAGCCCAACTGAATTCCCTGGGTGGGTTTCTATTGAAAAAGTGAACTATAACTACTGCCACTACTACATATATATATATATGTAGTAGTGGCAGTAGTTATAGTTAACTGAGTAACTGAGTTTCTACAGGAAGAGTGTTATTTGTTTCACTAATAACTTTGGTGTCATTTGATAAATCTGCATGGAACTTTCCAAACAAAGTTTTCCACTTTGTGTCCTTTCCAGAAAGTTTCGAACTGATCCGTCTAGTGGGGGCCAAGAAAGAAGGGGGTCTCAAAAGTGCGATTTCCGCAATTTGATTACTACATTAAACTTTGCTCTCTGATACAGAAAGAAATAGCTGAACAGAATTACACCAATATGGCAAAAAGTGATAACATTACTAAGACATGTACTTTGTGATTTGGTGTAAATCCGTTTAGCCGTTTTCAAGAAATTCGCATTTAAAGGCTCGCGTTGGACATGAAAGGATTAAAAAGTTAGGAATATTTGGGGAGCAAGCGCATCCCCACTGTTAAGGCGTGGTTAAATAGCCTTATTTACTGCAACACCAACAGTGATCTGTTCTCCACTACAATGCCTGCGACCTCTAGGCCTAGGGACATATGGGGGCCATTGAAAGCCTACCTGCTAGAAAGTGCTCAACTCTCTTCACCACAAACTCTATCTGGAATAACACCCACTGGGGTTGGTTGAGTTAGCTAATGTTACATCAGAATGAGATTGCTTAGATTTCCCCCGGTGGGCAGTAACTACACAACAAAGTAACAGTTGTCTTGTCAAAGTTTGGAGTGGACGTTCAACTTAGACGGTTGTAAAGTGTCAAATGTACAATCTGTTAAGTTCTTTTATTGCATCAAAGTGTTGCTTTGTGTACTTGTACCTGCATATTGTTATTATTGTAAATGGTAAATAAAGTTTAAAAAAAAAAGTTAGGAATATTTGCACTGTTGGTGTCCAGGTATGTTCTGATTGGCCTATTTAAAGGGACTGGTCAATCCTGATTGCCTTACCACAACATGAACAATATGCCATTACAGGATTCAGGGTCATGGTCCCTGTGTCCATAGACATGAATAAAAAAAAAACTATATGGGGATGAATGAGCACAGCCTGACACCCAAGTGCATGTGGGGGGCCCAAAGCCATCCCCTATACTTGATTGGTTGGCGACAACATGGACAACATGTTGTGGCAGCCACTACAGGACTCAGACACATGCTCCTCATTGAAGTACATTGTAATGAATGCCAGGATTTGAGCATCATAAAAAGGAGCACATATTAGGGATGATCATTTTTAGTCACAAACCATATATATTACCTACTGGCGACAGCCAGTAGGTAGCTATAGTTAGGGCTAAAGTTTCCATAGGAAAACATTTTTTTTTGCCAATAACTTGACAAATCTTCATTAAATTTTTAAAACCGTCCCCTTTTTGGTTCAGCTGCTGTGTTGAAAGTGTCAGGGTGATCCGTCAAGCGGGGGCTGATAAAAAAGGGGGTCCCAAAACACGTTTCGCCCCATGCTAGGTCTATGGGGATTTTCCATGTTTTTGAACACGACTACAACCCAAACCGCTGAACAGAATTACACCAAATTTGGCAGAAAGCTAGATGTTGGTTCAGAAAGTGTGCTTTTTGTGATTTGGTGTAAGTCTGTTCAGTAGTTTTTAAGTTAAAAAAATATGGATATCTGGGAGCCCAAAATCCTCCTGAAATCCTACTGAAATTTGATGGCTGCCAACACTTCAACCAGGAAGTGTTGGCAGCCATCTTGGGACTCTCCTTGAAGCCAAGTCCCACAAAAAATGTAGAATAAAAAAGAAAAGTGTGCAGGGTAGAAATACCCTGACCCCTTAGGCCTCTTGGGGAGTCTCACAGTGACTCTGCAGGGCCCAAAAAAGATTTTTTTTTTAACTTTCGGTAGTATCCACGGATACTGCTGAACATTTTTTTAAAACAGGCGTGGGCTCCCGCGCTTCATTTCTAATCGGCCCCCGGGTGGGACATGTCCCGGGGGCATTGTAATACAGGAGGGGGTGCATAGCCCCCCTGGGGCTCATTTATGCCCCGGGGACTGCCACCTCCTCGGGGCTTATTTTATTTTATAAATGCGTGGCCTCTGGACCCCACCAGCTCCAGGGACCGCCACCTCCCCGGGGCTTCAATTTTAATTAATTCGGTGGGGTACAGACCCCCTCACAGCCCCAGGGACTATCGCTTCCCTGGGGCTTTTGACAAATTCTATACGGGGGAGCTACACAGCCCCCTCCTGCAGCCCCAGGGACCACCCCTTTCCTGGAGCAAATTTGAAAAAATGGAGAGTGGTCATGCAGCCCCCCTCCTGAAGCCATACATGTCCCTGGGGACTGCCACTCCCCAGGGCCAGCTCCTGCTATGCCCCAAGGTGGCCATCCCCGGGACATAGCTATTTGCTATGGCTTGGCTGGAGCATTACTGCTCCTGTCAAGACATAGCAAACTGTGCTCTGTTTTGAGCAAACAAGAGCATTTTGCTCTCGCTTGCTCAAAGTGAAGCACAATTTGCTTTAACCCACACAGGGAGCTGCATGTTAGCAGCTCCCGTTGTGTAAAAGCAATGCCGGCTCCCACAGGAGATGGGGACCAGGCAAAACTGCGGGGGCCTTGAGGCTCGCCCTGCGGTCCCCAACATTGTCAGTGGGCGCCCTGGGTTGGGACCAGAGCACCCACACTGGGGTCCTCGTGGCTGAAATCAGCCCTGGAGGGGGGCCAAATGGCCCCCTTCCCCTTAGTATTTAAAAAAAATTGCAAAGGCTGGGCCCCGGGGGATGGTGTCTCAAAGGCCAAAATTGGCCTGGGGAGGTGGGCCAAACTGCCCCACCATTAAAAAAAGACCAGGCCCCGGGGGATGGGGTTCACGGGGCCCAAATTGGTCCAGGAAAGGGAGGCCACACGGCCTTCCTCCTGTAAAAAAGGCAAAAAACAAATGCAGGTCCAGCAAGTTTCTGCAGGCCGGCCCCCTTTCTCCACTACTCTGCAAATGCACCTCCTGGTGCAGTGTTGGCTGGGTGATAAAGTCCCCTTGGATGCTGAGGGTCCTTGGGGTCCAGGAACCCCTTCTGTTACCTCCAGTAAGTGATTGCTGAGAGGACTTGGAGGCCATGCCCCCTTTCTCTATTACTCTGCAAACACACCTCCTGGCATGCTGCTGGTTGGGGAATGAAATCCCCTTGGGTCCAGAGGGTCCTTGGAGGTCGACAAGACCTCCTGTCACCTCTAACAAGTCCCATATAGTGGGATCGCTGAGAGGTCTTCGTAGGCCATGCCCCCTTTCTCCATCACTGCATCACTCTGCAAACATGCCTCCTGGAACTCTACTTGTTTGGGGATGAAGTCCCTTTGCCTACCAAGGATGTTTGGGGGCCAGAAAGCCCTCCTGTTACCTTCCAAAAATCCCACACAGCGGGATTTCTGAAAGGTCTTTGGATGCCATGTCCCCTTTCTCCACCACTCTGATGTCATCAGTGATGTCATTTGAGTGTCATCAGTGATGTCATGAGTGATGTCACTGACCATGTCATGAGTGATGTAATATGTGAGGTCATAAGCCGTGCATTGCGGGGGCGTAAGTTATAGTTAGCCCAGCTAAATATTCCTGCCAAATTTCTCTTGATTTGTACCAGTAAAATGTCAGTCTAACTATAACGTGCCTGTAACCTTTGTTTTTTTCAGTGAATTTCTAAGGTTTTTTAATTTTATTTCCTAACTGTAACGTCCCTGTAACCTTTGGCTTTTTCAGTGAATACACATATATATGTCGAAACGCGTTGCAACAGCGCGATAGCAAAATACGATTTTGACAGCAAGCAAAGCAGAAATGAGCATGAACTAAAGAGAATATATTTCGAAGCTTACTCTGATGTTGGCATCCGTCTCTTAACTGGTTCGGTAATGGTAGTTATATATATATATATATATATTCACTAAAAAACCAAAGGTTACAAGGAAGTTATAGGTTCAGATTTTACACACATAAAACCATAGAAATTCAGCAGTTATAGTTATTTCAAGAAACTATAACTCATGCCCTAAGGTAAATATAACTTGCAAACCTGGCATGCACAGTTTTCTTATCAATAATTTTATTGCACATGTTGCAGTGATATTATCAATGATGCTATAGAAGGTGTTATGTAATATGTGAAGTAATTAGCAGTGCATGGCAAGGGCATGAGTTATAGTTTCCTTAGGGCTCAAGTTATAGTTACTTGAGATAACTATCACTGATAAATTTCAGTGGTTTTTTATAGTTTAGAACGTTACATTTTAACTGAAATTTACACCTAACTATAACGTCACTTTAACCTTTGTTTTTTTTATGAATTGCTATGTTTTAAAAAAAAATTAATGGAAAGAAAGATATTGTTACAATACCTAACTATTACGTCACTTTCACCTTTTGTTTTTCAGTGAATTTCTAGTTTTTTTTAATGTAAAGTACTATTTTATTACCATATGTAACTCCAACCCCAAGCAGTGCATGGCCTTTGTAGTAACCCTTTCGCTGCCAGGCCTCCCCATGCCACGCCCTTTTTTGACTATTTGAGGTAGTTTGTGCTTAGGCCACCATAACGTTTTATCCACTTAAGGTATCCACGCCAAATTTGCGTCCTTTTCTTTCAACATCCTGAGGATTCTAAAGGTACCAGGGGTTTGTGGATTCTCCTGTAGGATACCGAGAAATTAGGCAAAATGCAGCTAAATTTGGGTTTTTTGGGGGAAAAAGTGCTGCAGAAGAAAGCATCTGGTTTTTGTCCCTGCAAATGGTATCAATGAAGGGTTTGTGGCGCTAAAATCACCACTTTTCCAGCTTTCAGGCACAGGCAGACTTTTTTCAGAAACCTAAAATTTTCTACACAGTTTGGCCATTTTACTGAGACATAGCCTATTTTTCCAATTTTTTGTGCTTTCAACCTCCTTCCAGTTAGTGGTAGAAATGGGTGTGAAACCAATAATGGATACCGGAAAGCTATACATTTCTGAAAAGTAGATACAATTCTGAATTCAGCAAGGGGTCATTTGTATAATCCTACTGGTTTTCCAATAGAAACTAACAGTTGAAATAATAAAATATATTAAAAAACTGCCATTTGTGCCTACATTTTCACCTCTAACTTCTCCTAACTATGGCAGATTTTTAAAAGCAATATATCGTTAACTCTGGGACACCCTTCTGGTTGTGGGCATATATAGGACTTGTAGGTTCACCAAGAACCTGAGGTACCCAGAGCCAATAACTGAGCTGCACCTTGCAATGGTTTTTCATTGTGTACCAGGCATACAGCAATTCATTTGGTAAAATATAAAGAGTGAAAAGGGATTAAGATATGGAGTTTAGAAGCAGTGATTATTTGCACATCTCTAAATTTGTGGGCAGCCATACTAGCATGTGAATTCGTGGGCATTTTTCAAAATGTCATCTTTTTTACCCACGGTCTTATATTTGGAAGGTAGAAATGCATAGAAAGACAACTGGTAATAACACTTGTTCTACTATTCTGTGTTCCCCTAGGTCTCCCGATATAAATTGTACCCCACTTGTGTGGGTAGGCCTAGTGCCCGTGACAGGAAATAGCCCAATACGCGACGGGGACCCATCACGTTTTTCCACAGAAAACTGACCCTTTTTTTGCAAAGTGCCTAGCTTTGGATTTTGGGCCCTAGCTCAGCCGGCACCTAGGGAAACCTAGCAAACCTGTACATTTTTGAAAACTAGACACCAAGGGATTCCAGGATGGGGTGACTTGTGTGGTTCTCACCAGGCACTAATACCTAGAATACCTTGCAAACCTCAAACTTAGTAAAAACAAAACCATTTTCCTCAAATTTCTGTGATGGAAAGTTCTGGAATCTGTGGGGAGCCACAAACTTCCACCAACCTAGCATTCCCCCATGTCTTCCAATAAAAATAGTTCCTCACTTGTGTGGGTAGGCCTAGCGCCCGCAACAGGATACTACCCAAAACGCAACATGGACCTATCACATTTTTCCACAGAAAACTGAGCTTTTTTTTCAAGGTGCCTAGCTGTGAATTTTGGGCCCTAGCTCAGCCGGCACCCAGGAAAACCTAGAAAACCTGTACATTTGTGAAATCTAGACAATGAGGGCATTCCAGGATGGGGTGACTTGTGTGGCTCTCACCAGGTACTGTTACACAGAATTACTTGCAAAGCTCAAACTTTGTCAAAAAACACATTTTCCTCATATTTCTGTGACGGAAAGTTCTGGAATCTGTGGGGAGCCACAAACTTCCACCCACAGTAATCCCAGACAGAAATGTGAGGAAAATATGAATTTTGTTAGCTAAATTTGAGGTTTGCAGGAGATTCTGGGTAAGAAAAGGTTGGGGGATCCACGCAAGCCACACCTCACTGAACTCCCCCAGGTGTCAAGTTCTCAGAAATGTCTGGGTTTGGTAGGTTTCCCTAGATGGCCGCCTAGCCTGGGACCAAAAACGTAAGTGCCCCCCCTTCTAAAACAAGGTTGTTTTGTGATAGATAATTCTGATGTCTCCACAATATGTTTGGGGCCCTTCCCTGTCACAAGCACTTGGTCCACCAAGTAAGGTAGCAAGAAATTTGTGTCGCCTCACTGATCCCACAACTTTCCCACTCAGAAACGTGAGGAAAGTGTGATTTCTTTAGCTGAATTTGAAGTTTGCAGGTGATTTTGGGTAAGAAAACATTGGGGGATCCATGCAAACCATACCTCCCTGAACTCCCCCAGGTATCTAGTTTTCCCTAGATGGCCGCTGAGCCCGGGACAAAATCGCAGGTGCCTCCCTTGAAAAAACAGGTTTTTTTGTCATAGGTAGGGTGCCCCATGTTTTTGGTCCAGGGCTCTGCGGCCATCTAGGGAAACCTACCAAACCCAGACATTTCTGAAAACTAGACACCCAGGGGAGTCCAAGGATCTGTGGATGGTGTGGATCTCCCAATGTTTTCTTACCCATAATTCCCAGCTAACTTCAAATTTAGCTAAAAAGTCACATATTCCTCACATTCCTGTGTGGCAAGTTTGTGAGATTACCGTGCAGGCACAAATTTCCCACCATCCAGCGTTCCCCCCAGTCTCCCAGTAAAAATGATACCTCATTTGTGCAAGTGCCCAAAGAAGTGTCAGTCTAAAAAACGTATGAAAAAAAATAATCCCTTTTGGACCCACTTTGGTTCCCCCTCAGTTTTTAGGTTCTCTGCTTTGGGCTCCTACACAAGTGAGGTAGCATTTTTTTCAGGAGACCTGTGGGAATGCTGGGTGGTAGAAAATTCATGTGGGCCCAGTGATTCCACAACTGTCCCACACAGAACTGTGAGAAAAACGTGATTTATTTAGCTAAAATTATGGTTTGCAGGGGATCCTGAGTAAAAAAATGTTGGGGGATCAATGCAAGCCACACCTCCCTGGACTCCTCTGGATGTCTACTTTTGAGAAACGTCTGAGTTTGGTAGGTTTCCCTACATAACCCTGAGCCCGGGACCAAAAATGCAGGTGCCTCCCTTGCAAAAACAGGTTGTTTTGTCATAGATAGGGGGCACCTATATTTTTGGTCCGAACTCGGCGGCCATCTAGGGAAACCTATCAAACCGTGACATTTCTGAAAACTCAACACCCAGAGGAGTCCAGGGATCTGTGGCTTGTGTGGATCTCCCAATGTTTTCTTACCCAGAATCCCATGCAAACCTCAAATTTTGCTAAAAAGTCACATTTTCCTCACATTTCTGTGTGGCAAGGTTGTGAGATCACTGTGCCAGCACAAATTTCCCACCACCCAGCGTTCCCCTCAGTCTCCCAATAAAAATGATACCTCATTTGTGTGGGTGCCCAAAGCAGTGTCAGCCTAAAAATGTATGAAAAAAACCTGTCCTTTTGGACCCACTTTGGTTCCCCCTCAGTTTTTCATTTTATAAGTTTATAGTAAGGGTGGGTGGCGAACTCCGCTCCACCAGCGGAGTTTGCAGAGTTTTACCAACTCCGTGGTCCGCTGGGAACGCGGAGTTCAGCAAAAACTCTGATTCCGCGGTGGAGCAGAGTTTACCCTGCCACCCACCTCGAGGCTGCTGCAGGCTTACCTGGTCACGGTGCTTCTCTGCCGTGCCGTGCCCTGCCCTGCCTGGGCTGTCCTCCTCCTCCTGGCTGTCTCCTCTCCACTCCAGGCTCGTCCATGGCAAAATGAAACACCTACGCTCTACGTCACTCTTGGGGGGACTGCGCATGCAGGAGTGTGTGCTTGCACATTCCTCCCAAGATGTAGAGCGTTGGAGTTTCGTTTTGACATGGACGAGCCTGGAGACTGGAGAAGACAGCCAGGAGGAGGAGGACAGCCCGGGCAGGGCATGGCATGGCGCAGAAGCACCAGGTAAGCAGTGCAGGTGGCTGCCTGCATCATGCTGCATGCAGGCAGGGGGCGGAGCGGAGTGGAATTCCACAGAGTTTTTAGCCAACTCCGTGGAATTCTGAGAAATGGCACTCCACCAACTCCGCCCAGGGTTAGTTTATAGGTTCTCTGCTTTAGGTACCCTAACAAGTGAGGTGTCAATTTTTTCAGGAAATGCTGGGTGGTGGGAAATTTGTGCCAGTGCAGTGATCTGACAAATTTTCCACACAGAAATGTGAGGAAAGTGTGAAATGTTAGCTAAATTTGAAGTTTGAAGGGATTCTAGGTAAGAAAACGCTGGAGGAACCATGCAAGCCACACCGCCAGCTAAGCGCCATCCACACACACCGTCAGCCAAGCACTATCCAGGCACATCGCCAGCCAAGCGACAGTCCACGCACATCGCCAGCCAAGTAACAGTCCACGCACACCGCCAGACATGTGCCATCCATGCAGACCGCTGGACAAGCGCTTGTCCACACACACTGCCAGCTAAATACAAGTCCACACACACCACCAGCAAAATGCAGGTTCACATACAGCCAGCCAAACACCAGTAATCACTGACCGTCAGCGAACTCCAGTTCAAACACACAGAGAAACTTTCACTAGTGTCTAGTGGTTTTCTGCCTGCCTTGGGAGCAGATGTGCCTAATAATATTGCTGATCTGCCCCCAAGAGCGGCAGAAGCAGCCAAAATGTGTTCACAAACAAAAAGGGGAGCAATCCTTGCCTAAGGGGCCCTCCCTGACATGCCCATAAACATATCTCTGGTGTCTAGTGGGCTTTCTGGCCCTCCAGGGGGCAGAAAGACTGTGGCTATTTTTTGGGGGGGATTGGCATCGCTCATTATGTGCTGCCCCCACCCCTCATTTATTAAACAAAAAAAACTGGTGTCTAATGGGCTTTCTGCCATCCCACCGGGGCAGATCAGGGGTAATAACCCCCATATGCCCTCCGGGGCGGGCAGAAAGACTGTCCCTTTCTTGTTTGGGAGGGTGGGAGTATTGGCATGCCCATTTTGAGCAGCCCCCACCCTTACATATTCAAAACAAAAAATCCCTGGTGCCTAGTGGGCTTTCTGCCCCCTGGGGGCAGAAAGACTGTCTCTTTTGTGTTGAGGGTGGGGGCATTGGCATTCCCATTGAGGGCAGTCCCAACCCCTCTTTTATAAAAGAAAAACAATCATTCCCTGGTGCCTGGGGGGCAGATCAAGGGCTATTGCCCCCATCTGCTCCCCGGGGGGGGGTAGAAAAACTGTGGCAATTTTTGGGAGGGATGGGGAATTATAGTGTCCATTTAGGACAGCCCCCACCCTTAAGTACTAAAAAAAAGAATAATGCCTGGTGTCTAGTGGGCTTTCTGCTCCCCCGGGGGGCAGATCGAGGGTAATAACCCCCATCTGCCTCCCGGGGGGGGGGCAGAAATACTGTCTCTTTTGTGTTGAGGGTGGGGGCATTGCATGCCCATTGTGGGCAGGCCTTACCCCTCTTTTGTAAAAAAAAAACAATCATCCCTGGTGCCTAGTGGGCTTTCTGCCCCCAGGTGGGGGCAGATCGGGGGTTATTGCCCCCATCTGCACCCTGGGGGGCATAAAGACTGTGGCAATTTTTGGGGAGGCATTATAGTGCCCATTTAGAGGAGCACCCACCCCTAAGTACTCAATAAAAAAACGCCTGGTGTCTAGTGTGCTTTCTGCCCCGGGGGGGCAGATTGGGAGCTACTGCCCCCATCTGCCCCCAGGGGGGCAGAAAGACTGAAGTTGCCCAAATGAATATGGGGGAGCAAAGGCCCTTGCCCAAGGGGCCGCTCCCCCTTCCTGGTGTCTAGTGGTGGATTCCTGCTTGGGGATTGCCGTCCTGCGGCGATCCCCAAGCATGGATCCACTAGGGAAGGGTACCTTTGGAAAGGGGAGATTCTCCCCTTTTCAACGATACCTCTCCCATGTGTTTCGGTGCTCGGGGGCTTAGATAGCCCCACGAGCACCGAAACAGTGAAACTGAAACAAGCTTGTTTCAGATTCAGTTTCAATGTAAGACATCAGTGCACCATGTGCGCGATCGTCATTACATTGAATACAAAAAAAAAATACTTCGGGTTGGGAAAGCTCTTCCCCACCTACCGAGGCAACAAAAAAAAGAAATCCCTCTGCTGTTTACAGCAGAGGGATTAGGGGGTGGTGTGCCGAGGACGTAATGGTTATGTCCTTGGCAGACCAGCTCCACAGCCGAGGACATAACTGTTACGTCCTCAGCACTTAAAGAGTTAAAGTTTAATTTTTTTTAAATACAACATGTTTCAAGACTTTTTTAACATTTACAAGCTACAAAGTGCAACTATAGAACCCACCACAAAGAGGCTCTGTACTCCCGCTGAGGAGTATAGAGCTCCAGATAGATGTGCTTTAATAAAACATGGTAATCTCTACTGGGGTCATGGATTCAATGACCCAAGAGAGTTACTAGAGTTTTATGGTGATGGGGGGGCTGCTGCACTCCCTGCAGCCCCCCACAACAATTTAAAATATTGCTTGATGGTGCCCCTGTGCCTTCTAGGAGCACCACCAAGCTGAAAACAATATGTCTAAAAGACCTTGTCAATGAGCAGTGAATAATTTATTAATTATTGGGTGTCCTGGTACCCACCTGCAACACCCTTTTTTTATAATTATTATAATTATTAGAGAATGGGGCATGCTGCCCCCTCCCAGAGCCTTAACAGGCCCCAAGGACCCCATCCCCTGGGGCTGTATTGTTTTTTAAGGGGTGGCGGACATGTGGATCCCCTTCCAAAGCCTTTACAGGCCCCTGGGTCCTTATCCCCGGAGCTGTATTATTTTTTAAAGGGAAGGGGGTGCACAACCTTCCTCCCAGAGCCTTTGGGGCCCTAGGGACTCCATCCACTGGGGTCTAATGTGGGCTGCCCAGTGCCCACCCTGGACACCCATAAGACACTATATTGGAGGCCATGGGGGAGCCCACAAGAGCGCGGGCAGGGAAACCAATTTCTGCTCCCACCAGGTGGGAGCATTTTTACAGCTGGGCAATCTCTATCTATCTATCTGTATGCATATACCCTATGCCCTACGGTTACTATAACTCCCGTCGCCACCTTGCACAGATTTTTCATCAATAATTGCATTGCAAATGTTGCAATGATATTATCCATGATATCATAGAAGATGTCATGAGTGATATAATATGTGGGGTAATTAGCAGTGCGTGGTGAAAGCTTGAGTTATAGTTACCTTAGGGCACAAGGTATAGTTACCAGAGCTAAATATAACTGGTGAATTTCAGTGGTTTGGTACGTTTAAAACATTATGTTGTCACTGAAATTCTCACCTAACTATAACATTACTTTAATCTTTGTTTTTTTTCAGTGAATTATTAGGGGTTTTTCTATGTAAAGTAATATTTTGTTACTGTGCATAAAGCCAACCCCATTCCGCACACAGCCTTTGGTCATGCACAGCGTGGGGTTGGCCGCAGGGCCTGGCTTGTAACCAGGCTCTGCATCCAACTCCGAGCAGGCAGCCAGCCCCACTCTGTGCACGGCCTTTGACTGTGTGCAGCGGGGTTGGCCACAGGGCCTAGCCTGCAGTCAGGCCTTTGTTACAACCCCCTGTAGGCAGCGTACCCACGGCCTTTGGCTGTGCACACAGGGTTTGCCCACAAAGCATGATCTGCAGCCAGGCCCTGTGTCCAACACCCCGTAGCCAGGCATCCCCATGCACAGCGGGGGAATGGCCACAGGTAGCCATCTCCACGCTGAGCATGGCCTTTCGCCATGCGCACTGGTGGGTTTCCACAGGCCCTGGCCTTTGGTCAGGCCCCTGTGTCGAATTAGAGGCAAAAAAAAACCAACAAGAACATTTTTGGCCCCAGGCTGGGTTCCTCTGGGACTCTACCACCAGGCCTAGGGGGTCGGGGTATCCCTACCCTGCTCCCTATGTCTTTTTTTTTGCTTTTTGTTTAGGACTCGGGACTGAGTCCAGAGTCCTAAGTACTAAGATGGCTGCCACCACTTCCTGGTTGATGTGGTGGCAGCCAATGAGATCTCAGCAGGAGATTCCAGTCCACGGAGCCTTAGCAGCATGAAATATACAACGTTTCTAAGCCTTATTTGCTCAAAAACTACTGAATGGATTTTCACCAAATCACAAAAAGATGTCGATGTGTCTAAAGTTCCTGAATGGATAACGCATTTTGAGACCCCCTTATCTTTCGGGCCCCCACTTGACAGATCACCTTCAAACTTTCCATGTGCAAACTAGTCAAAAAAGTAACTTTTTTGGGAAAGTTTTGTGGTGATTTGTCAAATGGCGCCAAAGTTTTAGCAACTCAAAAAAGATTGTTCCTATGGAAATATGACCGCCACTGGGTAATATATATGTAACAGAGTGCGAGATAGCAGTTGTGTAATTATAGTTCCATCACACTGTCAACAGGAGAAAAACGTTGTGTGATTTGACAAAACGTGCAAATGTTAAAATACTTTAATCCTGCCACATCCATTAAATACTGGAGAGTTTCATAAAGATGCGTTTAGTGGGGAGCAAATGTTAAATGTTGAATGGTAAAAGTGTTCTTCCTCCAGGTTAATTCTTGTTTTGAAAAAAACCATACATAATTGCAACAAAAAAACTTGAGATGGATTTTAACAAAACCTTGAAGAGGTGAAACCATCTGATCTAACTTGTGACCCATTTGTGGATTCAAGGAACTCATTCATCAATGTTTGCAAAAAAAATCAATTGTTAAACGAAGTAAAAAAATGGAGCTATCTTGACATTTATAGTTGTGGCTTCTGTTAAGCAAATTTGAATTTTTGAGAAACCTGATTGGTGAGAGGCTTCTGCTTTTTCCTCTTATCTTGAAATCTTGATTGCAAATGAAATTGTGATTTGGAGACAGGGAAAAAATTGTGTAGGAATGTGAGAAGATGATGAGAAGTAATGATGCGCAATGAGAATGATGACAGACTCAATAGGAAATAACATTTTATTTTTATCAGAAAGGGGATGCTTGGTGCTGTGTGGGGACCCTGCGGGGACTACAAAGCCAATAAACCCACTATGACCCTTCGTGACCTGATGGAGGAGGGGCCCAGGAGCGCTCTTAGGTGCATTCCCATCTCTTGCAGTGCAGGACGCTTGGTAATATGTGGAGATCTTGCAGGGACTACAAAGCCCATAAACCCGCTCTGACCCTTTGTGACCTGATGGAGGAGGGGCCCAGGAGCGTTCTTAAGTGCATTCCAATTTCCCGCAGTGCAGGACGCTTGGTGCTGTGCGGGGACATTGTGGGAAATACAAAGCCCATAAACCCGCTCTGGCCCTTTGTGACCTGACAAAGGAGGGGCCCAGGAGCTCTCTTAAGTGCATTCTCATCTCCCACAGTGCAAGATACATGGGGGACACACCTGGGCTGGGCCCGAGCCAAGACCAGGCCAAGAGTTGGCCTGTCTTCGCCCTTCATCACCTGGAAGAGGCTGAACTGGCCCACCTCTCTTGGCCCGGCAAGCAGAAGAGGGAACTTTTATAAGGAAATTCTCTTTATGTGGCACTATTGCATAAGTGAACTGTATAGCCCCTGCCTCCCTTAGCATAATGAGGAAAAGGAAGGCTCAGGAGACTTCCCAGGTGATGTCTTTGCCTATGAAACTAAGTAATCAACCATTGGGTGATGATAGATTGAAAGAAATTAACGAGTTATTAGAGGAAGTGGAGTCTATTTTTAAACCCTCCTCTGTGTCCTTCAAGACTAAAGCAAAAGAAAAGCCATTGACAAAAATATTTGAGAAAAAACTGACAGTGCATGCAAACCACGAGAGACCCAGGTTAATCACCCCCCAGCGCTGCCAATGGATGTGTTCAAAGAGAGCCACTTCGGGTTGAAGCAATATGTTATGTGATCCTGCTCCAATAGTTGATTCCTGTGGCATCATGGTGCATTGTGAGAATCGCTTTGCAATTCTAGCTGAACAGGATCCTCCCTTGGCTCATGAGGATCTAGCACAAGGGGTGTTGGCAAACCGGGATGTCCTCAAGGATGTGAATACTTTAAAGCTGAAATTGAAGGAGCTTAGAGAACAAGTGAAGTTACTAACAAATCAGGTCTCATCAATCATCCCTCTTTTGCAGAAATTGTCCCCATTTAAACTTCAGCAGAAAGATAGTATATATTTTGGGAACATCAGTGTTACAAATTGTTGCACCAATCCTTTGGAGGGAAGTCACTCACTGCCCTCTTGGGGGTATGACCCATCTCTTTCAAATAGGGCTAGGCTTGAGGCTAATTCTTGCCGTTAATGCCTAATTTGATGTTCAACTCACTTGTTCCCTGCAAAGGATCCTATTTGTCAGAAGGGAGGGACTGTCGTTCTTATGAGGAACCAAAAAACCCAACTTTTCAACTAGTTTCCCTTTGCACTCACCCTCCCAACCAAACTGTCAACACATTGCCTATTGCTAATAATTAATCGCTTAATGATCCCCGCACTTATGCAAAGGTGGGGTCGCATATATGCATATTGTGCCCAAACTCCCCCGTGGTGCAAGAGAAGCAAGGGACTCATTGACTAACAAAGTAATCAATTGGTTTCACAATTTGAACAAATGTCTCCCTGTAGTTCACTCAGACATTGTGACTGTGATTCGCCACCAGGTGATAACTATGATTAGGCTGAAATTACATTCAATTCCCAGAGACTGATGGAGGACCTAATTGCCTGGGAAGTTTGATCCTCTTGTATAGCTTCCACTAATCACAAACTAAAGTATAATCTTCCTGAGACCAGGGAGGCCCCACGTCTAGCTGATACTATCACAACTCTGAATCCTACAGAGTACCAATCCCAGGTAGCAAATAACAGAGATTGACTCAAAGAGGAAATTTGTGCCTACAATGTTGCCACGTATTCTGTGACTTCCACTGATGAGTGGAAAGTTCTCTCTTAGAACATTGCTGGGCTGAAATCCAAACTTACTGATCTTGATTGGGGATCTTTTATTGACATTTTTGATATTTGTATTTTCCTAGAGACTTGGTTTGTTGATCCAGCTTTCAGGTTGGGGTTCACAAATTACCATTGTGAGGCAATTTCTTTAGGTAAGGGGTGCCCTGCTGGGGGTCTTGTAGTTTGGGTCAAAACTACACTTAATTGCAGTATCAAAAGGCTCCTTTTAAACTCAACTGATATCCTTGGGTTGTTGATTCCTGCTGCTAATGACAAGTCTGGACATTCCTGAGAGTCAGGTACTCTCCCTAGACTTAGAGGAATTTGTCGATGGTGTATTGCCTGGGGGTTAGGCCGCAGTTACTGGAGGTTTTAATGTCACCTTTGAACAGTTCGACAACTCTGATTTGGGTATTACTGAAGAGGAAGATAAAGCTTGGGGCATAGCACAATTAGATCTGGATCAGCTGAAAAGGCAGTCTTTCCAAGCTATCCAACTTCTGGCTCTTATTTTGAATCTGTAATGGCAGATTCCCCTCTCATTTGGATAGTGTGCACACATTCAAGCGATATAATCAATCCAGTAGTCTAGATTATATTTTGATTTATTTGCATCTATGGCCATATTCGGTAGAAATGGAAATCATTCCTAGTGATAGTGACCATAATGCTCTCCAATTGACATTGAAAGGACCCATACTAACAGAAAGTAAATTGCAGCTTTCTGGATACCAGAGGGAACCTTGCCATGCTAACAATAAACAATCCATAAAGTTGGCCCTTGTTTCTGCTGAACCCAATATTATGGCTGAAATATATAGCACAATTGCAGGCTCAATTGAGCTGATATCAAGTATCGAGCAAGATGGTATGGTGTAATGCGGTGTCTTAAGCAGCATTATGATTTATTTGACCAAATAGGTGAATTCTTCTTTAGGGAATGTAATAGGCCACACAAAGGAAGACATAAACACCCTTGGTTTAACAAGCAGTGTAGATCCACTAAAACAGCTTTAATGCAGTCTATTAAATTAAATAATCGGGAGCAAATTGTGCAAGCCAGAAGGGAGTACAAGAACCAGTTTCTGCATGCTAGATTCAACTGGGAGACAGATGTGTGGGAAGATCTGCTTAATGCAGTGTGAGCTGAGGATAACAAGTCTTTTTGGAGTATTGTTGCCCATGGAAGTAAATCTGCTATAACCCATGTTGACTTTTTTCTTCAGTCTCATACCTGGGTTGACCATTTTGAAGAGCTTTACTCTGACTCTGCTATGACCTATGGTAATACACTTACCGTAGGTCTATATAATCCTCAAGAATTGGCTTGTCCTTTTGAAATATCACTCTAAGAGTCCCTTGAGATACTGGCAGCCATTGTCCCTGGAAAACCCTGGGCCCCGATGGCATACCATGTGATCTGTCAATCAATCAATCAGGGGTTTGTTAAAGTGCGACTACTCACCCGTAAGGGTCTCAAGGCGCTAGGGGTGGGTTCAGGTTCCATTCCATCAAGGAGGGGGTCTGTCGAAGAGCCAGGTTCTGAGGTTTCTTGCGAAGATGGGGAGCGATGTTGTCTGTCTGAGGTGGAGCGGAAGGGCGTTCCATGCTTTGGCCGCGAGGAAGGAGAAGGAGCGGCCTCCCGATCTGGTCTTTCTGGTGTGGGGGACCACGGCGTAGGAGAGCTGGGCTGATCGTAGGGTCCTTTGGGGTGCGTGGAATTTGAGTCGGCTGTTCAGGTATGCTGGTCCGGTGCCGTGGAGGGCCTTGTGTGCGTGGGTGAGCATCTTGAAGGTGATTCTCGCCTCGACGGGGAGCCAGTGGAGTGTGCGCAGGTGCTGGGAGATGTGGCAGTGTTTTGGCAGGTTGAGGAAAAGTCTTGCGGCGGCGTTCTGGATGTTCTGTAGCTTGCGGGTGAGGTTTTTGTTTATTCCGGCGTAGAGTGCGTTGCCGTAGTCGAGTCTACTGGTGACCAGGGCGTGAGTGACGGTCTTTCGGTGTTCGAGGGGGATCCATTTGAAGGTCTTACGAAGGAGGCGGACGGTGTGGAAGCAGGAAGACGAGACAGAGTTGATCTGGCGGTCCATTTTGAGTTCGGAGTCCAGGATGATTCCCAGGTTGCGTGCGTGGTCCGTGGGGGTTGGCGGGTTTCCGAGGGCGGGGGGCCACCAGGTGTCGCTCCAGGCATCGGGGTTTGGGCCCATGATGAGTACTTCTGTTTTGTTGGTGTTTAGTTGTAGGCAGCTGTTTTTCATCCATTTGGCGACGGCTTCCATGCCTTCTCGAAAGTTGCGTCTGGCGGTGTTGGGCTCGTTGGATAGGGAGAGGATGAGCTGGGTGTCGTCTGCGTATGACACAATGTTGAGTCCGTAGGTTCTGACGATGGGGGCGAGTGGAGCCATGTAGACGTTGAAGAGCGTCGGGCTGAGGGAGGAGCCCTGAGGGACTCTGCAGGTGGTAGGCGTGGGGTCCGAGAGGAAAGGGGGGAGTCTGACCCACTGCGTCCTGCCGGAGAGGAAGGAGCGGATCCAGTCGAGGGTCTTGTCCTGGATTCCTGCGTCGTAGAGTCTGCGTATTAGGGTGCGGTGGGAGACTGTGTCGAACGCCGCTGATAGGTCGAGGAGGATGAGGGCTACTGTTCGCTGCAGATCTGTTTGCTGCAGGATCTGTTTGCTGCAGAACCTACTACATGGGGCCCTTACCTAAATGTACCTACAAAGTCAATCTTGTGGAGTGGCCCCCTCCCCTAGTCATGGCACCATGCTGACCAGTTCCCATATTCCATCCATTTTTTCCATTCATTTCCAAGCTTTATTTCGATCTTTGTAGACCATAAAAGCAAAAAATAAAATACATACATCACTGAATTTGAGCAATAAAAACATCAATAAACATTACAGAGTATAACCATGTACAGTAAACTGAACAAATTTCATGGCAGTTAAAAAAATATTAAAATTTAAAAATGCAAATTAAACAAAGATTTCATATATTAGTAAGATCAAAACAGTAGGAAATGGGAAAGGAACATTTATCATGTGTGAGGGGAGGTTAAAAACTTGCGGCGCCTATGCCACATAGAATTAAGAAAACGGGACACAGCAAAAACAATCGGGGGATGAGTATCAGTTCTCAAAACTCTAAAGGCCTCCTGTGACTGTCTATACCCCAGGTTCCTGCATATTGGCAAGAGCCAATACCTCCTGGGTATATTGTATCCTGGACAAAAGAAGAAAACATGAATAGGTGTCTCTTCTTGGATATTGCAGGCAGGACATCCAATAGGGGAAGTTTTTGACCATTTATTTATAAATGCATGGACCGGCAAGCAGCCCAATCTAAACTGGACATAGAGTTTCCTTGCCATAAACGGATGAACTTCATCAAGGAAGACCTCAAATAAATACTGATCTTTAAAATTGAGGAAGTCCGAGGTTAAACGGCCTGATTTTATACTCCTTGAATTTCAGCCAGTCTAAACTGTCTGTAAGTTTTGACTAGATCAAGCCGTGATATTGTCGGGGACACTTCCTCAGGGTGGGTCCATAGGTTCGGCCGGCCTAGTCTAATGCACAGGTCTTTTATGTATGCGAACCAAGATAGTTTTCCCACCCCTGGGAGCCCCAAGATCGCCTTGAGTTCCGACTGGTAGGCTATTAGCTCGGGAGTCGCCCATAGTCTACGCCAGAAAGTCAAGGGTCGCAGTCCGATCTCCTCATCTATGGGTCTAATCCCGAGGTCCATACGAAGGGAGATAAGAGAAGTGCTTTGTGGTAGGCCCAAGAGCTGTCTCATAAACTTGTTCTCGGTTTTAATCAGTCCACCTACTGGGAGGTGTCCCCATAGTTCTGCCCCATACATTATAGCACTCCTGATTTGAACTTTATATATCTCAGTCAACGGACCCGGTTGTCTAGATGTTGAGTTCCTGTATAATTTTGCTATTCCCCCGGCCATCTGTGCTAACCTAAAACCTGCCTTGTTTTGCTGTGGGCCCCACCCAAAGGTTTCCGTCAGCGTAACACCCAGATAGTCAAAGACAGCTACCCTCTCTAGCTGGATACCATTTAAGGTAAGATTATGGCGAGATGTTTTACTAGGATTAAATACCATGTACTTGGTTTTTAGTGTGTTAATCTCTAAGCCCCTATTTTTGCAAAATAAAGAGAAGCTGTCAAGAGTCCTTTGGATGCCCATGGGCGATTTAGATAGTAACAAGGTGTCGTCTGCAAACATCATTGCTGGCACCTTGCCACGGGCGAGCTTTGGGGCATCAATGTTGACTACCTCATTTAATTGGTCCACCAGGGCATTAATAAAAAGACAGAACAGTGTGGGGGCCAGAACACACCCCTGCCTTCCACCCCTATTCACTGGGAAGCGTGGGGTCAATTCCCCAAATTTCCCATATCTCACCTGGGCAAAATTTCCAGTGTGCAAACGCTTGATCAAAGATAGCAAATAGGGCGGAATGCCCAATTGCTCTAAAACTGCCCAAAGTTTGACACGAGGCACCAAATCAAAGGCTGTTTTTAAATCAACGAAGATCAAATAGAGGCTCCCACCCTCTATAGTCACCGTCTTCCAATATAGTAATTGGAGCCTAAAGATTTGGTCAATGGTAGAAATATTTTTACGGAAGCCTGCCTAGTACGCACTCAGAATCTCCCGCTCGTCCACCCAGGACTGAAGGCGCTCCAAGACAATCCTGGCAAACAACTTCTGAGTTACGTCAATCAGGCTTATTGGCCTGTAATTAGTGGGCAGGAGGGGAGAACCCTTCTTGTATACTGGGAAGATTTCTGCCCCTAACCAAGTATCCGGGATTTTCATGCCATTTAATATGGCATTAAATATTACACATAAATAAGGACCCCAAATATTGGGCTGATCCCGAAAAAGATCCCCGGGAAACTTATCTAATCCAGGGGCCTTTCCAAGGGGAAGCTTCCCAATTGCACTCAGCACTTCAGTCAGAGTAAACCCTACATCGTCTTCGAGGGGATCCCCCACAACAGTTGGCACAATTCCCCCTATGGGCTCTATAATGTCCTGTGTAGAATACAATGATTGGAAATGAAGTTTCCAAGCGTCAGCAGCAATGTTCGGCTCAATAGGTGAGCTCTCTGAGGAACTTACTGTTCGAACCAAGGTCCAAAACGCCCTCATGTCTCTATTAGTGAGAGCCTGTTTAATTGCATCCCATCTTTCAGACTCCCACTCCGTTTTGGCTAACTTTAGACTATCACTGTACAAGGCCCTCCTAGTTTTTATCAGTGATCTGTCTTTTAATTTTATGGCGTCAATGAGGGCACCCTTTGCCATTCGGCAGGAGTTGTTAAACCAAGTGGATTTAGGTGTCCTCTTGCCTTTAGAATGTATCAGAGGATTAAAAATGTTGGTCAGGCTAGTGGTCAAGTCTGCATGGATAGCCGTAAGTTGAGCGATAGTACCAGGAGAGATGGAACTCTCTGCGGCCTTCTCCATTGCCAATAAAGGTGGAATAATTAGGGAATACAGGGCAGCAGCCTTGCCTGGGGACTGTTTCAGGGTTTCCCACCTAATTCTCCTTCTGTTATTGTGTAAAGATAGATTGGTACCAGAGAGGGGGCTAGTGATTGGTGGACTATAAGGTTCCGGGAGCTTAAGATCGAGTACCAGAGCGTTGTGGTCGCTGTCATGTCTTGGCCAGACAGCGAAGTCAACTACCCAATGCCATATACTTGCTTCCACCAGAATATAGTCCAATAGAGATGCTTGCCCTGGTCTATTAAAAGTAGGTTTTCCTGGTTGGTCTGACTTACTACGACCATTACATGCCCTCAGTGCATGAGTTAGTGTGACTGCATTAATCTGTAATACCAAGGGGGTCCAAGCTCTTACCAGAGGAATCTGCGGTTCTGGAATTAGCCAAAGGGAATCCTCGGTAGTCAACGAAGAGTCAGTAGGGAGGGCTAGGGGCTCAAACTGGCAATTAAAATCACCTCCTAGCACCATTCTAGTATTCGGGGGAACTAGCTCAATGAATGTGGCAAGCGTATCTATGGTCTGGGATTCCTGGGCAAAGGTTACCGGACGGGAATAGATGTTAATAAATGCAATTTTAATCCCAGCATTAAAAGTAAGAAGGGTGCACTGGATATCATCTGAGGAGGTGTTCAGCTGTTCAACAGTACAGTCCAGATGTGTAGCGACCCACGTGCCTAACCCTCCCGATGGTCTACCTCTGCCTCCCATAGTTGCTAGCACATTAAAAGTTGCAAAGCCCCTCATGACAGAGTCCTCTCTAGCCCAAGTCTCCTGAAACATACACACGTCATGATATTGTACAAATTGTATCCAATCAGGATTTTGAAGTTTATTTTTGATACCGGCAATGTTCCACGACAGCACCCTCAGCTGGAGGCCCAAGTTCAAGGTGGCATCACGCACAATAGGACCAAAGGGGTTCGAAGTTTGTGTGATGTCTGGCTCGATCTCAGGATCTGGTACTCCCACATCCACTAAAGATCTATTCCTGCCCATAGGTGCAATAATAAATTCAGAGGTAAGAGGGGCTTGATTATTTGATACAACTGAAGTAGCACCTACAGAACCTTGGAGTCCCAGGTGAGATTCATAAAAAAGTTCACCAGAGGCATCTTGTGTCACACCAGCATTATTTAGGGGCTGCAACCCAGTGATTTTCGGATTAGGCTCACTTTTATTCCCCCCTAGCCCCTGGGTAAAAGAGGGATCAGATGGAGTCGAAAGTCAATCTACCTCTTCAAGGGCCCCAAACCTATTTGCTACTGGAACATTATACTGTATTCTGGAGAGTTGGCCAAATGTGAGATGGGGTTGTAACCAGTGTGTTGGAGCTCTAGTGCCTGGGGTCCATGGAGATGGGTAGTTACAAGAATAAAAAAGGCCAAGGTGTGTAATTGGATCCCTGTAGGCGGTGCATAAAAGCTGGGAGACTGATCAGCCAAAATTCGGACTGTCCGGGGATTACTATAATTAATAACTATACAGTCTCCTTTGATTGTCTTGGGGTTCTTACCAACCCACCCCACTCTCCGAACTAGTAGTATCTCACCCGCCATATCATAAGGGAACTGTCCATACCTGGTGAGCCATAAAAGGCACTTGTTTCTCAACTCCAGCTGTGTTTCTTTCTTTCCAGTTTTTAATTCAGGTACACCAGTTAAAACTGTAACATAAGGGAGTGAGGCTGGAGGTAGATCGATTATTGGCAGGGCCAGGGGAACTGGGCCTGTATTCACATTATCTGCTGAGATAGGCACTTCCCTATCCATCGACTGGTCAGTATGGAAACTCCCACTCTGCGTACTAGGGCCCATGGTGCTAGGAATGTCCCTCCTTATTTGAGCTCGGTATGTACCGAGTTCCTTACCAGGAGAATAAACATTACCCTCTTGAGCAACGCTAGGAGCCCCTAACTTGACAGCACTCATAGGGGCTAGGCGTGATGGAATAGTGGAAGTGCCACCTCTAGCTAGTGGAGGTTGCCCTACTTTGTCCGTCTGTGAACTACAGTCTTTCTTCTCCACTGGTGCCGGCAAGATGTTAGCCAGAGGGTTGCCCAGTACACACGGGGCAGACATCTGGTCACTAAGTCTGTTCCCAAGATGGTTCTCTAATTCTTCTTTAACAATGGCTCTCATCTGTACCTCTAACTCCACTATCAGGTTCCTCACCCATAAAGGGCAATCAGGATGTTTATAAGAATTTGAGGGAGATTCTACCACTCTTCCCAGTCTGACTGATTCTCCCTCGCTGAGACTAATTTCTGCACTGGCCTTTTTGTTTGTTCCTGTCCCATTGCCCATTTTTCGCCTCACGGCTTTAGGTAAAGTAGTATTTATTCTACCTTGCGGGTTCTTGGTTTTGCTGGGGAGTGTTGTAAGGGTGATAACAGAGTCTCGCTTGGTCCAGGTAAAGATTTTAACGAGGTAAGGGTGGAACCCGGACTGGATTGTACAGAAATAGGTGGCTCAGAGGATTGAAGAAAGATGTCTGGGGTTAAGGATAGTCGCCTCTCTGTAAGCTCAATTTCAGTTGAGACTACCCCAATAGCTCTCTGAAGCATCCTATCAATTGAAGTCTGGGGGAGTGGGGCCGGTATTAACACCGAAGGATTTTTTTTGGGTGCACAGCCACGCTTCCCCATATCCAAAACAAAAGGAGAAGCAATCATACAATAACACAAAAAGGAGACCAAGTAAATACAAACCCAAAAGTCGGGTTAACAAATAACCAATCAACTGGAATTCAGAGTTAGTCAAAAGCCAAACAAAGCCTTGCCCCTAAGGACAAAAGTGCGATGTGCTTAATATGATTGAGAGCAGAAGGACATGTAAACATAGACCAAAAAGTGCAAAGTGCTATGGCTAACAAGGCCTAGCCCCAAAGGACAAAAGTGCGATGTGCTTAATATGATTGAGAGCAGAAGGACATGTAAACATAGACCAAAAAGTGCAAAGTGCTATGGCTAACAAGGCCTAGCCCCTAAGGACAAAAGTGCGATGTGCTTAATGTATTTAGCAGCAAAAGGGCATATAAACAAGTTACTGTCAATAAAATGCGTCATACAATGTCCTGGTTTTAGCTATATGGCAAGTCCCAGAGGGTCCAATCAGCCCACGCTAGAATAAAAGGAAGTTATCAATGTTATACCCAGTCGACTTGACCACGGAACGTACCGGTTCCAAATATCTCTGTGAGGGGAAATATCAACTGGAAATGCAAGGGCAGTGAAAGAAGAATCTCACAGTACCTCTCAGCCAAGTCTAGTAAAGGACGAAGACCAGGGCCCTTACATGTAAGAGGGGTGGCCCTGCCCTGCCTCTTCCTGGCGATGACGGTCGAGGACGGGCCCGCCCTTGGCCCGGGCTTCGCCCGCCCGCGTCCCGCGCTGCGGGAGGGCAGCAGCGTTTTTGAGCAGGGTGCAGGCGCAGAGATGACGCTGGATACTCGCGCCGGCCAGGGGCTGCTGGGACGTGTAGTCCAATGTAGGTAATTGCAGTGCCGTTCCCCTCACGGCGGTGAAATTGGCAGCAAAGCCGTTCCCCTCACGGCGGTGAAATTGGCAGCAAAGCCATTCCCCTCACGGCGGTGAAATTGGCATCAATGCCGTTCCCCTCACGGCGGTGAAATTGGCAGCAATGCCGTTCCCCTCACGGCGAGTATTAGATGCCGATTAACGCGTCCCGCGCTGCGGGAGGGCAGCAGCGTTTTTTAGCAGGGTGCAGGCGCAGAGATGACGCTGGATACTCGCGCCGGCCAGGGGCTGCTGGGACGTGTAGTCTGATGTAGGTAATTGCAGTGCCGTTCCCCTCACGGCGGTGAAATTGGCAGCAAAGCCGTTCCCCTCACGGCGGTGAAATTGGCAGCAAAGCCGTTCCCCTCACGGCGGTGAAATTGGCAGCAATGCCGTTCCCCTCACGGCGGTGAAATTGGCAGCAATGCCGGTCCCCTCACGGCGAGTATTAGATGCCGATTAACGCGATATTACCAAGCAACTAACTTCAGCCCTTGTTCGCCATCAACAAGGAGCCGCGTCGTGTCTCGGAGGCGCTACACGCCAAAGACACATACTCTCTACGGCAACCATGACAGCGCTACACACTGCGCGCAGACTGTGTGACTCCCAGCCGACTGTCTGCCGGTTGCGTCCCATATTGAAAAGGGGCAGTTGAGAAGATCCACATAATTATAGACCTATCAGCCTGATAGATGGGATGCAAAAACTTGTCTGTCGCCAAATCTTGGGGAAACTTGCTGATTGGGCCCTTGAAAACAAAACTTTTATCTGATCTCCAAGCTGGCTTTCAGCAGAAGGTCAGCACAATGGATCAGATCTTTCGCTTTTGGATGTTACATTGGAAAACAGTGCTAGTGGAGAAGGGCCACTTGTATGTGGTTTTTGTGGACCTGAAATCGGCCTTTGACTCTATTCCCAGACATAAGTTGTGAATTGCATTGAGCGATATGGGGGTCCCTGATGGAATCCTATCAATTTTGATTAGGTTGCATGAGTTTAATTTTGCTTGGGTCAGGTGTGGTAGGAAGGACGAGCTGACCAAACGTTTTAGAATTCAGAAAGGAGTGTGTCAGGGCTGTGTGCTGGCCTCCACTCTCTTCTCATTATATATAAATGATTTAGTGCACTATCTGGACTTCACTGGAAATGATGCTCCAAAAATTAGGGCACTTAAAGTCCTGACATTTTTGTTTGCAGATGATACATTGCTCACATCTAAAACTCCATCTGATCTATAGCCCCTAGTGGACATTTTCCTATCCTTCTGTGCTGAGAGAGGATTGGAATTGAATATAAAAAACATGAAATTTATGTCCTTTAATCCATTTACATCTAGGAGGTGGACTATTCGGGCAGAAAATTAATTGCTTGAGCGAGTAAAAGATTTTGACTACCTTGGAGTTAAATTGACTAATAAGCTTACCTGGTCCTCACATATAGGGAAGAGTGCACTGAAGCTAACGCAGGAAACCAGGGTGATCTTAATGATGACAAAGAAGACTTGGACCAGTTCACTGTCTCCAGCGCTTGAGATATACAATGCTAAAGCCAAAGGTTTTGCCCTTTATGGTGCTGACCTTTGGGGACATTTTATGGTCAAGAGCCTTTCAGTAACAAATATATTAGGTTCCTGCGAATCTTCTGCAAAGCACCCCCTGTTTACCACAGTTTCTAGACGTGGGTGTTTTTCTGATTGTTTAGTAAGCAAATTTAGATCCCTACTGCACTGGCACAGATTGTGGGCTAATGACGAGCTAGCTCTGTATAAACTTCCTCTCATGGAATTAATGCGTCTCAATGTCTATTTGAAAAATCCTTGGCTAAGGTTTATCAAGGAAATTATCTTTAAGCTCGATCTAGCTTCCCTTTGGGACTCCCCTGACTATTCTGTTCTTATTTCTAAATCTGTGTTAAAAGACCGACTTAAGATTTATCCCTGGGATGAGGAGTTAAGAAGATGTAAATCAAGCAGTTGGTGGGATAGTTTTCTAGATTTTAAAGTGGCTCCATCTTTTGAGCCTTTTCTGGACAAATGTCCTTTAGCCAAGCAATTGTTTATGAGATTCAGATATGGAACGCTACCTATCAATAGTTTTTGTATCCGTTGGGGAGCTAGCTATTGTGACAGCACCTTATGCCCTTCATACAACTTGGAGGCTGAAACTTTACACCATTTTCTTTCTCTTTGCAACGCTTATCTAACTCCTCGCAAGAAGTGGATTAAACCTATTTGTCGCTCTTTGGGTGTCAGGCAAATTGAGCATGCATTGCAAATAATGAGATCCAAAATGATTGAAATTATTTTTATAAGTGTTTCTAAGTTTTTATTCTCTGCATGGACCTTTCGCAAGAAAATTATTAGTACCCAAATCTGATCACTATTTTATTGCGTCTAATTATCAGCTGTGAATTGTATTCATGGAATTCATTGAGTGTTTTGCACTTACTGTACTCTTGCATTTTATAAGATTTATATGCATCACTATTGACGATTGATGATGCTCATAATCTGATTATTTTATTACTACACTATTATTTTGGCTGATTGACTCTGTGCTGTCGTTTTAAATATGGATTGATTCTCTGGAACCTAATGCGTGTTTTACACTTACAGTATTTTGTCACTTTTGTAACATTCTTGTGCAATATTATTGTTGAGTAAGGATGTTCATAAATTGATTATTATGTTGCATTTGCACTTTATGATATTTAATTGCGCTATTTGTAGGTGATCCTCACAAATTGTTAATTGGGAATATATCGAACTCTCGTCATACCCTTATGAACTGTGATTACCTTTATCTGCCATTTTATTGCCATGTGATTTTATTCTGATTGTAATGGTATATAGTTGACTGTCTTAATGTGATTGATGCTGTTTTTAAGGATCTTGAACCTGAAATGAACTATATTGATTGATTGATTTTCAATTTTCAAAAATGCATATTTTAGCAACAAAAAATAAACATTTGGAACTTAACAATTCTGTTTAGTAGATTTATATGAAGTTGTGCGAAAGACCTGACTCTTACAATTGATCTGAGTGGAACGAAGGCTCGCCTAGGCCCTGTGCCTACAGCTTACTTAGCACAGCCAAAGGCTGTGAGCAGCCGTTTTGATGAGAAATGGGTTGGGTGCCTAAGGCAGAGTCGTTATTAATCACACTCATTGACATAACATAAAATGACGGGGTCCCCCTGCAGAATTTGAAGAAGGACCCTACGTTTGCCATATCTCACAGATGTTCATTAGCCTCGAGGTAGAAAAGGTCCCCCGAAGGATCGGGGGGGGGGGGGGAGCCTGAAGTGTTGGGGGTCACACAAGATGCAGGGGCTGCAGGGGCTTGTTTTACACCCCTGATTTCTCCAGATAAAATCTGATGCCCTAGAGTTCAGAATTTATTGGATGCGATACATAGCACCTATTTCAAGGTTTTTCCCCCTTTATTAGGGAACAACATGAATTTGTATGCTTACCACACCAAAATCCACATGTCTGAGTATTAACTGGGCATCCCCTTAAGCCCCATGTTAAATTACGGCTTGTTTGACCTGTAGAAATTTGTTAAAGACTTTGGGGCATATTAGCAAGACCGGCGATAAAATTATCGCCGTTTTAGCGGCAGTTTCCTGCCGCTAAACGGCGATAATGGGCTTGCTAATATGCGTTATAGAATTCCAATGAAGCCCAGGTTAGATGTCCTGCACATCTAACCTGGGCTTCTATTGGAATTCTATAACGCATATTAGCAAGCCCATTATCGCCGTTTTAGCGGCAGGAAACTGCCGCTAAAACGGCGATAATTTTATCGCCGGTCTTGCTAATATGCCCCTTTATTGCAGCCGGGGGGTGCCAAATGCGATAAACATTGTTTTTTTTTTTTTTGTTAACTTGGGTGCAGGTAGTGCTTCTACATGCCTTCACTGCCGACCCATGGGGCATGCCTCTCGTGCTCTACCAAGTGCATGTTTTCACCTAATCACATGCCTGATAATTCAATTAACTTTGCCCTGGTTTGCGCGTTCGACCTTAACAATTTCGTTTACCCTTCCTGTGCCTTAGGCAGCTTCTGTGTTGACTGCCCTAGGAGCATCGTCTCACTTCCGTATTTTATCAATTTAGCATTTGCCATAGACATAAAATGTGTGACGCCCTTTCCTGATTCAGTCTTAAACAGCTACAGATGTGTGAACGACAACACCAGCATCCTCTACCGCTGCTGGTTTAACTAGAACGCAGCCCAATGAAATAATCATGGCAGCTTTATGACACAGCATGAATATTTCATGAACGCGCATAAAACTTCACGATTCGTTCAGCTGGGAAAGATAATTTTTAAATACTGTGATGATGCAGACCACATTCTAAATATTGCATGTTTATAAAGCAGCGGTGCTCAACCTGTGTCAGTCGGAGAAACACATTACAGCCGGTCGAGTCGTAAAACGAAGATACATTCAAGTGCGCTTCTCCTGTGTGCTGGGGCAGCAGGCACCTTTGATCAACTCGGTGTATGACATACTTTACGACAAGCCGTAAAACAGGCTCAACGTATTGTATTGTACCAATGAAACAGTCGCCTCCCTCTGGTATAGTTACACAGTAATAAACCGCTTCTTTTCAAGGGCGTTCTTCACATTTAGACCAGCCTGCTCCAATCCCTATTTTATTTTGCCCTTATGTACAAAGCCAATTACCCAAATGGACATAATGATGATGAAGTCCTAAATGTAAACAATAAAAAACAGTGTTCAAAGATTACATCGAACCTTCACCAAGCAACCTACTTTAAATTTGCTTCTCTTTTACTTTAATTTACATGGTCCAGTGTAAAGTGGGAATTAACTATCCACGTCCATCTATTGTCACAAATTATCACTCCCCCCCCATTCCTATCATTACTCAGAAACATTTTGTGCAATCTTGCTTCTGTTGTCCAATTTCCCAAACAAGTACATTCAATCTCACCTCATTTAAGTCTTTATTGTATAACTTGTAAAAAAATGTGACCACAGAAAATAGACACAAAATAATTAGAAATATACACATTTACATGAGATGAAAATGTAAATAGTGAAAATAGAAAAGAAGGAAATAGAACCACTCAATGTTAAGGACCGAAAGAAATGTATTAGTGAAATGTTGACTACTTCTCTGAACAGTCTCTTCTTGCAATAAAATCTGGTTTGGTTTCTGCCCTGTTGGATCTACCTACCTTGAATGCATCTGGTTCCTAGTGGTTTGGTTTCCCTTTCTAGGGCATGTTGTGGGTTTATTACAGGTGCAGCGTTAAAGTCTAATTTGGGTGAAAACATGTGTGAGGACAATATACACTAGATATAGCAACATGTTAAATACCTAACATGCGAAGACATACAAATATTCTTACAATAAGACCTCAGGACAATAAAATAAGTACAAACCGAGCTTTAAATGGAAACAGAGAAGTGCAGGTACTCACTCTTTAGAGTACCTGTTTGCCCCTGAGAAGTGCCAGTACTCTCCCATTTAAATGTATTGCGGCAGTGCTGAGAAGTGCAGGTACTCTCCCTTTCAAATTAACTAAGTACTCAGTACCGAACAGTACCAGCCCATTTAAAGCACTGAGTATAAATATAGAGGAAACACAACATCAAGGAAGGATTGAAGGGAAGGGAGACAGGTGAGAATAATGGTAGGAAGAATGTGAAGAGGTGGGTTTGGAGACCTTTCCGAAATTTCACTAACAAAGTAGTAAGTCTCAGGTGAAAAGAGAGATCACTCCCAGACCCTAGGCAGAGAAAGCCTTTTGACGTGATTGTTCCTTGTAATTCTTTTGGATTTCCAACCTGGCTGCATTGTGCTCCTAGAAGTGCAGGCGCCGCAATATAGATTCAAGGATGCCTGGTATACTAAACTAAAATATCTTGTAGATTACACAATATTTTTTTAAGTGGATTCCTCCAGGGAGAGGGAGTCAAAGCAGCATGCCGTGAAAATTATCACTCTGGTCGTGACATTTGATGGTACTGGTCACAAATTGAAAAGCACAACTCTAATTGATGGAAATATCTGAATCAATCGGAACCACCGAAAATGACTTTACAGACAGGGGTAACCAAATGTTTATCCATCTTTGCCTTGTCTCAAAAAGGGACAGGTCAGTCCAACTATGCATACATTCCCTTGTGCGATGCTGGTCCTCATTAACGAGATGATTTATCAGTACTTCGGGAGGACTGACACCACAAATGTTAAAGTGCCAACCAGAACTCGGGCACGCCGCACCTATGGTGATTATGCCGGTCCCTGACGCCATTGAGGGGCGGGGCTGGTGGCGACGCATGGACACGCGTCCTGCACCAGCCCCGACTTTTGCCTCTGATTGGCGAAATAGGAGCAAGCCTTGGAGGCACTCAAGTGCTTCCGGGGCATGGGGAGGCGGGTCCAATCTGAATCCTGCCGGTTTCCTGGAGGCCCCGATAAAAGAGGCTGTGGAGCGGCGGGACAGTCTTTTCCCTTGCAGCTCCACATCACCTCAACTGAAGCCGTCTACCCGACGGAGATCTCCTTTTTTGCCCACCCACCATCCCCTGAGGCAGCAGATTTAATGAGTGCATTCCTTGTGTTCCGTTACAGGTTCTCTGAATTTTTCTCTTTCAGATGATAATCTGTTCCCTGAATTTTTCTCCTTCAGGTGGCAATCTGTTTTAGGCATTTGACTGTTACATAACAAAGATTTTTCTCTCGCAGGACATCATTGTCGTATTTTATGTGATGGTATTCTTGGTCTGCGGTAAGGTCATGATTGGTGGGGCATTTTACGGTCCTTAGTAGGAATCACCATTGTCAATGGGGACACCTGGGGGGGCAGTGGTCTCTCATAGAACCACAGGGGGCGTTTACGGCCGGTAGGCTGGAGAATGCAGGGAGTAGAGAAGTTCCGCTTCCGGTAGGCCTTTGGGCAAATCCCAGCACAGGCGCATGGGCGCCAAGTTGGCATAACAGCACAGCCTATGGGAAGTAGTATTGAGGGTGTGGGGGTGCCCGAAGGAGGTAACCTTCTGGGCAAGTGGGCCGCCTGTGCAAGGTCACTCTGGTAGGAGGGGTGGACCTAGCACGTAGTTGGACTAGTCATGACCTTGCCCGTAGGCTCAATTCGGGATAGGCAGAAAACAATAATATAATAATTTAGTTTAGGTTTGGAATGACTATGTATTAGATAATATGTTAAGGTTAGCCATACGAAATAAGGTAAATACACTGTATAAGAAAAATTGGTGTATGACTATTCTGGGCTGATAGACGGGTTTTCTGCGTATTGTAAATATAAAAAAATTGTAATATGTTTTTTTGTCTTTTAATAAAATGCGGCCGGGGTTCTTCCGACCCCTAATCCAAGACAATTGTGTTGATGTCCATCTATGCCTCGAGAGAGAGTGGAGGAGTTGTGGTACCCATGGGCTCATGGTTGGGAAGGGATTTCTACATTGGGGCGGGGACTTCGCAATACCTGGCCATAGGGTTACCTACTCAGAAAGCATGAAAGTGATGGATGGAATGATTCAATCAATGCCAGCTACTGATAATTAAACATTTTTGTCCATACATGTGAGCAATAACTACTGTTATTTGCCTTCTCAACAGTTGTGGACCTAAGCCAAAGGTAAGAACCAAGGAAAGGGTTATTAATGGCCATCATTGGCCCGCAGATGTGGGCAAAAAGGCTCTTAGCAACCCCCTTCCGCTATCTCCTCAGCAGTAAGCTCAGCTCACAGTAGGCGAGGGTGTTAACAGCTCCTGTGCATCTCCAGCTCTTTTAACACGAGCTGCTCTCTATGTCGCACTGTGCTGACCCCTCCCTTTCCTTCCCTTAAAAGGAAGGCACGCCTTAATAGTGTGTAGAAAAGTCCCAAACATGCCAGCTTGTTTACTTTTTTGTTGGCTGTTAAGCCTTAAATTTCCTTACAGAGGAGGTGCCCACAACTTAGAGAACAGAGTGTTTAAAAAGAGCTGGAGCTGCACACGAGCTGTTTATCCACTTGAGCTGAATTCATCACAGGGGCATAGTTGAAGAGTATGGAAGCACAGAACAACAGACAAGAATAAGCCATCAGCCGAGGAATGCTGCCTTGAGGATTCTGTAACAGTAGCTAGGCCCTCCAAAGGGAGCTTTCTAATTGACTGCAGCTTCTCAACATTCGATAAAGGGTGCTAATTATACAGGGAGCATTCTATTCCATTATTTATTCGCCTGGCGGTTTTGTTCCAATGCCTAATCACAACTTCTCAGTCAGTACCTTGTTTAGTTTTTTCACACCTACACACCATTATATTTTCTATAGAACATCACAAATTGCATGATCATTTTTGTGTTGCCCACAAAGGTCACAAAGATTGTGTTTTAAACAGAGATCTGTCGATTTACTCAGGCAGTGTATAAGGAGTGTGAGAAACAGTAAAAGGTCAGAGGAAGCACAACCTTAAGGAAGAACTTTAACTTCATTCTGAGTACTGTCAGTCGAGCTGTTTCTACTTCACGTTCAGTGATTACCCAATCTCGGATACCTTTGCGATAAAACACCTTTCATCATAATGGACTAGTAATCTTCAATCTCGGGTTTATATTAAGTTAAATGGTAGTTTATGGGGATCTAATAAAACATTACCACCCTGATATTTAGAAAAAAACATACATCTGCACCAGAAGATTTTCTACTTTGTATGACGCTAGATTTAAGCTCGGAAATCTGTGACAGTTGCAGCTTTCCAGGTCTTATCCTGGAAACGTTTTGAGAATTTCATTTTATCAAGCAAAAATATGCAGATGTATACTTTCATAACAGTGTAAGAAGGCCAGGTATAAATCCTGCCACTACCCTTTTCTATTTTTTTCTGCAGATGGAAAACATTTTTCACTAAAAAGAAACCCTTTGCTTCAAACCCACCAAAATAAGTGGTGTTCTCTTTTACTTCCTCCACTGGAAAAAAGCGATACCAAAGGGGATGATAGACAGAGCGCTTGAGCTAATCAAACACTCACCCCCAGTCAACTGATCTGGGTTTAATCCATCATCATTCTTTAGCTCACTCCACCACCCCAGTTCAGACATGGCCATATGCAAATCAGTCTGACCCTGTGCCTCATGGGAACAGTCCAGCCCGAACTGCCAAGCCATGTCTTCCCTGAACCGGAAACAAGCATCCTGGGACCGGTTTCTGGCTATTCAGCCGTCATCAGCCAGGCTAGCTTGAATCCAGTGGCAAAGTGAGCAAGGGACCCACGTCTGGGCATACCCTGCCAACTTAGGGCGAACAAAGCGATACCAAAGGGGATGATAGACGGAGCGCTTGAGCTAATCAAATACTCACCCCCAGTCAACTGATCTGGGTTTAATCCATCATCATTCTTTAGCTCACTCCACCACCCCAGTTCAGACATGGCCATATGCAAATCAGTCTGACCCTGTGCCTCATGGGAACAGTCCAGCCCGAACTGCCAAGCCATGTCTTCCCTGGACCGGAAACAAGCATCCTGGGACCGGTTTCTGGCTATTCAGCCGTCATCAGCCAGGCTAGCTTGAATCCAGTGGTAAAGTGAGCAAGGGACACACGTCTGGGCATACCCTGCCAACTTAGGGCGAACAAAGCGATACCAAAGGGGATGATAGACGGAGCGCTTGAGCTAATCAAACACTCACCCCCAGTCAACTGATCTGGGTTTAATCCATCATCATTCTTTAGCTCACTCCACCACTCCCAGTTCAGACATGGCCATATGCAAATCAGTCTGACCCTGTGCCTCATGGGAACAGTCCAGCCCGAACTGCCAAGCCATGTCTTCCCTGGACCGGAAACAAGCATCCTGGGACCGGATTCTGGCTATTCAGCCATCATCAGCCAGGCTAGCTTGAATCCAGTGGCAAAGTGAGCAAGGGACCCACGTCTGGGCATACCCTGCCAACTTAGGGCGAACAAAGCGATACCAAAGGGGATGATAGATGGAGCGCTTGAGCTAATCAAACACTCACCCCCAGTCAACTGATCTGGGTTTAATCCATCATCATTCTTTAGCTCACTCCACCACCCCAGTTCAGACATGGCCATATGCAAATCAGTCTGACCCTGTGCCTCATGGGAACAGTCCAGCCCGAACTGCCAAGCCATGTCTTCCCTGGACCGGAAACAAGCATCCTGGGACCGGTTTCTGGCTATTCAGCCGTCATCAGCCAGGCTAGCTTGAATCCAGTGGCAAAGTGAGCAAGGGACCCACGTCTGGGCATACCCTGCCAACTTAGGGCGAACAAAGCGATACCAAAGGGGATGATAGACGGAGCGCTTGAGCTAATCAAACACTCACCCCCAGTCAACTGATCTGGGTTTAATCCATCATCATTCTTTAGCTCACTCCACCACCCCAGTTCAGACATGGCCATATGCAAATCAGTCTGACCCTGTGCCTCATGGGAACAGTCCAGCCCGAACTGCCAAGCCATGTCTTCCCTGGACCGGAAACAAGCATCCTGGGACTGGTTTCTGGCTATTCAGCCGTCATCAGCCAGGCTAGCTTGAATCCAGTGGCAAAGTGAGCAAGGGACCCACGTCTGGGCATACCCTGCCAACTTAGGGCGAACAAAGCTGATACCAAAGGGGATGATAGACGGAGCGCTTGAGCTAATCAAACACTCACCCCCAGTCAACTGATCTGGGTTTAATCCATCATCATTCTTTAGCTCACTCCACCACCCCAGTTCAGACATGACCATATGCAAATCAGTCTGACCCTGTGCCTCATGGGAACAGTCCAGCCCGAACTGCCAAGCCATGTCTTCCCTGGACCGGAAACAAGCATCCTGGGACCGGTTTCTGGCTATTCAGCCGTCATCAGCCAGGCTAGCTTGAATCCAGTGGCAAAGTGAGCAAGGGACCCACGTCTGGGCATACCCTGCCAACTTGGGGCGAACAAAGCGATACCAAAGGGGATGATAGACGGAGCGCTTGAGCTAATCAAACACTCACCCCCAGTCAACTGATCTGGGTTTAATCCATCATCATTCTTTAGCTCACTCCACCACCCCAGTTCAGACATGGCCATATGCAAATCAGTCTGACCCTGTGCCTCATGGGAACAGTCCAGCCCGAACTGCCAAGCCATGTCTTCCCTGGACCGGAAACAAGCATCCTGGGACCGGTTTCTGGCTATTCAGTCGTCATCAGCCAGGCTAGCTTGAATCCAGTGGCAAAGTGAGCAAGGGACCCACGTCTGGGCATACCCTGCCAACTTAGGGCGAACAAAGCGATACCAAAGGGGATGATAGACGGAGCGCTTGAGCTAATCAAACACTCACCCCCAGTCAACTGATCTGGGTTTAATCCATCATCATTCTTTAGCTCACTCCACCACCCCAGTTCAGACATGGCCATATGCAAATCAGTCTGACCCTGTGCCTCATGGGAACAGTCCAGCCCGAACTGCCAAGCCATGTCTTCCCTGGACCGGAAACAAGCATCCTGGGACCGGTTTCTGGCTATTCAGCCGTCATCAGCCAGGCTAGCTCGAATCCAGTGGCAAAGTGAGCAAGGGACCCACGTCTGGGCATACCCTGCCAACTTAGGGCGAACAAAGCGATACCAAAGGGGATGATAGACGGAGCGCTTGAGCTAATCAAACACTCACCCCCAGTCAACTGATCTGGGTTTAATCCATCATCATTCTTTAGCTCAATCCACCACCCCAGTTCAGACATGGCCATATGCAAATCAGTCTGACCCTCTGCCTCATGGGAACAGTCCAGCCCGAACTGCCAAGCCATGTCTTCCCTGGACCGGAAACAAGCATCCTGGGACCGGTTTCTGGCTATTCAGCCGTCATCAGCCAGGCTAGCTTGAATCCAGTGGCAAAGTGAGCAAGGGAACCATGTCTGGGCATACCCTGCCAACTTAGGGCGAACAAAGCGATACCAAAGGGGATGATAGACGGAGCGCTTGAGCTAATCAAACACTCACCCCCAGTCAACTGATCTGGGTTTAATCCATCATCATTCTTTAGCTCACTCCACCACCCCAGTTCAGACATGGCCATATGCAAATCAGTCTGACCCTGTGCCTCATGGGAACAGTCCAGCCCGAACTGCCAAGCCATGTCTTCCCTGGACCGGAAACAAGCATCCTGGGACCGGTTTCTGGCTATTCAGCCGTCATCAGCCAGGCTAGCTTGAATCCAGTGGCAAAGTGAGCAAGGGACCCACGTCTGGGCATACCCTGCCAACTTAGGGCGAACAAAGCGATACCAAAGGGGATGATAGACGGAGCGCTTGAGCTAATCAAACACTCACCCCCAGTCAACTGATCTGGGTTTAATCCATCATCATTCTTTAGCTCACTCCACCACCCCAGTTCAGACATGGCCATATGCAAATCAGTCTGACCCTGTGCCTCATGGGAACAGTCCAGCCCGAACTGCCAAGCCATGTCTTCCCTGGACCGGAAACAAGCATCCTGGGACCGGTTTCTGGCTATTCAGCCGCCATCAGCCAGGCTAGCTTGAATCCAGTGGCAAAGTGAGCAGGGGACCCACGTCTGGGCATACCCTGCCAACTTAGGGGCGAACAAAGCGATACCAAAGGGGATGATAGACGGAGCGCTTGAGCTAATCAAACACTCACCCCCAGTCAACTGATCTGGGTTTAATCCATCATCATTCTTTAGCTCACTCCACCACCCCAGTTCAGACATGGCCATATGCAAATCAGTCTGACCCTGTGCCTCATGGGAACAGTCCAGCCCGAACTGCCAAGCCATGTCTTCCCTGGACCGGAAACAAGCATCCTGGGACCGGTTTCTGGCTATTCAGCCGTCATCAGCCAGGCTAGCTTGAATCCAGTGGCAAAGTGAGCAAGGGACCCACGTCTGGGCATACCCTGCCAACTTAGGGCGAACAAAGCGATACCAAAGGGGATGATAGACGGAGCGCTTGAGCTAATCAAACACTCACCCCCAGTCAACTGATCTGGGTTTAATCCATCATCATTCTTTAGCTCACTCCACCACCCCAGTTCAGACATGGCCATATGCAAATCAGTCTGACCCTGTGCCTCATGGGAACAGTCCAGCCCGAACTGCCAAGCCATGTCTTCCCTGGACCGGAAACAAGCATCCTGGGACCGGTTTCTGGCTATTCAGCCGTCATCAGCCAGGCTAGCTTGAATCCAGTGGCAAAGTGAGCAAGGGACCCACGTCTGGGCATACCCTGCCAACTTAGGGCGAACAAAGCGATACCAAAGGGGATGATAGACGGAGCGCTTGAGCTAATCAAACACTCACCCCCAGTCAACTGATCTGGGTTTAATCCATCATCATTCTTTAGCTCACTCCACCACCCCAGTTCAGACATGGCCATATGCAAATCAGTCTGACCCTGTGCCTCATGGGAACAGTCCAGCCCGAACTGCCAAGCCATGTCTTCCCTGGACCGGAAACAAGCATCCTGGGACCGGTTTCTGGCTATTCAGCCGTCATCAGCCAGGCTAGCTTGAATCCAGTGGCAAAGTGAGCAAGGGACCCACGTCTGGGCATACCCTGCCAACTTAGGGCGAACAAAGCGATACCAAAGGGGATGATAGACGGAGCGCTTGAGCTAATCAAACACTCACCCCCAGTCAACTGATCTGGGTTTAATCCATCATCATTCTTTAGCTCACTCCACCACCCCAGTTCAGACATGGCCATATGCAAATCAGTCTGACCTCTGCCTCATGGGAACAGTCCAGCCCGAACTGCCAAGCCATGTCTTCCCTGGACCGGAAACAAGCATCCTGGGACCGGTTTCTGGCTATTCAGCCGTCATCAGCCAGGCTAGCTTGAATCCAGTGGCAAAGTGAGCAAGGGAACCACGTCTGGGCATACCCTGCCAACTTAGGGCGAACAAAGCGATACCAAAGGGGATGATAGACGGAGCGCTTGAGCTAATCAAACACTCACCCCCAGTCAACTGATCTGGGTTTAATCCATCATCATTCTTTAGCTCACTCCACCACCCCAGTTCAGACATGGCCATATGCAAACTCAGTCTGACCCTGTGCCTCATGGGAACAGTCCAGCCCGAACTGCCAAGCCATGTCTTCCCTGGACCGGAAACAAGCATCCTGGGACCGGTTTCTGGCTATTCAGCCGTCATCAGCCAGGCTAGCTTGAATCCAGTGGCAAAGTGAGCAAGGGACCCACGTCTGGGCATACCCTGCCAACTTAGGGCGAACAAAGCGATACCAAAGGGGATGATAGACGGAGCGCTTGAGCTAATCAAACACTCACCCCCAGTCAACTGATCTGGGTTTAATCCATCATCATTCTTTAGCTCACTCCACCACCCCAGTTCAGACATGGCCATATGCAAATCAGTCTGACCCTGTGCCTCATGGGAACAGTCCAGCCCGAACTGCCAAGCCATGTCTTCCTGGACCGGAAACAAGCATCCTGGGACCGGTTTCTGGCTATTCAGCCGCCATCAGCCAGGCTAGCTTGAATCCAGTGGCAAAGTGAGCAAGGGACCCACGTCTGGGCATACCCTGCCAACTTAGGGCGAACAAAGCGATACCAAAGGGGATGATAGACGGCGCGCTTGAGCTAATCAAACACTCACCCCCAGTCAACTGATCTGGGTTTAATCCATCATCATTCTTTAGCTCACTCCCACCACCCCAGTTCAGACATGGCCGTATGCAAATCAGTCTGACCCTGTGCCTCATGGGAACAGTCCAGCCCGAACTGCCAAGCCATGTCTTCCCTGGACCGGAAACAAGCATCCTGGGACCGGTTTCTGGCTATTCAGCCGTCATCAGCCAGGCTAGCTTGAATCCAGTGGCAAAGTGAGCAAGGGACCCACGTCTGGGCATACCCTGCCAACTTAGGGCCGAACAAAGCGATACCAAAGGGGATGATAGACGGAGCGCTTGAGCTAATCAAACACTCACCCCCAGTCAACTGATCTGGGTTTAATCCATCATCATTCTTTAGCTCACTCCACCACCCCAGTTCAGACATGGCCATATGCAAATCAGTCTGACCCTGTGCCTCATGGGAACAGTCCAGCCCGAACTGCCAAGCCATGTCTTCCCTGGACCGGAAACAAGCATCCTGGGACCGGTTTCTGGCTATTCAGCCGTCATCAGCCAGGCTAGCTTGAATCCAGTGGCAAAGTGAGCAAGGGACCCACGCCTGGGCATACCCTGCCAACTTAGGGCTGAACAAAGCGATATCAAAGGGGATGATAGACGGAGCGCTTGAGCTAATCAAACACTCACCCCCAGTCAACTGATCTGGGTTTAATCCATCATCATTCTTTAGCTCACTCCACCACCTCAGTTCAGACATGGCCATATGCAAATCAGTCTGACCCTGTGCCTCATGGGAACAGTCCAGCCCGAACTGCCAAGCCATGTCTTCCCTGGACCGGAAACAAGCATCCTGGGACCGGTTTCTGGCTATTCAGCCGTCATCAGCCAGGCTAGCTTGAATCCAGTGGCAAAGTGAGCAAGGGACCCACGCCTGGGCATACCCTGCCAACTTAGGGCGAACAAAGCGATACCAAAGGGGGATGATAGACTGAGCGCTTGAGCTAATCAAACACTCACCCCCAGTCAACTGATCTGGGTTTAATCCATCATCATTCTTTAGCTCACTTCCACCACCCCCAGTTCAGACATGGCCATATGCAATCAGTCTGACCCTGTGCCTCATGGGAACAGTCCAGCCCGAACTGCCAAGCCATGTCTCCCTGGACCGGAAACAAGCATCCTGGGACCGGTTTCTGGCTATTCAGCCGTCATCAGCCAGGCTAGCTTGAATCCAGTGGCAAAGTGAGCAAGGGACCCACATCTGGGCATACCCTGCCAACTTAGGGCGAACAAAGCGATACCAAAGGGGATGATAGACGGAGTGCTTGAGCTAATCAAACACTCACCCCCAGTCAACTGATCTGGGTTTAATCCATCATCATTCTTTAGCTCACTCCACCACCCCAGTTCAGACATGGCCATATGCAAATCAGTCTGACCCTGTGCCTCATGGGAACAGTCCAGCCCGAACTGCCAAGCCATGTCTTCCTGGACCGGAAACAAGCATCCTGGGACCGGTTTCTGGCTATTCAGCCGCCATCAGCCAGGCTAGCTTGAATCCAGTGGCAAAGTGAGCAAGGGACCCACGTCTGGGCATACCCTGCCAACTTAGGGGCGAACAAAGCTGATACTAAGGGGATGATAGACGGAGCGCTTGAGCTAATCACACACTACCACCCCCAGTCAACTGATCTGGGTTTAATCCATCATCATTCTTTAGCTCACTTCCACCACTCCAGTTCAGACATGGCCATATGCAAATCAGTCTGACCCTGTGCCTCATGGGAACAGTCCAGCCCGAACTGCCAAGCCATGTCTTCCCTGGACCGGAAACAAGCATCCTGGGACCGGCTTCTAGCTATTCAGCCGCCATCAGCCAGGCTAGCTTGAATCCAGTGGCAAAGTGAGCAGGGGACCCCACGCCTGGGCACATACCCTGCCAACTTAGGGCGAACAAAGCGAGTACTAAAGGGGATGATGACGTGAGCGCTTGAGCTAATCAAACACTCACCCCCAGTCAACTGATCTGGGTTTAATCCATCATCACTCTTTAGCTCACTCCACCACCCCAGTTCAGACATGGCCATATGCAAATCAGTCTGACCCTGATGCCTCATTGGGAACAGTCCAGCCCGAACTGCCAAGCCATGTCTTCCCTGAACCGGAAACAAGCATCCTGGGACCGGTTTCTGGCTATTCAGCCGTCATCAGCCAGGCTAGCTTGAATCCAGTGGCAAAGTGAGCAAGGGACCCACGTCTGGGCATACCCTGCCAACTTAGGGCGAACAAAGCTGATATACCAAAGGGATGATAGACGGAGCGCTTGAGCTAATCAAACACTCACCCCCAGTCAACTGATCTGGGTTTAATCCATCATCATTCTTTAGCTCACTCCACCACCCCAGTTCAGACATGGCCATATGCAAATCAGTCTGACCCCAGGCCTCATGGGAATGAGTCCAGCCCTGAACTGCCATGCTCATGTCTTCCCTGGACTGGAAACAAGCATCCTGGGACCGGTTTCTGGCTATTCAGCCGTCATCAGCCAGGCTAGCTTGAATCCAGTGGCAAAGTGAGCAAGGGACCCACGTCTGGGCACATACCCTGCCAACTTAGGGCGAACAAAGCGATACCAAAGGGGATGATAGACGGAGCGCTTGAGCTAATCAAACACCTCACCCCCAGTCAACTGATCTGGGTTTAATCCATCATCATTCTTAGCTCACTCCACCACCCTCAGTTCAGACATGGCCATATGCAAATCAGTCTGACCCTGTGCCTCATGGGAACAGTCCAGCCCGAACTGCCAAGCCATGTCTTCCTGGACCGGAAACAAGCATCCTGGGACCGGTTTCTGGCTTATTCAGCCGCCATCAGCCAGGCTAGCTTGAATCCAGTGGCAAAGTGAGCAAGGGACCCACGTCTGGGCATACCCCTGCCAACTTAGGGCTGAACAAAGCGATACCAAAGGGATGATAGACGGAGCGCTTGAGCTAATCAAACACTCACCCCCAGTCAACTGATCTGGGTTTAATCCATCATCATTCTTGTAGCTCACTCCCACCACCTCAGTTCAGACATGGCCATATGCAAATCAGTCTGACCCCTGTGCCTCATGGGAACAGTCCAGCCCGAACTGCTGGGCCATGTCTTCCCTGGACCGGAAACAAGCATCCTGGGACCGGTTTCTGGCTATTCAGCCGTCATCAGCCAGGCTAGCTTGAATCCAGTGGCAAAGTGAGCAAGGGACCCACGCCTGGGCATACCCTGCCAACTTAGGGCGAACAAAGCGATACCAAAGGGGATGATGAGACGGAGCGCTTGAGCCAAATCAAACACTCACCCCCAGTCAACTGATCTGGGTTTAATCCATCATCATTCTTAGCTCACTTCCACCACCCCCAGTTCAGACATGGCCGCATGCAAATCAGTCTGACCCTGTGCCTCATGGGAACAGTCCAGCCCGAACTGCCAAGCCATGTCTTCCTGGACCGGAAAACAAGCATCCTGGGACCGGTTTCTGGCTATTCAGCCGTCATCAGCCAGGCCAGCTTGAATCCAGTGGCATAGTGAGCAAGGGACCCACGCCTGGGCATACCCTGCCAACTTAGGCGAACAAAGCTGATACCAAAGGGGATGATAGACGGAGCGCTTGAGCTAATCAAACACTCACCCCCAGTCTAACTGGATCTAGGTTTAATCCATCATCATTCTTTAGCTCACTCCACCACTCCAGTTCAGATCATGGCCATATGCAAATCAGTCTGACACTGTGCCTCATGGGAACAGTCCAGCCCGAACTGCCAAGCCATGTCCTCCCTGGACCGGAAACAAGCATCCTGGGACCGGCTTCTGGCTATTCAGCCGTCATCACAGCCAGGCTAGCTTGAATCCAGTGGCAAAGTGAGCAGGGACCCACGCCTGGGCATACCTCTGCCAACTTAGGGCGAACAAAGCGATACCAAAGGGGATGATAGACGGCGCGCTTGAGCTAATCAAACACTCACCCCCAGTCAACTGATCTGGGTTTAATCCATCATCATTCTTTAGCTCACCTCACCACCCCAGTTCAGACATGGCCGTATGCAAATCCAGTCTGACCCTGTGCCTCATGGGAACAGTCCAGCCCGAACTGCCAAGCCATGTCTTCCCTGGACCTGGGAAACAAGCATCCTAGGACCGGTTCGCTATTCAGCCGTCATCAGCCAGGCTAGCTTGAATCCAGTGGCAAAGTGAGCAAGGGACCCACGCCTGGGCATACCCTGCCAACTTAGGGCGAACAAAGCGATACCAAGGGGATGATAGACGGAGCGCTTGAGCTAATCAAACACTCACCCCCAGTCAACTGATCTGGGTTTAATCCATCATCATTCTTTAGCTCACTCCACCACTCCCAGTTCAGACATGGCCATATGCAAATCAGTCTGACCCTGTGCCTCATGGGAACAGTCCAGCCCGAACTGCCAAGCCATGTCTTCCTGGACCGGAAACAAGCATCCTGGGGACCGGTTTCTGGCTATTCAGCCGTCATCAGCCAGGCTAGCTTGAATCCAGTGGCAAAGTGAGCAAGGGACCCACGCCTGGGCATACCCTGCCAACTTAGGGCGAACAAGCGATACCAAAGGGGATGATAGACGGAGCGCTTGAGCTCAATCAAAACACTCACCCCAGTCAACTGATCTGGGCTTAATCCATCATCATTCTTTAGCTCACTCCACCACCCAGTTCAGACATGGCCAGATGCCAATCAGTCTAACCCTGTGCCTCATGGGAACAGTCCAGCCCGAACTGCCGGAGCCATGCCTTCCTGGACTCGGAAACAAGCATCCTGGGACCGGTTTCTGGCTATTCAGCCGTCATCAGCCAGGCTAGCTTGAATCCAGTGGCAAGTGAGCAAGAGACCACACGTCTGGGCATACCCTACCAACTTAGGGCGAACAAAGTCAGATACCAAAGGATGATAGACGGAGCGCTTTGAGTGCCAATCAAACACTCACCCCCAGTCAACTGATCTGGGTTTAATCCATCATATACTTTAGCTCACCTCCACCACTCCTGTAGTTCCGGACACGCCCATGCACCATGCTCGACTCCCGTGCTCTCATGGGAACAGTCCAGCCCTCGAACTGCCGTGCCATGTCTTCCCTGAACCGGAAACAAGCATCCTGGGACCGGCTTCTGGCCATTCAGCCGTCATCAGCCATGGCTTAGCTTGAATCCAGTGGCAAAGTGAGCAGGGTGGGACCCACATCTGGGCATACCCCTGCCAACTTAGGGCAGCTAACAAAGCGAGACACCAAAGGGGATGATGGACGGAGCGCTTGAGCTAATCAAA